>OY728167.1:736773170-737483151 GCA_963277665.1 Viscum album | reverse complement strand
AACAATTAGCAGATAGAGCTTTTGTCCCTCCTGCCATTGTTACCTTGACTGAGGATAAATAAAGTTCTACAACACTCATCTTGGGACATCAACCATGTAACCGGCCTTGAATCTCCTGCCGAAAGAGATCCTTTCTTTGGAACAAGATACTTCTTCTTCAGTGGGCTATACACTTCTTCCAGCAATGAAATCCTGTTCCTCATAGGATAACAAGAAGCCGCTGAATCTGTTTCTACCTGATGAAAATCATTCAAAACCAACTGAGATGGTGACCTACATGATGCGGCAATTTCCTTCGCCACCCCATCAGGTAAAGTCCCCCACGAAGGATTGCTGTTTTCATCTCTGAAGTGTCCCACCTTGGCCAAAAGGGGATATTGAATAAATCCAACTCAAAGAGAAGAAGGGACCGGCATACCTATATAAGGTGGAAATAATCCCCTGGGTATGCCTGTAACCCCACAAGCCAGTAAAAGGTTGATTCTTCCGGAGAGAAGGGAAGACACCATCGACTGAGTATGGTCCATCAAATCCACATCCAAAAATGCCATCGCCACACCATTGGGCTGCATCAACAAAAAATTAGATAGCTCAAGATCCTTCGAAAAATGTCCGCCCACCTGTGTCCCCTTCTCAAAATTTTGAGACTTTTCAGGCACAAATTTGACAGAATTTGAAAATTCAAAAAACTCAGTAGAACCATTGACTTTTTCCACCCCCTCTGAGGAAGACGGCGGTCTAACCTGACTGGATGACACCATGCTAGGGACCCCTTGAAATGCCGTCTTACCACGCGATCCAACCACTGCTGGACAATAATCCTCATGACGATCACTATGACCATGACCAACCCCCTGATTACGATGTCTTGTCTTCCCTTTTCTACAAAATTCCACTGAATGCCCTTGAAATCCACAAGACGAGAAAAATCTGGGTGGAGCTTGGAACACCAAGCATTGCCACCATTTGAAACCCTCATGAGACCTAATGAGGAAACAAGAGGGGAACTTAACCAAAAGGTTAATCTCAACACAAATGCGAGGATTAGCCGCATCCATTATCACCTCCATGTTCAAATAAGAACAAAGTAATATCCCCAACGAGTCACCCACTGCCGCCAAAATTGAAGGGTTATGGAAGGGAAGAGGTAGCCCCGAAAGCTTGATCCAAACCACAACTATGGGGGATTCTCTGTCATAATGACACTCGCAAGACCAGTGTGAAAGAGTAAACTGACAGGCACTGCAACACCTATCCTCCCACGCCCACACCCACACAAAATCCTCCTTGCTGAATAAGTGAATGCAGAACGCAAACTGGGAAAGTTCCGAAATTGCCACTGGTTGAAGCAAACCCCAAGAATCCACAAAGGATCTGAACACCTCCAGTGAGGGTTTCATCGGACCAAACCGAGCTACTAGGGAAAGCTTATGAAACTCTGCAGCCTCCTGAATCTCCTTTTCTGATTAAAGGAAACTACCCTATTTCTTACCCATTTTCAATTGCACACCAAGTAACACCTCGAGTTTTCATTGACCTTTTTTTCTCAAATAAATTAAATTTTCACTAATATAATGATTTATACTAAGTAAAACATTCATTTAAAATAGCATTGACTTGGAATACATTATATGAAACAAATACTTGGTGTACGTTACATGAAACACCGACTTGTCATAAGTTACATGTAACACCGACTTGGCGTACATTACATGCAACACTGAGTTTCTATGAAACATCTTTTTTTTGTTATAATCATTTAAACTAGATAGTTATAAACTAGCTATTAAACATAGTAATATGAGTATTAATAAATAATTTTAAAATATTTTTTTATAATGGTTTAATATAAATGAAACATAATTATAATGAAAGATATAATGTTTTCTAAAGTCCTTATCCATTTAAAAATACCATTTTCTCAAATGAACTTCTTTTCATGTCCTTCTATAAAAAAAATAAAATTAATTATAGAGATAGTTAGAAATTTAATTTTATAAAATATAATTCATTTTTGAATTTCTAATGTCAAATTTATCAAAGTTTGAATTTTTGGGATTTTTCTGAGAAACTTCATTTTTGGATGAATAGTGAAAATACCGAATTTTAATTCAAAACTGCCTTTTCATATAATTTTTTATAAAGTTAAATTATATTTTAAATTGGTTTAAAATTTTAATTTTTATCAATCAAACTAATTTTGGTCATTGGAATCAATGTAACTTTGAAATTGGGTATAAAAACATAGAAAACTTTTGGATGTTTTTACTTTAAAAACCCACAGTGTAATCCCGTCAGTATGATTAAATTTTAATTAATTTCTAACAATTATATGATTTTAATTTGGAAAAATGGATTAAATAATTTTAATAATAATAATATATAATTTATTATAATTTCAACTTAGTTTTTTACCAAAAACATTAGTGAAATTGATTAAAAGTAATTACAATGATTAAGAGAAAAATAGGTTAACAAAGTACTAAACCATAAATTTAAGACCCAAAATGACCTAGACACTTGTCCAAGTTCCATTGGTTGGAAATATTTATACCCTATACTACATATTCTCTAAATATTTCCATTATTGGATCAACGTTTCATGTGAGAAATGTGTATGGAGTTCCTTTTTCAAAATATTACAAGAGTGTCACTCCTACTCCACTATAAAAGGCCTCCTCTCCTCACACTTCCTCACACATTTAAAGCCACTTTTTATCGATAAATAATTACCAAAATAGATCCTAAACATACCTCCCATAATCCTAGAATCCTCCACTTGGGAAAAATCAATCAAATAAATCCCACTGGTGTAAAAAAAAGTTACCCGACTAAGAGGTGACATTCTTCCTCATGTTATTTTATTTTATTTGAATTCTACACCCCCTAAACACTTCTTATTCCATGATTGTATTAAAAAAACCAGTATAATAAATATACTAGTATGTTTTTATACTAATATTTCTACCTAAACTTACACACACATCCATAAAATGGGTAATGATCTTACTGTTTACGTGTAAGGTGAACTACCCCCTCACGAAATGATGATTTTTTATTTTTTCTCTACCACCTTTCATGGTGGAAATTATGATGGACAATATATTTATATATTTTATATATTAAATTTATTACATATTTAATATTATTTAATACTTTTACAACACATATCATTATACTTTCCATTTGGTGTAAATACGATAATTACATTTGAGGAAGTGTGGACTATCGCCCCCTCAAAGTGATGTGATTCGTTCACACCTTACATGGAATGTATTATGGATGTGTTTAGTGATATTATATGATATATATGAAATAATAATTTTAATGTAAATAATATATATATATATTTATATATATATATATCATTTTATTTCTTTCTTTCAATATGACTATAAAAACAGAAACAACATTCATACGTACGTACGACCTACCATCTCCATGAATAATGTATTCTATTTCATTAATATATATTATATATATTATTATAATACACATATACTGAGTATAAATTACCTTTCTATCATATTTTAAATTCTTGAAATCATTATATAAGTATAAGTACTAAATATATAATAAATTAATATACATTAGAAAAAAAAGAAGATATTACCCGAAGTAAAACCTTAACATAGAGTTGTTAACAAGTGGGTAATATAAATTCATAATAAAACAATATATGTTATTATATATAAGAATATTTTTATGTGATATATGTATAATAAACTTATATTTATTATACAAGAATTTTTTATGAGTACGATGAGAGTCAAGACACAAGGTAAGGGAAATTTCATCTCACTTTTTATTTCCGTGAGATACATGCCTTAGACACCACTCTTTTATTTTGTGTGGTGTATATACTATACATGAATGTATTATATGATTATTATTATTAAATTGTGTGAATTTTAATATAAATTCTATGATATTTATTTCATTGGGTTAATATTTCAAAAGTTACCAAATCGATAAGACAGTTTTGTCTCAATTTTCCTTCTTTGAGACACATATTTTGTTATACACCAACATTATTTTTTGAGGTGTATATAATTCAATTTTACATGTTATATCATGAATGTTATTATTTTAATTATTTTTAATCTTAATTTAAATTCATTTTATTACATGGATATTATGATCCAAATTTACCAAGTGGTAAGAGTTTATTGAAGCAACCTCATCATTTATTGAGATTATTAATGATTATGATTATTTTGATAAAATCTTAGGATCCATATATAAATAACACTCATGAGTTTAATTATACCATGATTATTAAATATATATACACATATTAGTACCATTTTCTCACTCTTCGGTACTTAATATAATTATGAATAAAATTTAAGAAAAATCTGATCGTATTTCTCTTTTCAGTTGGAAATGTGTTTTATTTCAAAAATAATGTTTTCAAAAAATGGTTTAAAAAATGTTTTCAAATTATATTTGAATATAATTTTCAAGGAAAAAGTATTTTAAATTATTCTATGGTCTTCAAAGCTTCCTTTATATTCTTTTAATTTTATTTTCAAAGAATTTTTTTTCAAAAGGTTTTATGTTTTAAAAATAATTTTCTAAATAAGAAAGGATATTTTCCTCAAGAAATGTTTTTAAAAGACCTAAAAAAATTATATCCCATATAATATGACATCCATTGGTGTGAATCATGAATTTCTGGTGAAATTATTTAATGTTTCCATTCATACTCTTTCTCAAGATGGTTTATGTTTAGATGGGATGATATTTATGATACTCATTTCTCTTTCACGGGTTATATGCTTTTGAAACCTGATTCATTTAAAGGGTTATGATTTTGATGAAATGATTATAAAAACTATATATTTTTCCAAAGTATATGATATGATTATAGTTTTATGATACCCATTTCATTTCATGGGTTATGATATGATTGTTTATGATTTTTTGGTATATGTATGTATGATTTCATTATGAGATGGGTGAGACCTATATCTCCCTTCAATGAATTGGGTAAGGATTTATATCATATTAGATAGACTAATATTGTCTTGGGAGTAAACCTTGAAAACTACTATAGCCAGGGGAGTGAACCATGACTTCCAATATGGTATGAGTATTGAACTCATGTTACTGATATGGTCATTTGAGTTAACCATGAATCCCAAGATGGTATGGGGAGTGAACCCATACTACTAAGATAATATTTTCCCTGATGACTTGGATACTATAGATATCATATTATATTCTTATGTGTTTTCCACAATTCCACATTTTATTCCTATGTTATGCTTTCATGGCTAATGTTATTTATTTACTTATGATTCTTTTATTGTGAACTTTCAATATTTATGCCATGATTCATGCATATGATCTTTGATATGTAATGTATGATCTTTTATTTTCATGGTCATGTTATCATACCTTTATGCTCATGATTATTCTTACATATCTCTCTTGTTTACCCATACTGATCATCTGTGCTCACCCCATTTTATGTTTTATTCCCTAGGTTATGAAGATATGTATTATGTTAAATGTGTCTAAGAAGGGTTCTATTCAAGAAGAACCTAGTGGGAGATAATTTATCTCAATTATGTACCAGAGTTTATGATTCTATGTTTCCAAAGGCACTAGACTAATACGGTCTTTGGGCCTTTGTTTTTATAATGTTTTAAGTATTCCAAAAAAGTTATGTAATGTTAATGTATGAAAAAGAGAGGGTATATATACTCTGTAATTTTTTTTAAGAAACCATTATTTTTATAAAATAACTCATTTTATCATGACAAACTAACTTGTTTGAATTATTTTTTTATAAAAAAATATGCCTTTTCCGCTTTAGGAACTCTTTAATATTTTTCCTTAAACCGCATTAAAATGTTCCATTTCTAATGTCTCTTAAACACTCTTTTTATGTGTTTTAACTTTATTTTGACATAAATTATAATGACATATGCTTCTTTTCCTTTATAAATGTCCATGTATGTTTTAAATCCATTATTTCATGGACAAAATTATGATATTCCCTTTTCTTATTCCTTATGACATTATTAAGATACCCGATTATTTCCATGGGTAAACATTATGCTTGATTATTCTTATGGAAGAAATATTAATGAACATGTTATTATGGGATCTCCTAGATATTTCTCCAATGAATTGGGTAATGTTTTTTCTCACGAGACATCATGTTGGGACATGGAGTGAACCTGATTCCTTTATGGGACTTGTCTATCATGTGAAATGGTCTTGGAAGTTATCGTTGACTCATGCTTATGTCATGTTGTATGTTTTATCCACATTCCTATGATTCCTATGATTACATGTTCTCATTCTATATATGTTATTCTTGTCTATGTTTATTCATGTTCCATGCATTTTTATATCATCATGTCATGCATTCAAACCCATGTTCTTTGCTTTATTCCTATGTTTGTACCCTTACTGGGATTTTTAGCTGATCTATTTTTTTCATGTATTCATCAAGACATCCTATGTAGATGGATGATATCAATGAAAGTTATTTGGTATTATTGATGATTAAATAAATAAGTTTTATTCTATTTCCATGTTTTCAGTTTTATGTACCAAATCTTCCAAATACACTAGAATTTATAATCCTTGGATTGTAATTTGATGTTTAATTATGCTTAAAATAATGTAATAATATGTGTAAAAGTCAATGGTTAATATAGTTGGTATTAGATCATGGTCTAGTTTTTTTGGAGATTAGGACAACATCACTTTAGTAAGAACCCTTGTGATAATTTTATCACCATTGATAACCTAAATTAGAACTTAGGAAATCACAAGATAGGATATACTTTCCATTTTAATGTTTATACCTCTATATTCAAATTTTAATTTTATTATGATTATTAGATAAGTATTCCACCCCCTATTTGTACTTTATTTTTCTTATTTAATGTAAGGAAATAGAAGAACTCATTCTAATAATCAATGTGATAGGTAATGTGACGATTTCCCTAATAATATTCCAAATATGATGGGAACAGTTGCTCAAAACATCATGATAGTACTTGATCAACTGGATCATGTTATTAGTAATAAATTAAATCACATTTAATTCCCTCATTCTCATAATAGAGATAAAGTTTTATTCGATTCCTTAATGCAACAAAGGCCTCCTATTTTTTGAAGATCTCTCGATCCCCTCATCACAGAATAATGGATTAATTCAGTTGATAAGACATTATATGTCCTCTAGTGATCATAATAATAGAAAGTTATACTGGTGGTATATCATTTTTATGGGGAAGTTGATTAGTGGTGGACACTAATCAAGAACACAAAGTCCAATGAGGGAATATTTCAATAAAATATTTTTCAATAAATATTTTACCTGAACCCTCTATATTAAGATGTAAAGGGAGTTCCTTAGACTAAACCATAAGTAAGATGAGTCTATTAGAGCGTATAAATAAAACATCAAAAGGATTTCATGATACTCCTCTGTCTTTATCATGAAAACCAAAAGAAAGGTGGATCACTTATTTAGTGAACTAAATTTTATTATACACAAATCATTGGTGATGAAATACTTAAAAATTTATGAATAGATTATTCATTGTGCCTATAAGGTAGAAATAGAGATCATAGACTCTCAGTGGTCTCATGGGACCGGTGAAAAAAATTGGAATATGGAGTTTAATATGCGAGGATCAACAAATAAATCAAATGATGGAAAGAAAACCAAAAATCCCATGTCTCAAAATTGTGGGAAGAAGAATCCTGGAAACTATCTAAAGGGAACCGGAAAATATTTCAAATGTGGAAGAATGGTGAATATGGCTAATAACTATTGAAGGGATATAAATAATCCCACTAATGTAGAAGAATAAGGGAAGGTTAAAATCAAAACTCAACCTGTAGTGTAGTGTTTCAACTATAAATAGAATTGTCATTATTCAAACTATTTCCCTAAGCCAAGGGTTGTTAGAGGAAATCAACAACAAAAACCTCCAAGGAGATATATAAGGGAATATTATACCATTAATATTGAGGTGGAACCCTAAAATGATTTGGTGATAGGTACACTAATTATTCATTAAAGAATATAAAATTTACTATTTTATTCTGGTTCTACGTATTCTTTCATATCTTACAAGTTCAGTAGAACTATTCAAACACCACCTAAAAATATGGAGGTTGAGTTATCTTTGAGAATAGAAAATGGGGCAATTCTTGCATCCAAAGTTTATAAATCCTCCCTAGTTAATGCTTGTGTACTGAACCTCTCATTAAATCTTTTATTACATCCTTTAGTGGAGTTTGATGTTATATTGGGTATGGATTGACTATCTTTATACAAAGAAAACATCAACTATCAATAAAGAGATATCACTCTTCACATATCGAAGAATCCACCAATTTTGTACAAGTGTAAGGAAGAGGATGAATCTCCTTAGGAATCATTGTCTTAGTTTTGGATATTATTTCCTTATGAGATGGAATATCTAGCTCAAATGATTGACATGAAGAAGGGTATCATGATCAAAGACATGCCCATTATGAGGGACTATATTTATATTTTCCATAAAGAGTTGTCGAGAATTCCTCTTGACCGAGAAGTTTATTTCTCAATTAAACATATTCACATATCTATTCCTATATCAAAGAAAACTTATATAATGTCCACCATTGAGCATCAAGAACAAAATAAGAATTTACAAGAGAATCTGGATAAGGGTTTTATACGCCCGAGTGCTTCACCATGGGGTGTACCAGTCATCTTCATCAAGATTAAGGATGGATCAATGTGAATCTACATTAATTATCACAATATCCACAAAATCTCAATAAAGATCAAGTATCCCTTTCCAAAAATAGATGAAATGGTCGATCTACTATGTGGGTCCAAGTATTTCTCTATGGTCAACCTTTGGTTAGGATATCACCAATTAAAGGTAAGGAAGAAATATATTTCCAAAAATGCCTTTTGAATGAGGTATGGACATTATGATTTAATAGTGATTCCCTTAGGATTCACTAATGATTCTGAAATTTTCATGGACTTAATGAATGGAGTCTTTAGAGATTATCTTGACATATTTTTGGTAGCTTTTATTGATTATATTCTAATATAATCCAAGAGAATGGAGGAACATGAGGATTATTTGAATACTGTGCTAAATAATTTTTGAAGGGAGAAAATATATTTAAAGTATAGTAAATGTGGGTTCTAGATGGATGAAGTAACTTTCTTGGGGAATTTTATCACTATAAAAGGTATATTTGTGGACCCTTACAAGATAAAGACAATTGAGGAGTGGCTTAGGACAACATATGTAATAGAGATCTATAGTTTCCTTGGTCTAGCTGGGTATTACCGACGATTTTTTAATGAATTCTCACAATTGTAAAACCTAATAATCGAGTTGACTCGAAAGGGAGTGAATGTTTGTTGGGAACATTGAATGTGAATACTATATCAGATAGTTGAAAAATAGGCTTATCACTTCACTAGTGCTCACACAAATGATAAGTGGATAACTCTTTTTGGTATATGATGATGCTTAAAATAAGTTCTTAGTCATTCTTATTGATGAAAAATGATAAAGTGATGGGCTATGCCTCAACGAAGCTAAAAATTAATGAGAAAAACTATCCCATGCATGATCTAGAGTTGGAATCTATGATATTTTCATTGAAAATAAGATGAAATAATCTCTATGGGGAGAACTGTGAGATATATATTGATCACAAGAGCCTCAAATATATATTCACGAAAAGGAGCTTAATATGTTCCAACAAATATGGTTATATCTCATTAATGATTCTGAATTCTAAATCCACTACTATCATGGTAAAGAAAATAAAGTGGCGGATGCTCTAAGTAGAAATGATCTTTCATCTTTATCAATGATGAGAATTGAGAAGGATATTATATTCTTAGACCTTTAAATGATAGACATGGGAATCATTAAGTAAATAACATCATCAATCCTTTATAAAATTATTGATCAAACATCCCTCATGGATAAAATAAAGGAGGATCAAAGAAATGATGTAGAAATTCAGAAAAATGTTAAAGATATCAGAAATGGGAAATCCTAAAAGTGCCAAATGGATGAGGAGGTAGTCGTGATATTTGGGTCACGACTATGTGTACCATCCAATCAATAGATAAAGATAGATATTCTGAATGATATTCATAGATCAACTTTCTGTATTCACCCAAGTAGCATAAATATGTATTGAGATCTCTAATAGAACTACTGGTGGCACAATATGAAGAATGGGATCACTGAATATACATCAAAGTGCTTAGTATTTCAGCAAGTGAAGGATGAAAGGAAAATGTATAAAAGGATGATGAAACCATTACCCATACCAACATGGAAATGGGAAAACAACAACATGGAATTTGTCACTGAACTTCTAAAGACATCCATAGAAAACAATAACATATGGGTTATTGGGGACTGTCTTACAACGATAGATCAATTTATCAAAATTTAAGATCACTTATCACTAGATAAAGTTACACAAATATATATCAAATAAGTAGTAAGGATTCATGGAGTACCATTATCTATAGAATCTGATTGGTATTTGAGATTCACCTCCAAGTTCTAGAAAAGTCTCTAACATGATTTGAACATTGAGTTGAACTTCAGTACGACCAATCATCCTCAAACAGATGGGCAATATGGGAGGACTATTGAAACACTAGAATACATGTTGATAACATGTTATATGGACTTAAAAAGAGGATGAGACCAACATATTCCTCTCATAAAAGTCTCATACAATAATAGTTTCCACTCAATCATCCAAATGGATCCATATGAAGCCCTTTATGGGAAAATATGGATAACACCGGCATGCTGGGGTGATGATGGTGAACATAATGAATAGTAAACTAGCCTATAGAATAGTAAAATCACCAATGAAAGTCTAAATAAAATTTTGGAATCTTATAAATGAAAATATGATATATTTATATCTTGTAATAAGTAAATAAATGTTTTATAAATGATAAATTTAGGGTTGGTGTTTTTGTAAATTATAAATATTTAATTAAAATTTTATAATTATAATAATGATTTAAAATAAAATTTGTTTTTATAAAATGTATTCATAAATTAATATTTTGTTTTCTTATTATTATAATTTTATTTTATGAGACCTTAATTAATTTTTCAAAGTGTTATAAAATCAGTTATAATTTTCAAATTGGTATTTTTGAAATAATTGATTATTTTATTTAAAAATTAAATGTCTCATATTTAGAAAATTATTTTAATAAAATGGACTTCATTTTTTAATTATACGCATAGAAAAATGGTATGGTTTAATTTTTGGGTTTTTTTTCTAAAAAAGATGAATTTTGGTGAATAATGGATTGAAAATTAAATTTTTATTTCAAAAGCACTTTTGAGGAGAAAGTGGGAAACCAAGATGACATCAAGGACATAAAAAACAACCAGAACTCCATGACCAAGATCATTAAGAACATTTACAATCCAATTCAAAATCAAGGAAAAGCCCCACCCTAGCAACAAAAACAATATGATCAACGTCCACCTTCCCATCGCTGATCGGCTAGCTATCCCGTGCAAGGATGTACGACCCCGGTACCGATGGAAAATGCCATACCCTCTCAAAACTTCCAATTCTAGATAGAAATGAAGAGGAGAACGCTCTCCGCTCTGAACATATTCCATTACAGACCCTTTAAAATAAATTGGATGCAATGTCTCATGATCCAAAGCCACAGTGCCATAAGAGAACACACAAATTTCAATCCACTAAAGCCTCATCCAAGAAAATAAACCAAATCAACCCAGCCAACACACTGAACCGTGGACCGTAGTACAACGACAAGAAAATATCCAAGAACATAAGATTGATCCAAAAACTGAATCACCCCAAACCGTAATAATCCAAAATCAAATAGAAGCTTCACCAGAATCATGCGCTTCACAAATGAAAAGAGGAAGTCGACCCTACCTCTGCCGAAGCACCACCGCCGAATCGAAGCCCACAAATCTCCATCCCAAATCCATCCAAAATGGAATAACAGATGAAAAAACAAAGAACAAATAAAACCTTCACAGAACACTAGAAGAGAAGCCAGAGGAAAACCGAATCAAGATCCCGTCGCCGCCATCCATAACTCCTTATGAGGCCACGCCCAACCACCAAACAAATGCATCTTAGGATGGATCAGATCCCTCATACCGTGGAAGTAGAGCTCAACCTCTATTCTAGCACCGTGCTGCCGAGTAACACTATCCATCGAAGGAGGATTCGGGAATGAAGGACGACCAAAAATGCGAATCACCAAGACAACCAAGCCAGAAAGCACCACCGAGAAAGAGGAGCCTCTGCCACAAACAACTGAGCATGGGGAGTGAAGCGAGCTGGTCCGAGATAAAGGAAGGAGGCGGCGGCAGGATGAATCCCTAGACCGCATCGTCCCTTACGGGCTCATCAATTTTGGTGAATAATGAAATACATTAATTTATGGTATAAGCTAAATACATGAATTATTGGGTCATAGATCATGTATGACTGATGTAGGAACCTTTGGTTCGAAATCACATGAAATATTTACTATACTTAGTCACAATAATCCACACTATTCACAATACTGATCCAAAATAATAAACAAATGAGTAAAATAATCAAAAAATATCATTCTTCTCCACTATAAATTTCACCCCTCACCACCACTTCTACTCACACATCTTAAGACTTGAAGCATGTCCAATTTCTACCCAATCCTATTCCTAGGTCTCTTCCACCTTTCTATTAGTTTTTGGTCTCAAAAAATTTCCAAAAAAAAAATTCCCTAAGGATGTTCTCAAAGAGAAGAATTCAATAAGTAAAATACTCTTTCTATTTCGTTATTTCCTTTTCAATTTATCTTCTTTTTTATACTCTACTAACCTCATATTTCCAAAAATTAATGAAAAATACAATATATAATATTTATTGGAATATTATTTTTTTAATGTAAAATCCACTATCATGTCTCTTCTCCTCTTCCTTTTATTCTAAAAAAGAAAATATCATCCACGAGGTGTTGATTTATCGCCTTCGAGGATTGAAATTTTTCATTTTCATTTACTACCTTAAAGAATGGGAATAAAACCATTATAATGGTCGATATATATTTTAAAATTTATTTTATAACCCTTTTTATGTTTTGAAACTAAATTTTATACATAGTAATTAATAATGAAAAAAACTAGTTTGTGATGATCGAAACCCACTAAAATAATCTAAACGATTATCACTAACATCATATATAATGATTCATCCTCACCCTGAATAACTAATAAATTATACAACCATTTAATCTAATGAATTTTCAGTAATAACATATAACTTTAGTTCTAGATATCTATTCCCATTTTACATAATCTTTCATACATTTATACAAGTAAACCAATCATGAAAACCAAGGAAATGAACACTTCTGAATGATGAAATTGAATCTTATAACTCATCAAAAAGTTCGTAAATGAATGTAATAAAATTATAATAAATAAAATACCTGTATAAAAGGATATTAATTAATTAATTAATAGATTTAATTTGATTATATATGACATTAATATCAAGTGCATAATACTTTCAAACATAAGCTAAGGGATTCTACCTGCACCTCCTTTTTTCCATTGGGTTACTCTTTCTATATTTTTAACATAGTGTAATTATTCTTTAATTTTATTTAATTCTTATAAATTATGTTTATATGTTCCAAAATCATGTATACAGATAATTTAATCCTTATTTTATGTGGAAATAAATGTTTTAAAATGGTTCTCTTCTCAATTCTTTTAGATAAGAAAGCCCGATTGAAGGAACTACCCGATTCATTACCCATTTTCAAGTGCACTCCATAGTATATTTTAAGACACCATTTTTTTTATAAAATCACTAATTTTATCATCAAAAAATAACTTGGTTCAATTTTGGTTTTATGAAAAAAACCATATTCCCCTTTAAACGCTCTTCAATATTTTCCCTTAAACAACATTAAAATGTTTCATTTCTAATGTCTCTTAAATTTTTTTTTTACATTTTTTAACTTTATTTTGAAAAAAATGATCATTATATATTCCTATTTTACTTTATTAATGTCCATGAATTATTTAAATCCATTCTTTCATTGACACCATTATGATATTCCCTATTATTATGCCTTATAACATGATTATGATACCTAGTTATTTTCTTGGGTAACACTCATGCTTGATTATTCTTGTGGAACACATATGAATTAACATGTTATGATGGGTGTTACCATATAGTGCTTCAATTCATTGGGTAATGTTTAGTCTCATGAGAAGTCATGTTGGGACAGAGAGTAAACATGATTCCTTTATGACACTTTGCCCGCCATGTGAAATGGTCTTAAAAGTTGGCCTTGAATCATGCTTATGTAAGGTTGTGTGTTGTTTCCACATTCTAATGATTCCATTATTACATGTACCAATTCTCTACTTGTTATACTTAATTATTTTTATTCATGTTCCATTCCTTTTTATGTCATCATATTATGCCTTCTAACCCATGTTCTTTTCTTTATTCTTATTTTTATACCTCTAATGGGATTTTTAGCTCATCCATTTTGTTCATATATTCCCCAGGTTATCTTATGAATATTTAGGAGATCAATAGAAATCAGGATCTCTTTATGTATGATTAAATAAATATGTTTTATTCTATTCCTATGAATTAAGTTTTATGTACTTAATCATCCAAATACACTAGACTTTATTATCCTTAGCATGTAATTTGATATTTAATTATACTTAAAATCATGTAATAATATGTGTAAAAGGTTAGGGTTTCTATAATATTACTCTCTATAGGATTATGTTCCAGGGATAGGGTTCTAGGGAGATAAAAAATGGAGAGTTTTTAGGAGAAAATCTAATTGTACATGTGACTTGAATTTGTGAAGATGTTCCCCTTCTATAAGTAAAGGGAGTGGTAGTTTTGGGAACACCTTTACATTTTTCAATAATTCAATGGCACTTTTAAAGTTTTAATAACTAAAAAATGGAAAAAAATATAGGGGAAACATGCATTGTTAATGAAAAATCTCAACAATTGAATTATAGTCCTGTTTTTTTATGTTTTTACACTATGGTAAACTCAATTTACCCCTTTTACTTTTAACTTGGTAATTATTTATAATCATAGTAATTAATTTTAATTAAAAATATTAAGATTTCTTATTTTACCTAATTTTATACATATAATTTCAAATTTGAAACTAATTTTATCAGATAAAATTTGAAAATGTGTACAATTTGAGTTTAAAAAAATATACTTAATCCCATAAAAACTGTTTTTTGAGAAATAATGTTTTTATGATTTTGATTTATATATAACATAAAATTATATTTATTAATTATTTAAAAAAAATGATTTATTATGAAATAAATAAATTATATGAGTCTTTAAAGTAAATCCAAAACTGAATCTTCCTTGAAAATAATTTATTCAATGAAAATACTAGAAGCATTTTTTATTTTAAATTAACATTTAAATTAGTTCTAAAAAGTGTTTTCCATCGATTTTATAAGTTAAATTTATAATGTTATTCCTAAAATTCATATTTTATTTTTTAAAAGGTTTTATAAACCTCTAGGTTATTCTTATATAATGGAAAATTAATAAATATTACAAGTGTTAGGAAAAATGTAATATTTTTACTAAAACATGACCTTTTCATAAAAAGATCAAAAATTCATACTAAGATAATTTCAATACAATTAATTCAAATAAGTAATTAGTTTTTTTAATTTAAAATTCGTAAATTTAAATTTTAAATAACTACTTGAATAAATCCTTTTTAATATGATCATTTCTGTAATAGTTCATGATATGGTATTTAACTACTATAGTATAGTCTTGGATGTTACAAAAATAAACACTAAAATAAACATGATCCCGAGGGAATAATAAAGACCTAAACTATAAATACTTATTAAGAGTTCAAGTTATGAAACAATAACCTAAAACTAAATGATAATATATGTGTTAATGTAAAAAATATTAGTAGTTCAACACCATCATTTTTAAGAAGCCTGATCTTTTGTTTGAAATTCAATTTCTTGATTTTTGAACTATAATAAGAAAATAGGTTTTTCATACTTACATACATAAAATACAATAAAAAATAAAGATTATTTTATAAACCTTCCTCTTTATTTTTCTTAAATTAAAAAAGTCACTATGAAATCATGTTAATAATCACACATGACATTTTGGGTAACCCATTTCTATTAAAAACACCATTTTTAATCAAAACACTAATTTCAATCAAAACATGTTATTTTTGAAATGTTTCCACAATAATTTATAAATACCCACTCATAAAATATGAATAAAAGTAACAATCAAAAGGAACCATGTCACGAAATGAAACAAATATTAGAAATAAAAGGAATTAACCAAGGGTGTCGCATAAATAACCCCAATAGAGGAATGTAAAAAAAGATCAAGAGAAACCCCTATATAAAACCACCAACCAAGGAATAGGTGGTATGTGATCTAAACTAGGTCATAAAGTGAGATATTTCTAGACTTTACCATTCATAGACTAACTTTTAGGTTTATTTTGTGTCCTAAAATAACCCACCCCACTAGTATGCACCCAACCTCATCAGGGGGAACTCCCCACTATCCTTGGCATATAACACAAATAGAGGGGAGTACTAGTAGTGTGAAACTACTTAGTGTAGTATAAATCTAGAATTTCCATCAGCTACATAGGTTCCCATTACTAAACAATGTTGTGGTGATAAAACAGGTAATAAGCACAACCAATAATAAGAATCAACAATAATCTCACCCTTGCTTCTAACTCCATCTCAAGAAAAAACCCCTTTCCAAACATAAATTGATCACCATATAATTAAAACACTACATTTAAAGAAGAACATGTATAAGGTGTATAAAATGTTCTCAAACACCAAATCACTTGAGTAATACATTTAAATTTCCAAATGAGATTCACTAAAAAACAAGATCAATGTACTGATCCCTTTCTCAGTGGTTTGAAATTTTATTTGAAAACTTTATTTTAAAATAAATATATAAAAATAAACATAAAACCATATCAAAACATCAACCTTATTCAATTCAAAAAACTAATTAAACCAAGATAATATTAAAAATAAACACCCCTTTAAAAAAAATTCCATGAGGATTTAACACTATTATTTAATCCATCACATGACTTGAATGGGGTGAAAATAGTTTAAACCACCAAATTTATTTAAACCAATCTTTAAAAAACGTTATCAATACTTAAAATTTCAAATATTACTTGAAATTACAAGTAAACCCTATAAAAAATGAATATTAAATCCCAAACCATATTTTTAAATATCAAATAAATTTTTGAAATACATTAAAAAAATCAAATACATAGTGTTCATGTTTTAGTAAAAATAGAATTAAACCATTATTTAAAATTTGGAAACTCAAATATTTCCATGGAAACCAAGATAAAACCAAATTTTCTCTTTATAAATTAAATAAACATAATTAATAATACCATTAAAAAACTAAAATATGAATTTGGGAGTAAATAAATTGATGGTTCTGAATATAAAAGTTAGGATATTGGAAAACCAACCTAAAATCTAAAATAACTCTTAGACTTCAATAGATAAATCTCTAAAAATCAAAAGTATGATCATCACAAGCCATAAACATCGAAAGAATCGAGTTCAAACCAATCTCAAACTCTAATTTCATCCATGAATCCCCATAGGGTTTCTTCCATAGGGCACTTAGCAAGAAGTGGGAAGAAAAAAACAATTTAGAGACAAGTGAGGGAATATGAGACCCTACCTTGGAATCCCAGCCATTAACCATGAGTAATCCTCCATAAATGAAAATAATAAGAGGATAATTGGAGGAGGGGAGGGACACAAGAAGGGGAGGTCATGACCAGGGGTCATGTGGGGAGTGAGGGAAGAGGAATAAGGATTTAGAGGTTTATAATTAGAAAAGGTGGATTGATAAATTCATAAAAATTAAAAATTGGGTAACCCACATGATTTGGACATATGTTTTAGTAAATTGTGTGTTTTTTGTGCTGGGATACTAGAAACCCCTAGACATATCGCATGGTTTTCCCTAGGACACAACACGTTTTGAAAAACCATGCGGTTATTATATAAAACCAAATTTTCAAGTTTCAAAGGCACATTAATGGTTTCCAAATGGTTTCTTATAATAATGTGTCAACCATGTTCCTGGGATAAAATTATAAATTTTAAAAAATTCAAATCGGTTTGACTTGAAATTAAAGGATGAGATAAATATCTATTAATTAAATAAAATAAAAGGGAAAAAACCAAGGCCATTATGTGATATATAAACATATTAACATAATTAAATTAGTATCATTTCTGAACTAAAATTTTATTATGAATGGAAGAATCATTCTCTATATTATTTCAATCAATAAAAAATGAAAAAATTTCTCATGTGTACGTTCGGACTACTTCCTCCATTGAAAATATAGTTTATTTTTCATCAATGCCTCACATGGATGGTTATAGAGATGTATTTTTTAAATAAATAATCTATTTAAAGATTAATTATGATTCTAGAAAGATAAACCCTTATCTACATTCATTCCTTTACATGCATTGAAAAAAACACCATCCTTGTGTACGTGCGGACTATCGCCTCCATGGACGACATATTTCAATTTTCAATACCAAATTACATGGTTGGTTTTATGAATGGATTAAATAAATAAATATGGTATTTATAATGTGATTAAGGTTTTGTAAATATAATTTGGAAGTACTATTAAAATTATTAACAATGAATGGTCATCGTAAAATTTAACCGCCTAAAAAGAGTATATCGAGGCACATTGTAAGTAATAACCTATTACCTTTATATTTAATTTTTCTTATTAATATAACTCTGAAAGAATCTAATTTATCACTTTTATAACATGTTTTTGAAATCATTATGATTATATTAAAGTGATTATATCTCTAATCAATAATATATTCCTACTAATTCAGTCATTATAACATGTTCCTATTTGGGTTGGTTTGACCAACTACATGAATGTTGTAATAATTTTTATGTCATGAATGATTAAAGAAACTTAAATAATAATAATATTAATTAATAATATTTAATTTTATATTTTTTTTCATATTTTTGGAATAATTAACCATCCATAGTATTAATGGAATTAAAAGTAAAAAATAATGGTTATTTTAAATATTTAAAAACAAGATTATCAAGGAAGATTCATGGAAAAGGGAATTTTTAATAACATATTAAATTATTTTTTTATGCAATGAAATTGAACCTATAACTTGAAACATTCAGATATTATGAAACTACTGGGAAAATATTTTTTTACCTTTACAAATATGATGACTTTGTTTTGGAGATTATGAACCAAACAATCCAAAAACGACCATCGTGAACTATTCCAATTTAGTACCTAAGTAAAAATGATAATAAATTCAATAAGATGCATGATTATAAGGTAATGAACATAATTTTTTTTTAATAAAATAAATAATTAATATAAACTTATTATTCAAAATGGTAGAAGTCGTATGAAGAGAGTCTGAGCACAAGGTAAGAGATTTTTATTCAAACCCTACTTTTAATTTTTTCAAACTATTTCTCTTCCATTTCCATATTATTTTAAATGTTTAAAAAATGTTCATATTTATAATAAAAAGGAAATAATAAGTTCACTTTCAAATATCTTTTATTTTCTATAAAAGTGTTTTAAAATTAATCTTATTAATTTTTTCATATAGGTCATTTTTAACTTTATTTATAAATATATTATAAGAATATTTTTTAGCTTTTACCACATGATTTCCTTTTTTTGTTATAAAAATTTATTTTTATTAATATTACTTTAAAAATTTCATGGTTTTTCAAATAATATATCATTTCCATTGTTCTTAAAATTTTTATCATTTGAAATGTTTTCAAAAGAAAATGTTATTTTTCATTTTTATGAAAAATAAATAAATTTTATTTCACTTATGAATTAAAAATTATATTTTCATGCTTTTTATGATTAAATATAATATATATGAGTTTTATTAAAATTATATTTCTTGAAAACTATTCATTATGATGGGTGGGTTCGATATAATTCTTCAATTCAATGACTAAAGATTTAATCTCCATGAGAATATATTTTGGAATTTACTTGTTAGGTTATTCCATGTGTAATAGTTCTTGTAAGGGTGATTTGAAGATAATTTCCCAAGATAACAATATGTTTTTATATTATTTCTATACATTTTTATAGAAATATTTTCATTTTACGAGGTAATAAAATGTGATTATGATTAAATAAAGGAATATAATATTTTAAAAGTGAAAGGATGTTTTTTAGGGAAAATATTTCATGAGTTCTCATGTTTTCCAAGAAACTTTCATGATTATGATTTTTTTTATTAATGCTTGTATGAGAAGTTTTATGAAAAATATTGGGAAATAAAGTTTATTTCATAAGTAAATTATTATTTTAGCTCAAATTTTATTATGCGAAATGAGATTTTTTTCTTATGGGATTTGATAAATTTTCAATGGACTTATAGGTTTCATTTCTTTTTATAGCCCTTACAAAGATTTTAATGCTCATAACACATTTTGAAATCTATTTTATGGGGCCTAAGGTTGTGTAAAATACATATCAAGGTCAATAATTTAGTTATGATGAATTTTTTTAATGAAGAAAAGTTTTCATGAATGAAACACAAGTTTAAAAATAAGAACCAATATTTGTGGGCGGTGTACTGTGTAGAAGTATCCAATTTTTATATAATTGTTTTCCTAATTATATATATATATTTAAACCTTAAATATCATGGTAATTCATGAAAGTGTAATACTTGATATTAAAACTCACAATTATAGGTTGGTTATGTATGGGTTGTTATAATTTGTTTCAAAGCTGGTATGTAAAGAATATGTTTGTAGTACCAGATCTATGAGTGTAGGTATTGGGTGTTATATACAACCTATGCATTGACCATAATATCTAAAATTTATTTATATGACTAATAATATTGAGTCCATGAGTTATAAATGATATTACCTCACTAGTATTTCACTAAAATTGTGTATTTTAAATCATCATACCTCTCATATCTATATTATTCCTGATAGATACTTTTTAGGTTAACTATTATCTCAAAAGCATCCATATTTTCATTTTTATTTTTTATTTTGGGATATATAAAAACTATAATAAATATATAGATATCAAGATAGTCCTTAATATTCTAACTTTAAACATCTAAATATGTTTTATTGGCTTCTTTAACAAGGGTGTTAAAAAGTAGGTCCTCTAAAACATAAAACTTTTCTTCTTGTTTTTGAAAAATTCTTAAATTTCTAAACCTTTACAGGAAATTGCTTTAATTTATCTTTTTATTTTCTATGATTGATCTCCAAATTACATTTTGATGATAATTCCATTTTATCTAAAATTAAAATATTAATTAGATTAATATAATGTTTTTTATGTATTCAATAAGGAATTTTATTGGTTATATTCCCACTAAAATTAAAATACATTTATATTATATCAGTTAGTAGTCTAAGTTCAATAATTAACCTAATATCTAAGTCTTATTTAGTATTTTCTCATCAATTAACTATTTATGTAGAAAATTAATACAATCATATCATATATTTTTTGAGTAAAAGACGGATTCATTAAAAACAGAGATCAGCAGAAGTACAAGCGCGAAGCCATGACGAAAAGTGGTCCAGCCAGAGCTGGTCGTCATCAAGAGGGCCAGAGGCCTCCAGCTGATGGGAAACATTGTTTCCTTCCCTTTTGATGAAGGAGAAGGTGCAGGATGCGAAAAATTGACGGAGAGAGTGGATTTTTCTGATGAGGGGGCCAAAAGATTGAAGGTCGTCGTCGTTGAGGCTGATGGCATTGATAATAATGAGACAGTACGACTCAAGGTAGATTTTTTCCCATCCACAATATTTGGAGAAAATCAGCCCGATGAGGATGGAAGCGGCTTCGGTTATAACGAACTCCCAAAGAGCGCGGTGGCTACATGTTTGGCTACAATGATTTGACCAAAATGATATTGGGCCAGCAGACCAAGACCGACAGGACCATCCTTGGGGAGAGACGCATCCACATTAATCTTGAGGATCCCTTCCGGTGGCGAACACCAATGGGAATATGGGGAAAGGGATCCAAAGGGCTTCTATTGTCCAGTGTGATGCTGCTAGCCCTCAATCTAGGATGATGCCCGTTCAATCCAGAAATCGGGAGGCTTGATGACATGGTTGAACACAACATCGTTATGATCAACCCAAATGATCCAGGCCATGATGCAAAGTGAACCCGCATTGGTCGGTGAAGAGGAAGAGCACCAACACCTTAGGAGAGAGGGGAGGTCAGAGGCCATATCCATTGAATTATCCACGAATGAGCCCCATTTGTTCCAAATCTCCTTTTCCCCCAGACATTGGATGATAGCGTGGAGAGGAGATTCAAGGACGTCCGGGCAGAAGGGGAAGGACATGTCACTAGAAAAATGTCATAAGGCGAGGAGGCTCATGGTAGAGAGGATGCCCGATCACACCTTCCACTAGAAGTGGAGGATTTTTGGGGGGACTTTGAGCTTCCAAAATGACTTCCATGGCCCCCCTTCCCTTTCTTCTGAAACACAGGGGATACTCTGGATAATCCTTTTGTCTCTTTCATTGAACCAAGAGTAAAGATTTTCCATCCACCACCCATTCCCATGATCAGCAAAAAGGCACTGGACGGTGGCATATTCAAGGCCTAGTTGGGATGGGGATGATGCCCGCATGCCTTCCTTATCAATCATCCATGAATCGGTCCAGATATTAACATATGAACCATTCCTAATACTCTAACCCAGTACTCTAGCCAGAAGGCTTTGGGAACCCCAGATACTTCTCTAGAGGAAGCTGGGTCGAGGGCCAAGAGAGGAATCTTGGAAATCCTTATTGGGGAAGTATTTAGCTCGGAGAACTCGTGCCAGAGAGAGGATGTGTGGTTAATAAGGTTCCATCCTTTCTTTGACAACAGTGCATCATTAAAGTGAAAGAGGTCCCGAAAACCCATTCTTCCTCAAATTTTGGTTGATAGAGATTTTTTCAGGCGATCTAGTGGGTTTTATTCCTTCCATTATTTTGTCCCCACCAGATTTTTGCTATGCATGAGTGGATCTGGTTGAAAACAACAGCAGGAAGCTTAAACAGGGACATAAAGTAGCTGAGAATAGATTGTATGGAAGCCTTTATGAGGGTTTCCTTGCCGGCTTTGGAAATTATTTTTGGGGTCCATCCTTGGATTTTTTTTCTCTATCCTTGTAGGGAAGCCTATATGAATCTTGGATAACTGAGTAAAAAAATCATTTCCCTAATCTATCATATGGATTATATCATCTGTATTCCTTAATTTCCTAAATTTCAGGGTTACCTAACTAAATATATCCTGAATCTCACACAAAGTATAGGAACTTAATCTCAATATGGTCACCTACCAATTTATCACTTTATAAAATATAATCCATGGGAACCTAATTTTATTAAGGTTACCAGTATTGAACAATCAAGGATTTAATGAGTGTTTTATTTTAAAGTAATATAACACTTAGTATTTTGAGGGTTATTTAATAATATTATTATCTTCTTTCAAATATATATCATGTATTCCCCACATGTATGTATTATTCGAATGGTTTAATTTTTTTTATCTTATATCTTCAACCAAACTGATATGTTTCAATCATATAATTGCACACTAATTATACAACTAATGATTTGTTTTAATCACCTGAAAATAAAAAATAATTATATCTATATATGTCCATGTGAATATCATGCATAAGGTATATAAAATACTTTCATGTAAAGTTTTCAAAACATAGGAAACCAAGATATTAATCAAGAAAAATTATTTTGTGATGGGTATATAGATAATCATTTTCTTAATAAAAGAAAAGTCCCAAGGCTAGTGCCCCCCCAGTCCAATGTCCTACTATCTACTGATCAATACTCAAGATGAATCTTAATTCCAATGTTATCCTAACACCTTAAATTTATAAATCATAATATTTTATTATTATTAA
The DNA here is from genome assembly GCA_963277665.1 of Viscum album. Lineage (NCBI taxonomy): Eukaryota > Viridiplantae > Streptophyta > Magnoliopsida > Santalales > Viscaceae > Viscum > Viscum album. The sequence continues at coordinate 737,459,029 of OY728167.1, read as the reverse complement.
GTTCGTAACCTAAAAAATCATAGTCATAGTTAAAAAATCTCAATATTATATCTTAAATAGAATGTAACTCCTTACAGTAATGGTGTGACATTTATAATAAGTAGACTAAAAAAATTATAATTTAGCATAAATCTATTAATAACATAAAAAAATTATATTATTGAATTATGAACAAGTAATAAATAAATGAAAGAATCAGGATTTAAAATATTTATAAATGATATATATATATATATATATTTTGACAAAATATGAATTCATTACTAATGAAGATCATCGGAATTACATGCGCATAACCATGAGGGGAAGTGGTCCATCTAGATTTGATTGTGGTAAGGGGGGCCAGTGGCTACCAGCTAATGAGAAGCATTGTTTCCTTCCCTTTTGATGAAATAGAAAGTGAAGATTGTGAAGCTTTGATGGAGGGAAATAATAGTCCCGATGAGGGATAAAAAAGATTGAAGACCGCCATCATTGAGGTTGATGGAATTGATAATGGTGAGGTAGTCCGATTTGAGGTATATTGATTTCCATCCACGATATTTAGTGAATTTTAGCCTGGCAAGGATGGAGACAGCTTTAGAAACTGTGGGTTCCCAAAACATGTGGTGCGATTCATGTTTGGCTGCAATGATTTGACCATAGTGGTCCTGGGATAGCATACCAAGACCAACATGTCCATTATTGGGGAGAGATGCATCTACATTAATATTGATAATCCCTTCTAGTGGAGGGCACCAATGTGGGGTGGAATAAGGGGTTCCAAAGGGCCTCTGCTTCTCAGAGTGGTGCTGCAAGCCCGCAATCCAGGATGACGCCCGTTCAATCCAAAATCCGGGAGGCCTAAACATATGATTAAAGATGACATCATTACACCGAACCCAGATGATCCAGGACAGAATACAAAGTGAGCCCGCTTTAGTTGGAGAAAAAGAGGAACACCATCGTATCAGGAGATAGGTGAGGTCTGAGGCCACATCCAAGTAGAGATCTGTAGGAGATCCCCATTTGATCCAAACCTCCTTTTCCCCTGGACATTGGATAAGAGCATGGAGAGGAGATTCTGGGACGTATGGGAAGAAGGGGCAGGAATTTTCACTGAAAAAATGTCGGAAGGAAAGGAGTTTCATGGTAGGGAGGGTTCCAGTGCACACCTGCCACCAGAAATGGCGTATTTTTGGGGGGACATTGAGCTTCCATAGCGATTTCCAGGGCCCCTCATCCCCTTCATCTGTCCATGTACAAAGAGCGATTCGATAGCCGGATTTAACCGTTTAGGCTCCCGAGGTGTCATTGATCTAGAAGAGATGGTCGGGGATTACATCTAGAACACAGGGGGTACTCAGGATGATCCTTTTGTCCCTTTCATTGAACCAATAGAATTTTTTTTCCAAGCACCACCCATTCCCCTAGTCAGCAAAAAGGCACCAGACAATGGTACATTCAGAACCTGGATGGATAGGGGATTATGCCCTCACGTCTTCGTTGTCAATTAGCTAGGTATCAGTCCAAATATTAACCATTGATCCATTTCCAATTCTCCAACCCAATCCTTTATTCAGAAGATTATGGGAGCCCCAGATACTTATCCAGATGAAGCTGGGTTGGGGGCCAAGATGGGAGTCCTAGAAATCCTTGTGTGGGAAGTATTTTTCACGGAAAACTCACGCGTAGAGAGATGATTGACGATTAAAAAGTAGCCATCCTTCCTTAGCCAGTAGTGCATCATTAAAATGAAAGAGGTCCCAGAATCCCATTCCACCTTTGGATTTGGGTTGACAGAGCTTTGTCCAGGCGATCCAATGGGTCTTATTCCTTCCATCATTTCTACCCCACCAGAAGTTGGCAGTGTGAGAGTGGATCTAGTTAACAATGGCAATAGGAAGTTTAAAAATGGTCATAAAATAGCTGGGAACAAATTAAAGAGCCACCTTAATGAGGGTTTCCTTTTCAACTTTGGAGATTTTTTTTGGGGTCCAGCCTTGGATTTTTTTCTCAATTATATCCAAAATATCTAAAAATATTTCTTTCTTGGATCAGCCAACCACTATGGGTGGCTCGAGGTACTTTTTATTTTTTTTCGACCATAGGAATGCCTGCAATGGAACAAAGCTCTTCTCTTTTGGACAGTGGAACCCCCGAGCTGAATGAGACTTCTAACTTTCCATGGTTGATTGTTTTCCCTAAGGACCACTCATACTGTTGAATCACAAGGCTGATGGAAAGGCACTCATTGTGGGTTGATCTAGAAAAAAGAAGGCAGTAATCAGCGAAAAAGAGATGTGAAACCGTTGGACTAGCGTGGGAAACCTTTTCCCCATGAATTCTATGAGATGTGGCTGCCCTTGAAATGAGGTTAGAAAAAACATCAACCACCAAGATAAAGAGAAAGGGTGAGAGAGGGTCTCCCTGACGAAGGCCTCAGGTTGGAGAGAAGCCTCGGGTGAGCACCCCATTGACATTAATTCGGAAGGAGACAAACGAGACATAGTGCATGATCATATCTATCCATTTCATGCAGAAGCCCATTTTTAGCATCACGAATCTGAGGAAGTGCCATTACACTTTATCGTAGGCCTTAGCCATATCCAGTTTCCACGCCATGGTTCCGTTTTTCATGGTGGAGCATGTTTTCATGGAGTGGAAGACTTCATGGGAAACAATGGCATTATCAGTGATCATTCTCTTTGCCAAGAAAGCACTTTGGTTCTCTAAGATGATGTCAGGTAACCATGTATGCAGCTGAGTAGCTAAAATCTTTGAGAAGATCTTGTATGAGACATTTCACAGACTAATAGGTCTAAAGTCCTAGACCACAAGAGGTTTCTTAATCTTGGGGATGAGGATGATAACTGTTTCATTAATAGAGGAGAGGTTCATTTTCCCAGCCCAAATATTATTAATCAGGTTGCAGATGTCTGGGACAATAATGTGCCAGTAATTTTTGAAAAAGTGGGCATGGAAGACGTCTAGGCTCGGGCCCTTAGTAGGGTGAATTTGTTTCAGAGCCTGAAGGATCTCTTCGTCTGTCACATCTTTGGAGAGTTTTCTGTTAATCTCTTTGGTGATGATAGGTGTGATACAATCCTCCACCTCAGCAAAGATGTGAAGACTTCTTGCAAAGAAAATATTTTGAAAGTAACTGGAGATAAAATCTTAGATTCCATCTGTGTCGAAAACGTTTTTCCCATCCGGGTGTGAGGAACATGAGGTAAAGATTTTTCGGCGCCTATCTGATGCTTTATGATGGAAGTACCAGGTGTTTGCGTCCCCTTATGCAATGTGGGTATCCCGCGCCCACATAGCCCGAAATCTTTCCTTGATTTGCAGGGCTGCATCCAGATCTCATTGAATGACATTGATTTTTGATAGCGTGCAGTTGGTTGGGGGTTGGTTGAGAAGATTAAACAACTTCCTTTCAAGAAAATCGTAGTGCTTATCTGGTTGATGAAATTTAGTGAAGCTCCATGTCCTCAGATTAGACTCTGCCTGTTGGAGATTGGATCTAATGTCTACTTGCCCACTCTTCCAGCCTGATCGGATAACATCTTCTTATTCGCGGTCTTTTGACCAGAGGCTTTCAAACCTGAAGGGTTTCCTAATTTTTTTAATGCGATCAACATGGGTGCAATCAATGAAAATCGGGCAGTGGTCAGAGCAGTTGAGCGACAAGTGTTCGATGTGGTACATTCTGAAAAGGTTTATCCAATACATTGAGCCTAGAAATCTATCAAGATGCTCAGCGATACGGGTACCATCCATATTGCCCTGAAACCATGTGAACGGGTTGCCCGCGTATCCCAGATCAACCAAGTCCGCCAAAGAAATTGCATCTTTGAAATATGACATCGAGATAGAGGATTGGAAAGCTCCGCTTATTTTTTCATTCTGATACAGGATCTTGTTGAAGTCCCCTCCAAACAGAATAGGGCTTGGCAGGTCACATCGCAGATTGCAGAGAAGGTCCCAATATTTCCACTTTTCATTTTGGGAAGGCCAACCATAAAATCCCACAAAAGTCCATGGAGGGTTGTGGGATTCATAAATAGCCGCAGCCACATGGTGCGAGGAGAAGGATAAGATCCTAACATCAAAATTTTCAGTCTATAGGAGACAGAGTCCCCCTGAGTGGCCTTGTTGGGGGACTATGAGGCAGCCCTGGAAGCTGCATTTCAGAGCAAGGCCTGTGGTGTACTTGTTTTGTAATATGGTTTCGGATAGGAAAACCATATCAGGGAGACTTTGAGCGCAATGACAAAGGATCATACAAAATGTTCGTGGGTTGGAAAGACCATGATAGTTCCAGCATAAAACAATCATTGCTCTAAGTGGGGATGGGACGTACCCACCTCCGCCTTTGATTCAACTGGGGTCATTATGGCACCCGCTGCTTTCCTTCTTTTTGGGGGGTTTTCAGCCGAATTGCTTGGTTCAATTCGTTATTTTAGTTCCCCTGGTTTTGGGTTAACCATTTTTCCATCTCTTTCTTCACAGTGCGCCCTTTTCCATGTTCGACGAGTAACTGGGCTTGAAGTTGTTAAGCCTATCATCCCAGAGTCATCTTGTGGTAAGATTCCTGGTGTGACCGTGCCAGAACTAGGGTCGGGATTTGGTGGTTCGATGCACATATATTTTGCCTTCGATCTTTGCTCTGGTGGTTCTTTTGGTTTTGGAAACGACTCTGTTGTAGTTAAGATAGTGACTTTCAGGGGGGGGGGGTAGAATCAATGCCCAATTTGATGTAAATATTCTTCGAATGACTCTTCTGCCTATCCCCATCATTTCACATGGAATTTATGTCATGGGGGGATCTTCCAGCCGCCCTTTGATCAACTGGGCTATCTTTAGGGAATTCTGGTGGTCCCAGCATGATGGTATTAGACTATACAGTTTTTGCTCACCTTGTGTAGGCCATTGTGATATGGTCACGATCCTTTTGTTTTTCCGCCTCAGGGATGTAGGAATCTCTTTTCGTTTTGACCCGGATCCAAGGACCATATTTCAGAATGATATTTCCTGATTCGTTTTCTTTCTTTGTGTCGCACGCTTTCTCTAGATGAAAGATACGCTCGCAAAAGAAGAAGAAGATTGGAAGTTTCTCGAATTCGAAAGCGATCCAAATGTTGGAATCATCAAATTTTAGAAACATACATCTCATCAGAGGCTCTATCACTTCGACCTTGGAATTAATCTGTACTAGGCGTCCCCATTGTATTGGGTTCGAGCAGTCCCACTCTAGGAAGTGGCCAATGCGATCTCCAATTTCACTCATCACCCGTTCCGTTCTCTCATGAAATGGTATTCCTTTAATGCGTATCCAGAAGGGGGAGCAGGTGAGTTTAAAATTTTGTCTTTATCTTTTTTATTGAATAACTCGAAGACTAGAAGGTTGTTACCCACTTTCGGGATAGCCAATCCAGCTTCCAGTTTCCATAGATTTTGTAGGGTATTTTTTAGGGCCCTTTGGTTGACCAACATTTTGGCCACAAATTTTCCAACAACCAACATCGCCGTACGTTTATCCAGAAGTGTATCTTAATTTCTCTGGGTTTCAGTCAGAACTTTCTCTTTATCCATCAAGGAAAGCTTCTTCCATTGGTTAATTAAGTCTGCCTCCATGGTACGAACCACAATGGTCTGATAAAATTTCAGTTCCTCGAACCTGTGCCCGGTTTCTCCGGCCCAAAAAGGGTCTCCGACCCACAAACAGCTTGAGTTACCACGTATGGGCCAAAAGAGGCTAGCCCTGTGCAATCGGGGAAGCACGACCAGGCTTCGCGAAGGTGACTTCGCTGATCGGATCTCGAGCCTGTCCTTCACGAGGCAGGATGATCCAATTCCACAGATCAGGGGGATCCGGCTTCACAACGTAGAATGAAGTCGACTTCGTGATGCAGACGGAGTCGGCTTCGCGAAGCCCATACTTTACGACCTAGAATCCCACCTCACCGCCAACCTGTGGGCATCACCTTTCGACTACCAAACAGGTCACCGGCCGCGGTTCTCGCGACCAGACCTCCGCGAACCAGAGAAGTCATCGTGCAGAAGAGGGGGGTCAACGCCACCATGGATCTGGGGAATTGACCACCATAAATCATGGATCTGGAAATTGAACAAAGCAGTACGACCACCGCAAATCGCAGATCTGGGGAAATGACCTCCCAGAAAATATATGGATCTGAAAACCGCCTCCAAAAAACCGAACCTCCAAGAGAGATCTTCGATAATCAAGAAGATCAACACGGGAGCTGTCTCTGATTTTCAGATCTGCGGTTCAGTGTGAAAGGTCGTCGCTGAGATCATCTCTATGAAACAGGTAAGAAACTCATCTGTTCATTTTATGCCGAAAACAAATCCATAGTTCTTCCCCTCTATATCGCAGGAGTTAATGGGCTGAGGTCTGACATGGGACAATGGATTCGGAAACAGTAATCCCCTCAGCACAATGGAGCCAGATTTGTAGGTCGGAATCTGATGGGATTCATATGAGACCCAGGCAACGGAGGCCTAGTCTGTGGGTGGGGAAAAGGGAACTGAGGGTGGAAATCCGTTTTTCTTTGTATACATTCATACGATACCGAGACAACGGAGGCCTGGTCTGTGGGCTGGAATCCATTTTTCTTTGTATACATTTATTATTTATTTGACTTAGTCTTCATGTATTTTTATATTTTTATTATAGATGATGGTTAAAATATATAATCCTCTTATCCTTGGCCTCAAGTTGAGCACTTTTAACAAAAATTACTTCTTTTGATGCATTTTTTCATGATTTTTATTCTATTATTCTATATCATGAATTATATTCAGTCATTTACTCTCCAAAACAGAAAATATTTCTTAAAGTTATTCATTCATGACTTTTAAATCTTCTACATATTTAGAGATATTTATAGATATCAACACTCTTTGTTCTAAAGCAATCTACAAATTTTTATTCTTATCTTCTAAGTCGGTGATCTCATCCTGTATGTCTCTAAAAATTTCATAAATATATGAGAATAATTCTTTGTGGTCATTATATACAATATATTTTAATGAAGAAACTATTTCATCATGTAAATTCATGGATGTATGATTACTCCCACAAGTGATTGGTTTTTATTCTTCCATTCCTAATTTTTCATTATTAGGATTCCTTCATAGGGAAACAAAATTTTATTTCTCTTGAGAGGATAGATTTTCATCACAAATTTCTTTTAGAGATAGATTATCAATAAAAATATTCAAATGAACTCTAACTTGAGTACCTTAAATTTTTATGGCCATTATTCTCTCCTTTATTTTATGAGGCATTTTTTATCTTATTTACATCTTTTTTATTTATTCTCTTTAATGTCTTAACAGATATATCTTCCAAGGTTGATTTCATAGTATATTCACTGGATGATTAAAATATTTATTTCATATAGTTTTTTAAAAGAGATATTAAATTATTAAACAAACTTTAATTAAGAGAATCCAAATTGATGTGTGGCCTACTTTGATACCAATTATTAGGATCACTTTTTGATATGCCAATATTGAGAGGGGGTGAATCAATGTGGAGTAACATTTAATCTAATTTCAATTTTATCCTTTAATTACCTCTTCACTTATTTATTGACTGAATCTGTATTTACTTATATATTATTTTTTATATTAGCGAATATATAATAGGAAAGAAACATAAAAAACACTTAGTTTTTTGAATACGGTTTTCCTCCTTGTGAATAATTATGTTCCCAATGAAACATGGTTATTATCCCACACAATCGTCTTCCCTATTATCATTAAAAGATTTTTGGTAAATGGTATTTCCTTAAACCTGTTATCCTAGAACCTACCAGGTATAAATAAAGTGAGGTATTGTTTTTAGTTCAAATAGGATAATGGGCTTATACTTCCTTCAAGAAATATCACCTTTGATGGATGAAGTACCTCCTAGGCTATATGGTTTGATCTTTTTCCCTCACTCATAAAAGTTAGATGGCTACCTCAACATTATTTAGACTTTTATAGTGATGTGTTGTTTGTTAGATCCCAAATACTATCACCTTGGAATATAATCAATAATGGAACATCTTAACTCTTCCTTATTCAAACTTCTATATCAGGTGACGACTATAGGTTATCCTTATCAATTACTTAGAATTAGATGTGATCAATAGTAGTCTTAGCTGGATCCTCTTATTTTCCATTTTTCTTACTCAATATGTAGTAATATAACTGGGACACCTTATTCTTCTATTTGATACACAAGATCTAAAATAGATTTTTAAATTAATAATTTACTTTCTTTCATTCCATTAACTTTCATAATGAGTAATATTTACAGTTTATAAATATGATTATTCTTATTTTATTTTATCTTAATGAATATATCATTTTTTTAGTCGAGCACTCCAACCATAATATTTTCTTGAACACAAAATTAATTCAAGTTTCATAATTAATTAAAACCAAATAGAGAAAATCCATAAATAAAGAAACATAACACTTGTAGATTAATCCAAAAGGATTTATTAAACTTACAACCATGAAAACACAAATTTATATGAGTCACATAACCATAAATTTTGAACCAAATCAATGATATCCATAAAATAATTAACCATGTATCTTCTTATCATCAAAAGAGTTAATAATGAAAATAATTTAACCCTTTTGGGCCTCCTTTAACTCCCACACATTAAATACCTCTAAATAATAGTGATCCCACCCTGATATGGTAGAATCACATACTAATATTGCTAAACTATATTATAGAAATCCTAAAAGTGGTAAGAAGAAGAAATAAAGAAGAATAAATAGAAGAAAGTGCGTTGATTTGGTTATAAAAAAATCCTTAGAGATACATGATTAATAATTGAAGAATGTAGGGAAACTGAAATTTAAAGATGGATTTATCCCTAACTTACATTAGTATAGAAAAAAATTAGCTAGAGGGAACCCTAAAGGGGTTTAATATAAAAGAAACGGGAAATATCAAAATTTATATGGTTTTAAAAAACCCACTCTATAAGCTAGTGGAAGTTCAGTGGCCTCTATCCTCATTTCAATGGACCACCTAGTTCCTAATGCCCTCCATCATACCCCATAGGGAGGAGTATATAGATGCTATAAGGATAGCTAAATTCCAAGGGATTTCAATGTGTTTTGGTGAGCTTATGTTGTATCCCATCACCCTAGATTATCCCATGTAAGGATGAAATTATATCAACAATTTTCATTAATCACCTCATTATATCTAAATACTAACTTTAAACATATTAAAACACCAAAAATGATCACTCACTTGACCAAAAATCCAAAAATTCAAATTATTTGTGATATTTATAACCAATTTTTTCCAATATTTATATTCCAATTATCATTTAATTAATTAAATTAATTTATGGGATATTACAAACTCCCAATCATAACACTTTTTTATCATAAATCACACTCGATATTTTTCTCAAAACCCTTACCTATATGAAATTACTAATTCACTATTATTATACCAAATTCTATCCCAAAACTCTTTTCATGATTTCAATGAAAAACTACCAAAACCAAGACACAAAACCTTCTAATATAGAAACACTCAATCTCAAACTACATGTTCAAAAAATAACCCCCCTTAATAATTACATTTAACCAATTAAATAATTTTTACTTATAAATAATCCTTAATTTTAAAGTCACAATATAAAATTACTTTTGAAATTACCTTTCTTTAAAAAGAAAATATATTTTGTATTTTGTTTCAAAAATAAAAATTACATTTTATTTCAAAATAACCACCTTTTTTCAAATATTTAATCAAAGCATAAAAGTTGTTTTTATTTGAAAAAAATCATTTCAAAACCATTTTCTTTATTTTCAAAATACCAAAATATTTCACTAATTAATCAAGGATTAAGGTTAAAAAACACCTTTAATATAAAATAACTAATTAGAGGAAAATTCATTAATAACGGTACAATCACACATGTGAGTAACTCAAAGTAATTATTTTAACCTTAATAATGTATTCAAGAAAAAACCATTATTAGTTGATTTTAATTAATTATAGTCAGTCTATCTGTAATGTTATTATTTTTATTTTCAACCACTTTATAGGGTTTAGTGGGAATCCATAAAATCCATTAGTCAAATCCAATATCACTATTCAAGGGACCAAATCCAACACATATTAGAAATGACCACCACCAAAGAAAAACCAATAAAAAACAGAACCATAGGCATGGGTATGAAATTGATCCTTTTATACTAGCCCCAACCAAGAATAAATCAAGCATGGGATTACTATACCTTCATAGAAGAGAATGGGATTTTACTTCCTCAAAAAAATATTACCTATAATTGCTTGTGTACATTTTGGAATATATGGTTTAATCTTATTCCATCACTCATAGTAATCAGATTTCTACCTCAACACTCTTTAGACTTCTACTACAGGATGTTGCAGGCTGGCTCCCTCATCCTATTAGATTGTATTATAATTATAAGTAGCATAGTCTAACTCTTCCTTCCACATACTTTTACTATAAGTAATTACTATATGATGGCCCTATAAATTTTTTTTCTTATATTTAATCAACAATAAGCTCATCCAGATCATCTTATTTTTTCTTTTTTATTTATTTAATAAAAACATGGGGAAACCTTCTTCTTATCTTAGCTATAAAATATTTTCAATATATTTTTGTATCAATTATTTATTTTTTTCCTTTGAATTATAGAATGAGAAATGGTTACAGTAAATAACTCTAATTTTTAGTTTTCTTTTTATTTAAACTTTCCAAATATGAAGTTGTTTCAGTCAATCACTCCCACAAAAATATTTTATTCAACATGAAAATATATTTTTATATATATAGAATATTTATAACAGTGTTAGATATTTCCAATATTCTGACTACCTCAAATATCAAATCTATACTTTCTTTTGTTTCCTAAAGACTTATAACTTAGTTTCTATAATCTTCAGTATTCATATCTCATGATATCTCAAACTTTAAACTTAAGAATCATTAAGTTAAAGTTTATTTAAAAATATTCCTATAAATGTGGTTGATGAATCAGTTTGTTTCCTCGACGTGTTATTTGAATTATCATAGAATTTTTTTCATTTAAGTTCCCCAAAAAATCCATGAATTTAATTCATTTGATATTTATACATAGGTATGGTGACATGGAATCTATAGTATGGGTTTTGGAACTCTCTCAGCAATAGATTATTCTCACTCATCTGGTTTACACTCCATCTCTACTTTAATTATGATCCATGTATGATAATGTTGTTATATCCATGAAGAGAATTTCACAATCATCATTAGATTTTATTCTCTATTAATTCAGAAAACTTAAGTATGTATATATCTAATTTAATTTCATTGTAATTTTTTTTTGATTTTGGGTTCTCAGCATAGCAACTCATACATTTCATACATAGATATTACATCTTATTTAACGAATATTCATTACATAACATAATAGTCTATGCTAAAATAATGTAGGCATAATGCCTTTTGAAACTTAGATATATAAAATATTTCTTCATATAAGATCTAAATCATCTCCCACATTATTATTAAAAAATTTCACAAATATTATACATACCATACTTACAAAATTACTTTATATCCTAGAGAAGTGAAACATAATAAAGGGTGAGCTTAAATTTTTAGTAAGGGTTGATAATGGAGATATCAATGATCACATAAGTATAACATGATAACAAAGGTATGAAAAAATGATCTTAACATTTAAAATACATACCATGCATATCATAGATTATAATATTGAGTCATGGAATAAATCTTGGTAGTTCATAAGACATGAATCATAAAGAAATCAAATAACATGAGCCATGAGACCATAATAACATTTGAATAATACATAAATTTTTGACATAAACATAATCATGGAAAATCGTTTCCTTAGTATTCAAGGATCACTTCCAAGACTATCATGGTGTATTGGTTTCACTCATTATTCCATCATATTATCAAAGGTTCACTCCCAATACTATATTAGTGGATAGGGTCCCTTTATGAACTAGTTTTACTTCCCATTTGAGTATTTTTATCTCCCAAGATATACATCTTTACCCAATTCATTGAGGTCTATATAATTTCAATGCTACCCGTCACATAATGAAAATCATACAGATGCATGGACCAAGATTATAAAAAAATCATCATATCATAAATTGTAAAAAAGAAATAGGTTTCATAAACATTTCATTATGGTATAACCAATGAAAAATAAACAAGTTTCATAAATATTTCATCATATCATAACCCGTGGAAAAGAAATAGGTTTCATATGGGAAAGAAAAGAGTTTTATATAATAATCCATAAATAATCATAATTATAATCAATCCACAAAATGAAATTTTATTGTACCATTGGATCATATACCTAGTAAATAATATGTAACATCAAAGGATGTTATTATATTTTAAAAATTCCTTTAAAATATCATAGGAACATTTCTTAAAGAAAATACCATTTCTATATTGAAATGACTTGTTTAAAATCATGAATTTTTCATAAATAATAAAGAAACAATTTTATATGAAACTATACTTGGAAACCTGTAATGGAATATTAAATCATCAAGTTTTTATGATGTTGGGAAATTACATTCATTTCATGTATGTTAATACAAATATTCATTTCACATTTTCAGTAAAAATTCCAAAGTACCTCATTAAGAAAATAATAAGATGATACCTTTTGAAATATTTTTTTAAAAGTAAAACATGGAAAAATGAATTTTAAAAATCATATTATAATATTAAAAAATTCGTGAAAATATTTTTAGAAATCATGGGTAGGGAAAAAAGTATTTTCAACCAAAGAGAGAAATAAAGTCAATTTTCATTAAAAATGATCTTTTGGTCTCAGGAGTTATTAAAGAGAGGATAATCAAAGTAAAACATGTAATATCTAGAAATAACTATATGATAATAAAATTCATGAGTTTATTTATAGGTAGGTAATGAAATTTTATCATTAGAAACTTAATCATAAATAATCCCGATAAACAGTGAGATTTTAACATAAAACCATACATCAAGTTCGATTTGCTTTGAAGGCACCCTATTTTTATGTATAATAAATTTAAATTTATTATAACTATATAAAAAAATCATGTACATACTTATAATATCATATATGATCCCCTTATAACATTTCAACACCCATTTATTAACAATTCCTTATTAAAATCATCGTTTCGAGGAGTTAACTGTTTCATTTTTCATGGGAATTTTGTTTTGGTAGTCATGATCCTTGTACTTTTATCATGGTTAAATCATATATATAATTATAATAATGATATAAATTGTCACGACCCGCCCTCGGGGTCCGTGCCGTGACTACCCCAAGCCCGCCTTCCATAGGCCAGGGGCTGGCGACTAGCACCAAGGCGTAAATCCCAGTAAAAAGGGAAGGCATTGCCTTTGAAAAGTAATACAAACACCACAGAGTAAGCAAGCGGAAAGTAAACACTAAACAAAAACAGAGTACTACTGAAAGTGCGGAAAAGTAAATGGGCCAGTATACAAACCCAAACTGAAAGTATAGTACAATTCGAAAGGGAAAACAACAACTGAAAAGTAAAAGCCGCTACTCCGAGCTGTCCACAGGAAATCCCACCTGAAGGGTGGGTACAGATAGCTCCTCTGCTCCACGGGTCCCGCCGTCCGCTCCGAGCACGTCCCGCCCAGTGGTCCACCTCCGGGTACCATCCCGCTGTGCAAGCCTCAGCTAAGGTCAACGCTGTCCGTCGTCTGCAACCAACACAACGTAGTGCGGGCAAAGCCCGTGCAGGGGTGAGTATAAGCTACTCAGTAGGGACCCCGAGACCCCTGAAGGTCTCTCAAAATCCACAAAGGATAAACCACGAAGAAAAGTACAATCACGAAGTAACAACCGACACTGCTTAGGTATATGCCCATACATATACCTAAGTCATCAATTCAAATACTCTCCAACCTCTGAGCCCAAGTACAACTCAGTCCACACAGGACAGTAAACGTATTCCACACAGGAAAGCAAAACGTAAACCACACAGGATTGCACAACACAATCCACACAGGAAAGCAATAGGATTCAGCTCACACAGGTATACTTCTTCAAGGACGATAAAGATGATCACTGATCCATCTAAGTCGTCGGACCCACGAAGGATCGATAGGTAACTAACCCCCGCAAAGACCCACACAGGATCGGGCCCACACAGGACCTGTAGGCGCTGGCTCACACAGAACCGCTGAGCGCGGACCCACACAGGATCGGGCCCACACAGGACCTGTAGCACTGATCCACGTAGGATCGCTGAGTGCTGTAGTCGTCGTCGTCGAATCCACACAGGATCTCTGTACTGTCGTCGTCGAATCCACACATGATCTCTGTATTGTCGTCGTCGCAGTCACAGTAGCAGTCGTAGCAGTAGAACAGTCGCAGCCAACACTAGGGTTCCCGCACATAGCAAGCTCGTTCGGAGGGTCTGCTCCACGAGCCGAGAGGCTGATACATCAACTGTCACAAAGACCAGAGTTGATGTATCCAAACGTTCCGTAACGTCAACAGGAACTCAACGCAACAGACGGCGTGTCGATCGGACGCCCGGTCTGAGAGTTATTGGCATTTTCGTCTCCGGGGCCCGGTTGGTTTTTAAGGAAAAACCAACCCGACCGTACTCCACCTACGTCCAAACCTCGGGCGGAGTATGCCAAAAGATCCGTCTCACTAAGAGGAACACAACGCGACTGACGGCGCGTCAATCGGACGTTCGAAGCTCAAGATATGAGCGTTTCCGCTCCGAAGGCCCGGTTGGTTTCGTGAACGAACCAACCCGGCCGAACTCAAAGTAAACCGAAACCTTGAGTGCGATATACCGAAACGACCGTCTCGATCCAAGGATCGCGTTGCCGCAGACGGTTCGTCATTCGGAGGTCCGAGGCTCAAGATATGGGCCAAAAACCGATTCTGGTTCGAAACGGGGGGGTCCGGGTCCGGGTCCGGGCCGACCCGGCCCGACCCCCCCCTGGGGCGGCCCGGCCGGACGGCCGGCCGGCGGTGCGGCGGCGCGGCGGTGGCACGGCGGCGGCGCGGCGGCGCGGCGGCGCGGCGGGCCACGGCGGCCTGGCGCCGCGAGGGGCCGCACGCAGGGGCTAAGCCCCCGCTGATTGAAGCGGCGCGGCCTTTGTGCCGCGCCTTTGCAACAAACGGCCCCCACGTGGGGGCCGGTTTAATATAAGAGAACCGGGGGGCTGCTGCCCCCCTTTCATGGAACCGCCCCCCTCTTAAAGAGGGGGGTTTTACATGCTGGTCGGGGGATTAATTCCCCCGGTTTAATGCCTTCCGGACGGCCAGCTGGCCGACCGGTTTTCTCCAACGGGACCGGAAATTCCGGTCCCCCCTTCGGCTTCCGACGCCGGCGGCCCGGCCGCCGGTCTTCTCTTCCGCCGCGGCCCAGAACCGGCCGCGGTCTCCTCGTCCCGCCGCGGCCCGGAACCGGCCGCGGTGTTCGTCGTCCGGCGCGGTGCGACGACACCGCGCCCCTTTCGCCGTGCCTTGATTCCTTTCAACGCGGCGCGACGGCGTCGCGTTCTTGAAGATTCTACCTCGGCGTAGCGCGACGGCGCCGCGTAAAATAAAAGCACGATTATCCGCATGGTGCGACGGCACCACGCCACTTGCTTCCACCCGCAAGAATAAACAAGAACGATGGAGGGGGGTTCGGCCGTGTTCGTGCGGTCCAGCCCTCTCACGTTAAAATAATAACGCAACTTAAATAATTCAAGCCACACGTTAGACTTGCTATTCACGATCAAGAATAAAATAAGGAAACCAAAAAGAAATCAACAACCCCTACCTCGGGTATAAGGTTCGAAGATTGTGAACGTTCCGCGGAAGACGACGTCGCGGAGGTCGGGCGTCGCGGTAGCCGTTCGTCAAATCCGATGACGAAGGGATGCGTTCGAAGAGACACGTCATTGGCGAAACTTGTACGCCGACGAAGGTTGTCCGAGGAAGAAGTGGCGTCCCCTTCGTTGACACGGTAAACGAAGAATGGAGGTGCGGCGTTCTTCGTCGGAGCTTGAGCGTTCTTCGTCAAGATGAACGTTCTTCGAGTTCTTCGTCAGAGTTGAAGAAGAAGAAGAGCTCTCCACCTCTCAAGAAGACAAACAAATAACCCAAAATAAAATAAGACAACAACTTATTTTATTGTTACATAACACAATATAATTTCAAAAGTTTGAAATTCAAAAGGATTAACTCCCATAATTAAATAAGTAACTCAAGTCAATAAATGAGGCGTTAAGGGAGTTGGGAGAATTTGAAAGGATTAGGGGTTAGTGTGGGCCCCACCACACTTAATCCTCCCAAGGGAGGTTAAGTGGGTGTGGGTCCCACTTCCAACCCCCTTTGGTAGGTTTTATCAAGTTATAATAAAATTTGTTCTACACAAATTTTATTTAACTCAAACTAAAAACCCCAAAATTAACTTTCAACCCGCAACAAACGCAACTCCCGAAAAGGTCTCTTTAAGCGAATATCGGAGCTGCGAGTTCATCGGTGCCCTCGGATTTCAATTCCGAGCACCGGATCAAAAGTTAGGAATTCCCGCTCGTTCGTTCACTGAATGTACCCGAGCCAAACTTCGGAAATTAATTCCGGGCACTCCGGGTCTCGGAATCAGGTGCCGTCGGAAACCGCGCTCTTGTAAAATTCTAAAGAAAATTAAGAAAAAATTTCCCTTGAATTTTACGGGTCTTTACATTACTCCCACCTCAGGGCTTTACGTCCCCGTAAAGATACATCAAAAACTAGGAAACAAATGAGGGTACTGAGCACGCATCTGAGCCTCCCGCTCCCATGTGCTCTCCTGGAGATTCCCGTGCTGCCATCTGATGCGCACAAGAGGAATCGATCGCCCACGCAGGACCCGCTCCTGTCGATCCTCTATCTCCACTGGGACCTCCGTAAAAGTCGCCCCATCGTCAACGTCAAGCTCCCCATGGTCAATGATGTGCGTCGGGTCGTGCACGTATCTCCTCAGCTGAGATACGTGGAAGACGTCGTGCACCCGGTGCAACTGAGGTGGTAGAGCCAGGCGATAAGCCACCTCACCAATCCTGCTGAGAATCTGGAAAGGTCCGATGAACCGCGGAGATAACTTGCCGCCTCGGCCAAATCTCCGAATACCACGTCGAGGTGAGACCCGCAAGAAGACGTGGTCGCCATCCTCGAACTCCAGTGGCCTCCACCTCCTGTCAGCATATGACTTCTGCCAGCTCTGAGCTGTCCTCATCCGCTCCTGGATGACCTGGACCTTCTCTGTCGTGGCATGGACCATCTCCGGTCCCACGAGTGCTGACTCCCCAGGGTCTGTCCAGCACAAAGGAGATCTACATGGTCGGCCGTACAACGCCTCGTACGGTGCCATCCCGATGGTGGAGTGGTAGCTGTTGTTGTATGCGAACTCCACCAAGGGTAGGTGGTTCTCCCAGCTACAACCAAAGTCGAGGACACATGCGCGGAGCATGTCCTCGAGAGTCTGAATGGTCCTCTCCGTCTGACCATCCGTCTGAGGGTGAAAAGCTGTGCTAAGACGTAGCTGCGTCCCGAACGCTTCCTGCAACCCCTTCCAAAGCCGGGAAGTAAAGCGGGCATCTCGATCGGAGACGATAGATGATGGCACGCCGTGGAGCCGCACAATCTCCTGAACGTAGAGACGTCCCAATCTCTCTACTGAGCCCTGCTCTCTGATGGGTAAGAAGTGTGCCGACTTGGTGAGTCGGTCAACAATCACCCAGATGGAGTCGTGACCTCTGGAAGTGCGTGGAAGTCCAGTCACGAAGTCCATAGATATGCCGTCCCACTTCCACTCCGGAACCTCCAAGGGCTGTACCAAGCCCGCTGGTACCTGATGCTCTGCCTTCACCTGCTGGCAGGTGAGGCATCGAGAAACGAACTCTGCTACTGCCTTCTTCATGCCCGGCCACCAGTGCTGTCGTCTGAGGTCCTGGTACATCTTCGCCACCCCAGGATGTACCGCCAAAGGAGAAGTGTGAAACTCTCTCAGCACTTCCTCTCGCAAAGCAACTGGTACCATGGTACGTCCTCTGAAAAGGATGTCGTGCTCTGCTCCAAGGGAGAAACCATCAGGTGCCTGTCCCGAGGATATCTGTGCACGCCGTGTCTCACAGTCAGCGTCCCCGCGCTGTGCCTCCCTGACTCGCTGCAGTAGTGGAGGAGTGACTGTGAGAGACTGAAGAAAGGCTGCTCCATCTCTATCCACGAAGGATATCTGCAAAGAGGCTAGCTGCTCCGTCGCCTCCTCAAGTAGCTGAATTCCCGTCCTCCTACTGAGGGCATCGGCTACTACGTTCCCCTTCCCAGGAGTATAGACTATCTCAAAGTCATAGTCCTGGAGGAACTCGAGCCATCGTCGCTGTCTCAGGTTCAGGTCCTTCTGCGAGAAGATATACCTGAGACTCTGATGATCGGAAAAGACTGTAAAGCGCTCGCCCATCAGATAGTGTCGCCATGTCTTCAGAGCGAAGACCACTGCTGCTAACTCCTGGTCATGGGTAGCGTAGTTCTGCTCATGCGGCCTCAACTGACGTGATCCATAGGCGATCACGGCCCGCTCCTGCATCAGAACACATCTGAGTCCGGTCCCTGATGCATCGCAGTAGACTACGTACCCTACTCCCTCCTCAAGCAACCTCGAGATAGGTGCGCTAGTCAATCTCTGTCTCAGCTCCTGGAAGCTCTGCTGACATCTGTCTGTCCATACGAAGGGTTTCCCCTTCTTCGTCAAAGCTGTGAGTGATGCCGCAACACTAGAGAAGTCTGGTACGAATCTCCGATAGTATCCAGCTAGTCCCAAGAAACTCCGAACCTCAGTCACGCTCCTGGGTGGCTCCCAAGCTAACACAGCCTCAATCTTCGCGGGATCCACTGCAACTCCCGCCTCAGAGATAACGTGTACCAAAAAGTGGACCTCACGTATCCAGAACTGGAACTTCGAGAGCTTACCATAAAGCTGGTGCTCTCGGAGTGTGTCAAGAACAACTCGCAAGTGATAGGCGTGCTCCTCCTCTGTCGTAGAGTAAATCAGAATGTCGTCGATGAAGACCACGACAAACCGATCGAGGTATGGCTGAAAGATCCTGTTCATGAGAGCCATGAACACTGCTGGAGAATTGGTTACACCAAAAGGCATAACCAAGAACTCATAGTGGCCATACCGACATCTGAAGGCCATCTTCTGCACATCCTCGTCTCTGACTCTGAGCTGATGATAGCCTGACCTGAGGTCTATCTTCGAGAACCACCGTGCTCCCTTGAGCTGATCAAAGAGGTCATCAATCCTCGGTAGCGGATACTTGTTCCTCACTGTCACCTGGTTCAGGCGACGATAGTCAACACAAAGTCGCAAGCTCCCGTCCGCCTTCTTGGCGAACAATATCGGGGAAGCCCAGGGTGAAACACTGGGTCAGATGAACCCCTTGCCCTGCAAGTCCTCCAACTGCACCCGTAGCTCCCGAAGCTCGGCGGGGGCCATCCGATATGATGGAGTGGATATCGGGGCTGTCCCGGGGTACAAGTCAATATAAAAGTCTACCTCTCTGCGAGGAGGTAGCCCTGGAACGTCGTCGGGAAAAACGTCCGCAAACTGATCCACCACTGCAGGAAAACCAGGACTCCGCACGTCAACTGCTCCAAGGATAAGGCTAGCCAACTGATGAGTGATGGGCTGTCCTCTCCTCCGCGGAAGTCCATCCTGTGCTGCTAAGGCTCCCTTCTCGCCGGTGAAGGTGAACCTGCTCCCGTCGGTGCGTACACATCGCACCTTGCGCCTAAAACAGTCAATCTGTGCATGGACCGTAGATAGCCAATCCATGCCCAAGATGACGTCGTAAGGCCTCGACGCTGCTATAAGAAGATCCCAGCCGAAGCTCTCGCCTCCTAGAGTAAGCTCACACTGCCGGCACCAGTGCGTAATCGTCGAGTCTGCTCCCGTAGGAGTCTCTAGCCGTAAGGATCGAGCCAACGGCTCTGTCAGAATCTCCGAGCCCCGAACAAGGGCAGCGACTATGAAAGAGTGACTCGCTCCTGTGTCTATAAGAACTGCAGCAAGGGTGGAATAGACACAGATAGTACCTCGAATCATCTCGGGTGCGCCGTGGTCGTAGGCCTCTGCTGCCTGGAGCTGTGCCTGTCGCTGCCCGCCAGCTCCCTGTGGTCGGGGTGGACCTCCTGGTGGTGGTGGTGGCAGAGCCTCAAAGCGTCTCCCACCACCGGCTGCTCATCCATCTCCTCTGCCTCGTCCGCCTCCTCCCTGCGGACCGCCACGGTCGACCCTCTGCCTCTGCCTCGGTGGTCCATCAACTGACTGCTGCTCCTCGGCACGGCGGGTCGGGCAGTCGCGAGCCATGTGGCCCTGCCCGCCGCATGAGTAGCACTGTCTGCCTCTCGAAAGACTGGCTCCGCGCTGTGTGCCCCGCACTACTGAGCCAGTGCCCTGAGAACGTCTGCCCGAAGGTCTGGTCTTTCTGGATCCCTGAGTCATCCGTCGACTGCCTGCTGCAGATGACTCTGCCACGTGCCGCCCTGCGGTGGGTCGCTGTGCTGGTGTAGACTCAGCAAGGAAGCTCTCGATCAGAAGGGCCCGCTCCAGTACTCCTGTCTGAGTCGGTATGCTGAGGGAGATCAGCGATGCCCTGATCTCGTGTCTCAAACCCTGCTCGAAGGTCCGGGCCCGAAAGAATGGGTCCCGTACCATGTCGGTCGAGTAGCGCGAGAGATCGGTAAATCTCGCCGAGTACTGAGCGACCGTCATGCTGCCCTGCCGCAGCTGTAGAAGCTCCTGGATATGCACCGCACGAAGGGTGGCTGGGACGAACTCCAAGCAGAAGAGGATCTCAAAGTCCGTCCAAAGTAGAGATGCCTCATCGTGCACCTGGAGCATCAAGCTCCACCATCGTCCTGCTGCTTCGTGTAGTAGGCTCGCAGCGAGGATCACCATGAGGTCTGCTGGTGTCCTCACTAGCCTAAACACTCGAACCACTGCCTCCAGCCAGTCCTCTGCTGCCTGGGGATCCGTCTCCCCGCGAAACCTGGGCGGTCGCTGGCGCTGAAACTCATGCAGTGCGCTGAGGCGACGTGCATCGTCAGCGGCTGCTGCTGGAAGCATCGGGGGATCGGCGGGTAAAGCTACCGCCGGTGCCACTACTGGAAAAGGGCCCTGCACCGAGGCCTCATCGCTCGGTGGGATGTCGTCACACTCGACTCTCGGAACCCTAGCTGGCTGCCGTCGTGGGGCCATCCGGAAAAGGAAACAGGTGCGCCACGGTCAGAACAGTATACCTGGTGAGCTGATATAAGTAATCACAAAGAAAACTTTGAAACACACACGCAATCAATGTTTTCGTGCATTAAGTCGGAAATCAGAAGTCAGGGTCCTGGTGTACGGATACGTCGGCCGCCGCACCAACACTGGACTCCCTGGACTGATATCCACACTCAATACGCTAAACATTATTGCTTCACATAGAAAAGATCAAAGTTCGCGGTAGAACCGAACTCCTTTGATACCAATTTGTCACGACCCGCCCTCGGGGTCCGTGCCGTGACTACCCCAAGCCTGCCTTCCATAGGCCAGGGGCTGGCGACTAGCACCAAGGCGTAAATCCCAGTAAAAAGGGAAGGCATTGCCTTTGAAAAGTAATACAAACACCACAGAGTAAGCAAGCGGAAAGTAAACACTAAACAAAAGCAGAGTACTACTGAAAGTGCGGAAAAGTAAATGGGCCAGTATACAAACCCAAACTGAAAGTATAGTACAACTCAAAAGGGAAAACAGCAACTGAAAAGTAAAAGCCGCTACTCCGAGCTGTCCATAGGAAATCCCACCTGAAGGGTGGGTACAGATAGCTCCTCTTCTCCACGGGTCCCGTCGTCCGCTCCGAGCACGTCCCGCCCAGTGGTCCACCTCCGGGTACCGTCCCGCTGTGCAAGCCTCAGATAAGGTCAACGCTGTCCGTCGTCTGCAACCAACACAACGTAGTGCGGGCAAAGCCCGTGCAGGGGTGAGTATAAGCTACTCAGTAGGGACCCCGAGACCCCTGAAGGTCTCTCAAAATCCACAAAGGATAAACCACGAAGAAAAGTACAATCACAAAGTAACAACCGACACTGCTTAGGTATATGCCCATACATATACCTAAGTCATCAATTCAAATACGCTCCAACCTCCGAGCCCAAGTACAACTCAGTCCACACAGGATAGTAAACGTATTCCACACAGGAAAGCAAAACGTAAACCACACAGGATTGCACAACACAATCCACACAGGAAAGCAATAGGATTCAGCTCACACAGGTATACTTCTTCAAGGACGATAAATATGATCACTGATCCATCTAAGTCGTCGGACCCACGAAGGATCGATAGGTAACTAACCCCCGCAAAGACCCACACAGGATCGGGCCCACACAGGACCTGTAGGCGCTGGCTCACACAGAACCGCTGAGCGCGGACCCACACAGGATCGGGCCCACACAGGACCTGTAGCACTGATCCACGTAGGATCGCTGAGTGCTGTAGTCGTCGTCGTCGAATCCACACAGGATCTCTGTACTGTCGTCGTCGAATCCACACAGGATCTCTGTACTGTCGTCGTCGCAGTCACAGTAGCAGTCGTAGCAGTAGAACAGTCGCAGCCAGCACTAGGGTTCCCGCACATAGCAAGCTCGTTCGGAGGGTCTGCTCCACGAGCCGAGAGGCTGATACATCAACTGTCACAAAGACCAGAGTTGATGTATCCAAACGTTCCGTAACGTCAACAGGAACTCAACGCAACAGACGGCGCGTCGATCGGACGCCCGGTCTGAGAGTTATTGACATTTTCGTCTCCGGGGCCCGGTTGGTTTTTAAGGCAAAACCAACCCGACCGTACTCCACCTACGTCCAAACCTCGGGCGGAGTATGCCAAAAGATCCGTCTCACTAAGAGGAACACAACGCGACTGACGGCGCGTCAATCGGACGTTCGAAGCTCAAGATATGAGCGTTTCCGCTCCGAAGGCCCGGTTAGTTTCGTGAACGAACCAACCCGGCCGAACTCAAAGTAAACCGAAACCTTGAGTGCGATATACCGAAACGACCGTCTCGATCCAAGGATCGCGTTGCCGCAGACGGTTCGTCATTCGGAGGTCCAAGGCTCAAGATATGGGACAAAAACCGATTCTGGTTCGAAACAGGGGGGTCCGGGTCCGGGCCGACCCGGCCCGAACCCCCCCTGGGGCGGCCCGGCCGGACGGCCGGCCGGCGGTGCGGCGGTGGCGCGGCGGCGGCGCGGCGGGCCACGGTGGCCTGGCGCCGCGAGGGGCCGCACGCGGGGGCTAAGCCCCCGCTGATTGAAGCGGCGCGGCCTTTGTGCCGCGCCTTTGCAACAATAGGCCCCCACGTGGGGGCCGGTTTAATATAAGAGAACCGGGGGGCTGCTGCCCCCCTTTCATGGAACCGCCCCCCTCTTAAAGAGGGGGGTTTTACATGCTGGCCGGGGGATTAATTCCCCCAGTTTAATGCCTTCCGGCCGGCCAGCTGGCCGGCCGGTTTTCTCCAACGGGACCGGAAATTCCGGTCCCCCCTTCGGCTTCCGACGCCTGCGGCCCGGCCGCCGGTCTTCTCTTCCGCCGCGGCCCGGAACCGGCCGCGGTCTCCTCGTCCCGCCGCGGCCCGGAACCGGCCGCGGTGTTCGTCGTCCGGCGCGGTGCGACGGCACCGCGCCCCTTTCGCCGTGCCTTGATTCCTTTCCACGCGGCGCGACGGCGTCGCGTTCTTGAAGATTCTACCTCGGCGTAGTGCGACGGCGCCGCGTAAAATAAAAGCACGATTATCCGCGTGGTGCGACCGCACCACGCCACTTGCTTCCACCCGCAAGAATAAACAAGAACGATGGAGGGGGGTTCGGCCGTGTTCGTGCGGTCCGGCCCTCTCACGTTAAAATAATAACGCAACTTAAATAATTCAAGCCACACGTTAGACTTGCTATTCACGATCAAGAATAAAATAAGGAAACCAAAAAGAAATCAACAACCCCTACCTCGGGTATAAGGTTCGAAGATTGTGAACGTTCCGCGGAAGACGACGTCGCGGAGGTCGGGCGTCGCGGTAGCCGTTCGTCAAATCCGATGAGGAAGGGATGCGTTCGAAGAGACACGTCGTTGGCGAAACTTGTACGCCGACGAAGGTTGTCCGAGGAAGAAGTGGCGTCCCCTTCGTTGACACGGTAAACGAAGAATGGAGGTGCGGCGTTCTTCGTCGGAGCTTGAGCGTTCTTCGTCAAGATGAACGTTCTTCGAGTTCTTCGTCAGAGTTGAAGAAGAAGAAGAGCTCTCCACCTCTCAAGAAGACAAACAAATAACCCAAAATAAAATAAGACAACAACTTATTTTATTATTACATAACACAATAGAATTTCAAAAGTTTGAAATTCAAAAGGATTAACTCCCATAATTAAATAAGTAACTCAAGTCAATAAATGAGGCGTTAAGGGAGTTGGGAGAATTTGAAAGGATTAGGGGTTCGTGTGGGCCCCACCACACTTAATCCTCCCAAGGGAGGTTAAGTGGGTGTGGGTCCCACTTCCAACCCCCTTTGGTAGGTTTTATCAAGTTATAATAAAATTTGTTCTACACAAATTTTATTTAACTCAAACTAAAAACCCCAAAATTAACTTTCAACCCGCAACAAACGCAACTCCCGAAAAGGTCTCTTTAAGCGAATATCGGCGCTGCGAGTTCATCGGTGCCCTCGGATTTCAATTCCGAGCACCGGATCAAAAGTTAGGAATTCCCGCTCGTTCGTTCACTGAACGTACCCGAGCCAAACTTCAGAAATTAATTCCGGGCACTCCGGGTCTCAGAATCAGGTGCCGTCTGAAACCGCGCTCTTGTAAAATTCTAAAGAAAATTAAGAAAAAATTTCCCTTGAATTTTACGGGTCTTTACATAAATATCATATATATTCATCATATATATATTTATATTCATCTATAAAATATCAAGATATAAAAATGAATTACATTGTTCATGGAGATGGTGGGTCGTACGTACGCATAGACGCTTATTTCACTTTTTGATTAATGGAATGAAATAAAGGTAAATAATAAATAACCTTTAAAAATAATTATTATATGATATTTATTAATTTAATATATCCTTATTACCATCCATGTAACGTGGAATTGAAAAATGAATCACATATCTTTGTTGAGGTTGTAGTCCACACGTACAGACGAGCGCCATTATCGTTTGACAATGGATCAGAAGAAGGTGGATAATGATCATTAAATCATAATAATAACAATTATTTATATTTATGAAACTTAATTAATTATTTTATAATGTAAACCATGGGTTTAGTGTAGCTAGAATAAGAAATAAAATTAAAAATGCTTGGTTAAGTGTTATACCTCTTTGCTGAGAAACCTTATTTGGTTTACACCTTAAGCCTTGAAAGGATGGTCTTTTAGAAAGAATAAAATCTAGAGGAATTGTTATAGGAATTTAGGAATGTATTATTCCATATATCTATGAATATATATGTCTTAAAAGGTGTGAGTAAAAGATGATTAGAGGTTCCCTTTTATAAGTGAGGGGAGGGGCACTCATGGAATTACCTAAAGTATTAAATTAATATAAATTAATTTTTATTTAAAAATGGATAAAAATTGATATAATTATAATTTAATATTAGAATAAGTAAAATCCTCTCATCTAATAAAATTTTTACAAGTTTAGGTGATGCTTTAACCCTTGTATTTTAGTTTTAATCCCCCGTTAACCCTTTTCATATTTACCAAAAAACCAAAGTGTTTAACTCTTTAAGGGCTATGAATGTTACCATAAATAGAAAAGTGACCTAATAAATGGACCATGTTTAATATTTTAAACCATTTATTTTTAAATTTTATGAATATAATATTTTTCAAGAATTTTAAATCAATCAATAAAATATTATTTATGATAAAATATCATTAATGTCATTTTTGAAACTATAAATTTAATTTGACTTTAAAAGCAAATTTCCATCAAATTAATTCAAATATAAAACTTCAAAAATTCCCTAATAATTTATATTTATCTAAAAAAATTGCGGAACAGATTAATTCATCCAAATTATATTACTTTTAATATTTTTAATATCATTTATTTTATTTTTATATTAATTTAATTAATACTTATTTAGTGTTTCATAAGCAGTTAAAGTTTTTATTTAATCACTAAAATAAAAAATTAATTAAAATAATAATAAAAATATTCATATTTAAAATAAACATTTATAACTGAACTTATTTTATTTTTATCCTTATAATAAAAATTTAGAGTTATTAAATTCAAGAAATGACATTTTGTATTTATTATTTTCTTAAATTAATATAAAGAAAATAATCAAAGAAAAATGAAACGAAGTGGAAATATATCCAATAATAAGATGGAAATGTATAAAGTCCAACCATCCAATAGGATAAAGTCATCTTTTAGAGAAATTTTAATTCCTTTTCAAAAAGTTGTAACATTATTTTAATTACTTTACCCTTACCGAGGTGATAAAATTTTTCCAAACTATTTATAATGGCCTAAAATAAAATGGGCCTATTTAAAAAGTGTTAATTTACTAATTTAAAATATGTAAGATATTTTTCAAGATTCAATTTCTATAAGTGGTATAAATTTATTTTAAAATAAGTTTGAAAGACACGATAAAGACTCTTTTTTTAGAAAAAACATTTTTAAGCATAAAACTGGATTTATTATTATCTCATTCCATGAAAAAATATTAGATAAATGTTAAAAAAATTATTGAATATATATAATATATAAATTTTATTAAATTAATTTACTAATAGTTATTAATTTAATTTATTGAGATAAAAACACATTGTGTGCATAAAATTTTTTAAAAAAACAACTTTTTTAATTTCAAATTATTTTTATTCTCATTTCTAATAAATTTATAACCAATGAATGAATTTTATACCTGTTTAAACCATAAATTTTTCATAATATAGTTATTAATATTCATACCCATCAATCCAATGGATATGAAGTAATGTTCACATTAAATAATAATATTTCAATAGTATATCATGGTTTGTTTAAACTAAGTGTTGTATGTATCACAAGATATAAAAGAAATTAAATTTATTTAATCATAAATATACCATAAAATATCTTATTGGAACATTATACCCTCATTATAATGAATTTATCCCTCAAAATTTCATCAATTTGAAATAAATAAATGATAACATCTATGTTTTATCATATCATTGGGTTTCCATGTTGCTTCTTAAAATTTTTATTTCCTACAAAGAACTTTAACCTAGTAAATAGTATTATTTACTAGCACATTATCTCTATTATCCAAGATTTATATTAGTTTTATTTATAATAAATATCATGATCTATAGGTACATCCTCTAATTTCAGTATATGTGATGCATTATGTTTTTACTTCATTATGAGAGATGCATAGAACCCATCATGATCTTGAGAGAGGTTGGGAGGAAGATCCAAATGATAATTTATCATTCCTACTCGATCAAGAATCTTGAAAGGGCCCACATACCTAGGTATCATATTTCATTTATTCTCAAATATCATAACCTTTTCCTATGGAGAAATTTTCATAAATACCTTCTCACTAACTTTGAATCCTATATTTTACTAATAATTGTTATCATAAATTTTTTATTAACTCTAACCTACCTTGATTTGTTTCTGAATGGATCTGACTTTCATTTTTATTTCCTCAAGTATCTCAATTACCAATATATTTCCATCTCCAACTTCATCCAAATACATTGGAGTTCTATAATTATTTCTATATAGGGATTAATAAGGATCCATATGAATTATAGAGTGAAAGATATTGTGGTAAGAAAAATCAACTAGAGGAAGGTGTCAATCCAAACCACATTTTAAATCCATAGAAAAATATCTCATAATATCCTCTATATTGTGAATGGTTCTCTCAGATGAACCATATTTCTAAGTATGACAAGTAGTACCGAAACTCAACTTTATATGATATACATTAAAGAAGTGTTAAGGTTTAATAGAGTACCACATTCTATTGTATCCAGATCATGCTGAAGACTTATCTAGAACTTCTAGGTAAACTTAAAATCCCAATCAGATACAATAGAATGTGGTACTCTATTAAACCTTAACACTTCCTTAATGTATATCATATAAAGTTGATCAAGATAGAAATATTCTCTAATTGAAACAAAGTGTTCCAACTTCATAAGGCAATTTACTAAAATCCAAATAAAATTGTGGCCTTTAGATGTTTTGTGGAGTCTAATGAAAAAATTTATTATGATGTTTTCCCATTTCTATTCTAATATGGGTAATGGTTGTAACATATACTTATAATTCTATATCTTAGTATTAACTTTTTGAAATACCAAACACTAATATACACACTCTGAAATAACATTTTTTATTTTTTCCCATTAGAAATTCTATTTCATATCTCTATAAATCTTCACACTTCCAAGATGAATAAATAATGATGAACTATGAGTTCTATCCAATAGCTCATTATTAAATTATATTATTTATGAGACACTGACACAATTCTCTAACCTTATCATTCCATCATAGTAAAGGTTAAGCTCAGGAATATTTCTCACCTTCTTCTTTATCTCCACATATTACTTTTGTGCCTCTTAATTCTTTAATAGTATTAATGGTTAGACACTCATTTGAGATAGATAATATTTCTACCCTTATTTAAATATATCCAGATCCACCCTTTTCAAATCCAGTAATATTTTATCTTTTGTGATCCTCATCAGAGATAAGATAGTATGGACCGTTCTTCTGATAACATCTACCACCTTGTTTTTTTCCCAGGGCGGTAATGTATTGAGAAGTTATAATATTAAATAAACTACAAATATCTTCTCTAGATCATATTCAATTATTTATGAGTGAATATATAAATTAAAATTTTATTATTAGTATATATTTTACACTTTTATTTGTAAATATAATTCCACCATATATTTAATGAAAAATTTACCAGAGTTAACTCCTAATCATGATTTGGGTAATTTTTCTCATGAACCTTAAATAATCATGAGGAAAAATCTATAATAATTTCATTCTTCATGAGAAAACATCTTGATTACTTCTTTGATGTATCATAATAGATTAAAAATCCTCATCCACTATAGGATAGTGTAAGAAAAGTTATTCTTACTAACCTTATCTTTTGTTCCTTGAAATTTTCTTTACATTCATATATCCAAAGGAAATTGACTCCCTTTTGAGTTAACATGGTGAGTGGATTGGATAGTCATGATAAATTATTCACAAATCTTCAATAATATCCATAAAAACCAATAAAAATATGGATATCAGTCATAATTGTTGGTTTTGTATATCATTCAATAACTTCTATCTTTGATAGAACTACCGATATACCCTCATTGGAGATTATATGACCAAAAAATGTAACATTTTTTATCCAAAATTAGAACATTGTAAATTTTTCATACAGATTCTCCTTCCTTAGATTCTTCAGTACAATACTCAAGTGATATTCATTCTCTTCAACCAGTGTTAAAATAATAAAATTAACAATAAGAACATTCCCATAAACATAAATTTGTGAATAATCAGAGATATAAGATTCATTAATCCTTGCATTAAGGCTTTTCACTTATTATTAAACATCTAATCATTGATGATATGTATTTACATTCCTTTAGAATTTTCCGGATATACAAGAATTCATAAAACTATACTCAAATAGGGTATTTCAATATTTGATCATACATGTAACCACACAAGCTATTTTCATTCTACCTTCAATCCTTTAGTAAAACCAAAATTGTTATTATGACTGACAGAAATCTTTGATCATAATAATTAATCATAAAAAATATTTTATAGGATATCTAAATCATGACACATTCTTTTCAATCTATGACACCTTAGGTTTAATATAGGTCATTCACAGTCATCATTTATTCTAATACTTTATAATGCTTCATAAAGAAAATGTGAATTGACCCAAGCATATCCCATGAGAGTTACAAACTAGGTGTGTAGTAAGGGTGTACTCACCAAGCACTGGAATGTTAGACAAGATATACTCAACCAACAATTTTTGGGGTTATTACCTCTAGATACATCTATACCAAAACAAAATAATCTTGTAGTACCTAGATAATGATGTTTTTCTTGGAAAATCACACTCCATTATTTACAACAACTTAATACATTCTCCAATATATAGGATTATCCTAAGGTCTTCAAAAATGTTTTCTCTTCCTAGTTTCCAAAGGTTCACTAAACCTTTCTCTGATACCAACTATAGTGATCCATACTTTTCATATATAGATATTTCATTTTATTAGATAAATATTAATTAAATTACATAATGATCCATTCTATAACCATATAGGTATAGTGCCTTTGGATACTCGGATATATAAACAACTAGTTTATATACGATCTATATCATCTCCCACTTAATTATTCACAAATTATACCCTTTTTATACATATTATATTGAAAAAAATCCTTCATATACCAAGGAAGGGAAATAAAATAAAGGGGGAGCTCAGATGCTCGGTAAGAGTAAATAAGGGAGATATTAATGATCACATAAGTATAACATGATAATAAGGGTATAAAAACACGATATTAACATTTGAAAACCATATCCTACATATCATGGATCATAATCTAAATTCATGGTATAATATTGGAAGTTCATAAGACATGAATCATAAATGAATCAAGTAACATAATCTATGAGGGAATAATATTTTCATAAGACATATATTTTTGGCATATATATAATCGTATAAAATCATTTCTTTAGTAGTCAAGGATCACTTCCAAGACTATCACAGTGGATTCAGTTCACTCCCCATTCCATCATATTAGTCATGGTTTAATCCTAAGACTATATTAGTGGATAGATTCCCTCACTGAAATGGTTTAACTTCCCATTCTCATCCTATTTATATCATGATATTTCTATATTTAATAATACATTGGATGAATATATAATTCTATGCCCACCCTACACATAATGAAAATCATATAGATTCGTGACACAATATCATAAAACATTCATCATATCATAAACCATGAAAATAAACATGTTTCATAAACATTTCAACATGGAACATACCATTTATAAGAAATAGGTTTCATAAACATTTCATCAATTTGTCGTAGCATAACTCATGGAAAAGAAACGGGTTTCATAAAGGATTCTTTATAACTTAATTAACCCATGAGAAGGAAACAAGTTTTATAGAACCTCACTTAAATCATCATCATAATAATCCATCCAAATAATGAATGTTTATGGGATCATTGGATCATATCCCTAATAATTTATAAGCAATATCAAATTATGATATCATAGATGAACCTTTAAAAGATCACTGAAACATTTCTTAAGGAAAACACCCTTTTCACTTTTAAATCACTTGTTTAAAACAGAGAAATTCCAAAAATATTAAGGAAGAAATTTTATTTAAAAATAAAATTGGAAGCTTTTAAAGGAATATTTATATAATTTAGTGTTCATGATGGTGGTAAATTCCATTCATTACATGTATTTTAAAACAAATACTCCTCTCACATTTTTGATAAAAATTAAAAAATACCTTATTTGGAAAATGACACAAATATTAATTTTAAAACATTTAAAAAATCTCAAAAATTTCTAAAAATTAATTTAAACAATTATAGTATAATATTAAGAACATTATTTAAAACATTTTTATAAAACATGAACATGGAAAAAAAGGATAACAGATCGAAGAGAGAAATAAATTTGATTTTCCTTAAAAGCAATATATTAGTCAATTGAGTTATTAAAGATATTAAAATGAATTAAGAACATTTAATCTATAGAAATAACCATAGGATAACAAGATTAATGTTTTTATTGAGAGGTAGATCTTGAAATTTCATCATCAGAAACTTAATCATAAACAATCCTGATAAAAAACTTGATTTTAACATAGAAACCATAACTCAAATTTTTCTTGCTTTGAAGTCACTCTAGTCTGTTGTAATAATAAATTTAAATTGATTATAAATATATAAAAAATAGTTTAAATAATTAAAATATCATATATTATACCCTTATAAAATTTTAACACCCATTTATTAATAATTTATTATTAAAATCACTGTTCTCGGGTGTTAACGGTTTACTTTTTCATGAGAATTTTTGTTTAATAGTTCTGTTCCTTGTACTTTAATCATGGTTAAATCATCTATTGAATGCTAATAATTATATAAATATCATATATATTAATTACCTATATACTTGTAGTCATCCATAAAATATCAATCCAGAAAAATGAATTACACTGTTCATGGAGACAATCGGTCATAAGTATGCATGAACATAGTTTTCACTTTTTGATTAATGGAATAAAAGAAAGGTAATTAATAAAGAAAATTTTATAAATAATTATTATATAATATTTATTCATTAAATATATCCTTATAATCATCCATATAAATTGGAATAAAAAAATGAATGACATCCCTTTATGGAGGTGGTAGTCCACACGTATGCATGAGCGACACTATCGTTTTCCAATGAATTAGAAGAAGGTGGATAATGGTTGTTACATAATAATGATAATAAAAATTTATCATATTTAAGTTACTTAGTTATTAATTTTTTAATGTATTCCATGGATTTATAGGATGTATAATAAGAATTAAAATTGAAAATGATCAGTTAATATTTATACCTCTTCATTGAGAAACCTTATTTGTCTTATAACTTAAGCCTTGAAATGATTGTATTTTGGAAAGAAAAAAAGATCTAGGATGTGTTGAAGAAATAAATTAAGTTATTATGGTACATATGGGCCAATTTATAATTTTCAATAGATTTTAGGAATAGAGAAGAAGAGGTTCCCTTTTATAAATAAGGAGAGGGGCACTCTTGGAATTACTTAAAGTATTAAATTAATATAAATTATTTTTCTTAGTAAAATATATCCTAATTTATATAATAAAAATTTAATATTCTTATGAGTATAAATAATCTCATAAAATAAAGTTTTGACAAGTTTTGGTGATGTTTTAACACATGTATTTTAGTTTTAACCCCCCAATTAACCCTTTTGACAATTACCGCAATACCAAAATAAATTACCTTTTAAGGGTCAAAAGTGTTATAATAAAAATACAAGTAACCCATAAATGGACCATGGTTGATATGTTCGACCATAACCCATTCAACTACATGAGGATAATATTTTATTGAATTTTAAATCATTTAATAAAATATTATTTTTTATCAAATATCATTAATGTCATTTAGGTAACTATTCATTTAACCTGACTTTGAAAAAAACATGGCACCAAAAGAATTAAAATTTAAACCTTTAAAACTTAATTCATATGTTATATTGTCTAAAAAATTCATGGGGCATAATAATTCATCCAAATTATATTACTTTTAATATTTTTAAAATTATTTCTTTTATTTTTTTATTAATTGAATTAATACTCTGTCGATGTTGTATAAGAAATTAGTGTAATTATTTAATCCCAAAAAATCTAAAAATAAATGTGAATTATAAAAAATAATTCATCTTTAAAATAAAAAATTTCAGCTAAACTTATCTTATTTTTGTCCTTATAATAAAAAATTTGAGTTATTAAAGTCAAGAGAGTGACATTTTTTATTTATTATTTTTTAAAATTAATATAATGGTCATAATCAAAGAAAAATTGAACCAAGTGGCCATATATTTGAGAATTATATGAAAATAAAATAAATAAACACATAAAGTAGGATACATTCAAGCGTTAGAGAAGTTTTAAAGCCTTATCCTAGAGTTGTAACCCTATTTTACCCATTTTACCCCTACCTAGGTAACAAAAATTTACCAAAGTTACTATTCATAATGAGTAAATATAAAAGGGACCTATTTACCAAATTTGAATATTCTGATTCCAAATATTGAATCTATTTTTTATGGTTCAATTTATATATGTAGTATAAATTCATTTTAAAAATAAGTACACAAAACATAATGAAAATCATTTTTGTAGAAAAATACATTTTTATGAATGAAACTTGATTTATGATTATCTCATACCTATAAAAAGT
The DNA here is from genome assembly GCA_963277665.1 of Viscum album. NCBI lineage: Eukaryota > Viridiplantae > Streptophyta > Magnoliopsida > Santalales > Viscaceae > Viscum > Viscum album. The sequence goes on along the minus strand of OY728167.1, from coordinate 737,424,838 downwards.
ATAAGATGAATATTAAAACATTTTATTGAATATATAATATATAAAATTTATTAAAATCATTCATCGATAGTAATTAATTTATTTTAGTATGATAAACACACATTGAGCACATACAAATAGTTTTTCAGAAAAACATTATTTTAATTTCAATTGATTTTTATTGGAATTTATAATCAATTGATAACCACATAATTCCTTTTATATATGTTTAAACCATATATTTTTCATAATCTAGTTATTCTTATTCATACCCTCCAATCAAATGGATAGGCGGTAACTATCACATTAAATAATAATATTCCAATAGTATATCATGGGTTGTTTGAACTTAGTGTTGTGTGTATCACAAGTTATCAAAGAAATTCAATTTATATAAGGATAAATATATACCACAAAGTATCATGGGGTTACAAACATTATTTTACAAATTAAATCATTATACGTTCTTTTCATATCTAAAATATCTCACGAGCTATCCATGTAACTCAATTATCTTACAGTCCCCTCAAATTTACTTTTCCAATTTTTAACATCAATCACATAAGTGAATTATCTAGTGGGACTTCACAAAAATTACAGAATGAATATTCATTTTCCCATTTTTCATTTTCATAGATGAATTATTGTACGTAGGTATTCCTTAACTGAATTTACTTTTCCAAAACATCATCATATACCAGAATTTACTTATGTGGTCTCAATTCTCATCTATGTAGATTAATTATCCTATAAAAAACAATATATTTTTACACATAAGATAAATTAACTTATCAATTATCCAATATCCGTTGATTGTTCCTTTATCAATGGATCCCCTATGAGTCATATTTGACTATATAATATATGCAATTAGTGAATCAACCTTGAAGGTCAACTGTATGAAAAAATTCAGTCAAACTTAAGTGAAGAGACCCCATGACCATACTTTCATAAAATAATTTCTTAGCTTCTTAAAAAAATATATAGACATGCTTATTTTCCTATATAAGTAAAGTAAGAAACTCCACTCATATCACTATTAGTCTTGAGGTCTTCAACATCCTTACAATATCTTTTCTCCTTTACACACTAACACACATTGACAAAAAATATTGTAGGATTGTAATAATTGCCTTAGATTGATATACATACAAGAGGGGGGTGAATTATATTTAAAAAAAATTAAACTAAGAAAAACATAATACCACTTAAAGTAATTTTATCAGACTCAGACTTAGTCTAATTATCAAAGTGAATATCAAATTCACAATGGATCTAATTTATATCAGAGTATGTTTATCATAATTAGAGTTAAACAGATAAAATAAATAGAATATAATGACGAGTCTAATGACCTACATTCTATTATATACATAGAAGAATACAAACTTGTAAAAACAATATATACAGTATCTAATAGTAGTAATAATGAATTATAAGCTATAGTTAAAATATTAAACTCTATTAACCTTAAGAATAAGGTAGTCAATAACCATAAATAAAGGTATCCACTATTTTATACTTACAGTAAATTTTGTATTTTATTACTAGGAAATACCTTGATAAAATTATTAGAATAAAATCTATCTTCATATACCTATAATCCATTTATACGATGATCAGAAATATTCCAAGCCTCAGAAGCCCTTGAATCTATGGACAGATTCACCATCTTCTTATCCACATAATTCCTCAATCGTAATAATGATCAGACATTATAACAAAAGAAAAATTTCTTAAAGAAATAACCCTGATAAGTATTCTTTAGAAATACCAACTATCTAAAGTAATAAAATGAATAGGAATGATATATTCATTTATAGATAATTTTAGAGGACTTGTGTTGTGAATAAAATCTACTCCAAACTCATCAAATGACTTGCTACTTAGAGGTAAAGCTTTAAATATCATGTTTCTATGTTTCTTGCAATGGCCTCTGACAGATGGTTCTTAATATCACATCTATAACTAAATATTGAACATTGTTTTTTGTTTAAAACCATTACATTTTTAAAGGTATTACTTATGATATAAAAAAGTCTATGTAATCTTATTATAAACTTAGGTTAATCCAGTGTACTTCCTTATCAAATGTCAATATGATAATCCTTATGTGAGTCAGCTCAATTGTTTCAGTGCAAGAATCATTTTGATGGTCATGACTTCTGTCAGTATGATAGACAAGAAAAAAGTCCAACTTCTTTTCTGATTAAAGTTAATTATGATATATCGAACACATACTCAATCTGATGATTGTAATGAAGAATAATAAGTTTATATTCATAATACATTAGTTCTTTTTATATGTTTGGTAAAGGATAATGTTTTCTAAAAAAAACATAACAAAACACTTAGTACATAAAAATTTTAAAAAAATGTTTGAAGAAACTGTTTGTGATTTCCAAATCAAAAGGAATGTAAAAGTAAGAAGTAATACTTATAACTCAACAATATACCTCTTTTTGGAAAGCACAAACCAAAAAAATGGAAATATAACTTTAAAAACATACAACCCTTAGTTATTTTAAGAACTATGAAGTTATTCTTTACATCTTAACTCCCACCTAAGTTTAAAACTCATTTGAATACAATGTTGAATATGATAGATAATATTAGAATAGATCTTCCTTAAAGGAAAACATCTCCCCCTTCGTATAATATTCCCATTTATAAAACATCTCCCCTTTAAGATAGTACCGACCTTAATATATCATTCTCCCATTATAAGGCTTTCTACCCCTTTTTAAAATAATCTCGCCCTTTATAAAATATTATCCCCGTTGTGATTTTCAAAAATAATGGTAAATAACATGATTTTTTTGAAATTTTAGAAGAATAACATACAAAACAATACTGAAATAACTAATCATCCATGTAAATATGGAATAAAAAATAAACAATCCGGATTAGAAAACATTCAAGTATAATATAATTTGATAAAAATATAATTCACTCACTAGAAGTGTAAAATATTTACAAAATACATTTCTAAGTTCAAAAGAAAATAAAATTATTCTTTCTTTAAAGGGTTTTTGAAAAAGGAATTTATCTTCTTGAACTCATGTTGATCTTTTTACATCTTTGTAATCCTTTCTTCTTTCTTTCAGTCTTGAGTCTTCAACCTTTTTTACTTCCTCATATAACTATTTATTATGATCTCTCATTATTATTAAATTGTCTTGACATGATCTAAGTCTACTAATATCCAACTACTTATCTCTGATCTTTTGTTTCAAAAAATTTACATCCTTAATTCATTCATATGTAGCATCTCTGAATTATTCAATAGACTTAACTCTATCAGCCATATCTAATGATAACATGTTAAAGGATTCATAATATTATTAAATAAGTTTCTTTACTTCATCAAATTGTTCATCATGCATACAAATATCAGAATTGACCTACTTCGACCACTTCACCATCTGATCACATGATCATTTGTGACTATAGGATTTCTCATGAAAAGTTTTCAATTCAACTTTAATTCGAAACAGAAACTCTATTAAAAAATTTATTAACTTTTATTTCTCAGTAATATTGTTCTAAATGAGTTGACACCTATCTTCAAGGATAATAAAGTAATGAATCATTCCTTATAATATCCTCAATATGTGGAAAATATAATCAAAACCTTTTTTAGCTATCTTTTCCTCTAAATCTGATTGATCGGGCTCAACTTCGAGAGGTTTTGTTCTGATGGTTCCAATATCAACTTACTTTCCTTTCATATGATCTTTTTTAGAGACTTACTTATCATCTAATATTTCTATAATCTCATAATCTCTATTGGTCTCAGATTTTTCAAAAATATTAGTATTATACTGTTGATCATGTTCTTATTCTTTTGATGGCAATTCTGATTCCTTTTCTGAAGAGTATTTATCTTCCTGATAACTTTCTATATTCTCATACTTACCATATTTTGAGGATAAACATGTTTAATGTGAGGATTATTCTGATGAATCCTTTTTTATTTGGTTTCTTCACTATTATATTCTTTTTCTTCTTTTCCTTCTTCTTATTCTTCATCTACTTCAAATTCTTACTCTTCTTATACTTATTCATATTATTATTCATCTTTTCCTTCTTATTCTCCTTATTTTTCTTCCTTTTATTCTCATTTAATTTATTTATCAACATCTTTATTAATCTCTTCTTGTAGAATTCTGGAAGTTCTCAAGCTTCCCTTACCAGATACCTTTGGTTTCTCTTCTTTATAAAGAATAATTGAGACTTATTTTTCCTCATTAAAATTTATTTTTCCCTTATACTCCACATAATGGATATTGGTATGAATAACATTGGTTTCTCGAGAAACTAATCCTACTTCTGGATTTATTTGATTACTGTGGGATTTCAGAACCACTATATTCTCAGAAGCTCTTTCTACTCCTTTTTACAATGTTTCACAAAGGCTTGGTTCTTGTAATCACTTTCTTTGCTTTTTTTTCTTCTCTTATTTTTCTAGATTCTCAAAATCTTGGATCCTAAAAGATTTTTCTTATGTAGGGTCATGTCCAAAATCTGAATGCCTTGGATTTTTCTAAGCCTTATGATTCATCATCTTTTAAAAAAATTCACCAAATATCTTCGTTTGATTATTTTTCTTTATAGGAAAATAAGTATCAGCTTTTCTTTTCATCTTCTTATCTTCCACCAATTTCCTTGATTGATGGGAATTAGAATCCACCCCATCAATTTTTTCTACAAAATTCTTTGATTTAGAGTCAAATACCATCTTCATTCTTCACATCATATCCTTATTGATAAAAGAAATGTTTTCCATCACTGTATATGATTTTTTATCATCTTTAAATATCACCATAAAATTGATAAAAAACATGCTTATAAATATTAAGAACATAATAATCTTGGAATTAATAAAATATATTTTTATTTCTTCAACCGTAATAAAAAGGAACTTCACCAAATTGATCTTTCTTATATTCTCCAGATAATCCATAAAAAACATTTGATACTTTCAACATATCTTTTTCTCCTTTCCTAAGAATCATATAACATTGTATACAAAGATAAATGACTCTATTATCCGGATTCATGTGTGAAAATTTTCTAACTTTATAATATTACAAAAATAGATAATTTTTAGTTTTTTTCTTATCAGAATTACTGAGTATATTTGACAACTTAGGAGAAGGAAATCAATCTTCTCCTTATAAGGTAACTCTAACTAAATCAGCAAGTATTTTTTAAGGAAACTTATACATCTTCCAAAACATTGTGAAAGAAAAATTTCCCTTATCATCCCCTTTCATAAATTGATCGAACGTATGAAATTCAGACACTACCTCTAGATAATAAAGGTCTAAATATTTTTATAACTTCTCTACACATACTAAATCCTAACCTTATAATGAAATGAACTTCTTGAGTTTAGAATCATATTTTTCATACCATGACCTTTGAATCAGACTTTCCCTAAACAATAACCACTTAGAATAATCTTACTTGGTCTCCATCAGTTCTTAATTCTGAATCCATAGATTGGACTTAAAGGAAAACTTTTGGATTGGTGAATTTTAAGGGTATAATAGTTCGAGAGAAAAAACACAGAAGAACCGATATGGGACACAAGGTGAGCCACCCTTATATAGGAACTGGCGGTGATGGTTCAACTTCCATAATAAAACCAAAGGTTGATATAAAAATCATTCTAATCTGATGTTGAAGATCGATCTGAAGAAAATTTTAAAATAATTTTTGAACTCTTGAAGTTTTTAATAATTTCATAAGAGTGAGGATCATTATGAATAGAAAATGTTTTAAAATTTTGAAAAAAAAGTTTTTTTATAAAAATAAAATAATAACAACAATAATCATAAACCAAAGTAATGAAGTAGTACAAAAAATAAAAGAATAGAAGGGTACCTTTTGGATTTGAAAGATTCATCAGTATGATTAACCTGTTCTTCTTAGATTTTGTAAATATATTAAAATTGTTTTAAAATAAAGAATAAATATGATATTTTCATTATGAAAACTAATTATGGTAGTTTCTATCGAAAACATAATATTTTAGTTTCTTAATCTAAAAAATTTGATACAAAATATGAGTCCAGAAATTTTATAATAATTTCTGAGTCAGGAATGAATCTGACAATTCTGAATCTAAAAAATTTATAAAATATGTGAGCCTGGAAGAGTCCTTATAATAAAAGTTTTAAGAAACTAATAATTTTAGAAAAACTAATATTTTTAATAAAAACAAAAAAAATTGGAAAACATAAAACATATGTACTCCCCCTATGACAAGGAGTGTCTTAATATATGTAGATGGTTCAAAAATAAGTATATATGAATGATTTATTAACATTAATTATTCCTAGATTTTGTTTAATATATTCAAATTTGTTATAACTAATAGGTTTATTAAAAACATCAGCAAATTATTTTTTTATTCTGATTAATTGTAAAATTATATCACCTTTAAGTGTGTGATCCCAAAAGAAATGGTGTCTTTTATCTCTTTGATCAGTATGTGAGTAATATTTTGGGTTTTTACTAAGATTAATGGAAATTTTATTATCAAAAAGTATTTGAGTTTTATTAAAACTCATTTCATTTTTTGTGAGTGTTTGTTGCATCCAAAACACTTAAACCCAACAACTTTTAACTACCATATATTTAGCTTCATCAGGGAAAAGTTCTATGGAGTGTTGTTTCTTAAATGACCAAGAAACTAAATAGTCTATTATGAAATGAAATGTTTTGGATGTACATTTTCTATCCATACTACATCCACCAAATTCAGCATCCAAAAAACATTTTAGTTCAAAAATATTTTTAGAAGAAGGTAAAAGGCCTAAATCTATAGTTCCATTAAGATAATGAAAATTTTGTTTTAAATATTTAAAAATAGATTCTTTTGGATTGTCTTGATATCTGTTTCATAAGGATACTGAAAACATTAAATCTTGATGAATAACAGTTAAGTAAAGTAAACTTTCTATCATGCCTCTAAAAATATTTTGATCAAATGGTTTCCCAGCCTCATAAACTTCTAATGTATTGGAGATACCAATGGGAGTACTAATAATTTTATTGTTTTCATATTCAAATTTATTAAGAAGTTATTTTATATACTTATTTTGAGATATAAAATTTCCTTCTGGTGTTTTTGAAATTTGAAAACAAAGTAAATATGTTAACTCACTCTTTATACTCATTTCAAACATAGAATTCATAATATCCCCAAATGAATCACTTAAATATTGTTGAGTTGAACCAAATATAATGTCATCAACATAAATTATTATAATCATAATGTTTTTATTTTCTTATTTTATAAAAAGAGTTGGATCCAAAGATCCCTTAATATAATTTTTTGTTAAACAAATATATTTAGTGTATCATACCAAACTCTAGGGTCTTGTTTATGTCCATTTAAAGCTTTGGTAAGTTTATAAACATGTTATAGATGTTTTTTATGTTCAAAAATAGATGGTTTTTGGACATAAAATCCATCCTGAACATATGTTTGAAGAAAATAACACTCTATATTGATTTTAAATAGTTTTAAATTAAATAATACTATAAAGGTAAGAAGTATTAAAATAGATTCAAGTATCACAAACGGAAGATAAGTTTCTTTATAATCTATTTATTTTATTTTATCCCTTAGAAAAAATTCTAGCTTTATTTATAAAAATTATTTAATTTTTATCACATTTAAAATTCTTGCTTTATTTATAAAAATTATTTAATTTTTATCACATTTGTTTTGAAAAACCATTTAACTCTAATTATATAAGTTTATTTAGGTCATTAAACTAAACTCAAGACTTTATTCCTTTCAAACTGATTGAGTTCATATTACATTTACTTAATCTAATCCTTATCCCTTAAATAATTATCTGGATTCTTAAGTTCAAATTGGGATAAGTAAGAAAGATGTTCAATTTTATTTATTAAGGAACTTCTAGTCATAAATGGTTGATCTACACCACCAGTGATACTTTCACTTGTATGATTCGTAAGAAACAACTAACTTCTTGGGTTTTCAAAAGTCTGTTCTTCAACAATTGGTAGAAAATGTTCCCAAGGAATACCTTTAGAAACTAATTCTTGATTTGTTTCCTTATGAGAAGTACATTATAACAAAGGTTGAAAATTAGTTTTAGAAATAACATCTAAGGATGTAGGTTGAGGTTGTTTTAAAACAACGGGATTAGTTTCATCAAACATAACATGTATTATTTCCTCAACAGTATAAGAATTTTTATTTGAAACTCTATAATACTTATAAGTAGTGGAATAACCTAAAAATATTCCTTAATTGAATTTAGGTGAAAATTTATGTAAATTATATTTAGTATTCAGGATGAATACTTTTCAACCAAAAACTTTGAAGAAATAAACTTTTGGTTTCCTTCCTGTCCAAAACTTATAAGGAGTTTTATAAAAAAAATTTCTAATTAAAACTCAATTTATAGTATAGAAGTCATTACTAAATGCTTCATCCCAAGAATGTTTAGCAGCTAAGTATTCAATCAGCATGGTTCTAGTTATTTCTTAAAGAATTATATTTATTCTTTTAACTGCACTATTTTTCTTGGGAGTTCTAGGTGATGAAAAGTTAGGTTCAATACCCTTATTACTACAAAATGTTTCAAAATAATAATTTATAAATTATCCACCATGATCACTATGAATTGTTATAAAGGAGAGGTTTTTCTCATTTTTAAATTTGGCTGCAAAAATTTTTAAAATAACTAAATGCTTCGTATTTTCTTGATAAAAAATAGACCCAAGTATACCAAGATTAATAATTTAATAAGACATATACATAATGTTTTCAACCAATACTTCCAGTTTGTTTAGGACCAAATAAGTCCATTTGTAATAACTGTAAAACATCATAAGTTATGACTTCATTAATAAATTTAAAACATGACTTGTGTTCCTTACCATATTGATAAGGGTCAGATACTTTTGAATTATCAACCCTATGTTCTAATAGATCCTTAAAAATTACTTTATTAGTCAACATAGATAGGTTTATTAGTTTATAGTGTCCTAAACTTAAATGTCATAACTAATATTGATCTTACACTACACTAAGGAAATTTAAGTCTTTCCTCTAAAGGTCTTCTAAGTTAAGTGCATAAAAATTATCAAACCAATCGGTAGATAGAATAAATTCATCCTTGTAATTATGTACAATACAATTATCATTCCTAAAATTCACAAGGTAATATTGATCACATAATTGAATTACTCTTATAAGGTATTTCTTAAGACCTATAATAATTAAAACATTTAAAATAAGAACATTTTCAAGAATAACAATGTTACATATTCCGATAATCTCTCCTTGAGAATTATCTTTAAAAGTTACTTTAACACCATTCATCTTGATTATATTATTGAAGAAATATTAATTTATAGTCATGTTCATGGAACTTCTACTATCTGTATACCATTTTTTTTGTATTTACTCTCTTTAAGTTACTGAAAACAAAAATATTATTTTTTTGAAACCTAATCCTTCTTGGGTCCGGTATTATTAGAAAATAAAATTTTAGGTAACCAAATTTGTTCTAATTTATTTTGGTAAAATGTAATTTCTTTAGAAAAATAAACCCTATTAAAACCTAAGGATTTTAATTTATTCAAGGAAAAATTTTCTTCCAGTTCCCACCACTTTGGCACTTAGTACAAAAAAGGTGTACTTTTACAAATAAAATTATTATTAATAAAAATAGGTTTTTTATTTATTAAACCAATTCCAGAACTATTACCATGTGGTCTAATTTGTTTATAAATTCTACCGAAGTTTTAATTTCTGGTTTTAAACTATGATAAAATCTTCTTCAAACTAGAGATTTCATATTTTAGTTTAACAATTACATTTTTAACCTCATCAGTATTATTTTTAGAACAAAATTTTCCTTCAAAAACATTTTTCTCAAGAATAAATTTTTCAATATCATTTTTTATTTTAATTTTTTAAAAAATTGTTTTATCATGATCTTTAGAAACATATAATATTTCTTTAGTAAAAATAGTTATCCTTCCATGATCCTTAACAAGTTTAGATTTAGCATTATCATTTTTTTCTGAAAATATGACAATTTTATTATTTTAAAATTTTTTCAAATAAAGAAAATATATCATAAGTAGTTAAAGTATTTTTTTCACTAGATGAGGAAGATTCTTTATGAGAATATGTAGAATTTTTCTCATTATTATTTTAAGGGTAAATACAATTTATAGATACATTTTTAAGGGATTTAGTTCATTTTACCTTAGCCATTAAATATTTATTTACCATGGGTACTTTTGAAAAAATTCCAACGTTACTCTATCCAAAACATTCATTTTCTGGAGAAATATCAGAAGAATTGCCACCACTGTCACTCTCTGTGTTAGAAGCTATCAAAACTTTCTTACATTTTGACTTATAATACTTCTTGGAATTTCTTTTTGAATCCTTTTCCTTTCTTTATTTTCTTTCCATCATTGGATAATCAGGTCAAATATTTATATCTTTCATACATTCAAAATAAGTGACTTTAGAATATTTCTTGTCATGTTTAACCTTATGACCTTTTTTATATTGGCATTGAAAACATTTCTTTCAAATAATATTATTCATCCATTTTACTATATTAGATAACTCATTCTCTGAATGTTCTGGTGTACTAGAATCTAATCGAACAACAACCTTCTTCATTATCGATGATTTTACAAATTTCTCAACTGACTAAAATTTTGAAGGAATAGTAGATTTTGTAGTAAAAGCAACACCACAATTTTTATTTTTTTCTTTCTTATCATCTCTTTTAAGTCTTCCCTCATACTACATAAGGGTACCAATTAAATCATCAAGAGTAATATTAGTTAAATTTCGTGTATCATACACAATTGTTCTTTTTAATTCCCACTCATTGGGAATTATATAAATAATATTTTAAACTAAAATATCATTGTCAATTCCTTTTTATAAAATAGATTGTAAACTATTTATAACACTCATGAATCTTTGATTCATCTTTACAATAGACTCTTTAGGAAGAAAATTAAAATCTTGGTAGTTTTCTCTTAATATAACACTTTTACTTTCAATAATTTTGGATGTACCAAAATAAGCAACTTCCAATTTACTCTAGATACCGTTTTCAGCTTCACAGGAAGAAATATGACTGTAGATATTTTTTTATAGAACACAATATAGTAATTCTAACTTTTTAATTCATTTGATATTATTTTTTCACAATATTTGTAAAATGAGACACTTCCTTATCAGTAATCTTATATGTTTTAGTAAGAATCAAAAAGTTATCAACCCTAGTGTTTATCACAAAATTCTTCATTATATCTCTCCAATATTTATATTCATTCCCATCAAAGATAGGTGGTCTAATATAATTCAAATTATCAAGTGATCCATCATTCATAACTTTTATCTTAAAATAATAGAAACTCTTTTCTACAAGTATATGTTAGTGTAAAAATGTTTTATAAACAAAATGTTTATATCATAACTTTAACAACTTTAAATAAGTACATAAAGTAAAAACTTTTAAAAGTATATAAGTAGTAGAAACCTACTCTGATACCAATTTTACTATCGTAAGAATTATATTAGATGGATATAATTACAAGAGGGTGGTGAATTGTAGTAAAAAACCTTTAATATAAGAAAACACAATACCTATTAAAGTAATTTTATCAAACTCATACTTAGTACAATTATGAGAGTGAAGATCAGAATCATAATGGATCCAATTTATATTAGAGTATGTTTATTTTAATTAGAGTAAAACCTATAAAACAAATAGAATATAAAGATGAGTGTGACGACTTACTTTTTATTATATGAACAGTGGAATAGAAACCTGTAAAATCAAGAAATACAATAGCTAACAATAGTAATAATGACTTGCAATATATATTTAAAATATTTAACTATTTTAACATTAATATTAAGGTAGTGAATAACCTTAAATAAAGGTATCAAATATTTATACTTATATTAAAATTTGTCTCTCCTTACCATGAAATCCCTTGATATAATGATTGGAATAAGCTCTGTATTCCTATCCCAAGAATCCCTTGATATGATGATATGTTTCTGCCTTCCTAGTGCTAAAATCCATTGATCTAATGGATCAGATTTACTATATTCCTATCCCCTAAATCCCTCGATTATAAATATGATTAGATGCAGTTAATAAATAAAATGTTCATAAGGAAACAACCCTGGAAAGGATTACTTAGAACTAACAACTCTCTAATGTAATAAAATGACTAGGAACAAGATGTTATTGAAAATAAAACTTCATAATAATTGAGTTGTGAATAAAATTAGTTCCAAAATTTTCAAATGAATCACTATTTATAGACAAATATCCAATGATCATATTTCTGAGTTGTTGCAACGACCTTGGATAGTCGGCGTTTTACATCCCATCTCTAACTGAAAGTCAAAAATCATTTTTAACAAAATTATAGTGTTAATGGTATTAATTATAATAGAAACAAGTCTATTTAGTCCAATTATAACATTAGGTTAGTCTGATGGTTTTCCTTATCAAATTTCAATACGATAATAATTTTGAGAGTCAGTCTGATTGTTTTGGTACCAGAATTAGTCTAATGGTCGTGAATTTTGTCAGTACAATAAAAAAGACTAATATAAAACATCTATTTTGATTAAAGGTGTTTCATATATATTACACTCATACTCAATCTGATGGTTGTAATAAATAATATTATCATTATATTTTTAATACATTATATCTTTTTCTATGAATGGTAAAATAAAATGTTTTCTACAAAAATTATATAAAAAAACTTGGGACCTAAAAATTTATAAAACATGTTTTAAGAAAGTGTTTTTGATTTAAAATAATAAAGGAATAGAAATTTAAGAAGTAATAATTCTTACTCAAAAAATATAACACAATTCAAAGTGGGATCAATAATCTCCCCCTTTTTATTTGTTGTAAATTCCAACCACAATATTTTATATGAATATGTTTAAGCGTTTTTTCACACATGATTTTTCTTATCTCCCCCTTTATTATTCATGTTTTAATTTTATTCTCTCCAAATTATTGATAATAAATAAAAATTACATGGAGAGAGTAATATGATTTCACTCTAATAAATGTTCCACCATTCATCCCACTCAAAGTCTATGTGATCCATACTTAGTGTAGGAAATATTAGGGTTTTAGTTTGACAACATAGCTATTTATAATCAATATAGCATGATACCCACTATTTACTTTTTAAATTTTCATCCCCAAGGGTTAAACACATTTATCTAGGTTGATAAAACATTATGAAATCAATTTTTTGAAATATTTTCAAAACCTTTCAATCGGTATTTCATTCACTTACTTAACATACATGTTAAAAATATTCAAGTGAAACTAATAGGTTTTTATTTAAAACACCCCTAGAACATTTCTAAAAAAATTATTATCTTTCCATAGACTAAAATAATTTACCCCCCTATTGTATGGATAAGTTTTCTATAACAAAAGATGATAGATTGAGTATTGATACCATTTCAATGACTATTGTTCAAGAACCTTTCATAAATTCTAGATTTATTTCATTTTAATTATTCTGGTTGTTTTTCAAGATGTAATCCCCCTCAAGGGATGATATATTCCTTTAATCCATCAAGAGTGATCTCATAATAAAATTAGATTTATTATTCCAAATTTTTTGATAACATCAATATGCAATAATTCATTATTTCTTCATTAGGGAAGATTAAATTCTTAAAATACTCATCAGAAAATCATATATTTTTGTCATATCTCGATGGATAATTTTATAACTCCACTTTCCAATATTTACATTCTATTTACCTTTACCATGGTTGGCCTTTTATCTAAATGTTCTCAAGAATAACATTTGACAAATCATACCAAGATGGTGTCATTTTAGAATTAGAATAGTTCTTCCAGATTACTTAATTTTATTTTTTCTCCATTTGAGAATTGGAATCACCTTCAATTAAATTAGTGGTTGGTACAAAAATATAACGGAAATGATAATGGGATAAGGTGTATCCTCTTTTTTCATCAATGTGATCAATTTTATTATGAATTTATTCTTAACTAATTTTTTCTTTTAAATTTGGATTTATAATCATATAGAATATTTGTTCTTCTATAATAAATTTTTAAATGATAATTGGCCTTCGGTAGCATGGGTTCCTTGTTTTTCTCCCTGTGTGGAATTTTATTTTTATCATAATATATCAAGGAACATGCATTACATGGTAAATCTTTAATACTCTTCAATATTCCTTCTTGATCTCGAATAATTGTTACACTATATCAACCCCGAACCTAGTAGCTCGGAGTCAATATCTGCTTTAATACATTTACATGAGATACAAGGAATCACATCTTGAAGGACCAAATTTTTTAGTAGTCTTGGTAAAATATATACATACACAATTCTTATATTCCATTTGAAAATACACACTACAACATAATTTTTTTCAAGAATATCATTATTCCCTATATCATATCCTTTCATTTCAATCATAGTACACCTCATGGATTCTTAACAAAGGAAACAAAATAAGGGTGAGCTCAAATTCTCAGTAAGGGTTATGTATAACAGAATCTATCATTATTCAATAATCCTAAACAATATGTAAAGGTAAATAGTTGAACACGCATTTCATGTAATCATTTAACTGAGACGGAAGTGCATATAGAGAGAATATAAATGTGAAAATCACATGGATAATAATCAGTATGGAAAGGTAAATAACTAAAAACACATTCCATTTAATCAATGGAATAACTTTCATAACTGGATAATGAATAATCAATATGGAAAGGTAAATAACTGGACACAAATTTCTTGTAATAAATAAACTGAAAATGAAGTTCATGCAGAGATAATATCAATTAGAAAATCTCATGTATAATAATCAATATGGAAAAGTAAATAACTCAAAGCATATTACATTTAATAAATAACATGGATATAATAATTGGATAAATCATAAGCAATATATAATGGTAAATAACTAAAAACACATTCCATTTAATCAAAAACTGATAATGAAATGCATCCATAGATAATTTTATTACAAAAATATCATATATAATAGTAACTTAATTATTAATGAATTAAATGTTTAATTATTTAACACAATTATCTCAAGAATCATGACAACCTCTATTGTCATGATCTATCCTCAATAAAGTTTTAAACAGCTAGGTACAACACTATTGGGTTTAGCCAACTAATTTTATGTTAGCCTACCGATTCACATCATTAGGCTATCGATGCACCGAGATTCTATCTATAATTGGGATCCACCCATATCTGCATGTCCAAATCATTCCTCATATATCAAATAATCAATTTAATTCATTAAAAATGTACCTTACAATCAAATATATATATTGGGTATAAGATATATATTTATCAATATTTCCCTAGATAAAAAATAACATTCAATGTAGAACCCCGTATGTAAAAATTATATATAGTTTAACCAATATAAAAATCCATGATAAATAATATGGATATTTAGGGGAAATTTAATGTTTAATGATCATAAAAAATTGAATATTTCAAGGTAAAGTTAATGACTACACAAATGAATCAAGAAAGTGAATGCCAATACTTGGTAAAAATGATCATAAACCATCCATAAAAAGAATAAATATGATATTAATGAAACATATACCCATTGGAGTAAGAGTAAAGGGTTTTCATTGATAAATATAAATACCATAAAAATATCTTTAAAAACTTTCTTGTGGAAAATATCATTTTAATCATTAAAATCACATTTAAAACTAAATTTAAAAAACCATATTGAAAATAATTTTTGAAACTTATAAAAGGATATTTAAAAAAAATATTTTTCATGATGTCTAAAAGTTTCATTTATGTCTTACATGTTAAGACAATGGTTCATTTCACTTTTATGATAAAATAGTAATAGAAATTATTTTGAAAATAACATTAATATTACTTTAAAAATATTTTTAAAAATTAAAAAATGGGTAAAAATTCCTTAATAAATCATTTGTAAAAGTTTAAAACATTTTTCAAAACATTTTTAGAAAACATGGGTTTGGAAGAAATTTTTTTTCCAACTAAGGGTAGAAATGAAGTGGGATTTTCTTGAAAACATTTTCTCAATTATCATAAGTACCAAAGGGTGGTAAAATAGTAATATTACTTTAAAATGTAACAAATAACCATAGTATAATAAAATTAAATGTTTTTATTATAAAATGATAAAATAATTCCTTTAAACTATAATTCAAGAATAAATAATCTCGATTAGAATTAGATTATGAAATAAGCCCTTGTAATGACCAAAACTTTGAAGTGAGAATTAATCAATGAGTAAATTATATGTATCAACTATAAATGAACATAAAAAAGTTTAAATAAATTATAATATAATAAATATTAATTACACACGTAATCTTAGAATATTAAGTATGAAAAAAAATTAATATTACCAAATGAAAATAAATTAAGTTATAAAATTATTTACCACTTGGTAACTTTTAATTAAAATACCCTTGGATGTAATAATTAAGAATGAAAATCAAAATACCACTAATTATT
Organism: Viscum album; assembly: GCA_963277665.1. Lineage (NCBI taxonomy): Eukaryota > Viridiplantae > Streptophyta > Magnoliopsida > Santalales > Viscaceae > Viscum > Viscum album. The sequence goes on along the minus strand of OY728167.1, from coordinate 737,408,257 downwards.
ATTTAATCATGATATTACATGTCAAAGGGGTGGTATATACACCATATAAAAGTAATTAGGTTCATAACATTACAATATTCCTCAATGAAGAGAAATTGAGATGAAATCCCTTACAAATATCATATCACTGAAGTGCGGATAAATAAATGTATTGATTATGTATATAAAATTTAAATCCAAATAAAAAAGTGGAAATAAAACATAAAATAATAAAATTTCATTACACAAATAATATTATAATCACATAATCAATGAATTAGGAGTTTGATCCAATGAATGGAAATTGAGTTAAGAAATCCCTTACCTCAAGCTTAATTTTGGTTAAACGTGATTTAAAAACGTATTTAGTGGTTTTAGACATGTTATTAAATTATAAAAAAAATATTAATATTTATAATATCATATATTATCCTTTAATAATTTCTTATTACCCATTCATTAATAATCATTCATTATTTTCATTTTTTGGGTGTTAATTGCCTTGTTTTCTCATGCGTATTTTTTCATGAAGGGTACAATTCTTATACATATCATATAGTTACATAATCTATTTAATGATAATAATTAAATAATTATAATATATATATATATCAATTATACTTGTAAAACCAATCATGAAATATGGTTATGAAAAATGAAGTGTGTTATGATCATGAAGATGGTAGGTCATATATACACATGAATAATGTTTCCATTTTTTCAACGATCATTATGGAAAGTTCGTATATAATATTTTATATTTACATAATAATAATAATATAATATTATTTAATAAAATATAATTATATATATTATCCATGTTTTGTGCTGATGAAATGAGAGTCACATCACTTCTTGAAGGTTGTAATCCACACATACATGAATGATGTTATCATCTTTCAGTGACTGAAATGGAAAAAAATTAAATTCTGTGTTATATTTTTAGAATAATAAATATTTCATTAATATCATAATTATTTAATTTTTATCACATATGTTCATTAACTTTATCCTCATCACCTTCCACGTAAAGCATTAGTGAAAGACGATTCACATCGCTCCATGAGGCGGTAGCCCACCGTACACACAAGTGACATTATCATATACCATATTGAATGGAAAGTAATATATATATATTATCATGACTCTAGAGGTATAATTATGTTATAAAAATCATATATATACTTTATATCCATCATCATAACCAATTGTGAGATGTGGTAATAGAAAAAACGAATGACATTGGTTTGTGAGGTGGTAGTCCACCATACAAAAAAATGATGATTTCATAACCCATTTGATTGAAGTGTATATGTTTTTAGGTCATGAAATAAAAACAAAAACATATAATTATATGGAATATACTAATGATCTTATATCATCATTGTTTAATAATAATTTAGGGAGGTGGAAAAGAAATAAAATAAAAAAGATCGTTGAAGAATGCTTCCTCTTCTTCGGGTAAACTCCTTAGGTTTCACCAAAAGCCTTCATATGTTGGATTTATGACCAAAATAAGGCGTATAATATGAGATTAGGGAATTTGGTAAGTGGTTTTGGAAATTAATAACTAAACCAAAGTTTGTTCAAGGTGTAAAGAATACAGGAGAGGGGTGGGATTTTATAAGTGAGGTGAGTGGAACACTTGTAATTTTTGGAAGGAAAAAGGTGTACCCACGATTTTCACATGAAAAAAGGGTCAAAAAGAGATTATTATCAATAAATATACATTATAGGATTGAAATAAAGTCATAAAATATATTATATACAAGCATTAGGTCATTTAAACCCTTATCATTTTAGTTTAACCCCCTTGTAAATTCATTTTTACCTTAACTGAGGTAATAAATTTTTAATATTTTCACTATTCATTTTGGTCAAAATTAAGTTAAAATTATTTGATAATATAAATTATTTGGATTCTAAATATGAAATATATTTTTATAAATTCCATTCACAGAAGTGGAAAATTTTAATTTAAAAGTAATCCCACCGACACAACGAAAAATAATGTTTTTAAATAGAAAATGTTCAAAAGTTTATAAAGTTTTTATATAAAATTTCAGTAAAAAATTTATTAAACAAAGTAAATTTAATTAAAATATATATAATTTAACTTATTTAAATTTATAATAACTTGGAAAAGGTAGTTTTCAATTAAAATTCAATATTTTTCACTATTCTTTAAAAAATGAATCATTTCATAAAAATCCCAAGAATTCACCCTAAGATAATTTTGATATTATAATTTAAAAAATGAACATAATTTTATCAAATAAATTTTATAAAAGTGGTAAAATTTAATTTTAAATTATGTGTACAAAGTGCAATTAATCCTACTTTTATAAATTTATAGTTTTTCAGAAAACATTTCTTTTTATTTTAAATGATTTTTATTTTATTTATAATCAATAATGACTATAATTTTAATATTTTAATTGGTAATATAAATATAATATAATTTAATAGCTAGGTTATAATGGGATAGCCTGAATGGCCTGAAGGCCTTCATTTTTTATTGACTTTTGATAACACCCCTTTCAAGGGATGAGGGGGAACCCTTACAAGGCCCATATGCTGAGAGATTACATGACCCATAAGCTACGGAGATTACATGACCTGAAGGTCTTATGGAATTCAACCAGACTATCTACAAGGAACTGCCCCTCCCCAGCATCTGCATCTTGATAGTAGCTCTCCACCTTTGCTTGACCATCTGGCTAGGCTTCCTACGCAAACACAGGCTGGTACCGATGGAATTGCCATACCCTCTCATTCTGACAATCCATTTGGCTCTGCTCTGGTGAGTGCACCTGCTCTGAATCCTCTTCTGGGGATGCTCCTTTTTTGTAGTATGTCTGGGGCCTGCATTCATGTGTCCCGAAGGCCTTGGGGTGGACCTAAGGCCTTAAGGTGGCCCGAAGGCCTTGATAATCAACTGGCCCGAAGGCCTTGGGTGGCCTGAAAGCCTTGCAGGACATGAGGACCAAACCGATGGCCCAGAGGCCCAGATGGATGAATAGTTCCGGCTGCTACAGTACCGAACAGTGCCTGCTACAGTACTGCTACAATACTACTACAGTGCTGCTACAGTTCCTGCTACAGTACTGCTACAATACCCGAAAATATGCCTCCACCCGGATTTGATCTCGGGTCCCTTGGATGCACCTAGAGAGTCCTCACCAACTGGGCTGAGGCTCTTGTGCTAATAGCTAGGTTATAATGGTATATTATATTATGGTTCATTTATACTCAGGGTTGTATTTATCAAATTCTATCGAAGAGAAATATATTTTTTGGGTTATTTAAGCTTGGTGTTGTGTGTCATATAAACTATCGAATACAATGTTCCTATTTTAGAATTTGTGGGTGTTACATTCTCCACACCTTAAATAAATTTCATCCTCAAAATTAAACTTGATCTCTATAATCAGGGGTTTGATATTTGAAAATTCCTTTATTTAAAATCCCACATCGTAAGAGGTTTAATAATATATCCTATTAATAAGATATAAATGGAGGTAAAAAGGTCATATGGAATTAAACATAACTAGTCTTATATTTAGGAAAAAATTGGTGCCAAGTGAAGATATGGAGATGGCAGAAAAGAGTAAATAATTATAGAGAGTGTTTTAGGTCATTGATCACAAGCAAGTGAATGATCAATGAAAAGTTAAGGGCCTCAAAACCATAAATATGTGATGATTTAAAAGACTACATGATTCATTATATTTGAATTTAATTCGATAAATTTTTTTATTTCAAGACCCTTTTCCTAAATTTAAAGATTTATTTTACTGTCTAAGAATATAAGGAAATATACTTACTTGATACATTTCAATTTCATAAGTACAATTTCATACTTTGGTTGTTCTTAGATCAATTTCCAATTCATCTCTTACTCTAAAAAATTAATATACAAAAATGAATTTCTTATTCCTAAAGCACTAAAATTCACTTTTAACAAATAATAAGATCCATAAAAGAGTGAAAATTCTTTCTGTATGTCTCTAAATATTTTCAAAAAAAATTGTTAGCACAAGTTATCCAATATAAAAAATTAATCTCTAAACCTCACAAGTAACACCACTATTTTATCATTAATATTTATTTTTCAAAATTTTTTACTAAAAAATGATATATTAACCATCACATCACATAGGCCAATGGTAGGCATTCAAACTTTATCATCCTTCAGTCATGGGTTAAAGCCATACGACCTTACCAAATGTGAAGATTTGTCACCCAACATGCATGTTTTCCTTTTTACAAACTATATTAATATAATTTATATAACACTCCTAAAACAATATGATGGAAATATTTGAAATAAAATTAGACATTAAATAACATTTTTACTAATTTTTCAATATAACCATGTTTCACAAAGTCTATTAATCTAGTTTTTCTATTATTTCAATGTCATTAATGATTATATTAACCCCAAAGGTTTTCAATACCTTTAAACTTATGAATATAAAATATAAATGCATTATTAATCAAATAAAATTTCCACTAAACTATATGCTTGTCATTAATCTCTCCAAAAATATCCATAATCTTGGTATAATCTCATCATATACAACTGAAAAAGATGTGTTTAAAACTTTGAACTTATGATCAATCCTAAACTCATTAACCCATTATAGTATCCATAAATCTTAATTTAATGAATACATATATTATTATGAAATTTAACAGAATCCCTAAATGTTTCAAGATTCTTATACCAAAATATCATTGGTAAAAATACTTATATTAAATAATTATGGAATCCCAATAAATACTTCGACCATTTTATTTCAACATAGGTCATTACTTAGTCTAGATATTAACATTTAGAAGTGGGAATTGACTTAGATAATTACTAAGTTATTTAAATTTATAACAAAAATCTATAAATGTATCCCTAATATGATATTATTTTCCTTACATTGTACTCTTCATTTTTCCTTAGTAATTATTTTCTTTATTCCCTTACTTTCCACACATAAGGATTTTCCCATTTTATTAAGATAATTTATTTTCAATATAATACACATTAGGTATAATCTAGGTCATTCATTTTCATTATCTATTTAAATATTTAATAATGGATTGTAAATAAAATGTGAATTATCCTAAACATATCCCCTGAGAGTGTTAAACTAGGTATGTAGTAACGCCCATTTTAATGCATCAAGGGACTATCAGGTCAATCCCAATACACACTTTTTAGAGTTATTACCCCTAGATACATCTATTCCAGAACCACATACATTAGTTGTATCTAGATAGGGATGTATTTACTGGAAAACCCACATAATATTTACCATACCAAAACTTTATATTGTTCTTATATACTTATCCTTGAATTATATCATAGGGTTATGATCCCTAATATATGTTTTCCTAAATCTAGTTCCCAAGGTTTCAATTAAACTTCCTCTGATGCCAATTGTAGTGACCCCTAGTAGCCTGGAGATGGACCTGCTTTAATACGTAGTCATGCGATTTAAGGAATCAAATCCTAAAAGACTTAGTATTTTATTAGTCTTAGTAAAATATACATGTACATAATTCTCATATTACATTTGAAAAGAAAAATTACAACATAATTTTTTTCTAGAATATCGTTATTCCCTATAGAATATCCTTGTATGTCAATCATAGAAAACCTCATGGATTCGTGGGAAAGAAAACAAAATAGTAGTGATCTAAAATTCTCAGTAAGGGTTAAGTATAGTATAAGATTTCATGAATCAATAAGAATAAACAATATGGAAAGTTAAATAACTCAACACACATGCCATGTAATCAATAAAATGAGCATCTAGAGATAGTATCAATTCAAAAATATCATAGATAATAATAAATACGGTAAGGTAAATAATTTAAAACGCATTCAATTCAATCAATAACTTGACTATCATAACTAGATAAGGCATAATCAATATGCAAGGTAAATAATTGAATACACATTCCATGTAATTAATAAACGGAGAATGAAGCGCATCTAGAGATACTATAAATGTTAAAATATCAGGGATAATAATCAATATGCAAAGTTAAATAAATGAAATCACATTCCATTTAATCAATAACTTTACTATCATAATTAGACAAGGAATAATCAATATGTAAAGGTAAATAACTAAAAACACATTTCATTTAATCAAAAACATAGAATGAAATGCATCTAGAGATAATTTCTTTTTAAAAATATCATGGATAATAATAACTAAATTATAAATAAAGGAAATTATTAATTATTGTACATCATGATCTCATACATCATGAAAACCTCTACTATTAAGATCTATCCTCAAGATAGTTTAAAACTACTAGGTATTAACCCATAATGTTTAGCCAATTGATTTTATACTAGCTTACTTATTTGCCTCATGAGACTATCGATCCATCAAGGGGATATTTATAACTAATCCCCACACAGGTCTGTATATCCAATTAATTCCAATTATATTGAATAATCAATTTAATTTAGGAATAAATTGTCTTACCATCAAATATCTGTAGTGAGTATAGAAAACAAATTTATCAACATTCCCACAACTAAACAAATAAAATTCAATGTAGATCCCAATAAGTAAAAATAATATATGGTTTAATCAATTAACATATCCATGATAAATAGTATGGATATTTTTAAGAAATTTAATTTCTAATGATCATAGAAAAGTGAATATATTTCAAGGGAATGTTAATGACTACAAAAATGAATCAAGAAAGTGAATGCCAGTACTTCACTTGGTAAAAATGATCATAAACCATCCATAAAAAGGATAGGGATATTATCAATGAAAAATATACCCATTTGATTAAGAATAAATGGTTTTTTGTTGAATAATTTAGATACTATAAAAAGATATTTTATTAAGGAAAATGTCTATTTCATTTTGAAAATAACATTTAAAACTAAAATTTCAAAAAAATTTAAAAATATATTTGTTTGAAAATAATTTTTGAAACTTATAAATGAATATTTAAAACATTTGATTGTTCATGATGGCTAGAAGTTTTTCTAATGATATACATATTAAAATAAATATTCCTTTCACTTTTTTGGTAAAAGGAAAACAATAATTATTTTGAAAACGACATGAATATTACTTTAAAAAAATTAAAAAGTAAAAATAGATAAAAATTTATTTAATAAATTATTTCAAAAATTAAAAAAAATAGTTTTTATTTTTTTTTAGAAAACATGGTTTTGGAAGAAAATAGATTTCTGACCAAATAGAGAAATGAAGTCGTATTTTCTTAAAAATATTTTCTCAATAATTTTAAGTAACAATGAGTGGGAAAATGGTACTATTACTTGAAAATATAATTAATGACTAGATTATAATAAAATCAAATGGGTTTATTATAAAATGATCAAATAATTCCATTCAACTAAGATTCAAGAATAAATATCTCAATTAGAATGAGATTGTGAAATAAACCCTTGCAATGACCATGACGTTGAAGTGAGAATTATTCAATGATTTGATTATGTGAATCAACTATAAATAAATATAAAAAAGTGTAAATAAAACATAATTTAATCCTAAGTAATTACAATCATAGTCTTATAATCTCAAGGATGACAAATAAGTACTATAACCCAATGAAAAGAAATTGAGTTATGAAATTATTTACCGCTTGGTAACTTTTAATTAAAATCCCCTTGGATTTAATAATTCAAATTGAAACTAAAAATACCAAGAATTATTATGGAATCATGATATTACAAATAAATTTTGTGATTATATACATCCTATAAAATTAATTAAGGGCATAATATTACAATACTCAATGAAGAGAAATTGAGATGAAGTCCCTTACAAAGATCATATCATTGAAGTGGGGATTAATGGATGAATTGATTATGTGTATGAAACTTAAATACAAATAAAACAAGTGTAAATTTAACATAAAATAATAAAAGTTAATTATACACAAAGTATTATCATGACATAATTAATAAAGTCGATGTTTAACCCAATCAATGTAAATTGGGTTAAGAAATTTCTTACCTCACGCTTTTTCTGGTTGAACGAGATTTAACCTCCAGTATAGTGGTTTTAAACATTTTATTAACATATAAAATCCATATTAATATTTATAATATCATATATGATCCTTTTATAACATCTTACCACCCATTCATTAATAATCATTCATTATTTTTAATATTTTGGGTGTAAATTTCCTTGTTTTCTCATGGATTTTTTTTCATGAAAGATCCAGTTGTTATGAATATTATATAATAAAATATTCTATAAAATAATAATCATGAAATAATTATCATATTTATACATAAATTATACTTTTATAACCAATCATTAATTATGGTTATGAAAAAAGAAGTATGCTGCGATAATGGAAATGGTAGTTCGTACGTACGCATGAGTAATGTATCCATTTTTCAAAAATCATTATGAAAAGGTGGAAATTATAATTTTATATTTATATTATGATCATAATATAATATTAATTACTTTAATATACTTATATATATCACCATGTGGTGCAATGATCAAAAGAGATTCGCATCACTTCGTGAAGGTGGTAGTCCTCACATACATGAACAATGTTATCATCTTTCAGTGAGTGAAAAGGTAAAAAATAAAATTATGTAATATATTTTTAAAATGATAAAAATGTCATTAATATAATATTTATTTTATTTATATCACATATATTTTGTAACTTTATCCTTATCACCTTCCATGTATAGCATTATTCAAAGACAAACAACATCGCTTCATGAGGCGGTAGTTTGTTATACATACAAGTGGAGTTATCGTATCCCCTATGGAATGGAATGTAAAAAAAGGTTCATATGATATCATTAATAAATGGGTATAATAATTTTATAAACATCATATATATGCTTTATATACATCATCATACACAATCCTGAGAGGTGGTAATGGGAAAATGAATGACATCGGTTCCCGAGGTGGTAGTTTGTCGTATACACAAATGATGATTTCATAACCCATTTCATGTAAGTACAGATAGTTTTAGGTTATGAACTTACTATAAAAAATATTTGTATATATAATATACTGAGTTTATTATATCATAATTTTTTAATAATAATTGAGGTATTTGGAGGAATAAATAAAATAAAAAATATCATTGAAGAATGTTAATTCTTCTTCAGGTAAACTCCTTAGGTTTGCACCAAAATCCTTCCTATGTTGTTTTTAATCCAAAAATAAGGTTTCTATGATGACAGGAGGGATTTTTTTAAGTTATTTTTTTGGGTATTTTCTGAACCAAAATATTTTGAAGGTTTGAAGAAGACAGGAGAGTGGGTGGCCTTTTATAAGTGAGATGAGTGGAAAACTTGTAATTTTTAGAAAGGAAAAGGCGTGCCCATGTTTTTTATATGAAAAAGGGACAAAAATGGACTATTCAAGATAATTAGACATTATATGGTCTAGATAAGTCCACAAAATAGATTTTATACAAGTTTTTATGTCATTTTAACACTTATTCTTTTAGTTTAACCTCTAGTAAATCCATTTTTTACCTTAACCGCTGTAATTACTTTTTACCACTTACACAATTTATTTTGGTCAAAAATTAAGTTGACCTTATTATATAATATATATTATGATTATTCAAACTATTTAATCCATTAGTTCAAATTCCATTCACATAAGTTTTAAAATTTAATTTAAAATTAATCCCACAGGCACGATGAGAAATCAGGTTTTTAAAGAGAAAATGTTCAAACGTTTTCAAACTTTTTATATCAAAATTCAATATGAAAATGATTAACATGAACTAAATTTTATTAAATGATATATAATTTGACTAATTTTTCTTTAAAACCAATTTAAATTATAATTTATCTTTATAGATAATTTAAATGAAAATTCAGTATTTTTCACTATTCATCAAAAAAATGAAACATTTCAAAAAAATACAAAAGATTCACCCTAAAATAATTTTTATATTATTATTTAGAAAATGAATTTAATTTTATTATATTAATTTTATAAATTTTTTAAAATTTAATTTTATATTATGAGTGCAAAGTGCGACTAATCTGTCTTTTAGAAAAATACATTTTTTTCAAAAAATATTTCTTTTTCTTTTAAATGATTATTAATTTATTTCTAATAAATATATAGCCATAACTTTCATATTTTAGTAATTACTAATCATAACTGCAAATTTAATAGTGATTTTATAATGGTATACTATATTATGATTCATTTAGACTTGGGGTTGTGTGATCTCTAAGCTATCGAAGAGAAGTACAGTTTTTCGGTTATTTATGCTCAGTATTGTCTGTCACATACACTATAGAATACAATGTTCTTATTTTATAATTTTTGGATATTAAATAAAAATTCATTTTTATATTTTAAAACCTTCTTTCACCATAAACATCACCCCTTTGAAATAATTAAGATATAATTTGTTGACAACATCTCATGAAATTAATTTTCTTTTTTATATAGAATGTTCTCTTTCCCTTTAGATATTTCCTTTTTTGAGACTTACAATTCTTTTTTTTCTAAGATATCTGAATATATTTATAGAAATAAGTTTTTAATATTCTAATCCTTTTTTTTCACATGTATTACCATATTTTCTTTTCACCAACACAATCCTTTCATTTCTTCTTTGGACTATTCTTATGTTTTGTTTTAGCTTGTTCCATTCAACTCTTACATTAAAGGATTGTTTTCAAGTGTCCATGATGTGTCTTATATTTTTACAAAATAAAAATATTCCCTATTATTTTTTTGAATCATTATATTAATTCATAGTCTTTTTTTAGGATTAAATTTTCTTTTTCTTTTTACCGAAGAATAACGTACTAGTATTCTTCAAAGAATTTATGGGAATGTTCTTTTCAAAAACTTTCTCATGATTATTTCCTACAGATTATTCCATTCCAAAATTTTTATGGTATTATATTATAATTAATTCTCTCTATATTCCTAAATGATTTATACTTTTATTCCTATTCACTATGATCTATTACATTTAAAATACCAGAGATATTTTGAACTATTTTTAGTCTATTTGTTGTGTATAGATTATTCTTTATAATATGTTGATACTAAAGATTATAATACACTCACCTCCATTAATTTGGATTCATTAATATTTATAAAATTTATGTATTGTACCAAAAATCTAGCTCCATGTTCCTACATACATTACAGGAGAAAACATAGCCAACAAATATTAGTTTTCTTCTTTCAACGTCATGCTATCTATATTTTTCAGAACTTGTAGCTTGCAATTTTTTTTGCATTTATATAATTTTATTGGGATATTTTAGGAAATAATATCTCATAAATAATATCATATAAATCCTTGATATGATGTTAATATTCCCATAATTTTAATTCATCCATATTTAAAAATTATTTTAATTTTAAATCTACTCATTTTGAGAAAATAGATTTAGGAGAAAAAATGACTTTTGAGATAGATGGTACATTTATTTTTGATATTGACTTTGAATAATCATTAGATTATATATAGATTTTCTTTCCACAAAATATAGATATTTTAGAATAATACTCCCCCTTGATAGTTTTTTGGAAGAAAATTTCTTTTAAACTTGTTGGATCGACATGGGTCGGACTGATTCCAAATTTTTCAATTTTATTGAAAAATCTAATAATTTTATGTTGAAGTTTTTTTCTCATCCTCCACTAATTTTAGTTTTTATTCACATTAATTTATTATTATTCAACATTTTTTTCATTAATTTTACTATTTTATTTCAAATGATGGTCTAAGCCTTTAATTCACTTCGTCTTGAATTTAAGTTGATCATTTTTAATAGCAATTACCTATTTTGATAAATAGATTATTTCTTCAAGATTTTTATTAGATTATTCACTATCATGAATTTCAATGAGTTTTTATCTCTCAAAAATTTAACAAAATTCTTCAAGATACCCATTCAGGAATTTTAAGGTTCTTACCTATTTAGAGAGCTTTATAGATATCGACACTTTTTGTTCCAAATTATTCTAAAAATTTTATTCTCAAATTATAAGTGGGTGATATTCACCTATATGTTTCTAAAAATACCAAAATATATAAGGATATTTCTTTTGGGAAATTATACTTAATATATTTTAATAAATAAAATATTTTATCTTATAAATCTATCAATGTATGATCACTTCCATAAGTACTTGGAGTTTCTTCTATCCTGCTTTATTTTTCTTTATTGGGATTATTTTATGGGAAAACTAATTTTTCTGCCTCTTGAGTGGATGGATTCTCATAAAAAAATTATTTAAGAGGCTGATTATCAATAATAATATTATAATGAAATCCAATTTGAGTAAATTTAATGTTTATAAATTCTTTATTCTCTCTTTTCTTATATTTTTAATTTCTTAACATATTTTCATATTTTATATTATTATACTTACCTATCATAACAAAAACATATTTCATTTTTTATTTGATTGGATATCCACTGGATGATTCAATTCCACAATTCATATAGCCTTTATAAATAGATATTCAATTATTAAACAAACTTTAAACAAGAGAGTCCAAATAATATTGTGAGCCAGTCTAATACCAATTATTAGATCACTTTGTGATATGCCCACATTGAGAGGTGGGTGAATCAATATGGAGTAAAATTTAATATAATTTCACATTGATTCATTAATCACCTCTTCACTTATTAATTTATCAAATCAATCTTTATCTATCACTCCATTGGTTGATTTTCATATATAGAATATGAATGAAAAATAAGGAACACCAAGGTTCTTTAACAAAGTTTTCCACCATGTGGATGTATACATTCCTTGTGACACATGGTTATTATATAATGCACACAATGTAATTATTATTAATAAATAATCTCAGTTAATGGTATAACCTTGAAATAATTATCCTAGCACTGTCCAAGTATAAATCAAGTGAGGTTTTATTTTCTATTCGTATACAAGAATGATATTATACTAAATTGAAGAAAGATCTCCTTTTAAGGATTAAGTCCCTCTTCAACTATATGGTTTGATCTTTTTACCTCACTCACATTAGTTGGATTGTTCTCTCAAAATTCTTCATATTTCTATAATAGGGTGTTATAGGTTGGATTCTTCATCTTCTCATCTTAAAATATAATCATCAGTAGGACATTCAAACTCTTCCATCTTAAGAATTATACAAAAATTGGTGAATATCAATCATATGCTCTTCTTTTTTCTTTTTCTTCTTCAATGTATAAGAATAGCACTAGGAAACATTATTTTTCTTTCGATATTCAATATCTTCAACATATTGTTATATTGGTTCTTTACTTTCATTCTTTCTTTCTACTTTTAGAATGAGCAGAATTTATAATCGAGAACTCTAGTTCTATTTCATTTTCATTAATTTTTTTGAATATGTAGTATTTTCAGTCAAGAACTCCCACCTTAATATTTTATTTCACTAAAAAAATATTTATATATATATAAAATAATAGTTAAAACATCATCATATATTTCCCATATTTAAACTCCCTCAAATCTCAATTTTTTCCTCTTTTCTTTCCTAAAACTAAAAACTCAATTTCCATAATCCTTAGCATTCATATATAATGATATATTAGCCTTTAAGAATCTTTGATTTAAATTTTAATTCAAAATATTCCTATAAATTCCATTGAAGACTCAAATTTTTTCCTCAATGAAATATTTGAATTATCACAGGCTTCTTTTTAATTTAAGCTCCCTAAAAAATCCTCACATTTAACTCACTTGAAATTTACACATAGGTATGATGATGTGGAATCTATAGTATACAATTTAGAACTCTATTAGTATCATATTATTATCCCTTTTTTATTTTATACTTCATCTCAACTTGAATCACGATAATTTTATGATCATTATGTTAGATCCATGAAGAGTATAACATGAGCATCGTTGTATTTTATTCTATGTTTTTTCAAAGTTGTTAAGTTTGAATATATATCATTTAACTTAATTCCAAAAAAATAAAGATTTTGGGTTATGAAAATGTCACCAAGTAAATCATCATACAATCTCCACATAGATAAATTATCTTAAGACCTAGCCTTGTAAAAAAATTATCTTATGAGACCTTCAAATTTACTTTACCAATTTTCAACATCTAGTTTATAAGTGAATTATCTTATGGTACTTGTCAAAAATTGCTATATGATTATTTTTGTTTTCATTTTAATTCATATTGATGAATTATCATACATGGGTATCACATGGTTGGATTTATTTCAACAAAAAAGCATCTCTTAGCTTAATTTACTTACATGATCTTCATTATCATCTATGTATCTTGTTTATCTTACAAAGTGAAAAATATCTTACATGCATAAGATAAATTCATTCAATAATTTTATCATATCCATCGACTATGGATTTCTCAATGTATCTATCATGAGTCACAGGTGATTGTATAATACATTTATTTAGTGAATCAACTGTAAGAATCACTCATATAAACATATTCAATCAAACATGAGTGAAGTGACCACATAAACAAACTTTCATTAAATAACTTTGGGGTTTCTTAAAATAAAACTTATCCCTACAATTTTTTCTTATAAGGAATGAAAGAAAATCAAATCATATCATTATTAATATTTGTTTCTTCAAATTACTTAAAAATAGTTTTCTACTTTATATATAAACACACATTGATAAAAAAAATACAACACAAATTGGGATCAACACACATGAATCTTGATCATTGACCTCCGAAGAAACGCCTTTGTATCCCATCCCAATTCCACCATCAATTAGTGTTCTCTACTCAATAAGTCACCATCATAGTTGATATTCTATTTCCATAGGAGAAAACTTCCTCTATTTACCCTGTTTAATTATAACCCTGAAAGTTGATTAGAATTACAGAACCAAAGGAACGATGTGAGAGAAATAAGATATCCATGATCATTGGAATCCCCCATTGCAAGGCCAGTGTTACCAAGATATTAATAATTAAATATGTATAAACAAAAAAAACTATCAAATAAATATGTTTTTTAGAATTATAGTGTCATCACCATCAGAATATATGAGAACCATGTCAAATCCTGAAAAGGGGATACCACTGACATGAATCATTATACATCGATGGGAACTGAAATATCCATCTCAAAAAAAAACCACACCTTTACAATATCCATCTTATCCAATATTATTAATGATAAAAGCCACATTAATTCCTTCACTTTCAATACAATGTAGAGGATACTCCTTAATTAAGTGCTCACTACCTCAAGCCTTTAATGATTTCGGATCGATTAAAGACACTATAATCTATGGGTTGAGTAGAAACAAAAAAAATAATATAAGATTAAAATAAAGTGAGGAGAATAATACCTTGGGGAAAATAAACTAACTTAAAATAAGAAACCCTAAAATATGAGAAGATATCATAATGAAAATAAAAAAATAACAACTTAAAAACCAACTGAAATCCCAATAGGACCGTTAACTATAGAAATAGATCATAACCCACTAATAATGATACATTTTCATGGTATACCATTTCCCCCTCTATCCCCACTAGGGATAGACCTAGGGCATACATAAAACAACTAAGTCATTCAACCCCAAGAAAATGAAGAAAATAATTTACCACTAAATATAGTTGCAAATCCTTAATCAAGAAACTACTAATTCCAAAATATAATGAAGAATTTGGTACACCTCTAGTGAGATACCACCAAAGAGAAGGTAAAAATGGGATACATGAACCAAATATGAAATATAAAACTTTTAGGTTTCATGTAAATCTAATAAAACTTATCATGTATATCAGAAGCAATTTGAAACCAAAACCAAGGATCACCATGCAAGATAATATAAAACATGTGATAAAACTAAAATGAAGAACATGCTGTAAATATGTATACCATGCACCAAAGTGATATTGAAACCTTTTGATGACAGTTTTATGAGTTTGATAAAGATCACTAAAGTGTAAAAAATCATCCCACCTCCATAGGTATCCATGGAATAATATGAATCACATGTCATGCATGTAGTATTATCCTTTCTTCGATGATGTGTTAGAATCTCAACATGCGAAGGAAGAAGAAGAATAAATCTATGGATATCTGGGATTTTCTTGCAAGCATCATTTATACACCCACACATACCATCATATGGCAGTAGGATTTATAAATCCATTGAGGACTCTCCTCTAAAGTGAAAGAATTAATTAATTCATTTATAATGCATGTATTAATGCCTCAGCTAATTCATGTACCATATGCATGAATTAATTTAACTCCCATTCATTTCAACATATGAAATGGTTTATTTTAATGGTATACATGGTAGATGATTGATCAGTTGTCCATCCAATACTAGAAATGTAGGTAGTATAATATATATATATATATATATCCCATTATGCATCCAAATCATAAATTTCATACAATCCATAATATATAGGTGTGTGTAATATATATATATATATATATAAGGCTTTAGGGAATATATCTATTTCATTATCACACTTATACTAAATCCTATAAGTCTTTGTTCCATTTCATCTATATTATATAAATTAACTTGTGAAACCATATCAAATAATTATTTTGGATATATTCCAAAACAATTATTGGAAATATATCAATAACATTACCTTGTATTACATCGTATATAATTACTTGTGAATGCCCATATAAAACACTTTTGGAATAACTTTGAAAATATTATAGATTATCTCTCTAAGTTAAACTCAACCCCATTCAGTTTTCCACAAAGTGTGACCCTATGGACCTTTATAAAGTTGCCAAAAAATATGAATCTACAGATCCATATATGTAAGAAAAGAGTGGCCTCTAGAAAAGGATCAATTATATTCAATATATAAAAGGATCTAGAATGATCTATATCAAACACATGTATCAATATACCTATTTCCACTGGTCTACATCATATATAAACATTTATTATCATATTTTATATTTTTTGAAGGCATTATGTAAACATGGGACATGGAACAAGTCAATCCCATATAACCAACTCATATGTTAATGATTATATGAGTATAGAATGAATTGGTCAATGATTCCATCACATTTCCTTTATACTTATATATAAGAACATCACATGTTCATTATCAAGATGGATAAATATAATATCTAGTTGTGGTTTTACACTGCCACATTCTATCTCAATCAAGGTCCCTGATGTCATACTTGTCGTATGAGAGGAAAAAAACCATCTTGATTAATATCCAACTGATTACATATTAAGAAACATACCCAACCCACACCATATTAGTTAAGTCAATATATATACTTGCATAAGTAGGGTATCAAATTATGGAGTTTCTCATGTTAGGTATATCACTAACCTCAGGTAGTGTGGACTCAAATGTGATCCATGCACCCTTATTATTCCAAATACATCTGTATGAAACTCCATGTGGTATACTTAGTAGTTCATACAGTACACAAAAAGAATCATATTCTTTGTCTTTTACCTCATGATCATATTCTTTATCACTATATAATAATAATAGTCTAAATAACTGTAAAAAATCATCAAAAACTATAATACTCTATGAAGAACATCATTTAGGGATAAAATCAATATTATACTATGAGAGTTTAGTTATCATTACACTTCATGAAATATATATATATATATAAATTTGTGTACCAAATGTGAAAGAATGATAAAATGGATGTTTCCTTTAATATGATACATTTTAATATTTTTATACTCTTTAAGAGTATTTGACAAAACCATCATAAGAACTGGTTTATCATATCATATATGATAAACTAAAATATAATCTTTATTGTAACATCCCAGGTAAATAAAGAATAAATCATTTTCATATTTATTAATATTTGAGAATTGAATATTGATTTTAATTTAAAGGAGTTTCTATGTTCGATAGCGTACCTGATACACAACAAAGAGTTTCTTTGAAATCTTACGTTGCACACTAGTAATAAAATAATATTATTTTAAATGGTAGTTAACACGTAGCCGTTGTATTGGAGGGAATTAATAGAAATAAATAAAATATGATTATATATGTTAAATGTTTTTTCATTTATCCAATAAAGTATAAAGGCTTAAAATATGAAAAGAATTCAATTTTAGGCATATATACTCTAATCTTCACTAAAGGTTCACTTATCGCCTTTTGATGGAGAACCGTCATTAAATATAGTTTTGGTCAATCTTATACATTATATTGGACCAAATAAAACTCTTATTTAGAATCGGGACATCAAAATTTACTTTGTGTAAATTTTTAGTATTTTTCCGATAAAGTTCATTTTTTAATGAATAGTGAAAAATGTTGTATTTTAATTCAAAACCTCTTTCTAATATAATTTATTTATATGATTAGATTATATTTTTAATTGGTTTTAAAGTACAATTAGAATATATTTTTACCATTTAATCCAATGGTGGTCATTGGAATCAATTTCATCTTGAAATTGGACTTAAACTAGTGTCAATCTTTTGATACATATTGTTTCATAAAAACACGCTATTTGTTTTGACCACGGGAATAAATTATTAAATTACTTAATTTAACTTACATGTTTTGAATTTTGTAAAATATAAATCATTTTTTAATTCGGAATATCAAATATAGCTTACGGTGAAGTTTTAGTGTTTTTCTGAAAAACTTTAATTGTTGATGAATAGTGAAACCACTAAGTGGTACTTAAAAAAACTGATTTTTCGTTTAAATGAAATTTTACCACCTCTGTGTTTTGAATTTCAAAAAATCCAACATACATGGTTGTCATTAGGAAGTAAAATGTGGTTCAATGGGATTAAAATAATTTTTTGGTGAATAGTAGCTTTTAAGTTTATTAATCGCGATTAGAGGTAATTAGTGTAATTTAAGGTAAGAATAATGTTTTAATAATATGAAATGAACTTGACACATGTTCTACCCTTATTGGATGTGTCATTGACGACCAATAAAATCCATGGGTCAACTTTGGGACCCCATGGAGCCACTTTGGAAGGAAAATGGCATTAATATCTTTTTATTTAATGTTAAAGTAAAAATGTCACAAACATGAGTTGATCTACTAAAACAATTTTTAAATGGGGTTATACAAGTCATATTTTTTACTATAAATATTAAATATAAAGATATAAATATTTAATACATCATGATATTTTTTTTATAATTTTTAGATATTAAATAAATTAAATTATTTATGACACCATGATGATGCAGCGACTACCTCATTATTTAACGATTTAAATAAAATGAAAAGATAACGTAAAATCTAAGACCAACACTTGTCAAAAAACTATTTTATGGGTATATTTCTAACCCTAATAACCTTATCCTCAAATTATATCAATTTGGGACCTTTTAAATCCGAAACTCATTTTAAAATAAAGTAACATTTCTTTACTTTCCAAGAGTGCCCCTCCTCTCCTCTTATAAAAGGCCCCCACCTCTACCACCTTACCCACACTTCCAAAGACTTTGCCTTGGCCAACCCCTGAAAATTTTGTCTCTCCACATCCCTCTCTTACTCCTTGAAGCCTCACATTGGGCAGAAGTCTTCCCAAGAAAGCTTTTGAGCTCAAATCAAAAAGAGTTACCCGTTTTAAAGGTAGTGTCTTCACTTGTATTCTTTTGTTTTATTTTGCTTCTCCAACCCCCTAAACTCTTTTTATTCATTTCTTTTGTAACAAATACAGTATCTTCAATATACTAGGATTTTGTTATAATAATAATTCGAGCTACACTTTCACACACCTACATCTAATGGTTAAAGAACATACTGTTTCTGTGGATGGCGAATTTCTGCCTCACGAAACGATGATTGTTCAATATTCTTCCAACACCTTCAAAGGTGGCCATTAATATGTCACTATATTTATATATGATATATAATATGTTTATTTCTTCCTTAATCCTATGTATTTTTCATTTATGGCACATCTTTATGGCTTCCATTATGGGTATACGCGATATCTTAATTTTAGGAAGTGCGGACTACCGCCCCCTCAAAGTGATTTGATTCGTTAATGCCATATGTGGGACGTATAAAGGATGGATTTAAAGTTATTATATATGATGTTATAATGGAATTATAATATAACTTTATATTATTATTATTTCATTCCATTAATGTATGATATAGAAATGAAATTAGCATTCATGCGTACGTACGACTTACCGTCTCCCTGAACAGTGCATTTCATTTCTTATCACCAAATGTAATGTACTATTATAAGTACATATATATATAATGGATATATATGATGTATGTTACGTCTAAATGATTAATATAATTCTGGAATTAAAATATACATACCTCTCATTTAGTTTTAATTCCATTAATATGACATAGAAATGAAAGTAGCGTTCATGCGTACGTACGGATTACCGTCTCCATGAACGGTGCATTTCATTTCTTACCTCTAAATGATTATGTAATATAATAAATACATGTATATTCTGGATATATATGATATATATGATATCCAAATCATGAATATCATTCTGGATATAATGAACATTTGACCACCCGAACAACATGTAATTGTAAGAAGTCCACTTTCGACTTAAGAACCAAATATCGACAAAACAAACATTATTAACTTAAATGATTACATAATGTTTATAACATGGTAATAAGTGATATAAAAGTAATAATTAACTTGAAAAATGTTCTTAAGAAAGTAGAAATTAACTCAAGTTTATTATTCAGGATGTTAAAGAACGATCGAGTCAAGTCGGACCCGAGGTAAGGGAACTTCTTAACCCAATTTTCGTTCTTTGGGTTAATATCCTACTTTCAAATTATGTCATGATATTATTATGTCCTATCTTGTATTTGTACTTTCTTTATATGTACTTATAGTGAATACACATAATAGATCAATTTTATTTAAACAATGATCTTTGTAAGGGACTTCGTCTCAATCTCCTTTCATTGAGGCATATTTCGTTTTATACATAACTTTCTTTTATACGGTGTATAAACCCCTTTGAATTTTACTTTTATAAAAAAGGAATATTTTTCTACGAAGTGTTATACAAAACGAAAAAAAGTAATGTTTCTTTTAACGTATGCGGTGACAATGACCTTTTCCGCCACCGCGAGTATTATTTGGTCTTTGGCTTCCTCAACAAGCCGTAATGTTTTTAAAATGAAATAAATAACATATACTCTTTTATGTATTTTGGTATTGAAAATGGTTTTTATAATGGATTTTTTATGTCAATATATTTAAGTGATATATTGTGATCAAAGTGTGGAAATTTTTTCTTTCCATTATATTTGTTTTATGTCTTATGATTTTATAATGGTACTTGGACATTTTATGGGTGGTTACGTGATAAACCATATGAAGAGTGGTGCAGTGAATACCAGGACGGGTGGTTAAGTTATAACCTCCAATGTATTGGGTATGGAAGTCGGCCGTATGGATATTCCATTAAGTAATATGTGTGGAAGTCGACCGTATGGTTATTCCATTTAAGTATGTTTATGTCCCAAGTTACCTTTATATGTTATGTGATCTTTATATGGGTTTTATGGTAATCTTTTGGTTACAAAAGGGTAAGTAATGATCTTTTATTCAGTGAAGAGTTTTTACTACTTCATAAAGGTGAAAAGTTTTACTTTGATAAAGTATACATGGTTTACTTGTTGTTTTGAAAAACTAACAGTTTTCATTCTTTGTGTTTCCGTTACTGAGATTTTTATGCTCACCCCAAGTTTTTTTGAATTTTTTTTCACAGGACTTAATGTGGAATAGTGTCAAAGATGGGATTAAGGGAAAATCATGCTATATAAAACATGGAACTAGACATGTTTCTTTTTAAGAGTTTTTATTTTATGGAATCTTAGT
Organism: Viscum album; assembly: GCA_963277665.1. NCBI lineage: Eukaryota > Viridiplantae > Streptophyta > Magnoliopsida > Santalales > Viscaceae > Viscum > Viscum album. Next base: position 737,386,433 of record OY728167.1, on the reverse strand, counting down.
AGAAGTGTCTACTTTGTAATCTTTTGAGATGTAATAGTTAAGATATAATTCTCTAAAACTCTAAACCTGAAAATATCCTCAATGGGAATTATTCATTTAATTCAATACTAAGTAAGGTTTAAGGCTGGGGCCTTATAGTTGGTATCAGAGGTCAGTTTAGATAACTTTAGGAGTTAGAATTCTATTAAATGATTATCCAAAAATATATATTTTTTTATGGTCAAATTGAAATGATATAGCATTTAAAGATTACCATGTTTCTTTGCCTAAGATATTTCAGTGTTAAGAATGGTTTTTCATAGAGGAAACAAAGAAGATTTTTTTTGGGAAGGCATACTGAGGGAAATGACCTTCCAAATCAGCATACTGAGATGGTCAGAATCAGAATTGAGTAGTTTACTATAGTGATGGCTCAGTTGAATCAGGTGATAAATGGTGGTTGTGTTATTGATGATATTTTGGTGTTTTCTAAAAGTAAATAGGAGCATGAAAGTCATTTAAGTGTTATCTTGAAAACCTTAAAAGAAAAGAAACTATATGGAAAATTCAGAAAGTGTGAGTTTTGGTTACAACAAATTTCTTTCCTTGGTCACATTGTTTCAAAAAATGGCATAACTGTTGATCCTGCTAAAACAAAAGTTGTTGAAGAATGGCCAAGACCCACAAATGTAACCGAGATCCGTAGTTTTCTTGGTTTGGTAGGTTACTACCGAAGGTTTGTTGAAAATTTTTCACGGTTATCTAGTCCAATGACTAAGCTAACTCGGAAGGGTGTTAAGTTTATCTGGACAAAAGAATGTGATGATTGTTTTCAGGTCCTGAAAAGAAGATTGGTGAATGTTCCAGTTTTCGCACTACCTTCCAGGAATGAGGAGTTTGTTATCTACAGTGATGCTTCATTGAAAGGAGTTGTTTGTGTCTTAATTCATAATGATCAGGTAATTGCATATGCTTCACGTCAGTTAAAAACTCATGAGGTAAATTACCCTACACATGATTTGGAATTATCTGATGTTGTTTTTGCTCTAAAAATTTGGAGGCATCATTTGTATGGAGTAAAGTGTGAAATATATACTGATCACAAACATTTAAAGTATATATTCAATCAGAAATAATTGAACATGAGACAGAGGAGATTGATGGAATTAATCAAGGATTATGATTGTAAAATTCATTACCATCCGGGAAAAGAAAATAAAGTGGCTGATGCTTTGAGTCGAAAAAGTAATGCTTCATTAACCATGCTACGTTTGGAACGAGATCCTTTGGTTTTTGATTTAATTTAATTTGGCATAGAAGTTGTTGGTGCAGGAAGTTCTCCTATTTTGTTTCAGGTATCAGTGAGATCATCCCTATCAGACATAATTAAGAAAGCACAGAGGGAAGACAGTGAGTTGCAGAAAAAGGTAAAACTGGTTCAGAAGGGTAAGTTTCCTGAATTCAACATTGATAATGATTGTGTTTTGAGGTTTGGGAATAGATTATGTGTGCCTGGTGATTCACAGTTGAAGAATGAGTTGTTATGTGAGGCTCATAGTTCCCCGTTTTCAGTTCATCCTGGAAGTACTAAGATGTACAGAGATCTGCAGGAGTATTACTGGTGGGATGGAATGAAAAGAGATATTGCTGATTTTACTGTGAAGTGTTTGACTTGTCAGTAGGTTAAAGCAGAGTGGCAATTACCAAAAGGGATAATTCAGCCATTACCAGTGCCAGAGTAGAAATGGGAAAACATATCCATGGAGTTTGTTGTGGGATTACCGAGGACATCTCGAGGTTTACTTCTAACTTTTGGAAAGGCCTTCAGAAGTTCTTGGGTACTGAATTAAATTTTAGTACAGCTTTTCATCCGCAATCAGATGGGCAATCAGAACGAACAATTCAGACCTTGGAGGATATGATACGAGCTTGTTCTATGGATTATTAGGGAAGTTGGGACTAACATCTTTCTTTGGTTGAGCTTTCATATAATAACAGTTTTAATTCTAGTATACAGATGGCACCATTTGAGGCACTATATGGGAAGTGGTGTCGAACTCCAGATTTTTGGGATGAAGTAGGTGAAAGGAAGCTGATGGGACCAGAATTGGTAGAAGAGATGGCAGAAAAAGTTCAGTTGATTTAGAAACACTTGAGAACAGCTCAGAGCAGACAGAAAAGTTATGCGGATAACCGGAGGAAGGATCTATCTTTCGAGGTAGGTGATCATGTTTTTCTCAAAGTTTCACCATGGAAAAGTGTGATGCGATTTGGTAATAAAGGAATGCTGAGTCCAAGGTTCATTGGACCATATGAAATTCTAGAGAGAGTTGGATCAGTTGCATACAAAGTGGCATTACCTTCGAGTTTATCTCAGGTACACAATGTTTTTCATGTTTTGATGTTCAGAAAGTATATGCCAGATCCATATCATGTTTTGAGCCCGGAGGTAGTTCAGTTGGAAGAGAATCTCTCTTATGAAGAACAACTAGTCCAGATTCTTGACCGAAGAGAGAAGGTGTTGCGAAATAAGGTAATTCACCAGGTAAAGGCTTTGTGGAAAAACCATATGGTTGAAGAGGCAACGTGGGAATCTGAAAATCCTATGAAGGATAAATACCCCCACTTATTTTGATAAGTGAATAAAATTGCGAGGATGCAATTCCCAAAAGGGGGGAATGATGTAACATCCCAGGTAAATAAAGAATAAATCATTTTAATATTTATTAATATTTGAGAATTGAATATTAATTTTACTTTAAAGGGGTTGCTATGTTCGATAGCGTACCTGATACGCAACAAAGAGTTTCTTTGAAATCTTACGTTGCACACTAGTAATAAAATAATATTATTTTAAATGGCAGTTAACACGTAGCCGTTGTATTGGCAGGAATGAATAGAAATAACTAAAATATGATTATATATGTTAAATGTTTTTACATTTATCCAATAAAGGATAAATGCTTAAAATATGAAAAGAATTCAATTTTAGGCATATATACTCTAATTTTCACTAAAGGTTCACTTATCGCCTTTTGATGGAGAACCATCATTAAATATAGTTTTGGACACTCTTATACATTATATTGGACCAAATAAAACTCTTCTTTAGAATCGGGACATCAAAATTTACTTTGTGTAAATTTTTGGTATTTTTCTGATAAAGTTCATTTTTTAATGAATAGTGAAAAATGTTGTATTTTAATTCAAAACCTATTTCTAATATAATTTATTTATATGATTATATTTTATTTTGAATTGGTTTTAAAGTACATTTATAATATATTTTCTCCATTTAATCCAATGGTGGTCGTTGGAATCAATTTCACCTTGAAATTGGACTTAAACTAGTGTCAATCTTTTGATACATATTGTTTCATAAAAACACGCTATTTGTTTTGACATCGGGAATTAATTATTAAATTAATTAATGTAACTTATATGTTTTGAATTTTTTAAAATAGACATCATTTTTGAATTCGGAATATCAAATATATCTTAGGGTGAAGTTTTGGTATTTTTCTGAAAAACTTCAATTTTTGATGAATAGTGAAACCACTAAGTGGTACTTAAAAAAACTGATTTTTCATTTAAATGAAATTTTACCACCTCTGTGTTTTGAATTTCAAAAAATACAACATACATGGTTGTCATTAGGAAGTAAAATGTGGTTCAATGGGATTAAAATAATGTTTTGGTGAATAATAGCTTTTAAGTTTATTAATCGCGATTAGAGGTAATTAGTGTAATTTAAGGTAAGAATAATGTTTTAATAATATGAAATGAACTTTACACATGTAATAACTTTATTGGATGTGTCATGGCCGACCAAGAAAATCTATGGGTCAACTTGGGGACCCCATGGAGCCACTTTGGAAGGAAAATGACATTAATATATTTTATTTAATGTTAAAGTAAAAATGTCACAAACATGAGTTGATTTACTAAAACAATTTTTAAATGGGGTTATACAAGTCATATTTTTTACTATAAATATTAATTAGAAATATATAAAGATTTTGTACATCATTATATTTTTTAATAATTTTTAGACATTAAATAAATTAAATTATTTATGACACCATGATGATGCAGCGACTACCTCATTATTTAACGATTTAAATAAAATGAAAAGATAATGTAAACTCTAAGACCTACACATGTAAAAAACCTATTGTATGGGTATATTTCTAACCCTTATCACCTTATACTAGAATTATATCAATGTGGGACCTTTTAAATCCGAAACTCATTTTAAAATAAAGTAACATTTCTTTACTTTCCAAGAGTGCCCCTCCTCTCCTCTTATAAAAGGCCCCCACCTCTACCTCCTTACCCACACTTCCAAAGCCTTTGGCTCGGACAAAACCTACCAATTTCGTCTCTCCACATCCCTCTATTACTCCTTGAAGCCTCAAATTGGGCATAATTCTTCCCAAGGATGCCTTTGAGCTCAAATCAAAAAGAGTTACCCGTTTTAAAGGTAGTGTCTTCACTTGTGTTCTTTTGTTTTATTTTGCCTCTCCAACCCCATAAACTCTTTTTATTAATTTATTTTGTAACAACTCCAGTATCTTAAATATAATAGGATGTTTTTATAAGAATAATTCGAGCTACACTTTCACACACCTATATATAATGGTTAAAGAACATACTGTTTCTGTGGATGACGAATTTCTGCCTCATGAAACGATGATTGTTCAATATTCTTCCAACACCTTCAAAGGTGGCCATTAAGATGTAACTATATTTATATATGATATATAATATTTTTATGTCTTCCTTAAGCTTCTGTATTTTTCATTTATGGCACACCTTTATGGCTTCCATTATGGGTATACGCGATATCTTCATTTTAGGAAGTGTGGACTACCGCCCCCTCAAAGTGATTTGATTCATTAATGCCATATGTGGGATGTATAAAGGATGGATTTAAAGTTATTATATATGATGTTATACTGGAATTATAATATACCTTTATATCATTATTATTTCATTCCATTTAAGTATGAGATAGAAATGAAAGTAGCGTTCATGCGTACGTACGGCTTACCGTCTCCATGAATGGTGCATTTCATTTCTTATCCCCAAATGTAATGTACTATTATAAGTACATATATATAATGGATATATATGATGTATGTTACATATAAATGATTAATATAATTATGGAATTAAAATATACATATCTCTCATTTAGTTTTAATTCCATTAATATGACATAGAAATGAAAGTAGCGTTCATGCGTACGTACGGCTTACCGTCTCCATGAACGGTGCATTTCATTTCTTACCTATAAATGATTATGTAATATTATAAATACATGTATATGCTGGATATATATGATATATTTGATATCCAAATCATGAATATCATTCTGGATATAATGAACCTTTGACCACATGAACAACATGTAATTGTAAGAAGTCCACTTTTGACTTAAGAACCAAATATCGACAAAAAAAACATTATTAACTTAAATGATTACATAATGTTTATAACATGGTAATAAGTGATATAAAAGTAATAATGAACTTGAAAAATGTTCTTAAGCAAGTAGAAATTAACTCAAGTTTATTATTCAGGATGTTAAAGAACGATCGAGACAAGTCGGACCCGAGGTAAGGGAACTTCTTAACCCAATTTTTGTTCTTTGGGTTAATCTCCTACTTTCAAATTATGTCATGATATTATTATGTCCTATCTTGTATTTGTACTTTCTTTATGTGTACTTATAGTGAATACACATAATAGATCTATTTTATTTAAAAAATGTTCTTTATAAGGGACTTCGTCTCAATCTCCTTTCATTGAGGCATATTTCGTTTTATACACAACTTTCTTTTATACGGTGTATAAACCCCTTTGACTTTTAATTTTATAAAAAAAGAATCTTTTTCTATGAATCGTTTTACAAAATGACAAAAAGGAATGTTTCTTTTAACGTATGCGGTGACAATGACCTTTTCTGCCGCTGCGAGTATTATTTGGTCTTTGGATTCCTTAACAAGCCGTAATGTTTTTAAAATGAAATAAATACCATATACTCTTTTATGTATTTTGGTATTGAAAATGGTTTTTATAATGGATTTTTTATGTCAATATATTTAAGTGATATATTGTGATCAAAGTGTGGAAATGTTTTCTTTTCATTATATTTGTTTAATGTCTTATGATTTTATAATGGTACTTGGACATTTTACGGGTGGTTACATGATAAACCATATGACGGGTGGTTCCGTGAATACCAGGATGGGTGGTTACGTTATAACCTCCAATGAATTGGGTATGGAAGTCGTCCATATGGCTATTCCATTAAGTGATATGTGTAGAAGTCGACTATATGGTTATTCCATTTCAGTATGTTTATGTCCCAAGTTACCTTTATATGTTATGTGATCTTTATATGGGTTTTATGGTAATCTTTTGGTTACAAAAGGGTAAGTAATGATCTTTTATTCAGTGAAGAGTTTTTACTACTTCATAAAGGTGAAAAGTGTTACTTTGATAAATCATACATGGTTTACTTGTTGTTTTGAAAAACTAACAGTTTTCATTCTTTGTGTTTCCGTTACTGAGATTTTTATGCCCAACACAAGTTTTTTTGAAATGTTTTTCACAGGACTTAATGTGGAATAGTGTCAAGGATGGGATTAAGGGAAAGTCATGCTATATAAAACATGGAACTAGACATGTTTATTTTTAAGAGTTTTTATTTTATGGAATCTTAGTAGAAGTGTCTACTTTGTAATCTTTTGAGATGTAATAGTTAAGATCTAATTCTCTAAAACTCTAAACCTGAAAAGATCCTCAATGGGAATTATTCATTTAATTCAATATTAAGTAAGGTTTAAGGCCGGAGCCTTATATTTATCTTGGATACACTTTATTGGGTTTGTTAAAACATTAAATCATATTTAATACATGTAAAATCTCTATGTGACCATATGAAACAAACCTTCCACTAAACTCTTTACAAAGAAACATCTATGAAGTAAGATTAGTTTGAATAATGTTGATATTTAGTAATCATATTCCTAATTGTTAAAATTCATAAAAATATTAATATATCTTAGCTTCACAACATCAAATTTTATGATGTCAACTTATATTATTTACTTATACGTCATTCTAAGTTCATCATCAACATCTTTGAAACCCTACTCCATAAAAAAATTTCCTTGAAATAATGTAACTACTTACATTATTGTTTATAAATCCTCTTAAACTCTTTTAAGATAAAGTTAAAAACATTTTTTATGGTAACTAATATTATGCTTTACATTTCTATTTAAATTATTATACAAAAATATCATACGATATCAATTATAATTCACTTTTCATTTTGACTGGTATAATACTTCAAGAAATAGTATCTCTCATTTTTCATAGTCACTAAATGTAAAAAAAAATTCTTTATCATCATGTATCATAAATTCTTTTTGAATATTAAGTGAAAACACTTTATCTTAATTTGATATAATATTGATATCATCTTTTTAAATGGCAACTAAATTTGCACAAGAGCCTGAGCCCAGTTGGCGAGGTATCCTTAAGTGCATCCAAAAGACCCAAGTTCAAAACTAGGAAGAGGCATATTTCCTGGTACTACAGCAGGTATTGTACACTGCATATGTACTGTAGCAGAATTGCACACTGTGCGGGTACTATAATAGTAACTGTAGCAGTTACTGTTTAGTACTGTAGCAGCTGGAACTATTCACGTTTGACCACCATTTTGGGCTTGGAGTCATTAAGGCTTTCAGGCCACCTAGGAATTTAGGTTAGTAGGGCTTTCGGGCCACCTTTAAGGCCTTCGGGCCACCATAAGTTCTTCGGGCCACATGAAGTTGCCCTAGACACACTATAAAAAAAGGAGCAGCCCCATAAGAGGATTCAGAGTAGGTGCACTCACCAGAGAAGAGCCAAATAGATTTTTTAGAATGAGAGGGTATGGATATGACATCGGGACCGGCCTATGCTTGCACAGGAAGCCTAGCCAGATGACCATGCGAAGGTGGAGAGCTATTATCATGATGCAGATGCTGGGGAGGGGCAGTTCCTTGTATATAGTATGGTTGAATTCCCTAAGACCTTCGGGTCATGTAATCTCCTTAGCCTACAGGCCTTGTAATCTCTGAGCCTATGGGCCTTGTAAGGGGTCCCCATCATCCCTTGGAAGTGGGTTATCAAAATTCAATAAAAATGAAGGCCTTCGGGCCATTCGGGCTAAATGGTAATTAAATTTAACACTTTAAATTTTTATTTACCATCACATATCCAAAATATTTTATGATAGTAAGTGGAAAATACTTAACTTTAGATTAGTGTTATCCTTTATTTGTTAATTTTGAACTTCTCTAAGTTAAAACGTAATCCCACTAGCCTCTTAGGCATTATATTCTTTTCATAATATCTTTCTCAGATACACAAGTCTTTTTTGTAAGGAAAATACGTTTATTTCATTTTAGTTGGAATATTTAACAAATAAAATATTTTTTACATATCATATATGGTATTCTATGTGTTTGGAACATTCCATATTTAAAAAGAATATTTTATTAAAATATACCACTGATGGGTGGTGGGAACACATTCCCACACATTTTAACAAAAAATGAATAAATTTTTTATCATGGATAATTTTTTTTTATCCATATCTTCTTCTCAAAAGATTTCATATAAATTTATGAATCATAAACCATGAGTATAAATTTAATAATCTCATACTTGTTCACAATAAATTTTTGTTATTGAATAAATTATCTTATCATATAAGGGAAATGAGATGAAGATGCACATATTTTACTTCTATTCTTTTGAGCTTGAAAAAATCCTTTTCATTCAAATGATCGATGTATTAACTATTTATTTCATCTCATGAATATAAAATACATGATTAATCAATTATTCCTTTGATTTTAAACTTCTGTATATTTTTAATACGTTTTAAAATATACATATAGTATTCTCTACCTTTCAAAATAAAAGAATTAATTTCCAAAACATCCATATTTGACATGGAAATTATTTATATTTTACCAATATATTTCAGGTATATCTTGGATAATCCAACCATATTGAATTATTACTCTTCATTTATAATAAACCTAGGTTTAAATGACCTTTATTGGATTCATTGATGAACTTTTCAACCAACTTTTCTTCTTATAGTTTAAAATTTTACCTACTTGTACTATCTATAAACCACTTTAGAACGTAAAAATAATATTCCTAGTTTATATATATATTCCCAAAACATTTTGAATATCAGGTAAATGTTATTTAAATTTAATCACATTGTTTGAACATTTCTACATATGAAAATAAGATAAATTACCTAACCATAAAAGCCATTTTATTATCCCATAAATGCATGTTAACAAACCATAAATATGTGTTTCAAAAACACATATATCATTTTATTAAACAATAGTTTTTTTCATGCTCTTATTAATAGATAAATGAGATAAAATAAACATCTTATAATGATTTTATACAGTCATGAAGTATCTGAGTTATCAATGATGACAATCCTTTGTTCCATTACTTTAAACTAATCTTAAAGCTCCAAACTTAATTTTTTTTCAATTTTTGACCTTATTTACAACACTTTTTAAAAGAGATAATTGATACCAAATATCTTCTAGAATAATATAATTTATTTATATATAAATGAAAGGACTACTAAAAACATTAGTCTCACCAAGTTTGTTCACATATTCAATCATATAGAATATAATTTAACACACCCAATCATATTGAGTATATTAGACTAAAATCAATTAACCCAATCACATTGAGTATTTTAGTGGAGACTAAGATTCCTTTGTTCATTTTCATCTAATTCATTTGTAACTTTAAATGAATCAATTTACTCTTCTATAAACATATATATTCACTTTTTAAATAATATCAATACTTTTTACCAAGGAATGAACTATTCTAACACATGGAATTTTTCCTTAATAACTTTTCTTAAATCACCAATATTTCTTAAGAACTTTTCTAAAGTTATCAATATTAAGAGTTTATTATATTAAGTTTCTACGATTAAAGGATTAATTACAATGTTTATTTTGATGATTTTATCTACAATGAAAGATTTTATCATATGATAATCATGTATTATTAACCATTTAATAAAGAATTTTCTTAAATGGGGTCCTACTAAAATGATTACCCCTTTTTGAAAATTCATCATAACCATTACTGGGCCATGATTTATATTTCACTAATCAATGAGTCTATTGTATCATTCATACCACAACTAAATTATTTAGGTAGGAAATCATCCTAGTAATATAATATATTATTCATAGACCTCTAAGTGGGAAACCCTTTATCCAATTAATCAAATGGATAAACTCAACTTTATTATTATGTTATCATAATCGTTAGGGATTCTATGCTAAGTCTTATTCAAATAAAATTAAAAAAACAAGCTAACCAAGGAAAATCCAAGGGAACCTATATTTTTTATAAAACTACCCATCAAGACAATCCAGAGTCACTAATTACTTTATTTCCTTATACAAGATAATTCAGGGGCACCCATATTTGTCATGAAACTACCCAGTTGGATGATTGAGTTCTTGATAAGTGTCACTTTGGAAGGAATATCACACTTATTTTGTAAAGGGTATTTTAATATCACCATTTTATCTCATGTTGTTCCATTTTATGTATTCTTGTTATATTAATTTAGTTTGGAATCTTATTCCCTACACTTAATCAATATATTCAAACCATATTGATGTGTAACTCTTAACACAACTCAAGATTTTGTGTTTCTAACCTAAAAAATAGAAGTCAAACATATTCTTACATATCTAGAGGCATCATATTCATAAGGTATAAGAACACTTATTGAAAATTTATACAGTTATATGAGATTTAAAATATCCACATGATTAAGCCAATAGAGATATATTTCCAACCCCATTCACCAACCTATACAAGGAATAATCCTCCAAGTAGGCAGGTAGTATGAACCTAAGTCCCACTATTCGGGGATACTTTAATCAATATATAATTTAATTCATTATAAATCTAACCTCTAATATGCACAAACTATATTAAACAACTGGATTCAAGTTCATGAATTCAATTAAAATATGGGGTCAAGGTAGATGAAAGACTAAATTCATTATCATACCTAGCATGTAATGCAAGGATCTATTTAGAATGAATATAATAATTAAACTAAATAATACACCATTAATCATATAAAAACTTTATAACTAGGAATAAAATTGGTAATAACCTTTAAATAAATTAACAATTCAAAATTTTAAATATGATATAAACATTTATGAACAATTTATAAATAAAATCCAATTATAAAATTTTTTTGAATACAACTTTAACACTATGTACATTCTATAATTATCAATATAAAAATTTCATATTTATTTAAATATGAACTCTTTCATATTTATCATTATATGGAATTTCTATTTTAAATATATGATACTATATGAGTTATAAAAAAATCATAATTTAATTTATATTATCTAAACGTTTTACATAATCTAAAAATCATATTCTTAATTACCATTTAAACCTTTATCATATAAATCATCAAAACATTTTTAATGTTACTTAAATTATATCCAAGTAAGGAACCCTTGTATTTTTAACAATTCAAAATAATTAATTATGAACAATTAATAATTTAAATATAAACATTCTATATTATAGCATTATTTCAAAATTTATAACCCCTTATAAATTATTTCTTATGATTAATAAATAAAAAATTTATTTCTATATCATAATAATTTCTATATAATTTTGTAAAAGGTATTTAAAATATTATCTTTTAATAATTGGGAATAAAATTTTTTATAAACATTTATTTTATTATAAATATTTTATAATTAATTAATCAATAATTTTTTTATAAATTAAATATCCATAAATACATTTTATAATGACTTATAAACATTTTTAAAAAAATTTATGAATTTCAAACCATTTTTAAAAACATTAATATATACCTTTATGTAGGAACCCATTCTTGTGTGAGGCTATACTCCCTTTACCCTTATGTAAACACTCTATGTAAGGGTAATGCAGTACTAGAGCCCTTGTGTAAAGGTATATGTCCATAAGCCTTGCATAGAAATTTTTTTGTAAGATTATAGAAGGCCTTACCTTTACATGAACTCTTCATGTAAGGGTAAGTACAAATATACCTTTATATGGCCTTTCAGAACTGTTGCATAAGGGTAGTCGGATCATGTAATGTTATGATATTTATATATCCCTTTTAAATCAACAATTACCTTTATGAAATTCATTGTGTATAGGTAATACATTGGATACCTTTACACAACTATTGTTCAATGCAAGGTTAAGTTTTAACGTACCATTACATAGCCTTAGGAAAACCATGTTTACCCTTACATGAACCCATTCATGTAAAGGTAATCCATGGGTTACCTTTACATGGACATTAAAATATAGGTATCACCATGGTTACCCTTACTTAATTGATCTACATAAGGTTAATGTCTTGGTTAACTTTATACAATCCATATATGTAAAGGTAACACTTTAGTTACCTTTACATAGCTCTTCTATGTAAGGGAAAACCATTTTGAAAAATGGATTTCTAAAAACTCAAAACAATACTCTTTTTAATTTTTTTATTCATTTCATCATAATATTTCATAGATATATATTATGTACAACTCTGATATTTTTTTTCAGGTTCTATTTGAATTTGATAACACATATTAGACATAATAGAAGCCATTAGAAACCAAAAATGGGGATCCACATGCAAGATAATATGAAACATGCGATAAAAATATCATGAAGAACATGATATAAATATGTCTACCTTACAATGAATATCCACTACAAAATTTTTGTCTTTTTTTGATGAGTTTGATAAAGTTCACTAAAGTGGAAAACAAAGCATATCACTTCTATAAGAATCCATAGTGTAATCTGAATCACATTTCATACATATAGGATTCTATTGTCTACCATTATGTGCTAGAATATTAGATTATAAAGGAAGAATGATGGAGATATGGATATCTGGGCGTTTTAGCCAAACATCATGCATACACCCTCACCCATCATCATATGGTAGTACACTTTATAAATCCCTCAAAGACTCTCCTTGATAGTGAAAGCCTTAATTAATGTGTTTAAAATTTATGTATTAATGCCTTAATTAATTCATGAATAATATGAATGAATTAATTTAACTCCCACTCTTTTCAACTAATGAATTTTTTTATTTTAATGATATCAAAGGTTGAGGATTGATCAACTGTCCATCCAATACTACCAATATAGGCAGTATAATATATATATATATATCCAAATTTTCATGAAAATAACAAACCTCGTGCAATAAATAATATATATATCATATAATATATATATATATATATATAAGGATTTAAGTCATATATCTACTTCAGAAACAAATACCATATTTGAAGTGAATAGATTTAGAGAGAAACACCATCAAAGAAATGAATGAGAGAACTATATAAATTTCAAAGATCATGACAACCCTAAAGTAAGGGAAACCCTCGAAATCTAAATAAAAGATACAAAATTGATAGAAATAAAAAAATATTTGAGACCGATCTAGGAGTTATTGAGGGTGAGATAAGGGATTGGAACATCATTACCGCAAATGGTGATGGAAGGGAAATTCACAAGGAGAAGTCCTATAATTCAAATAGAGGGATAAGCTAGTAGATAAATGATTCATATTCGATGATTACCTTTAATAACATAAATTTATCACAATAAATTAAATGAGCATGTCATATGTACCAATATTCATATGATGCATGAAATAATAAAAAACTAGCTTCTAAACAATCCCGATGACTAAGAATGAGTCTTAACAATTCTATACTTGAAATAATTAAACAAAAAACTCACTCATTTATAAGGTTTCTAAAATAAGAATCTTAAAATCCCAATTAACTTGAGGTAATACCATAAATAAATTGATAAAATTTATTTATGGGTTATTTCTCAATTCTATAAACCATTTTCTCTCTTGATTCTAAAATACTAAAAACCCAAATACCACTTTGATACCACTTTGTAACGACCTGACCTGAATCTCCTGTCGACCCAAATCAAATCTCTATATATCCCACAAACATTCTCAAATAACATGGTATTATTTAATAGATTAAAGGGTATATGTTAATCATTGGGGAGTGATTTACCAACTTTCATATTCAAATAAGGTTGATGCTAGATTATATTAAAATCTGGCATGACCAGTCTATATATTATCCATTCCTAAAAACAGGCCACATATATTCTAAATTAATAAGACCCATCACACTTGTATAATGATATAAAAAAATAAACTATATACAATTTGAGAGTGAAAATATTCCAAACAATTTATTATAATAAAATATATAAATAGAATAAAAATAATACAAAAATATATTCATGGTGATATACCATCAAGGTGGCTTCCCAATGTTGGATTCCCATACTCCATGTCTGTATAGAGTATGTATATACTACTACTACACTTTACTAGACCAAAAATCGTCTAAAAAACTATCCATGTACCTTTTTAGAAATAAAAAATCATAATTTAAAATGTATAAAAACCAAGGTTCAGATACAGGGTGTAAGTACAAAAACCCCATAGACACCACTAAAAAATCAACTCCCATGGGTGAATAATAAAGTGTTTGTGTGTATATGTGTTTGGGTGATTTATATATATATAAATTGGTTGAAAAAATAACAAATACATCAATATATAAAACAACTAATGTATATGTATAAAATAATAATAGACTTACCTTACACGATTAGTAAAATTAATAATAAAAGTACTCAAAAATAACCCTCATACCACAAGGAAGATTCATACCTAATTTGAGACCAAGCTCAGAATCCAAGGTGGGGGATCTAGGGGAAACTATCATAGATATATTTTTATAATATGGAAACAAATAATGTTCCATAGGCACATCCATATTAATTGAAAACAAATCATGTTCAATTATCATATATGTATATGGGGGAAAATCATGTGTTATGGGAACATTTATATAAGGGATTCAGGAAACATCTCATATACCATATGGATTTTAGTAGTTAAACATCACCTAGGATCATAGAACAAATATAGAAATTCACAACTATATAAGAAAATAAACTAACTGTGTTGAGGTCTACCACTCCTACCATGGGTATAAACATCAACATTATACAATAAAAATTGGCTCACATAGTCACACTATAATATATGAAATCTATATAAAAATAATAATATGGATATCATTATATGACTCAATGAATCATGTTGAAAAAAATTATTCTATAACTATATAGAAAAAAATGTTTAATCGAGTAAATTTTTGTATAAGAAAAAGATAAAGATATTTTTGACAAAGAAAATATTTTTTAGCCATTAGATTAAGCATGTTAATTTACTTAATTTATTCCAAAAAAAACTAAAACTATCTCACAAAATAATATAAATTAATCATTAATCACTAAATCTTATCATTGAAATTTTCCACTAAGACAATGTATAGACCAAAGCAATAGTTAGAAAAATCCCACTATAAATCGTATTGCTTAACCCGTATATAGACTTAAACCTTATCATTACTTAACACACTAGAAATAAAAGAGGTATCCAATAAATACACTAATTACCAAATCTACTTAATGTACCACCAAATTCATTTTTCTCAATCTATCTACAACCAATAGATCCCATACTTACTAGACTTAACTAGATTACTTGAACAATAACCCATCTATAAATACATCTACATCATTATATCTTATACTAAATGATTACAACATAAAAAATAAGGATATAAAAAAGTTTTAAATATGAACCAAAGTATGAATAAGAAGAAATTAAAAAAAGTTAAATCTCTTAGAGAAAGGAAACCAATAATAACCACTATGAATTTTCATGGTCATGACAAAATATATGAGTGATAAAGAAGAGAATAAAAGATAAATAAAAAATAGACTCTGGATAACCTCACTTCAAATGAACTACCCTATAAATGATTATCCTAAGTCACTAAGTAGGATAAATATCTAAAACCATTACCCATACACAAATTTCCCCAAATTTCCCACACCTAAATAGAATTTATTTAACATGGAAAAAAATTTAAATTTAAATAGTTATTTATTTTGAAAAAAATATTTAATATTAAAAAACTAAATCACACCTTTTTAATTCCACGAACCTATCCATTACATCATTATTGATGCAAAAAACTTAAGTGATGGATGAGTATTTTTAATTGAATTATAATTCATTCATGTTTTATATTTATATGAATTATTTACCCTTTAAATAATAATATAGAAATCATGAGAGTATTCTTAACAAAAATCAATTTATATACAAAAATAATTTTATTCAAGAAGTAATATAAAAAAGTGATGAATAACATAAATAAATAAGTTTATATAATATAACATAACCCAAACTCAATAAATTATTTCCCCTTTTAAACTAAAATAATCAAATAAATATTTCACTTGAGATTCTATACATAAAGAACATTAATAAAATCATTAATAGTAATGAAATAGTCTGTAATACATATAAAAAATATAAGGAAAACTATAATGATTCAAGAATAACTAATAGTATTCATGTAACATTAAATTATAGAAATAATTAAGTAAAAAATTAATTTATTTAAGAAATAATTCCTTTTATAATTCAAAATTTATTTTTTAAACTCTATTAAAATTTGGAAAATAAAGTTCCAGACACATTGCAAGCATAACCATTCTAAATACAAAGAGGGTTGAGACTATGTTTTTGACATTTTCCATTGCAATCTAGACTAGTTTAGTTCCATAGGGAATGTACATCAAAACTAATAGGATGGGCTATTGAATCATCCCATGAAGTTGATTTTTTTTTCTAGTCATTTACACTCTTATATATTTAATCCATGTTTATACAATCCTTCCTAATAAAAATATGAGTTTTATTTACTTAACTTTCTACCTTAGTGGGGATAACACCCATTACGAAAGGGATTTCTCAACCAAGAAATTTGAATGTATGGTATAATTATGGTGAATCTTTATTTGCTCAAGACAAAGGGTATCCCATTCTTATTTTATAAGGTTGTGTATATGTGTGATCATTATATAGTTTAAATACATATGAGATGGTATGAATTTATTTAATTTGTGAACACATCATTAAAAAATATATATAGATCTTCTACCTCATCACTAAGAATTTGATCTATTGATGCATGACAAATAGAGACAGTGTTTGGTGTCATGTAAACATAATGTATTGGGTTCACTGGCTCATCACTAGAAGGTTTGGGGTTCATTGGATTGTCCGTGATATATTTAGGGTTCACTGGATCATCACCAATGGTTTTTTGGTTTAATGGGTTATCACTAGTTTATTATGTTTCAATGGATTTTAACTATTGGAATTAGGGTTCACTAGATCATCTCTAATGGATTTGTGGCCCAATGTCTCATAACTAGTAGGTTATGTTTCACTAGCTCATCACCAGCTAAAATTTATTTTTATAGGATCTTCACCAGTATATTGGTATATTAGCTTATCACCCACATATTTAGAGGTGAATGTGTCATCACTAAAAGTATTATGGTTTAATAGATCATCAATAAAAAAATTGGTCTATTAGATCATCACCAAAAGATTTAAGAGTAATTATCCCATCACAAATAGGTTTATGGTTTACTAGTTCATAACCAATAGATTATTATATTGAATATTCATCAGGCAATGAGGGTTAAATTTTAGTTGTGTGACATCTAGGAAGGCTTAAAGGTTTAATTGAGGTTTTATAGTCTCATAGGAGGTCTTAAGGTTATGATTTAGTTTCAAACTAACATGGAATTAATAAATGATTATTAGTGGAAGAATATTAGGTGTTGTTGGGATTGGACCCATGAAAGGGGATTCTTATACATCCTTTTTAAGGGAATGAAATCTACATAGTTGGAGGGAATAGTTTAAATCCATGTCACAAGTCATGTTTTAACTTTTAAGATCATGTCACAAGGACCAAAAGGGTGCCTTTTATGGTTATTAAGCTAGACCCATGGAGTTAATTTTAAGGATATGTAACCAAGACCTTTTATCTAACTTTAAAGTTCATGTATTCTAAATATATTTTTTTCATTAATGTTTTTACATAGATGATCATTATGTACTCTAGTTTAAGAACATATGACTAGGAAAACTATGAAATCAGTTCCTAGAAACAATTTGATGTGGGACTTATGAAAGAATATAATTTTTGTAATTTCTTCTAATATATGATTCAGGTGAAGGCCATTAGTCCCATGGATAATAATGTTATATTAGTTTTCAATACATGTTATGTGGATAAAACCATTTAGAAGAATTTTTATAAGGTATAAAATGTTTATTATTGATTAATATGGCTTTCAAAAGAGTTTGATCTTGCATGGATTCATTTGGATTTGGAAAGGTGGATTTTTTAATAAGGAAAAAATGGTCATTTTGGTATGTGATATTTTATGGTGAAGTTATAAAAAGAATATTTTAGTGATATTATGTTGATTTTGGAAGTTAGTGTTCATTTGGTTATTTTTTTTGGAAACATATTCTAATATTATGCCATAGTATAGGTTATTTGAGATATAATAGTTTATAGAGATTTAATTGAAAATGATATATAACCCTTTCCATGCCACATTACATAGGGTTTTGGTTAGGAAAATTCTTCAATGAAAAATGATGAGTCATAAATAGTTATATCTAAATTTATTTTGATGCTTAAAGTAAAATACCAAAATATGAAGTTGGATATATATAACATTCCATAGTACAAGGAATTTTATATATCAAGTTTCATTAAGTTGAACTGGAAATGGAAACCAAGCATGGAGGAATCCAATATAGAATCCATTTGGACTATTAGGGTTTTTGATATTAAGAGAAAATAGATATTCAAGTATGGAGTATGTTGTTTCAGATGGTTTTTTATATGGAGATCCATTATTTTGTGGTTAATAGTGGATTATATCATGTTCTATCTTGATTATACTGGTTTAATGTTTTTGAAACTTTAAAATATTGTGGGATGTGGAAGAGATCATGTCATAGATTATATATATGGTTGTTAAGAAGAATTCTAAAATAGGAACATTCATGGGATACTATTCCATAGTGGATATATATCTATAAAATTGATTTTTATTCCTTTAAATTTCAAATATTGAGGTTATAGTTATAGATTTATTGGGGTGTAGTGACTTAAATTGGATTTTTTGGACATATAAAAATGTGTGGAACAACTAGAGTGATCCTGGATCTTGGAGAAATGAGATTTGATCCTATCCATTGGATTAAGAGATTGTGAGTTAATGAGAAGTTTTCTTTTAAAGACATTCATGTGTAGATCATGGTTTAATTGATGAAATTTCTATGATTATGAGAGTGTGGATAAGTTAGAGAGGAATTGATGAATAAGATTAGATATAATAATTCCAATGGAAACTCAATCATTCCTTGATATACCTTCTTCAAGAATACAATTTTTATTTTTTCCTTAACAAGTCAGCACTTCTTGAACTAGTAGGTGATAGTGTTATATGGGGTTTAATTTCATTCCCTTACCCTAGGTTTTATCTTGATAACAATAAGAGAACCCACATATTGTGGGTAAAAAAGCACAATTTACTAAATATTATCTTATACATGGTGAGTGAATTATAACACCTTGACTCCAATTACCTAGAGTCATTGGTTATTTTATTATATTAGTATAGACTACATAGATCATAATATTCAATAATTTAGATGTCTCAGAAAAATAGTTACACAAATGAATATTATATTGCATTAAAAAATAAAGATACATCATCTAAAAACATGAAAAATTTGTTATTTCCCCTTGAAAATTTATGTGTCACATATAGTAATATTCTTATATTTCTAGGAAAATGGGTAATAATATAAAGGGGTGAGAGCAGATGCTCTGCAAGGGGTAGCATACAATGAAAGTTAACATAACATAAGCATAGAATACATAATATGGAAGGGATAAATAATCAAATAACATACATATTAGTTATAATATTAGAATAATATATTCATGGATAACATTACAAGGTTAATAAATAAATTGAATCGATAATAATAACTGATATCATAGTAAATTAATGCATAATTTCAGACATCATAAATATATTCTCAACGCCTCAAGCTAAGACATCATACCTAAATAGGTAAGGAATACACCAAATACCCAACTCTTTTTTATCATGAGACTTAATGATGAATCAAGGGGATATATAATTATATCCCCATATGTCACATAATAAGTCCAATGTATCCATTATATTAAGAGAATGGTTAAGAAATACATATCATAATGTTCCATAAGGAACCTCATACATAATCATGTATAAGTAATCAATATCTATCCATATAAAAATAATATATATATATATATATATATATATAGAATATAAATATTTCCATATTCAATATAATAATATGGATATCTAGGTGATATCCAATAGTCAACATAAAACTATATGATATTAATACTACAATGGAAACATCCCTTCTCAATGGAATGATGACAAAGTAGTGGTGTAGGGTAATTTAATGGTAGAAGTAAATATGAATGACTCATTGAATACAATATATTATAATAGCGAGAGACCAATGTAATGATATAAAATTCCCCTAAAAAAATAGGAGTATGTCTCACATATCTTCGATGTGCATTGGGGATATAAAATTCTCTTAAGGAATGACTTCCTAGTTGGCATAATTTTATGGTAAATGTGAACTTGTTCCAAATTCAAGTTTAATCTACTTGGGACCTTATAGATACTTCAACAACTACATTTTCATCATCCATACTTAGAAAAATCCCACCTCATAGAAACAATATATCTATAATACAACAAATACATGGAATATGTAAGGATTTAGATAACAGAGTTTATGACTATGGGAATGATTAAAAATTATAACAACTTTTAAAGGTAGTATACTATGAGGGAATATAGATCTATCATTGATAATAAAATATGAAATTTATAAAAATTAAGTATAATAATATTTCACATTTAAATTAAAATGAATTATAAAGGATTACAGAAATAATGAATGGGAAGTGACTAAAAACCATTAACTTAAAAAATTGTTTCTTAAAGATTGATAATGAACACTTTAGAACCTTATAAACACCTTGGAGGGACTATTTGGGTGGAAAATGATAGTATAACCATGATCAACAATTTTTTAGTAAAGAATAATAAGGTGATGGATGGGTATTTATAGAAAATAAGGGAGAATTGTTTATTAATTTCTAAACATAAGACTTTGATATCAAGGTTATTTAAAATGAAAAACCATTATCTTACCCATGGTTTTAGCTCAAGTGTTTCACATTTAAGACATGATTTTTTTACATTATTTTGTTTGAGAATTTTTTTTTATTTTAAACTTCTTTAGGCATTGAAATATAATTTTTCCAAAAAATATTGTTTATAAAATATTAATTTCCATTTTATAATTTAGAAAGTATATTATGGGTTTGTAAATTGATATTTAATTCATTAAAATACATTATATTAATAAAATAAATTATTTTTATTCAAGAATCAACTTATATTAATTATTGCATCATTTTTAGATTATAATGAAATCATAATACTTACCATATAATATTACCATATTTTACTATACAGTTAGTGTTTTTCTTAGCAGTAAGAACCTCATAAAATTGTATGAAAAAACCAAATTTTAAATCAATATTGGGTAAGGGTTTATATAGGTACTGTAGAATTACTATAATAGCTAATGTAGTGAGTACTGTAGTTGTAGTACTATTCACTTGATTTGGGATTTCAGGTCTTGTATTGGCCCTTCAGGCCACTAGACATATGATCCACCAATGTTAAGAAGTTAGGCAGTACAATGGGGATATGTGGCACAATGTGAGGTGACTAAGAAGGCATCACAACATGACAACAGACAAGATATTTTTGGGTTGGTATATTATAAGAGAGATGGGTTCATTGCAACTTATCATTCATCCCCCTACCCACTTAGATCTTCAATATGGGATAGAGGGGTGACCTTCCATAGTGTGATGATAGGAATCATGGTACAATTATTATGAGAAATTGGTGATGTGGAATGTTGACTGGTAACAATACTACCTGTGTGACCAGGTAGATGAAGCATTATAACTAGAAATTGGAGAAACATGAAGACATGTAGGTCTCACCAGGTGGGAAGAACAAAAGATATATAGTTGAATTAGAACCCATCAACCATCCCTCTACCCACATAGATTTATGATATAGGATAGAGGGGTGACCTTACATAACACAAAATAGAAACATTATGTGATGGTGCTGGTAGGAGGGGTGATGCGATGTAAAACACTGGTAAATTGGAGTGATTCTTGTCTGCTCATATAGGCCTCAAAACTTTAGGGTCATTTCAGTCACACTCAATTGGGTCATCGGGCCATCAAGATATTTAGACTTTGATTCATTAATATGAAATAAAATAATTTTAGTAGGGTGATTATAATTCCTTATATGAAGGGATGAGGATTGGTGTAGTAACTCCGATCTCAGTATCCCAGAGTCGGTGCCTATTACCATTACATTGGAATATGATACATAGAGTTGCATCCTGAAAGACTGAATAGTTTAGTAGTCTTGGTAAATTAGATACATAATTGATCCTTACATTACATTTTAATACTCAAATTACAAGATATTTTTTTCTAGAATATCATTATTCCCTTTAGAGTATTCTTTCATATCTTTCGTAGTATACTTCATGGAATCTGGGGGAAAGGAAACAAAATAAGGGTGATATCAAACACTTAGTAAGGGTTAAGTACAATGGAATCAATCATGAATAAATAAGCATAAACAATATTTCAAGGTAAATAACTAAACACACATTCCATTTAAATAATTAGATTTCATTAATAGATGAGGCATAATCAACATGGCAAGGTATATAACTGAAAACAAAAGTTATTTAATCAAAAAATGATAATAAAATAAATCTAGAGATAATGTAAATGTTTAAATATACTTTATAATAATAAATGAATGCTAAATAAAGTAAATTATTAATTAATGGAAACCATGTTTCCCAGGTATATGGTACCTTTACCATCAAGAACTTTCATAAGAAAGTTTAAAACAAACTAGGTGAAACACCACTTAATTAATGTTATATAACAATTCATCCCATGAGACTACTAATTCATCGAGGGGATATGTATAAATGGGACCCAATAATTTCATACCTATCCATATCATTAATCAAATATCAAATAATTGATTTAATTTATAAATAATGTGCCTTATCAAATATCTGTATCAAGTAAAGAATACAGATTTATCAATATTTACCCAAATAAAAAATGAAATTAAATATAGAACACCATATGTAGAAATTATATATGGTTTAATCAATAAACACATCCATGATAAAAAATATGGATATTTATGGTAAATTTTATGTTCAATGATCACAGTAAAGTGAATAATTCAAGGGTAAGTTAATGACTATGAAATAAAACAAGGAAGTGAATGCCAATACTATCCTTGGTCAAAATAATCATAAACCATTTAGGGGAAGAATAGGGATGGAATCAACATATAACCATTGGAATAAGAATAAAGGGTTGTTGTAATCTATTAATATAATTATAATAAAAATATCTTTAACAAAATGTTCTTGAGGAAAATATCCATTTCATTTTGAAAAACATTTTGAAAAACATTTTTTAATCACTTTTAAAAACATTTTCTTTAAAAAGATCCCTGTAAAATTACAAATAAAGATTAAAATAAATGATTTTCATGATGGAGGTCAATTATTTACATGATGTAAAATTAAAAAGAACATTCATTTTTCAATTTAACAATGTTAGGAAATTTCCTTGTTTATAAAATGATAAGAATATTCCTTTCACATTTTCGACTGACTAAAAATTAAATTTTTTTTATTTCAAAATCACTTTTAAGGAAAAAGTGGGAGACCACACAAGAACCACATATAAGACAACTTTCCTAATGGGATCCACTATTGTAGACATGAGTTAGAACAAACCCATAAATCAATTTTATGGTTTAGTGAGAACCGCACGTTAAACCCAAAAATCATCCTCAAACATACCTTCAGAATCATCATGTTCCCTCTCAAAATCAAGAGCTGAATCCTCAGACACAAGACCAGATTGGCGGCTGATGGAGTGGGTGCACATTCTACCCAGCCTGCCTGCCACCTCCTATATGCCAATGACCTATGAGGAAACACACATATTTAAGAGATATCTTTACCTCCCCTTTATTTTTGGATTTATTTTTTGTTTATTGATGTCCCCAAGGATATCAAACTGGTTATGGATGGCCACTGGGGAATCAAATCTAGATTGAATCTCCATTCCACCAATCAGCCCATCCTTAGGAAAGTGGGTTATAGAGATGACTTCCACTTGTTCCCCAACCGAACCGACAACAACCATGACACTCCCTTTGGCTCCATTGACAGTTGGGATACTCTACAGTGTTGGGTCATCCCTTATCCAATTACGTGCAGCCATCATACCATGAATAACATTTGCATAGGAAGGGCAGACACTTCCTAAAATAACATCAGAGATGACCTTACCTTTATTGTCTCCCCCTAGCTTGATCTCCTTAAGCACAAAGGGAGGTGCATGAGTGGTAGAACCTGGTAGTCCAAAAGCAGTTGAGGAGGTTTTTGTAGGTCTCAAAGTGGCTGGAGCCCATTGGATGCCCGAAGGGGAGTAATGACCACCTGACAGAGACCTTGGACTCATCCTGGTACTATACTGAGGCATTCCAATAGAAACCCGAGGGATTGTGGTAGAAATTGTTTCATTAGGCTGAGTTTTCAACCCCTTGCAACCTCACCTCCCACATTGAGAAAAAAAATAAGCCTAGTGACCTTTTCAACAACAAATTGAAAAAAAAAACTAAAGGTTTCCTCATAATTAATGCATTTCCAAAAACCAAACAAACCTTCCTCCAAGAGACAAAGACTATTTGGGAGATCCACTGATAGGCCTATCTCAATGAAAAGGTGTGAAAAGCCGAGTTGATTCACGCAATGAGTATCATCGTCAATCAGGAGAAAACAACTGATCCTATCACAAATACCTTTGAGGACAGATGGGTTAAGAAATGGGAGTGGAAGATAGGGAAGTTGAATACACACCACCACAAGCTTGAAATCATGACCACGATCGAAGTTGAATGTACAATGAAATATAAGGAATTGTCTATTATCACAAAAGTATGAATCTGACGGCCAGTTATGGGAAAATCATCATTAGAAAAAATGTGAATGCTTAGATGTCGTTGATCCAAAGAGGCCATTTACACCTGAGAACGAAGACACAACATTGAGTTGATGAAGCCCTAAAAAAACTCTGGAGAAGGTCAATCTCCACTGAATCTGGCCACAAACGTCATGGAGTGGAAGGCTGCAACATCCTCAAACTCTGATGTAGATAATTTTTTTGGGATCCCTCGAATGAAGATGGTTCCTTCTGAGAGATTGGAATCATGGGAATATGTGAAAAAATGACCTGAGTAGGAACATCTGGGAGAAGGGGTCCCGGAAGATCAGAAGAAAATGACAGGAGGGGGATTATCAACTTGACTTTCTCCCTAAAGGAGTAGATAGCTCTAACTTCAACACTTGGATCCGGCTGAGTAGGGGTCGTGCCTCACTCCACATCCCACACAACATCTCACTGGAGGTCTCTTGTGTGAGGAAAACGCCAACACCACCTGATGTCTCCCTCCTAAATGCCTCACCGACCTTCTCCACCCGAGTCCCACCTTAGATCATCGCTGACCCAAGATTCTACGTTGTGGATCACACCTCAACTTGCCACTCCATCCCATCTCAATCTGTGAAGAATAATGCAATAACTCACATTTTCGATAAAATCCAAATGAGGACTATTTTGAAAAATACATAATATTCCTTTGAAATTATTTTTTATAGATTTAAAATGAGTATTTTTTTTGATAAATCATTTCTAAAAGTTTAAAAACATTTTTTAAGTCATTTTTAGAAAACATTCTTTTGGAAGAAAACAAATTTTTGACCGGAGAGAGAAATGAGGTCAGATTTTATTAAAAAAAATTCTAAAACATTTTAAGCACAAAAGAGTGGTAAAACGGTACTATTAATTGAAAATATCATGAAAATATAGATGAGAATGAAATTTAATGGGTTTATTAAGAAATAGTAAAATAATTTCTTTCGATATAAATTTAAGAGTAAAAAAATCTAGATTAGAACGAGATTGTGAAATAAACATTTACACTAATCATAGCATATAAGTGAGAATTTATCAATGAATAAATTATGTGTTTAAAATGTAAATCCACATAAGAAAAATTTTAAATACAAAATAAGGTAATAAAAATTCATTATACACATAATATTAAAATGACATAATAAATGAATTAGAGTATTAACCCAATGAACAAAAATTGAGCTAAGAAATATCTTACCTCACGCTTCCTTTTGGTTCAAATTTCCTTAAACTAATTTATAATGGTTTAAAACATGTTATTAACTTATAAAAAACTATTTTAATATTTATAATATCATATATAATCCTTTTATAACATATTATTACCCATTCATTAATAATCTTTCATTATTTTCATTGTTTAGGCTATTAATTGTCTTATTTAATCATATGGGTTTCGTCATAAATGATCTGGATCATGTGTATATTATATAGTTATATAATATATAGAATAATAATAATGAAATAATTATTATATTTTTACAAAAATTATATTTTAAAACAAATAATTATTTATGTTTAGGGAAAATGAAGTATGTTACGATCATGGAGATTGTAGGCTATACATATGCATGAGTTACGTTTCCATTTTTCGCTAATAATTATGGAAAGGTGTTAATTAATATTTTAACTATAAATAATGAACATAATATCATTAATATAATATTATATATTAATATATATCATTCATGTGTTGTGGTGATGAATAGATAGTCACATTGATTCATGAAGACAATAGTCCACACATACACGAAAGATGTTATCATCTTTACGTGAGTGAAAAAGAAAGAAATAAAATGACATATATTATCTTAAAATAATTTTTAATCTAATAATTATTAAATTTATATCACATATAATAATTAATTTTATCTTTATCACCTTCCACGTGAGGTGTTATTGAAATACGAATCACATCGTTTCGCAAGGAGATAGTCTGCCTTACACACGAGTGACATTGTCATATCTCCTCTATAATGGAAGGTAAATATATATATATATATATATATATTATAGTGAATTTATAGTTATAAATATTTTATAAATGTCATATACATACTTTTTATCCATCATCATACCCAACCTTGATAGAAGTAAATGGAAAAAAACAAACAACATCGGTTCGCAATGTAGAAGTCCATCGAACACATGAATAATGATTCTGTAACCCATTTGATGGAAGTGGAGATATTTTTATGCCAAAAAATTATGATAAAAACATAAAATTATATTAAATATACTGATGTTATTATATAATCATGTTATAATAAAAATTAAAGGAGGTGGAGAAATAAGTGAAATAAAGGAGCTTGTTGAAAAACAATACCTCTTCTTCGGGTATCCTCCTTAGGTTTTCACTAAATCCTTATTATGGGGATTTCTAAACAAAATAAGACTTGTAGTATAATGGTAAGGAATTTGGTAATTTATTTTGTCAGTTATTGGATGAACCAAAGAGGTTTTAAGGTGTTAAGAAGCGAGTATAAGGGGTGGCCTTTTATAAGTGGGGTATAGGACACACTTGCTATTTTTGAAAAGAATTGAGTGTTCCCACATTTTTCACATACTAAAAGGGTCCACAATGAAGCATTATCAAACCTTACAGGTTTAATGGTCTAAATATTTCCATAAAATATTTTTTATACAAGTTTATAGTTAATTTATACTCTTATCATTTTAGTTTAAACCCCTGGTAAATCAATTTTTACTTTAACCATGGTAATTAATTTTTAATGCATTCACTATTAATTTTAGTCAAAAATTAAGTTGACCTTATTAGAAATTATAAATTATGATTATTATAAATATGGAATATATTTTTCCAAATTAAATTCATATAATTGGAAACGTTTAATTTAAAATCATTCTCATATACGTGATGAGAAATCACGTTTTTAAAGTGAAAATGTTCAATAGTTTAAATTTTTTTATATCTAATTTCAATATAAAAATGATTCTAATGAAATAAATTGGATTAATTTATATATAATTGAAATAATTTTTCTTTAAAACCAAATTAAAATTTAATTTAACTTTATAAATTATTTAAACAAAAAGGCAGTTTTTAATTAAAATTCATTATTTTTCACTATTCATCAAAAAATGAATCTTTTCAGAAAAATCCAAAAAATTAACCCTAATATATATTCAATATTAAAATTTATAAAATTAATTTTATTTTTTTATATAAATTTTTTAAAAGTTTTAAAAATTAATTTTAAATTATGTGTGAAAAAGCGCTACTAATCCATATTTTAGAAAAAATACATTTTAAAAAAACATATCTTTTTTTAAATGATAATTATTTTATTAATAATATATAATTAATAAAATTGTGTAAAATATATATTTTAATAATTTAGATAATTCTATTCATTCCCACCATTCTAACATTTATGTGATAACTGTCATATTAAATAATAATATTAATAGTATATTATTATTTGGTAAAACTCAGTCTTGCATGTAATGTAAACTATTAAAGAAATTAATTATTGCATATAATAAAAGATAAATCAGTATTGTTTTTAACATATGATATCCTTTAAAATTTTATTATTATATAATTTTTTGGGTGTTACGTTTTCCCAACATTAAATAAATTGCATCCTCTCAATTTAAACTTGATCTTGGTAATCAAGGGTTTGATATTTGAAAATACCATTATTGAAAAACCCACATCATAAAATGGTTAGTAAAATGAAAACATTATAAGGGATATAGGGGATTAAAAATTTCATATGGAATAACAAATAACTAGGTTTATAATTAGAACATTTGTGGCATGTGAAGATGTAGACATAGAAGAAAAGCGTAAATATTTGTAGAGAGTGATAGTGGTCATTTATCATAAGAAGGTAAATGATAAATGGAGAGTTAAGGAGATAAAAACCATAAATCATTGATGATTTAAAAGGCCATCTGATTCATCAAATATGAATGTAATAGGATAATTTTTTTTAAAGATCCTTCTCCTAAAGTTGAGGGATTATTTTACTATCTAAGAATATAAGGAAAAATACTTATTTGATACTTTTTTACTTCATAAAAACATTTTCATCCTTTGGTTGTGCTTCAATAAATTTCCAATTCATCCCTAACTCTAATAAATAAATTTTTTATTCAGGAAGAACCAAAATTCACTTTAATGGATTGTAAGATCTATAAAATACCGAAAATTCCTTCTATATTTATTTAACTATTTTAAAAAACTAATATGGTTATCACAAGTTGTATAATAAATTAATCTCTGAAACTCAAAAGTAACTCTATGGGTTCATCATTAATATTTATTTTTCAAATCATTCAACTAATGACATGTTAACCAGGACATCTCATAGGCTAGTGGTAGGCAATAAACCCTTATTGTCTATCATTCATGGGTTCAAGTCCTGCGACCTTACTAGACATGATGTGTTTTTACCTAGAATATTGGTTGTTCTTTTTATAAAATATATTAATATAATTCCTATAAAATTACCAAAAAAATATGATGTACATCCTTGAAATAAAAATTAATCATAAATAACCTTTTTACTAAGGTTTTTAATAATTTTTTTATGAGGTCTAATAGTATTATTTTATTATTATGATAACATCATTAATGATAATTTTAACCCTAAAGGTTATCAATACCTATATGATTATGTCTATAAATGAAAAGGAATTATTCCTCAAATAAAATTTCCAATAAAATATGTACTAATCTATCTTAACCTCGTGACATTCCCACCACAAAATATTTTAAAAGGGGTGTTTAAGATTTTGAAATTATGATCAAATTTACTCTTATAAACCCATGATGGTATTCATAATTATTAAGTTAATGAATACATGTATAATTCTAAGACAATACAAATATGTTTCGTGATTATAATAACCAAATTACCATTGGAAAAAATACATCTAAAATTTAATTTTTTTAGTCCTAATACATAAATACTTATTCCGTTTTCTTTCCACATTGGTCCTTCCTTTTTATGGTTTTAACCTAGGTCATTCATTGTTATTATATATTAAAATTAATTATAATGGATTATAAAGAAAAGGAGAATTATTCGAAGAATATCCCCAGGAGTGTAAACTAGGTGTGTAGTAATGCCTATTGTTATGTACTAGGTAATTATTTGGTCAATCCCAATGTTCCATTTTTATAGTTATTACCCCTAGTTATATATGTGCTAAAACCACATCCACTTCAAGTATCCAAACAAAGATTTATTTCTAGTAAAAACCACATAATACCTAACTTACCAAAAAATAAGATATTATTCTATACTTATCCTTAAAGTGTATCATATGGTCATGATCCCTAATCTATGTTTTCCTAAATCTAGTTCCAAAGGTTTCTACTAAACTTAATTTGATACCAATTATAGCAACCCTAACCCCAGTATCCCAAAGTCGGTTCCTATTACCATTACATTGGATTAAGATATAAGGAATCACATCCTGAAGGATCAAATATTTTATTAGTCTTAGATAACTAGATTCATACTTGAGTCTTACATTATATATGAATAATAAAATTAAAACCTAATTTTTTTCACTCTATAATATCATTATTACCTAAAGTGTATTCTTTCATATCTTTTGTAGTATACATCAGGGAATCCTAAGGAAAGGAAACCAAATAAGGGTGAGCTTAAACACTCGGTAAGAGTTAAGTACAGTGGAATAAATCATAAATCAATAATCATAAACCTTATGTAAAGGAAAATAACTAAACACACATTCCATTTAAATAAATTTAATTCATGAATAGATAAGGAATAATCACTATGGAAAGGTAAATAATTGAAATCACATGTCATTTAATCAATAACTGAAAATGAAATTCATCCAGAGATAATTTCATAGTGAACATCTACTGGATAGTAATAAATAAATACTTAATGAAGGAAATTATTAATTATTGGACACCATGTTCCCTAGGCACATGATGCCTTTACCATTAAGACCTTTCACTAGATGTTTTAAAACATAATATGTGAAAAACCCACTTACCTAAGTCTAGAAAACTTATTCAACCCATGAGACTGTTGATGCATAGAGGGGTTATCTATAACCAAGCCCTACCCATGTCATACATGTCCAAATCATTCCTCATATATCAAATAATCAATTTAATAAATAAAAAATGTGCTTTATCAAATATCTTGTATGAAGTAAAGAATACGAATTTATCAATATTTACCTAGAAAATAAATTACATTCAATGTAGAACATCATATATAGAAATGAGATATGGTTTAATTAATAAAAATATCCATGATAAATATTGTAATTCCCTGACCCCAATTTCCCAGAGTCGGTAAATTATTTTATTACATTGACATGATCACAATAAAATCAAATACCAAAGGACCGGTCAGTTTAGTATCCTTAGAAATACTAGATACAAACATATGTTTTACATTACATCTTGAAATGAAAAACAACATATTTTACCCTTCGAAAACTATTATTTCCCTTATAATATCCCTACAATTCAATTATAATATACTTCTTTTCATCCAGGGGAAAAATGAAACATAAGAAATGGGTGAGATGAGATGCTCAATAAGGATAAACAATATTGTGGAAGCTATCATAAATAAACATATAATTTTAAGGTAAGATATAAAGATAAAACACAGGCCTTTTAAACAAAATATTCAGCATAATACGACAAGAATAAATCAAATAATTCCATTTAAACTTTAACATGGATATTATACTAGTCGAATAATCATATGAAATATCAATAAAAAATCTCATAATAAGGAAATGCATAATATCGGATATCATAACCATACCGTTAAGGCCTTGTGCCAAGACCATTACCATATCGTCAAGGTCTTTTTACAAGACACTAGTTTGTCTCATTAGACCTACCGATGCATCAAGAGGCTATTGCAGTCCTCTCCTATCACTTACTAAGTCCAATGAATTCCTCACATAAAAAGGGTGAAACAAAATATAAACATTCATATTAAAACTAGCATATGAAATGTTATTACTTTAATCATAAACCATGAATAGTATCAAAATAGAATATCCATAGTAAAATATATCATAAACCCTTCAATACAATATGGAATATTGCATCATAATAAGTCGACCTCAATTAAGAATAAAATCCAACAAAGGATGTTTACATAGATGAAAATAATCTAATAAATTCATTAAAATTATTTGAGAGAAATATACCTTTTTTACTTTGAAATAATTTAAAATACACACAATTATAAAAGAAAAAATTTCTTTTAAAAATAACCTTTTATGTGTTTAAGGAATTATTCTCAATGTTAAGATTTTATAATGGTGGAAAATAGTCACCCGCACTGTATAAGTTAAAAAAGAATTCTTTCCTTAATTTTTTAAAAAGGTCATAAAGTACCTCATTTGGAAAACAACAGAAATATTCCTTTCAAAAAAATTTCAAAAAGTAAAAATGGGTAAAAATTACTTTAAACAATTTTCGATAATATTTTGAAATACATTTTCGGAAACATGGACATGGATGGTAAATATTTTCTAGTAGATACTTACGTATAAACAATATCGGATAATAAAGAGATTGTGAGATTAACCATTACCTTATACTTTCCTTTAGTTGAGAGTGAGTTAGACTCATTTATAATTCTTAAAACTTGTTATTAAATTATACCAGGACCATATCCATATTTATGATATCATATATGATCCTCTTATATCATTTTGGTAATAATATTTCAGTATTACTATTGTTTCGGGTGTCAACTACTTCATTTTACCATTCCTATTTTGTTATGTAGGTGATGTTTGTTATGCATAGGATATATTTAATTAAAATAAATAATTAAATTAAGTTCATAGTTATTATTTTTACTCATCGTATAAATTTTATAATCATTCTTGAATGGTTAATGTGGAGAATGAATCTCATCGCGTCGTGGAGACGGTAGACCGTACGTACGCACGAGCGACGATATCATTCCCTTGATGGTTAAATGGTATGGAATTGGATGGTATATTAATTGTAAAGAATCATTATCATGTTATATTCATTATTTATATCCATTATACTCATAATTATACACATACAAATAATGTAGTGTTGAATAACAATTTACACCATGACGTGGGGATGATAAGTCGTACGTAAGCACACATGGTGATATTGTTATTCGTATGATGGATAAAATGAGGAATATGGTTTTCCATGATTATAATAACATCTGAGTATGTGTATGATATTGGAGTTTATTATTTTTATATGGAAACAACATAAAAATAGTAAGTAGAAGAAGAAAAGAACTTTGAAAGATGTGATAAAACAATGACCTCTTTTTTGAGTATCTCTTTTTGGTTTGCACAAAAGGACTCCTTATAATGTCTTTATGCCCAAAGTATGTCCTCCAGGATGAAGTTAGAGAAGTTTTTAGGATGATTGGGTAGTGTTTGGAAGATCCAAAGGGCTTTGGAGGTGTGAATTAAAGTTAAGGAGAAGTGCCTTTTATAAGAGAGGTGAGGGGCACCTTAGGAAATAACAAAAATATTAAATTAATATAAATTATTTTTTAAATCAAAATGGTTCAAAAATGGATTATCTAGAAAATAATATGAGGATGGTTATAAATCCCCTAAACCAATAAAATTTATACATGTTTTCTTTTATTTTAAATCTTATCATTTTGATTTATCCTTATTTAATTTATTTAATTTTAATTGTGGTAATAACATTATAAATATTAAATGGTTATAAATATTTACTTATATGGTTTAAATTGACAATAAATTGATATTTTATGAAATTTTAGACCTTATACTTATCACTTTCCAATTTTAAATATTTTTATGATTTTTAAATAATTTAATAATATTTTATTTTTATAAAATACCAACAATGTCAATTTTGACACTATTCATTTCTTTGATTTTAAATAAAATAAAAACAGAAGATAAATTCAAAAAAAACATTTAATAAACTCCAAAAATGTCATAAGCACCTATAAAATTCTTGGATAACCTTAATTAATTAAAATTATATTTATTTAAATATTTTTAAATCCATTTAATTGATATTTCTATTAATAAAATAATTTATGCATCACTATTATGTCATCCCTAATGTTATTTATTTAATCTCTAAAAATTATGAATAAATTTATACGATGTATTTAATTATTTTAGATTTTTAGATAATACCAATAGTCGATGTTAATTCCTTTTTATCTCTATATTATAATTAATATACTTATATAAAAAGAGTGTTACATTTTGTCACATTTATTGATTTTAATAATATTAATGTCATATTCTTGGTCAAGTGGAAATTAAGTGATTAAATTTAGAACCATAGATTATAAGGATAGAATTTAGTCATCCAATTGTATTTTTATAGGTGTTAAGGTAATTATATAACATTATTTTTTTCCTTTAATTACCTGATTTACCCTTAACCGCGATAATAAAAAATTGTTAAAATTACAATTCATAATGCCCAAAAATAAAAGTAACCTATTAACATAATTTTAAACCACTAATTAAAAATATGAAATCCATTTTTAAAATTTTAAAACAGATAATTTTCAGCAATTAATTTAAAATTAATCCCCATTTTCAAAACGAGAAAACAGGTTTTTCAAAAGTAAAAACAATTAAAAGATTGACATGTACTTGTATCGAATTTTAAAGTCAAAATAATTAAAATTAACTAAATTATATTAAATGATAAAAATATAATATAATTATACTTTAAAACCATTAAAATTTTTAATTTAACACTATAAATTATTTTGATTAAAAAAGTTGTTTTCAATTAATAATTGGTATTTTTTTACTATTCATCAAAATACGAAAGTTATCAGAAAAACACCAAAAATTTATCCAAAATAAATTTTGATGTCCCTATTAAAAAGAAGAAGTTTATTTGTTTAAAATTTAATATATAAAATTGTCAAATATTGTATTTAAAATGGGTATACCATTAAAAGGCCGCAAAACTGCATTTTTTGAGAAATACTTCTTTTATCGAAAAATTTGAATTTGTTCTTATATTATGTCTAAGAGACATAAAATACGAATGTTAAAATTACATAGAATATATAAAATTCAAATTTTTTTTAATACTAATCATAACCTCTAATTTAGCGATTATGTTATATATCATATTAAAAAATACTATTTTATTAATATACTGTTGTTCGGTAAAATTGGGTCTTGTGTGTAACACAAGCCAACTCATTGTTGTGTGTATCTTAAGATTAAAATGGTGTTGCGTCAAAATTAAGGAAGCAATAAAATAAAGTTTATTTAGAAATGAAAATATTTTAAAGTCTTGGGGTGTTACATTCTCCCCTCTTTTAATAAATTTCCCCCTCATTATTTAAACTTCGGGATAAAAAAATATGGGTTTGACATTTCAAAACAACTTTGTTGAAATCCAACATTGGAAAAGGGATTAATGAGACCTCCATTTTAAAATAAATAAAGGGAAGTCTGAAGGTCACCGAAGATAACACATACTATGGTTCCATGTAGGAAAACAAGGACATGAAAGAAAAATCTAACGATCATGTTCTGATAGAGAGTGATAGAGAACATGATGAGGAATAAGTTAACAACCACAAATCTGGAAGTCAGTGATAATCTAAGAGACCATTTGATTAAAAGGAAAAGAAAGTACTGGGAAAACATTTTTGGTTTTATGATCTTTTCCCTATAGTTGAAG
Source organism: Viscum album (assembly GCA_963277665.1). Classification (NCBI taxonomy): domain Eukaryota; kingdom Viridiplantae; phylum Streptophyta; class Magnoliopsida; order Santalales; family Viscaceae; genus Viscum; species Viscum album. The sequence goes on along the minus strand of OY728167.1, from coordinate 737,350,379 downwards.
AAGTCATATAATTCATAGATTAAGAACATAATGAAATATACTTACTTATTTAACAAGTATAGTTTTCCCCTTTAATCAATTTCTACCACAAAATCATCTTTCTCTATAAATGATAATAAAATTCGATTTATCTTAATCTTATAGGGTTCCAAAAATGAAATTATACATCATCTATTATACTTTTTAAATAAAAGAAAACTATTTTATACTAATTAGGACATCACGTAGGCCAGTGGTAGGTGATGCACCCTAGTCGCCCTTCAGTTGTGGGTTCAAGTCTCATGGCCTTACCGGACATGACAGGTTGTTGCCCGACCTACGGGTTGTCCTTTTTTCTAAAACAATATTATTATATCATTCCAAAAATAACCTGAATATATTCAAAATTAATTAAATGTTTTAACCTTAAACAATACTATTCAATTTTCAACTTAATCCATTCCAACCTTTAGACTTATCCAAAATTCATCTGTCTAAACTCAAAGTCTAAACAAAATTATAAGGAAGGTCACATAACATAATGCAGATCTTTTTTTGTCACAATACCTTTATCATTAATTCTATTAAAACATGGTAATAACCCAAATTAACATAAAACCTTGTAAAAAATAGAATATTGGATATACTCCTTAAATGAAAAAATGTTTTTAACGCCAATAATGATGGAATAAATAAACCATCAATCAGTTCCCACATAGTCAATAATATCAAATATACTTTATCCAAATCAATAAACTTTGTATTCCAAAATCATTATCTCAGAATCAGAAACATATTATGGGTTATCATTCCCTCATCCATATATTTTCTAAAAATTTTAACTTGGAATTGTGTCACTTTACTTGGTACCATAAAATCTCAAATACTTAATGAAATAGTATTGCAGTACAATCCTTATATAATCCATAATTTTTGTAACCAGTATATTTCTAATTCAAATTAAATTATTTTTAAATAGTCATATTAATCATTCCACTTCATCTGCGGTAGTATAATAACTTTATCATTATCTAATAGCATCATATGGTGTATATTCCTATGATTATTGGGATATTGATTCACATAATGTCCCATTTCCTTAAAGTTGAAGAATTGTACATTGGAAACCTTCATCTTACCCTTACAATCATGAAATTGGTATCCTTTTTCTCTAAAATTATGACAAACTCTCATTACCTTCAATAATTTACTAGGATGATTCTTTCTACAGTTATCACATGTGGGTAAATCCTTCTTCCACTTCTTCTCTTTAGCCATTTTTTCTCTACCATCCTCTTCTTCTCTTTATTCCCTTCAAAACCAAAGGACTCAGATAATTATTTACTTATATTATTCACACATGATATTGTTTCTTCATATTATAAGAATACATGGGATACTATTTCCCTTCAAAATGTCTACTTAAGAACATGAAAGATATGATCCTTCTTACTCTTTTAATCATGTCCATTGGTGAAGTTCACATTCCTTCTACTAGGTGCCATTTCTAATTGATGACATACACTAGGTTAAATCATATCATAATGTATAATCCAAAAACTATAAAAATTCTTAACATAAATTGAATATTTACACTTATCTAGTCTCACAATCATAAAAATGGTTTCTTTAGGTACATACTTACACATAAATCGTTCATAAAATCTTGTAAAGAAAATGTTAATTATCTTAAGCATATCCCCCAGGAGTCTCAAACTAGGTACGCAGTAAGTCTTGTTGTCATATACCATGTTACCCCAAGTTAAGCCTGAAACACCTTGTCAGAGTTTTTACTCTTAGGTACATATGTTCCAAAACCACATCCACTTATAGTATCCAAACATGGATTTATTTCTTATAAGACCCACAAAATCTCCATATCACCAAAATTCTATAATGTTATTCTATACTGATCCTCAAAGTTTATCTTAGGGTAATTTTACCTAATAAAAGTTTTTCTAATTCTAGTTTCCAAGTTTTGTACTAAAATTCCTCTGATACAAATTGTAATTCCCTGACTGTAGTTTCTCAAATTCAATGCATTATTTTATTATGCTAGCATGATCATAAGAAAATAAAATCATGAAGGACTAGACAGTTTAGTAGCCTTGGAAATACTAGATACAAATATATTTTTTACATTACATATTGAAATGAAAAACAACATATTATTCTTTTTGAAAACTCTTATATCCCTTATATTATCCCTGAAATTAAATCATAATATACTTCTTCGCATCATGGGAAAAATTAATGATAATAAAGGGGTGAGATCAGATGCTCACTAAGGACAACCAATATAGCGAAAGCTATCATAAATAAGTGTAGACTTCTAGGGAAAGGTATAAAGCTAAAACACAAGCCTTTTAAACATAATATTCAGCATAATATAGCAAGAATAAATCAAATAAATCCATTTAAACTTTCACATTAATATTCTACTAGTCAAATAATCACATTCAATATCAATAACTAATCTCGTAATGAGGAAATGCATAATGTCGGACATCATAACAATACTGTCAAGTCCTTATTCCAAGACCATTACCATAACATCAAGGCCTTGTGTGAGGAAACTAGTTTGTCTCATGAGACTTACTGATTCATCGAGGGGATATAGTGGGCCTTTCCCATCACGTACTATTTCCAATACATTCCTCACATGAAAAGGGTAAAACATAATATAAACATTCGTATTAAAACTAGCATACAAAATGTTAATACTTTAATCATAAACTATGAATGGTATCAAAATAGAACATCCATAGTAAAATATATCATAAACCCTTAAATAAAATATGGAATATTGTATCATAATAAATCAACCTCAGTTAATCATAAAATCCACCAAAGGATGTTGACATAGATGAAAATAATCTAGTAAATTCATTAAAATTATTTGATAGAAATATCCCTTTTTTACTTTGAAATCATTTAAAAGACACACAATTATAAAATAAAACATTTCTTTTGAAAATAAAATTTTATGTTTTTAAGGAAAGCTAAAAAAATTTAAGGTGCCATAATGGTGTAAAATAGTTGCCCACATTGTATAAGTTATAAAACATTTTTACCTCAAATTGTCGAAAAGGTCATAAAATACCTCATTTGGAAAATGACGGAAATATTCGTTTAAAAAAAATTTATATAAAGTAAAACATGGGTAAAAATGAATTTTAAAAAAAATTCTATAATATTTTGAAATACATTTTAAGAAACATGGACATGGATGATAATGATGTCACAGTAGATATTTACATATAAACAATCTCGGATAATAAAGAGATTACGAAATTAACCCTTAACTTATACTTTCATTTAGTCTAGGGTGAGTTATACTCATGTATAATTTTTAAAACATGTTATTAAATTATACCAGGACCATATTCATATTTATTATATCATATATGATCCTCTTATATCATTTTGGTAATAATTTTTCAGTATTACTATTGTTTCGGGTGCAAACTACTTCATTTTCCCATTCATGTTTTGTCATGTAAGTCATGTTTCTTATGAATATGATATATTTTATTCATATCCATAATAAAATTAATCTCATAATTACTATTTTTAATCATCATATAAATTTTATAATCATTCTTGAATGTTTAATGTGGAGAATGAATCTCACTGCGTCGTGGAGACGGTAGGTCGTACGTACGCACGAGCGACAGTATCATTCCCCTGATAGTTAAATGGTATGAAATTGGATAGTATATTAATTATAAAGAATAATTATTATGTTATATTGATTATAAATATCCATTATACTCATCATTATACAAATCCAAATAATGTAGTGTTGAATAATAAATTACACCACGACGTGGAGACGGTAAGCCATACGTACGCACGTATGGTGATATTGTTATTTATATGATGGATAAAAATAGAAATATGGTTGTAACATGATTATGATAGCATCTAATTATATTTATAATACTATAGTGTATTATGTTTATATGGAAACAACATTTAAATATAAAGTAGAAAAAGAAAAGAACTTTGAAATGTGATAAAACAATTACCTATTTTTTGCGTATTTCCTTTTAGTTTTCACAAAAGGACTCCATAGAATGGATTTATTCCAAAAGTATATCCTCTAAGATGATGTGAGGGAAGGTTTTATGATAAATGGGTAGGTTTTGTCTGATCCAAATGGCTTTAGAGTTGTGAATTAAATATAAGGATATGTGCCTTTTTATAAGAGATGTGAGGGGACTTTTAGAAATACTAAAACTATTAAAATTTATAAAAATTAAATTTTAAATTAAAATGTATAAAAAATGGATTATTTAAAATATAAGATGATGAAGGGTATAAATCCTCTAAAACAATAAAATTTATACATGTTTTTCTTTTATTTTAAACCTTATCATGTTGATTTATCCTTATCTAATCTATTTAATTTTAATTGTTGTAATAATATTATAAAAAATAAATGGTTATAAATATTTACTTATATGGTGTAAATTGATCATAAATGGATATTTTATGAAATTTTAGACATTATAATTATAATTTTTAATTTTTAAATATTTTTATGATTTTTAAATAATTTAATAAAATGTTATTTTTATAAAATATCAATAGTGTCAATTTTGGCACTATTCATTTATTTGATTTTAAATAAAATCCACACCGAATATAACTTCTAAAGAAACATTAAATATACTAAAAACATGTCATAGTCACCTATAAAATTCGTTTATCACCTTAATTAATTTAAATTATATATCTTTAAATATTTTTAATATAATTTAATTGATATTTCTATTAATAAAATAAATTTTGCATCACTATTGTGTCATTATAAATGGTAATTATTTAACCTATAAAAATTTTAAATAAATTACTATGATGTATTTAATTATTTTAGATTTCTATAGACTGCCTATAGACGATTTTATCTCATGTTTATCCCTATATTAGAATTAATATACTTATATAAAAAGAGAGTGTGGCATTTTGTCACATTCATTGATTTTAATAATATTAATGTCATATTTAAAGGAAAGTGGCTATTAAGTGATTAAATTTTGAAACATATATGATAAGGGTTTAATTTAGTCATCCAATATGATTTTTACATGTGTTAAGGTAATTTTATAATATTATATTTACCTTTAATTACACGATTTACCCTTAACTTCAGTAATAAAAAAATTACTAAAGTTACTATTCATAATGCCCAAAAATAAAAGTATCCTATTAACATAATTTGGACCCAGTAATTAAAAATATGGAATCCATTTTTAAAAATTCATAACACATAATTTTCATTGATTAATTTAAAATTAATCCTCGTTTTCAAAACAAGAAAATGATTTTTTCAAAAGTAAAAACCATCAAAAGATTGACATGTGTTTATATCTAATTTTAATGGTAAAATAATTCAAATGAACTAATTATATTAAATTATAAAATTATAATATAATTATACTTTAAAAACATTCAAATTTATAATTTAAGACTATAAATTATTTCGATTAAAAAAGTTGTTTTCAATTAAAATTTAATATTTTCACTATTCATCAAAATATAAAGGTTATCATAAAAACACCAAAAATTTATCCAAACTAAATTTTTATGTCCCACTTACAAATAATAAGTTTATTTTGTAAAATTTAATATATAAAAGTGTCAAATATTGGATTTAAAATGGGTGCTCCAACAAAAGGCGACAAAAAAGCATTTTTTTTAAATTACTTATTTTATCCAAAAAATTGAATTTTTTCTTATATTATGTCTAAGAAACATATATGATGAATATTAAAATTATATGGAATATATAAAATTCAAAATGAATTTAATACTATTTGTAACCTCTAATTTAATGGCTAGGTTATATATCATATTAAATAAAAATATTCTATTAATATATTATTGTTCGGTAAAACTGGGTCTTCTGTGCAATGCAAGAAAACTAATTGTTGTGTGTAGTGTAAGATTAACAAGGTGTTGCATAAAAATAAATCAAGAAATAAAATTAAGTTTATTCAGAAATTAAAATATTGTAAATTCTTGTGGTGTTACAAATAATATGGAAATTTTGGAGAAATTTAATTTTCAATGATCATAGGAAAGTGAATAATTCATGGGGAAGTTAATGATTACAAAATGAAATAAGGAAGTGAATGTAAATACTATCCTTGGTCAAAATAATAATAAAACATCTAAGGTAATAATAAATATGGTATTAACATATACCCATTGGATTAATAATAAAGGGTAGTTGTCATTTATGAATATAATTACAATAAAAATATCTTTAAAACCATTCTTGAGGAAAATATCCTTTTCATTTTGAAAAAAAATTAAAATCCTTTTTTTTAAATCAATTTTAATTACATTTTATTTAAAAATATCCATGTAAAAATGTAAAGGAAGATTCACATAAATGACAGTCACGATGGAGGGTAATTATGTATATTATATAAAAGTAAAAAGAATATTCCTTTTGAATTGTAATAAGGTTAGGAAAGTGACTTGTTCAGAAAATGAAAAGAATATTCCCTTTACATTTTTGGTAAAATCAAAATGAGAATTGTTTGGAAAATGACATAATATTAATTTGAAAAAAATATAAAGATCTAAAATGGGTGAAAATTCCTTTGATAAATCATTTTTAAAAGGTTAAAAAAATTGAAAACATTTTTATAAAACATGATTTTGGAAGAAAACATATTTCCAACCAAACAGAGAAATGAAGTCATATTTTCTTAAAAACATTTTATAAAACATTTTTAGTAAAAAATAGTGGAAAATGGTAATATTTCTTGAAAAAATCATGAATATTAAGAGGATATGTAAATTTAATGGGTTTATTTGGAATTGGTCAAATAATTTCTTTTAATTTAAATTTTAGATTAAACAATCACAACTAGAATGAGATTGTGAAATAAACATTTACAATAACCATAACATTGAAGTGAGAATTAATACACTAATAGATTATGTGTTTCAACTATAAATACACATTAAAAATCTGTAAATACAATATAAGGTAATAGAAAATTAATTTTCCACATAATCTTAGAATGACATAATCAATGAATTAGAATATTAACCCAACGAACAAAAATTGAGTTAAGAAATCCCTTACCTCGCACTTCCTTTTGGTTGAACTTGCCTTAAACTCATCTATAGTAGTTTTAAACATTTTATTAACTTATAAAAAACTATATTAATAATTATAATATCATATATGATCCTTTTATAAAATATTATTACCCATTCATTAAAAATTTTATCATTGTTTTCATTGTTTCAGATGTTAATTGTCTTGTTTTGTCATGCGAGTTTCACCATGAGTGATCTGGATCTTGTGTATCTTATATAGTTATATCATATCCATAAAAATAATCATGACATAATTGTCATATTTTTAAACCAATTTTACTTTTAAAACCAATCATTAATTATTTTTATGAAAAATGAAGTACGTTGTGATCTTGGAGATAGTAGGTCGTACGTATGCATGAGTAACATTTTCATTTTTCCCTGATCATTATGGAAAGGGGAAAATTAATATATTAACTTTCCATAATTATTATTATATCATTAAAAACATATTATACACTTATATATATCATTCGTGTGGTGTGGTGATGAAAAGAGAGCCACATTGCTTCGTGATGGTGGTAGTATACATGTACATAAATGATATTATCATATTTGCATGAGTGAAAATGAAAGAAAGAAAATGATTTATATTATATTTAAAGAATTATTAATATAATAATTATTTCATTTATATCACATATAATCATTTATTTTATCTTTATTACCTTCCATGTGAAGTATTGGTGACAGACGAATCACATCACTTGGTGAGGTGGTAGTTCGTTGTACACATGAGTGATGTTATTATATATCCTACAGAATAGAAGGTAAAAAATATATATGATATAGTGAATAAATAGGTATAAATATTTCATAAATATAATATTTATACTTTTGATCCATCATCATACCCAACCTTGAGTTTTGGAAATGGAAAAAAATGACATCGGTTCACGAGGCTGAAGTATGTTCTACACACGAACGATGATTTCATAACCCATTTGATGGAAGTGGAGATGTTTTTTGGTCAGTAAATTATAATAAAAACATAACATTATATTTAATATATTAAATTTATTATATAATCTTGTTATAATAAAAATTTAAGGAGGTGGATAAAGAAATAAAATAAAGATTCTTGTTTAAGAACATTACCTCTTCTTCAGGTATCCTCTTAAGGCTTGCACTAAATCTTTACTAGTTTAGATTTATGAAAACATTAAGGCTTATATTATTAGGTGAGGGAGGTTTAGAAGTTAATTTTTTAGTTATTAAATAAACCAAATAGTTTTTAAGGCGTGAAGAAGAGAGGAGAGAGGTGGCCTCTTATAAGTGGGGGAGAGGACACACTTGGTACTTTAAAAATTAATTGTGTGCTTCCAAATTTTTTACATGAAGAAAGGGTATAAAATGAACCATTATATAACCTTATATGTATAATGGTGTAAATATGTCCATAAAATATTTTTTTAAAAGTTCATAGGTAATTTCTACCCATATATTTTTTTAAACCCCCGATAAATCAACGTTTACCTTAACCATAATAATTAATTTTTATTGAATTCACTATTTATTTTGGTAAAAAATTAAGTATAACTTTTAGAAATTATAAATTAATATTCTTTAAAATATTAAACCCATTTATCCAAATTCAATTCACATAAGAGTAAAATTTAAATTTAAAATTAAACCCTTAGATGTGATGAGAAAGTGGGGTTTTAAAGTGAAAATGTTCAAATGTTTATAATGTTTTTATATCTAAATTCAATATGAAAATAATAAAAATGACATAAATTTGATTAATTTTTATATAATTGAAATATTTTTTTTAAAACCACTTCAAGATATAATTTAATGTTATAAATTATTTAAAAAAACGCAATTTTTAATTAAAATTTAGTATTTTTCACTATTAATCAAAAATGAAACTTTTCAAAAAATACAAAAAATTCACCATAAGATTATTTAGATAGTAAAATTTAAAAAATAAGTTTTTTTAAAATAAATTATCTAAAATTAGTAAAAATTAATTTTAAATTATGTGCGCAAAGGGATACTAATCTGGCTTTTAGAAAAAATATAGCTTTTCAGAAAACATTTTTTTCTTTAAATGATACATATTTTATTACAAATAAAAAGATAATTAATAATCATGTGTAAACTATATATTTAAATAATTTAGTTAATAAAATCCATACCTACCATTCCAATTTCTATGCAATAACTACCATATTAAATAATAATATTAACAGTACATTGTTGTTCGATAAAACTCGATCTTGCATGTAATGCAAGTTTTTGAAGAAATTCATCGTTGAATGTAATTCAAGATAACTTAGTATTTATTGGACCCACCTATTTTGATAATCCCAAATCATATTTTTTATAATCCCAAATCATATTTTGATAATCCCAAATCTTTTTTCCTTTAAGTGAGAGACATGTCTTCATTCTATGCTAATTATGTTTCATTAACGTTTTCTTATAGAGTAATATTCATATACCTTCAATATCACTGCTTGATTGGTTAAGATTACAGTGCAAAATTTATCTAAGTACAAAGGTCGCCGTTATAAATTTCACCATTACAAAGGTTACCGCTACAAGGTTTCCGCTACAAGGTTACCGCTACAAGGTTTCTGATATAAGGTTACAGCTACAAGGTCACTGTTATATGGTCACCGCTACAAGGTCACCGCTATATGATCACCACTATATGGTCACCGTTACATGGTTACAGTTACAAGGTCACCGTTATATGGTTACATCTACAAGGTCACCGCTATATGGTCACCACTACAAGGTCACCGTTACAGGTTTACCACGACAAGGTCACCATTACATGGTTACTGGTGTGAGCATACTGTTAAAGGTTACAGTTGGAGACTGTGGATGTGCACCTACTGTTGAAGCCTACCGATATAAAGGCTACTGTTACCAGTCTACCAACACTTATTCTTCCATAACTTTTCAATTTCTCAATATTATTCTAACGGTCATTTTTGATAAAATAAATGCTATGAAATTAATTAATGATGATTGTAAACATTTCAGGAGAAAATACTGTGGATAGTATGAGGTATGAGAAAGCATGCATGTGATCTACTCATTCCCTCTGCCGGACCTCAAATATAAAAAGAGAAGACCACGAAATAAGAAAAATATGTGGAAGGACACAAACAAATAGAGAAACATATACACGGACATGAAGAAAGAGTTGCATGAGAAGTGTGATAAAGCTTACTCGCCAGATCAAAAATCCGAACCATCCAGCACTAAGATCCTGAACCCACAAGCTTCACGAAGATCATTCTGGGATAAAATCCTTCCTGCCTTCTGTGCTTCATCAAATCTTTATCAACATCAGAAACAAAACACTGAAAGCTAGAACCTGGAGTTGCGACACTCAGTTTTGGAAACAAATTCTTGATATTGACTCAAACTTCAACGTTTCTCATTCCAAGGATTCAAGAGAAGATCTAAAAACACATCGAGCCTTCTAAACTCTTTCTCATCATAATTTCTCTATTGTGTTTCTTTCTTTTACATCTTTGAAAAGTGTGTGTCACTATTTATATCACACACTGTATCCTGTGATTGAACTAGAAGATATTAAAAATCTTCAAATCAAGCTTTGCCTTATCTATATTTCCCACGTATAACTGTGGAAGAGACCGTGTGTGGTCTGTATTGTTTGTTTTTCCCATGAAGAATAGTGGTAGAGGGTATGTTCCTTGGAAAGTTTGTGAAAATTTTTGTAAATCCTGATACAGGCTGTGTATCAAGTTTTAATATAACTTCTTGGTGGTAGGTGATCACCAGGTGGAAAGGATTAAGTCTCAGATTGAGATTGAACCTCTTATTTACATTGTTGTGCAAATCCTCATATAGTCTATTTTGATTTTATCCACTGCTTATATTTGCTAAAACATAAAACTATTTTTTCTTGCACTTTGATAGTTAGTTTTTGTTAGTGTGTGTATTTTTTTAATTTAGTAAACTTGTTTCAAAAGTTGAATTGGTGTTCTACACTGATATATCTGAGGATTAATCACCCTTTGAGAAACCTGTTGATCAATTGAACATTTAAATTTCTACTGCCTTAATTAACTGGGCCATTTATAAATTGGGGGTTTTCTTAACCATAAAGTTTTTAACATAAATTTTAAATTGGAACTCAATGCACCCCCCTCTTGAGTATCCACTCAGAACAACATTTGGTATCCGAGGTTTTTTTATTTTCAATATTTTCCAATTATTTTTAACTGTGATTTTAGTTATATCTTACAGATCTTAAAATTTCTGTCATATCTAAATTTTCAGTTCTTTAAATTCTATGTAACTATGGAAAATATAGTTGAGGGTGATACTAATAACATTACACCTTTATTTAATGTTAATAACTATGCTCAGTGGAAATTAAAAATGAAAATGTATCTAGAGAGCATGAGACCTGAAATTTGGGACAGAATTGAAGAACAACATACATTACCTGCTACTCCTAGGGAACCATGGTCTCAGTTGACTAAATCCAAATATAGAAATAAATGTAAAGCAATAAATGCCTTGTATTGTTCTCTAGCTGATGATGAATTCAATAGAATATCTACTTGTAAAAATGCATATGAAATTTGGGAGACTTTAGCCATTTCTCATGAGGGAAAAACTAATGTTAAAGAAATGAGACTAAATACATACACGATTAAATATGAAAACTTTAAAATGAAGATTGATGAACTCATTTCAGACATATATCTCAGGTTCAATGAAATAGGGAATAATACAAGTCTTCTTGGGAAACCAGTGGACATCAAGGAACAGATTATGAGACTGCTTCGATGCCTACCTAACAGATGGAGAGGGACTTCTATTTCTATTTGAGAATCTTGTGACTTAATAAATCTACCAGTGAAAGATCTAATTTTAAAAATTATGATGTATGAAGAAGAACTTAAGGTGAATCAAGAAGTTGATGAATAACCAAGGAAGAAATCTGTAGCATTTAAAACTACTACCTCAAAGAACAAGGATAAATAAAAAGTTCAAGCTCTTGTAGACACTTCCACAAGTGAAGACTCAGATAGTGATGAGGATATGGCTCATATTGCTAGGATATTCAAAAAATTATACCGAAAGAAGAGATTCTTTAGAAATTCAAACGATAAGGGAAAGTATGATAGTAAAGGAAAATGGAAGAAAGACAAAAAATGGTCTGAAAAATCAAATGAAATAATCTGCTATGAGTGAAAATGAAAAGGTCATGTGAAGACAAACTGCCCCAAGCTAAAATTTAGGAAGAAATATGAAGATAAGAGAATAGGTTATAAAAAGGCTATGAAAGCTACCTGGAGTGCTTCAAAAGACAGCTCCGGTGGATCTGATGCTTCTGATTGTGAACCGAACAATCATGCCAACTTATGTTTCATGACCGAAACATCTGAGGTAACACCCAATTCTTCTATTTCTAATTATTATTATTCTGGTAATGAAGGTGAATCAAACAATGATGAAAATATTACTAAGGATGAACTATTTGAATATTGTGGAATGCTTGAGGATACTTTTAATGAACTCAAGGATAAATATAAACTATTGAAAAGACAATATTCTCTAAATGAAAATTATAAATCTGATCTGGATATTGGGAAAGAAAAATGTGCTTAACTATTAAAAGAAAATACAGAACTCAAATTATCCAAAGAACAATTAATGAGAGATCTTGAAAAAATTACTCCAGGTAGAGATACCTTGACTCAATTTCTAGGACAAAATATTTCCCCAAAATATACAACTGGTCTAGGACATCATCCAGGACAGAGAAGGATCATTAAAACTAAATTTATTCCAAAATCTAGACAATTCAAAGCTAGTTCAAGTTCTGGACCATTTCTTGAAAAAAAATTCTCTAAAGGACCAAACAATGTGTTTGTCTCTCAAAATATATCTGATGATTATAGGAAATCTTTGAGACAAGTTTGGGTTCCCAAAGTTTTACTTGCTAACCTCTTAGGACCCAAGAAAATATGGGTACCAAAGTTACCCCATGCTTAATATATTTTGCAGGGATATTGCCTAAAGAGATCCTATAAAGATCTGCGGTACTTGGATAGTGGATGTTCAAGACATATGACATTAGACTATTCAAGTTTCAAAAGTTTGATTAAGGTTTATGGTGGATATGTCCCATTCGGTGATAATGCTAAAGGGAAAATCGTCGGCCTAGGCTAGATTGGTAACCCTAATACTGCATTAATTTCAAAATTACTTTTTGTTGATGGGTTAAAATATAGTCTACTAAGTATTTATCAATTGTGTGATGATGGTTTTAATGTTAAGTTTGAAAATTATGCATGTAATGTTTTTTATTCTAAAAATGATTTAATATTTACTGCTCTCAGAAATGAGAATTTACATGATGTTAATTTAGATTCTTTATTTAAGCAAAATGTTTCTTGTTTAAATGTGTTTAAGAAGGAATCCTGGTTGTGGCACAGAATACTAGGACACTGTAATGTGCACTCACTTAACAAACTGACTAGGAAAGGTTTAGTTAGAGACTTACCTAAAATGGAATTCCCTCTTAAAAAAGTGTGTAATCATTTTCAATAGGGAAAACAACACAATGTTTCTTTTAAACCAAAGAAAGAAGTTTCTACTTCTCAACCGCTTGAGTTGGTTCATATGGATTTGTTTAAACCATCAAGAGTTTCAAGTATAAATGGGATGCACTATGTTTATGTTATTGTAGATTATTTTTCTAGGTACACTTGGGTATACTTTCTTTCTCACAAAAGTGAAGATTTTTCTTATTTTATCAAATACTCTAAGTCTATAGAAAATCTTAGTAGACTTAGAATTAAGACCTTAAGAATTGATCATCTTCGTGATTTTGAAAATCAAGAGTTTGAATCTTATTGCTTACACAATGGCTATAATCACAACTTCTCTGCCCCTAGAACACCTCAACAGAATGAAGTCGTAGAAAGAATAAATAGGACTCTTCAAGTGATTTCTAGGACAATGATCAATGAATATGATTTGCCAATTTACTTTTGGGTTGAAGCTATTAATACAACTTGTTACATTATCAATAGAGTCTTGATTAGATTGATTCTTAAGAAGACCACTTATGAGATTTGTAATAATAGGAAGCCTAAGGTTAGTTACTTTAGAGTTTTTGGTTGAAAAGTCTTTATTCTTAACACTACAGATAATCTTGAAAAATTTTATTCCAAAAGTGATGAAGGAATTTTCCTAGGTTACTCAATCTCGATTAAAGACTATAAAGTATTAAATAAGAAAACCAAATGTGTGGAAGAGTCAGTTCATGTCAAATTTAATGAGACTGATCCACATGAACCCAAAACCTCTCTTGAATACCTTGAGGAAGATATGTAAATTATGGATCTTAATGATAATGATAGTGAACCTCCTATAAAAGTAACCAATTCTAGGAATCTTCCAGAATCTGCACCTGTTGAGATGGAACCAATATAAAACCATGAGGAGTCTAGTTTAAGTCTTTATAGAGGTATTATAACTCTCAAGAATCATCCTTTAGATTATGTAGTAGGTGATTTAAATCGGGGAACACAAACTAGAGCTTCTCTTAAAAACCAGGTTGAACATCAAGATTTTCTTTCACAGCCTGAACTTAAAAATATCAATGATGCAATAAATGCTGAATTTTGGGTGATGGCTATGCAAGAAGAATTGAATCAGTTTGAGAGAAATAAGGTTTGAGAATTTGTAGACAGACCTAAGGAAACTTTGACCATAGGCACTAAATGGGTGTTTAGGAACAAAGTTGATGAGTCTAGAAATGTAGTTAGAAACAAGGATAGACTAGTTGCACAAGGGTATAGTCAAGAATAAGGAATAGACTACGAGGAAACCTTTGCTCCTGTAGCTAGACTAGAAGCCATTAGGATACTACTTGCGTATGCAACTCATATGAATTTCAAACTCTATCAAATGGATATTAAAAGTGCATTTCTAAATGGATATATAATTGAAGATATATTTTTTGAACACCCCCATGGATTTACAAATCCCCATTTTCCAAATCGTGTTTTTAAACTATCTAAATCCTTATATGGTCTAAAGAAAGCTCCAAGATCTTGGTTTGACAGACTCAATTCTATTCTTATTTCAAAAGGTTTTACAAAAGGGATAAAAGATCATACTATCTTTATTAAAAGGATTTCCAAAGATGTTTTAATAGTACAAACCTATGTAGATGATATAATTTTTGGATATTCTAAACATTCTTTATGTACTGATTTTTCAACAATGATGCAAGATGAATTTGAAATGAGTTTAATGGGGGAACTAAATATTTTTTTTGATTTCAATTTTTTCAAAACAAATATGGTATAATTTTAAACCAAAATAAATATATTAAATATCTTATAAAACATTTTGGTTTGGATAGTAGTAAAGGTAGCGATACACATATGAGTACCACTTTCAAATTGGATGTTGATGAAATTAGAGAACCAGTGGATCAAACCAATTACATAGGTATGATTGGGAGCCTTATTTATCTTATTACTAGTAGACCTGATATTATGTTCAGTGTATGAATGTGTACTCGATTTCAAGCCAATCCCAAAGAGACTCATTTAAATGTTGTTAAAAGTATTTTTAAATATCTCAAGTATACTATAAATTTAGGTCTATTTTGTCCAAGAGGACAACCTTTTGATTTAATAAGTTATTCGGATGCTGACTTTGCTAGTTGTAAGTTAGACAGAAAGAGCACCTCTAGAACATGTCACATTTTAGGCATTTCACCAGTATCATGGTGTAGTAAGAAACAGAATTCTGTTGCATTATTTACTGTAGAGACTGAATATATTGATGCTGGTAGTTGTTGTGCTCAAATTATGTGGATGAAACACACTTTACAAGACTATGGATATCAATTCAAACATGTATCTATAAACTGTGACAACACAAGTGCTATTAACAACTCTAAAAATCTAGTATCTCATGCTAGGACAAAGCATATTGATGTAAGACATCACTTCATGAGAGATCATTTTCAAAAAGGTGATATCACTCTTGAATTCATTGGTACTGAACACTAATTGGATGATATATTCACAATGCCTTTGAATTATGAGAGGTTTAATTACATCAGACATGAGTTATGTATGATAAAATGTTACTGTTAGAACCTTACCATCATACCTCACAGTTAGAACCTTACCGTTAGAACCTTACCGTCAGACCTCACCTTTAGAACCACACCGTTGAACCACACTGTTAGAACCTCACCGTTGAACCTCACTATTATAAACTCACCATTGAACCCTCACTGTTAGGACATCACCGTTAAACCTTACAGACACCTCCTTACCGATAGACGTTCAAAGTCCGAGACTTTTCATTTTTTATTCTCTCAACCGGAATCTGAAACGTTTTTCTGCTATTATTTATTTATTTTATCTGTTTTATTTTTCGATCCCTAAATGATAAAAATATAATACAGAACATGTTTCGATCCACATCAAACCCTCTTCTGAACCTATTTCTCTAAAATATCAGAACCTAAACCTCTATCGAAACCTCGAACCGCTCCAGATTAATGTCTAGATTGAAGAGGCCGCTGATCAATGATGAAGGAGACGCACCTGATACTAAGAGACCCAGAGCTGAGTCGAGTAGTGGAAGCCATATAGTAGAAAAGTTACTGAACCCGCATTTATCCAAAAGGGAAGTAGTAGTTGAAAAGGAATTAAGTTTAGAGTGGCTGCTTTCAAGTCGATCTTTAGTTCTTAAGGAACTAGAAGATCAAGGATGGGTTGAATGTTTTTAAAACAACAATGGACCCAATAACCCAAAATTAGTGAAGGAGTTATATGATTATCTGAAGTTTGGACAATCTGAGAATGAGCACTGGATGAATTCCAGATTAAATGGAGTAAATGTATGTTTCTACTCTGCTGAATGGGATGATTGTTTAAGGAATCCTCATGAAATTATTTATGAATATTACTAAAAAGTGGTTCCTCCCACTAGTGAGAACTTTTTCTATGAAAAATATTTATCTGAATTGACAGGAAATGTAATTCCTAGGAAATGCATTGCTGTTGAAATGGAAGAAGAGGATAAGATGGTTTTTAAATTTGTTCAGCATATGATAAGTCCCAGGAGAGGGGACTTCGCTGTTTTGAAGTATCAGGACATATTCATATTGTATTTGCTGGCGCATGGACATGGGGTTAACCTGTGTAGGCTATTGATTATTCAACTTGAATACATGACCAAGCCTAGTTCCAAATCTAATGCTCTATTCCATTCCAAGATGATATCTCTTATGTTGAAAGTAAAAGGAGTTGCTGGAGATAAGGAAGAAATTTTTGTTGTACAAGATAACCATTACATCACCAAAGTGATTTGAAAGATGACGAAGATTAACTGGAATCCATGGATGAGGATATGGGTGAATGATGAGGATAAGGTGTATGAAGAGTTTAATCCTGTGGCTCATCCTACTAGGCCTAAGAATAAGAGAGACCTTGGTCTTAATCCTGATGAAGCAGAGCCTTCCTACTCAGATAAATAAGAGGAAGTTGCAGTTGTGCAAGGTAGAGTGGACTATCCTATAGATGATATGAGTGACCCTGACCTTCCCTCCAATACTCATGCAACTATTGTATCCTTTGGTGAGACTATCCCACCAAAGAGATTGACTAGAAGGGAAGTTGTCCTAGGGGATAGTGATAAGGAAACCAGTGAATAAGAAGGGGTTGAAATTGTCTTAAGAGAAGTAAGTGATACCTCAGATGAGGATGAGGACTCTGAATCAAGTTATTCTGACCTTGAGACAGCTGCTTCTGAAAATGAAGAGGAATGTATAAGTATTAGTCCTCTAATAGGACATACAGAAAGGGTAGAAAATGGAGAACAAGAAAAATATCCTAATTCAATTGCGGGTAGACCTATTTTGGAAGTGGTTGAAGATTCTGAGGAGGAAGTGGAACTGAACCCTCCTAATGTTGCAGTTGATCAAGGAGGACTGGAGGAAATGAATGTGGTCGATCAGGAGATTGCTCAAATTGATCGGGAGGAACCTGCTATTACAGGATTAGTTTCTATTTTGCATGAGATTGAAGGTTGGTCTGAGGACCCTAGATTTATGGTGTTGGGTCTAGACTATGATGACTTAGAATATGAGAGGCCTAGCATAAGACCCCTAGTGACAAATCTCACTTTTGTCCCTTCAGAAACCTCTTTCCCTCAAGACTATGTGAAAAAGGCAGACCTTGATTCTTTGAAATAAAAAATGAAGAGGTATATTAATGACCAAAACACTGAGATAACAAGAACAGTAGCTCACAATCAAGGACTCGTAACATCTGCAGTGAAAATGATAGTCTCTACCTCTCACTCAGTTGTGTTAGAAGAGTTAATGGAGTGTCAAAATCAAGTAAAATATTTGGAAGATTCTATGGATTCATTGATATAGTATATTGCCAAATTAGTTGCTTATATGGCTTCAAGGATCCAAGTGGACAGATACCATTCTTATCTCAAAGGTTTAGTTCAGAAAATGGTCATAGTGTTTGAGGATTTTAAGAAATATATGGAAACACATGTGAAAGGGAAAGATGAAGATGTAAAAAGTTTAATCAGTGGCTTGACCAAATCTTTCAAGGAAACAGTGACCTTCTCTCTGGCTCCTATAGCTACATCTGCTTCCATTTTAGCTTCTCCTCCAGTTGACTTTGAATATTTTAGGACCGTTGTTAGAGAAGAAGTTAAAAAAATTATATGGTGGTAATTCCTAAGATTCTCAAGTCATTTCCATCACCAGGGAAATTCATAATCTTTTGGGAAACTATTTAAGAAAAGCTTCTCAGGATCAGAAGGCCATACAAGATCAAGTTGAATTCTACTACAAACGGGTGTACACCAAACACTAGATGGATGGTCACTTAATTTTGCTATTGGAAAACCTAAGGATCCCACATGTCACTAAGGCCTTTAAGGATCATGTTACTAGACTCTGAGAACTGACTCCTGCTTTTGAAAAATTCATGGATAATAAGGATGATTTTATTTCTTCTATGGAAGGAGGTGGCAGTATCATTATGGAATTTAGGAATCTTCTCTTGACTTTCCTCCATGTGGACTGCACTCCAATCATAGTTCCTCCCGCTCTTCCTGCTTCTTCAGCTGCTTCAAGTTCCACCAGTGCTGCTCCCTTGATGACTCCTTCCTAGGCTATTAGAAGCTGGACCCCCTTGATTCCTCAGTGATCTACTCACTACAGGTCTACTGATTCTTCTGTTGCAGCTCCTGTTACCTTGCTAATTGCCATCCCTTGGCTTATCCCTCCACCTTCAGCACCTGTATCCTCAACCTACAAGGACAAAGCTCATATGGGCATATCTGATGTGGATTGAGTGTGGACTATCTTAGTTGATAGGTATTGGTGTATCAATTTTTTTCTATTATACTTCTATTTTATTAATAAAGGTTCTCTCTTTTCACTATTTTTTTTTGTTCTGTATGATTTTTGTTAATCACAAAGGGGGTGAAAATATTAAAGGCGATAAAAAGGGGAGAAGTCATTCACGGGGGAGAAAATATTCAAAATTTAAATCTTCTAATTCAATGAAATTAGCAGATGTCTTTTACCTTGATTCAAATCTCATAGCAATGCCATAATTTGTGATTATCAAAAAGGGGGAGATTGTTGGACTCTCCTGTTTTGATAATCCCAAATCATATTTTGATAATCCAAAATCTTGTTTTCCTTTAAGTGTGATCCATGTCTTCATTCTATTCTAATCATGTTTCATTAACGTTTTCCTATAGAGTAATATTCATATACCTTCAATCTCACTGCATGATTGGTTAAGCATATAGTGGAGAATTTATCAAAGTACAAAGGTCACCGTTATAAAGGTCACCGTTACAAAGTTTACCGCTACAACGTTTACACTACAAGGTTACCGCTACAAGGTTTCCGCTAGAAGGTTACAACTATAAGTTCACCGTTTTATGGTCACCGCTACAAGGTCACTGATATATGATCACCTCTATATGGTCACTGTTACAAGGTTACAGTTACAAGGTCACCTTTATGAGGTTACAGCTAGAAGTTCACCACTATATGGTCACCGATACAAGGTCACTGTAAAAGGTTTAACATGACAAGGTCACCGTTACATGGTTACTGGTGTGAGCATACTGTTAAAGGTTATAGTTGGAGATTGCCGATGTGCTCCTACTATTGAAGCCTACTGATATGAAGGATATAGTTACCAGTCTATCGTCGCTTATTCTCCCATACTTTTTCAATTTTTCAATATTATTCTAACGGCCATTTTTGATAAAATAAATGCTCTGACATTAATTAATGCTGATTGTAAACATTTCAGGAGACAATACTGTGGACAGTATGAGGTACGAGAAAGCATGCACGTGATCTACTCATTCACATTGTCGGACCTCAAATATAAAAAGGGAAGACCACGAAAAAATAAAAATATGTGGAAGGACACAAAAAACTAGATAAACATATACACGGACACGAAGAAAGGGTTGCATGAGAAGTTTGATAAATCTTAATCGCCAGATCAAAAAGCCGAACCATCCAGCACTAAGATCCTGAACCCACAAGCTTCACGAAGATCATTCTGGGATAAACTCATTCTTGCCTTCTGTACTTCATCAACTCTTGATAAACATCAGAAACAGAACACTGAAATCTAGAACCTGGGGTTACGACACTCTGTTTTGGAAACAACTTCCAGAGATTGACTCAAACTTCAACGTTTCTCATTCCAAGGAGTCAAGAGCTGATCTGAAAACACATAGAGCCTTCTAAACTCTTTCTCATCATAAATTCTCTATTGTGTTTCTTTATTTTACATATTTGAGAAGTGTGTGTCACTTTTTATATCACACAATGTCTCCTCTTCTTGAACTGGAGGATATAAAATATCCTCACATCAAACTTCACCTTATCTTTATTTTCCATGTATAACTATGGAAGAGACTGTGTGTGGTCTGTATTATTTGTTTTTCCCACTAAGAATAGTGGTAGAGGGTGTGTTCCTTGTACAGTTTGTGAAAACTGTTGTAAATCCCGATAAAGGCTGTGTATCAAGTTTTAATATAACTGCTTGGTGGCAGGTGATCACCAAGTGGAGAGGATTAGGTCTTGGATTGAGACTGAACCTCTTGTTTACATTATTGTGAAAATACTAATATACTCTATTTTGATTTTATCTGATGCTTATATTTTCTAAAACATAAAACTATTTTTGATTTCACTTTGATAGTTAGTTTTTGTTAGTGTGTGTATTTGTTTAATTCAGTAAACTTGTTTCAAAAGTTGAATTGGTGTTCTACACTGATTTATCTAAGGATTAATCACCCTTTGAGAAACCTGTTGATCAATTGAACATTTAAATTTCTCCTGCCTTAATTAACTAGGTTGTTTTTAAATTGGGGGTTTTATTAACCATAATTTTTTTAACAAAAATTTTAAATCGGAACTCAATTCACCCCCTCTTGAGTATCCACTCCGACCAACAGTATTGTGTGTAACATATAATATCCAATAAAATTTTATTCCTTTGTAATTTTTGGTCTATTACACTTGACCTGCTAGGGTGATTGGGTGTGTATATTATTCAGTTTTTTTAATCCCCTATACATATGATAAATATACCATGTTTTATTATTTACATTAAAATTTTACTATGATGGAAATTCATAAAAAAATAATTATTGGATAATTTCAAAATGATGATTTAAAATTTAAATCCCTTTTTATGAAAATAATTTTTTATATATGTGAATTTTAATTATTAAATAAAACTCTTTCAAAAACATGTGTTTAGCGCCAAAAAAATTATTTTTTTTCATTCCAAGATATATGTGTAGAATTATATTGTTATGAATTATCCATATACATTTTTAATAATTATTACATATATTATTATTATGTGGTTTTATAAATTTTATTGAATTCTTGTATATATAAAAGTTGCATTACTATTACAATCATCAGATTCCCAATAGTCAAATTACCAATGGTCTGATTCCAACAGTCATATTACCTCTTATATATACACTTAATTATAACATCAAATAGCATTCCTATCCTTTGTTTAGTTATTATAATATTTTTTTTATTTCTTGTTTTTTTCTTCATAATATCAATGTATCTTGTATAATTTTAATTTTTTTAGAGTATGATTCTCCAGAGTAGAAGATTATGGTGTTACTCCATATTATTACTTGTTCTATGGTCTAGTATTAGTTGTTATTATGAATGAAATTTTTAATTTTTCTATTTTATTACAATTTTTTTTACCAATTATAATGAAATAATAGGATTTTAATTATGTGTAAGTTTTTGTGATGAATTTTTTACTTACTATAATTGAATCTTGGGTCTTATATTCTTCTTCACTTAAAAAATATTATCCTTAATTATATAACTCATATGTCTCCATCTTTATTTCCTCTAGGTTGAGTATTTGTGTTGGGTATGGCATGTACTTACTCAACATCAAAATATTGAATACACCAGGAAATTTAGACAAGTAGGGTGGAAAAGACAATTGATAATCTATATCTCTAATTCTCTCTAAAATATAAAAATTCCAAATGTACCATAGACTTAGCTTCTCATTTTTTATAAACATTAAAACTCCCTTCTATGGTGATATTTTCAATAAGAGGAGATCCCCTACATGAAATTACAAATTATTACGTAGATTTTAAATATAAAATTTCTATCTACATTGACCTACCTTGATATGATTTTGGATAGTTTATACATTCTCAATTGCCTCCTCAATAAGTTATGGACCAACTAGTTTTCTTTCCCCAACTTCATCCTTGTAGGTTAGTGTTCGAAGTATTTTCTCATACAAGGCCTCATATGGTTCCATATGAATTCTATAATAGAATATATTGTTGTATTAAAATTTAAAAAATGGTACATATTTGTCCCATGTTATTTTAAAAATAAGTGAGCATGATCTCATAGTGTCCTATAAGGTTTGGATGGTCTTTTCAAACTACCCATCAATTTGAGGATGATAAGTAGTACTCAAAAGTATCTTAGTGTTCAAATACTTTTAAGGTATCCTATAAAATTTAGATGTGAAATGGGGTTCATGATCAGATAAAATTGATAATGGTGGACCATGGGTCTCATAGATTCATTGATATAGAGTCATGGATGACAATCTAGGGGTTGATACTATCTTATTTCTAGGAAATGTTCATGCTTGGTAAGGTGATCCAAAATAAAACAGATATAATCATTACTCTTAGATTTGTTATGTAGTCTAGTAATAAATTACATTATGATTTTTCACAATTCCACAATATTACAGGGATAAGTTACATGACACACATGGGAAGTTGTCTCTCAGACTTGTTGGCATACCAAGAATCTTGACACATAGTTAGTAATTTCCTGATTAATGTTTATAACAACCCATATTTTTCATACATAAATATTTCATCTTATTATATGAATATTAATTACATTACATAATGATACATTCCATGAATATATTACTCTAATATCTTTGAAAACTAGGACACATAAAAAACTGGTCCATAAATGAACAACATCATCTCTTACATAGTTCATCATAACTAGTACCCTTCTTAGATATATCATACATAAAATATTTCATCATAATTTTGGGGAAAGGAAACATAAGAAATGGTGATCTCATGTTCTCAGTAAGGGTAAAAAAGGGTGATAACAATTATCACATAAGAATTACCTGAGAATAAGGGTATGAATTTATGATCTTATCATTTGAAAACAATACCCTATATATCATAAACCATAATCTTAATTCATGTCATAAAGCTTGGAAGTTCATAAGACATGAATCTCAAAGGAATCAAATAACATGATTTGTGAGAGAAAATATTAGCATAATACTTATATTCGTGGAATACACATAAGAATATAAAATCATTTCCAAATCAATCAAAGCATATTTCCAAGGCTATTATAGTGGAATGGTTTCACTCCCCAAACTATCATAGTAGTCATAGTTCACTCCAAAGAATATCATAGTAGAAAAATTATCTTACTGAATAGGGTTAACTACCCATTCCATTCTTTTTTATCACATGAGATATCAATATTCACTAAATGAATTTGTGGGAGATATAGATCCCACCCATCCTTGGTTATAACATGACCACCATATTTGGTAATAACATAATTTCCACCCTTGGTTATAACGTAACCACCACCCTTGGTTATAACATAACCACCATCCCCAGTTATAAAATAACCACCATCACATAATTAAAACCATACATACATGTTCCATAAGATCATAAAATATTCATCATATCATCACATCATAACCCTTGAAAATAAAATGGGTTTCAAAAACATTTCATCAATTCAATATAACATAACCTAAGGAAAATAACATGATTTTTTAAACATCTCATCAATATAAACATTAACCACCCAGAGAAGGACTATGAATGATATCATTAGATCGTATCTCTAGTATATCATAATTAACATCAAATATGTCATCTTATATGTAAAATTATTTTGAAAGATCACTTGGAATAATTATTCAGAAAAATATCATTTGTACTTTACTATAAATTTTTTAAAATATAAATATTTCTCAATTATTAAGGAAAAATTCTATTTGAATATAATCATGGAAACTTATAATGGTATCTTTATAAAATTTATCATTCATGATGGAAGTAAATTCCATTCATATCATATACATCAAAATAAAATATTCCTTCCACACTTTGGCAGAAAAAGTCAAAAAATACCTCATTCGAAAAAAGACAAGAAGATTTAGTTTTAAAATTTATTTAAAAATAAAAAATTGGTAAAAATGACTCTAAAATTTTTATAATAATAGTAAAAACATTTTTATAAAACATGGATATGGAAGAAAAAGGGGTTTTGATTGAAGATAGAAATAAATTCCCTTTTCCTTAAAAACAAATTCTCGGTATCTTGAGTACTTAAGATGGTAAAAATGAAAGAAAAACATGTATTATAAAAAAATAACCATATGAAAATAAAATTGATCAGTTTATTGAGAGTAATATCATAATATTTCATCATCATAAACATTATCATAAATAATCTCGAGAAATGATGAGATTGTAATATAAAATCCTTATCACTTTGGTAAGATTTCAATCATAATCCCTATGAAATAATTAACCATATATGGATATGTATATCGCATAATTTTCATGATATTAATCATAAAAGTAATTCATGGGAAGTTTATACACAACACAAAAGATTCAAGTTTTGTATAAGGCATGTGTCCCACAGAAATAAAAGTGAGACAAAAATCTCACACCACTTTAGAAAATTTTGGATTGTAAGGACCATTAAATAATAACTTCAAATGAAACTTTAAATATAATTAAATGAATTATATTAATGATATAACATTTCAAAGGGTTATTATATACACCACATAAAATAAATTAGTGGTGAATATGACATATGTCCCCCAGAAATAAAAGAGTGACTAGAAATCCCTTACATTAGGTCCGAATTCCTTTGTATGCATTAGAATATCCTATATAATAAATATATATTTATTAAACATATATTAAAGAAACATTATCATATATATAATACCATATATTTTTTATTTATAACCTTTATCTCATGTTTGTAACACTTCTTTATTAAAATCATTGTTCCAGGTGATATCTACTTAATTTTTTTATGAATGTTCTCGTTCAGTAGTTTTGGTCTATCACGACCCGTCCCCCGGGGCCCGTGCCGTGACATACCCCAAGCCTACCACCAAAAGGCCAGGGTTTGGAGACTAGCACCGAAGGTGCCAATATTCAAGTGGGAGGCATATTCCTGAGTACATGTACGCACACACATGCCCAACCACTTCCCATAAACTAGAAGGGTAAAACAAGTATACTCAAATAAGTGTTGAGTACAAGTAAAACTAAAACAAGTGGGCCAGAATACAAACCCAACAAAAAGAACCGAAAACAGAAAAGTAAAAAGGGACTCGGGTAGCCATCCGCTGAAAACCCCACCTGATGGTAAAATTAGTGTAGATACTGGAAACTTAAGTAGTAGGTCTTTTCCACCTAATCCTACCGGGCACCGTCTGCTCCTAGGACACCATGTCCTCCATCGAAACATCCATATTCTGTACAAGACACAACACGTGTGAGCAAAGCCCGTATAGAGGTGAGTAACAATGTACTTAGTAGGGGACCCTAGTCCACTAAGGAGAAACACCATAAAGAAACCACCAAAAAAAAGAAACAAAGTAAGGACATCTCATACCAGGTATATTATAGAGTAGGAAAGGTTCATCGGTTATAGTGAAAATGTTTTGTACTATTAAGGGAGTCATCCCTGATGAATCGATGCTCATCTGTCGGGACAATAAGGATCCATATGGCTGATTCTCATCTACCAGGACACTAAGGATCCACACAACTACTACTCGTCTGTCAGGACACTAATTATCCACACGTATCATGCTCTTCTATTGGGCCACTAAGGATCCACACATCTACTGCTTGTCTATCGGGCCACTAAGGATCCAAGAATCCACACAGTTTATGATCGAGGCATCGGTCATACCTCAACCAACACGAAGTCCCTTATAGAATAACCCAAAGTACCATCTCATCATAAGGGTTCCAATGCCACAAATAGTTTATGAATCGGACGCCTGGTTTGAAATTTATTAGTATTTTAGTAACTTGAGATCGGTTGCATTTGGGCCCGGTCCGACCAAGTCGGACCGACCCGACCAACCAGGTCTAGAGGTCCCACATACCCCGGTTTAATTCTACTATCACAACTTTACCTAGTTCAGGTCAGGGTAGGTCCGGTCCGGCCCAGCCAGTGGGCCAAGCCTAATGGGCCTCGATGGGCCCGACCGAGTTTGGCTGAGGGTCAATCCCATTGAGTCGCCCGGTGACCCGGTCTCGTCCGGCATGACCCAAAGGGTGCAGGTCCATCCTACTGGCGTGGGTACGACCCACTGGGCCATGGGACTAGCTCGACCTACTGGGTGGGGGTGCAACCCGCCATTAGAAGCTCGTCCCGCTAGAAGGGGACCTGTGGTGTGCGCCAGGCCAGGACACTGCTAGTTTCCGCATTTGGCTCCCCATTTGCCTCGCGGTTCGTCCACGGGGCCTCCATCATTCCACGGTCGAGGAACCACAGTTGCCTGCTCGCCCGGGTGGCCTGGACATGGTCACCCCTTCCACGTCACCCATGAACTTAGTCCGCGGGTTTGACCTATCAACACAGTGCCAAGCTGGTGTTGCGGGTCTCCCGTGCTGCGGCCCGCGTCGTTCCCAGCTTCCAAACAAGCCGTTCAAAAGAGGTTATGAATAGTATTAACTAAATTTTAAACTTTATATAATCCTTATAATTTTAGAATCCATATTATGAGTTTCTTATACATAATGTAAGAACAAATTCATTTTGAGTATTGCACTTTTACCAACTTTTAATAGTGAACCCTTTTTAAATACAATATTTTAAACTTTTTGACTAAATGGGGAAATCAAAAAATTTAAAATGAAACATCCCAAGCTTCCACGGTACGATTTCCTTTGAATAATACAGTAGCGTGTGTTGTACGCAAATTCGAGTTCTAACACACACCACAACCAATCAAACTAGCCATTATGAATAGTAATACCTACCTTTCGAAATTATATATATATAATTTCAAAATGGACTTCATTTTTGGATTCGGAGTATTGAATTTAGCCTAAGGTGAAATTTTGGTACTTTTCGGATAACTTTAATATTTTGATGAATAGTGAAAATTACTAAATTTTAATTAAAAACAACTTTTTTAATCAAAATAATTAATGGTGATAAATTATGAATTTGAGTGGTTTTAAAGTATATTTAGAATATATTTTTACCATTTAATAAATTTTTTTTCATTGGACATAATTTCACAATTAAACCGAACATAAACAAGTACCAATCTTTTGATAGTTATTATCTCTTAAAAACACGCTTTTTGTTTTAACAACGGGAATTAATTTTAAATTAATTTCTGCAACTTCTGTGTTTTGAATTTGGAAAAATGTATTCCATATTTGGAATCAGGATGTTCAAATTGTGTAAATAGGTAACTTTTATTTTTAGACATTTTGAATAATTTCTGCTGTAAATATTTTATTTACCATGGTTAAGGGTAAATCCGGTAAATAAGGGTTAAAAAATAATATTATAATAATACTAAATTACCCTAAAACGTGTCCTAACCTTATTGGTTGATACATGTTCGACCATAGGCATCTTTTGGTCGATTTGGGGACCCCATGGTGCCACTTGTAGGTGATAGGGACACTTAATTTTAATTAAGTTAAAATGAATACAAAAATGACACAAGCATATATCTTTTAGAAAAACAATTTTTACATTGAGTTATATATGTTGTATTTTCGATTGTAAATATTCATTAGAAATATAAAAGGATTTAATACATAATGAGATTTTATTTATAATTTTTATACATTAAATAATATAATTTATTTATGAAACAATGATGATGAATTAATTACTATAATAGTGAAAAATTAAAATAATTGATATTATAAATACCCAAATAAAATATAATATGAAACTTTTAATGAATTAAACTAATTTTCTAGGATAATATGATATATTAGGATTTATTTAATTTACTTTTTTCGAAGTAATCAATCTGTTATAAGTTTCAAAAAAATCAACTATTGAATAGTGTCAAAATTGACATAAAAGAGTTCTTAAAACAAATATTATATTATTAGTTGATATTAAATTCCTAAAAATCTAATTTTCGGCCAAGAGACTTATATCATGATAGGTTCATCATTAATGGACCACTTGGGGGTCGCTGGGATATATATGGTAATTTTATTAACCATATAATATAAAAATACAAAGTGACATGGTAAATGTCAAACTAATTAACTTAGAGTTAATACTTAAAGATAAGGTTAATATAAGTACCCAAACCTATCTAAATTCTATTGGTTGAGTTTTTTTCGACCTATACCCACCCTAACCTTTGAATAATCAACTTTTTAGCCATTGGAAACCGAATATGAATTTATTATAAATTAATATTTCTAGCTTTTCCAAAGGTTCCCCTCACCCCTCTTATAAAAGGGAACTCCTCCTTCTCATTTCTTCACACCTTCAAAACCTTTTGGTTTGGCCAAACTCTACCCAAATACTCTCCCAACATCCCTCACTACAACCTAGAGGCCTTAGTCTGATCAGAAATCCAACCTAATGAGCCCTTTTGATCAAATCAAAAGGAAGAACCCGAAGAAGAGGTAATGATTTCACCACCCTTTTCCAAGTTCCTTTCTTCTTCCACTTCTTCTTCCTTTGTTGTTACCACTCTAAAATAATAACTCCAGTATAATATATATACTGTGATGTTATTATAAATATGGTACAACCATATTCAGTATTCTATCCACCCTTTGAATAACATGTCACCATACGTGCGTACGTGCGACTTACCGTCTCCACGTCGTGGTGTAATTGTTATTTAATATATTATTATTTGGATGGGTATAATAATGATATGTAACTCATGTAAATAATAAATATAACATGTTAATGATTCTGTATATATGATATAACAACCATTTATATATTATTTTAATATCAAAAGAATGATATTGTCGCTCGTGCGTACGTACGGACTACCGTCTCCACGAACGCGATGAGATTCATTCTCCATCGTATCCATTCAAGTATAATTATCATTTTATGATTTAAAAATTATGTTTAAGGACTTGATATCATTATGGATATTAATAATATACAACCTATCCATTACAAACATGGCTTACGTAACAAAACATATAAAAGAAAACAAGTAAGTTAACACCCGAAACAACGATAATACTAAGATATTATTATCAAATCAATATTAAAAGATCATATATGATATCATATTAATGTATATGATTCTTGTATAATTTAATAACAATTATTTCACCATTATACAGGAGGTTAACCTACCCCAACCAAGGAAAAGTACAAGGTAAGGGTTATTTCACAATCTCTTCATTATCCGATGTTGTTTATACGTAATAATCTACTGGGATCTCTTTATCATCCACATCCATGTTTCTTCAAAATGTATTTCAAAACATTTTTACTATTTTCAGGAATATGGGTTAAAGTCATTTATACCCTTGTTTGACTTTTTATAATTGGTTTATAAAGGAATATTTTTGTCGTTTTCCAAACAAGGTTCTGTTTAACCTTTTCGACAGAATTAAGGTAAGAATGTTTTTTTAACTTATATGGCGGGTGCGGTTATTTTCCGCCGTTATAAAATCGTCGAAGCTTCCCTTACAAGCTTATAAGAATATTTTCAAATTGAATGTATTATTTTATAATTATGTTACTTTTAAAATGATTTTAAAAAAATAGATATTTCTCTAAAATAGTTTTGATTTCATCTATGTCAACATCCTTTGATGGATTTTAAGCTTATTTGAAGTTGATTTATTATGATACAAAACATACCTATTTTATGAAAGGTTTTGTGATATTTTTGACTGTGGATAAGTTATTCTTATGTCACTCATGGTTTTTGTTTAAAGTATTGACATTTTATAAGTTATTTTTAATCCAAATGTTTATGTTATATTTCAACCTTTCATTCAGATGATTGTGTTAGACAAGTATGTTCCGGGTTGGGGACCGGTAAAAGTAAGCCCTCCGATTTGGTCTCCGGTTATTAGAGAAACTCCGGTTTGGTCTCCGGTTATTAGAGGAACTCTGGGTTGGTGTCCGGTTATTAGAGGCACTCCGGGTTGGTGTCCGGTTATTAGAGGCACTCCGGGTTGGTGTCCGGTTATTAGAGGCACTCCGGGTTTGGTTCCGGTTACAGTTATCCCCAAGGTCATGGGACGAGGCCTTGACAAAGAAATTAAAGTTCAGTATTATGCATTCCATCATTATGAAAGTGGTTATTGATATTGCATGTGATTATTCGATTAGTAGAATATCCATGTGAATAAGTAAATGGCATTATTTCATTTTTCTTTTCCCATACTATGTTTAAGTTCAAGTTTAAAAGTCTTTTGTTTTAGTTATACATTGCCTTAAAAATTTATGCTTATTTTTGAACGTTTCCGCTATATTGTTATCCTTACTGGGCATTTGAGCTCACCCCTTTTCTATGTTTTATTTTTCCCTGGATGTGAAGAAGTAAGTTATGAATGACCTGCAGGGATAGAATGTGGGGACATGAGTGTGGAATATGGAGACTATGTTATTGTAGTTGTTTTTCACTTTGTGATGTAATGTAAAACTTTATGAATATATCTAGTGTTTCCAAGGCTACTAAACCAATCGGTCTTTCGAGATTTGATATTTCTTGTGATCATGCCAATGTTATGTAATAATGCACCGACTCTGGGTAACTGGGGTCGGGGCGTTACAGTTGGTATCAGAGGAAGTTTAGTACAAACCTTGGAAATTTGATTTAGATAAAACCTGATTAGAGCACGTAGACCTAATATGAACTTTGAGGATTAGTATAGAATAACTTCCTAGAATTTTGGTATTGTAGAGATTTTGTGAGTTTTCCGAGCAATACATCCTTGTCTGGATACGAGCAGGTAGAGGCGGCTCTGGCACAGATGTACCTAGGGGTAAAACCTGAAAACACCGCTTTGAGCTAGACTCGAACTGGAACTGGTGCATGACAACGGGCCTTGCTGCAGTATTGGTTACGACACTCCCGGGGGATATGCTTAGGATAATTATCATTTTCTTTACAAACCATTATAAAGGGTTTATGTGGATTTACTCCCTCAAAGGAGAAATTTTTATGATTATGGATTATATCCAAAAACTATTTAATTTATGTTATGTGTCTTACAAGTTTGGGATTAGGTATTGTTATTCATAAACTAATCTAGTGTATGCCATTGTTTAGAAATGGCGCCCAGTAGAAGGAATGAGAACTCCAGCAATGCACATGATCCAAAGAGAAAGAAGGGTCATATCTTTCATGGTCTTAAGCCAGAATTTATAAGAGAAATAGTCTCCCATGTATTATCATCATATGAAGAAATAATATCATGTGTTGATAAGATAATTAAAGATTTTACTGAGTCTTATGGCTTTGAAGGGAAGCAAGAGAAGAAAAGGATGGAAGAGAGAATGATGGATAATGGGAAGAGGGAAAATAAGAATTTTCCCATATGTGATAACTGTGGGAAGAAACACCCTGGAACTTGTCTGAAAAGAATGGGAGTTTGTTATAAGTGTGGAGGAAAAGGGCACAAAGTACGTGACTGCAAGGGTAAGAAAATGGTTTCAAATGTACAATGCTTCATTTGCAAGGAGTTTGGAAACTACGCGAACCTATGTCCCAGTCATCAGACTATGCCGCAAATGATGCTATTGGATAATAATCAAGTTATGATACTACCACAGATGAAGAAGAATGATTAGAGTTCTTATGTTGATTATGTCATTTGTGTGTTGTATCAACAATGTACTTGTTATAATAATTATGGAGTATATAAGGATTGTACTGCAGTACTATTTCATTAAGGACTTGAGATTGTGTGGAACAAAGAAAAGTGACTCAATAGAAGGTTAAATTTTTGGAAAATATATGGTTAAGAGAAAGATAAACCATAATATGGTTCTGATACCGAGGTAGTGATTTTAGAATAATACATGATTGATTTGGATAAATTATATTGGATATTCTTGACTACCTTGAAGCTGATTAATGATTTGTATATTCCATCATTATTGGGGTTTAAAACATTTTTGGATTGATGAAGTATATCCAGTATTCTATATGGAATAAGGGAGCATGAATGTAATCAATAAGTATTATGGTAATTCAGGATGTTTCAGTGTTTTAAAAGAATACATGATGAAGGTATTCATATGCTATTACGGGGTAAAAAGGATCTACATTAATTTTACCTTCCTTATAAATATTGGACTTTGAGTTTGGACAGAAGTATTTTGGATAAATTCTAGTTTGAGATTAATTTTTGATTGCCATAAAAGGACAACCCAGAGGTCGGGCGGAAACCCGTCGCGACCGGCAAGGCCGCGAGACTTGAACCCGCAACCGAAGGGCGACAAGGGTGTATCACCTACCACTGGCCCACGAGATTTCCTGGATTAAATAATGTAGTTTTTTTAAAAAAAAAGATCTGGTAGACGAATTATAAATTCGTTTATTTTGGAACCCTGTACGAATAGTATAAATAGAATTTTTTTATGAGTGAAAGATGAGTTTGTGGTAGAAATTTATTAATGGATAAAACTCTAATTATAAAGTAAGTATATCTCCTTATGATCTTATCCAATATCATAAATAAATTCCTCAACATTAAGAAAAGGAACTTAGAACAAAAATGTTGTCCTAGATGGTACCTTAAATCATCACTAATTTATGGCTTTGGAATTGTTGGCCTTTTTCATAGCCATGTTCTCTACCACTCTCCATTAGATAATTGATGGTTATATTTCTCTTCCATATCCATATTTTCCTACATGGAACCCTAGTATGTGTTATTTTCGGTAATCTTCATACTTTCCACTCTTTATTTTAAATAGAGGCCTCATTAATTCATTTTTCGATGTGGGATTTCAACTAAGATATTTTGAAACGTCAAAAATGTGTTATCCTAATACCTTATGTTTTGTTGAATCGATGGTATTTTAAATCATCGTAGATTGATGAATTTAAGGACCTCAATTTTGAACTTGTTTGTGATTGATGACCTCAATCACTACCTATAAATATTTACGTTTTTCCTCCAATTATATGTCTCTGATTTCCACCAATGTTCTCCTAATCGAGATCATAATTTGGTGGTGACCCTTTCATTTCACTTTTCCTCATATTAAGACTAAATTTTAGTAACCCAATTTCCGATGTGGGTTTTCACACAAAGATATTTTTTATTTTCAACCTTTTATTTTCGAATAACAATTTCAAATTGCGAGGATGCAATTTATTGAATGAGGGGAGAATGTAACACTCCAAGATTTCATAGTGTGTTATTTCTTCAAAATAATACAATAACTTGCACTACACGCAACACCGAGTTCAAGCACACCATGACTTACCAAACAAGACGTTCAAAAGAGGTTATGAATAGTATTAACTAAATTTTAAACTTTATATAATCCTTATAATTTTAGAATCCATATTATGAGTTTCTTAGACATAATGTAAGAACAAATTCATTTTGAGTATTGCACTTTTACCAACTTTTAATAGTGAACCCTTTTTAAATACAATATTTTAAACTTTTTGACTAAATGGGGACATCAAAAAATTTAAAATGAAACATCCCAAGCTTCCACGGTACGCTTTCCTTTGAATAATACAGTAGCGTGTGTTGTACGCAACTTCGAGTTCTAACACACACCACAACCAATCAAACTAGCCGTTATGAATAGTAATACCTAATTTTTGAAATAATATATATTTAATTTCAAAATGGACTTCATTTTTGGATTCGGAGTATTGAATTTATCCTAAGGTGAAATTTTGGTACTTTTCGGATAACTTTAATATTTTGATGAATAGTGAAAATTACTAAATTTTAATTAAAAACAACTTTTTTAATAAAAATAATTAATGGTGATAAATTATGAATTTGAGTGGTTTTAAAGTATATTTAGAATATATTTTTACCATTTAATACAATTTTGGTCATTGGACATAATTTCAAAATTAAACCGAACATAAACAAGTATCAATCTTTTGATAGTTATTATCTCTTAAAAACACGCTTTTTGTTTTAACAACGGGAATTAATTTTAAATTAATTTCTGCCACTTCTGTGTTTTGAATTTGGAAAAATGGATTCCATATTTTGAATCAGGATGTTCAAATTGTGTAAATAGAAAACTTTTATTTTTAGACATTTTGAATAATTACTGCGGTAAATATTTTATTTACCATGGTTAAGGGTAAATCCGGTAAATAAGGGTTAAAAAATAATATTATAATAATACTAAATTACCC
This sequence comes from Viscum album, assembly GCA_963277665.1. NCBI lineage: Eukaryota > Viridiplantae > Streptophyta > Magnoliopsida > Santalales > Viscaceae > Viscum > Viscum album. The sequence continues at coordinate 737,315,277 of OY728167.1, read as the reverse complement.
TAAAACGTTTCATAACCTTATTGGTTGATACATGTTCGACCATAGGCATATTTTGGTCGATTTGGGGACCCCATGGTGCCATTTGTAGGTGATAGGGACACTTAATTTTAATTAAGTTAAAAAAAGTACAAAAATGACACAAGCATATATCTTTTAGAAAAACAATTTTTACATTGAGTTATATATGTTGGATTTTTGATTGTAAATATTCATTAGAAATATAAAAGGATTTACTACATAATAATATTTTATTTATAATTTTTATACATTAAATAATATAATTTATTTATGACACAATGATGATGAGTTAATTACTATAATAGTGAAAAATTAAAATAATTGATATTATATTTACCCAAATAAATATAATATGAAACTTTTAATGAATTAAACTAATTTTCTAGGATAATATGATATATTAGGATTGATGTAATTGACTTTTTTATAAGTAATCAATCTGTTATGAGTTTCACAAAAATCAACTATTGAATAGTGTCAAAATTGACATAAAAGAGTTCTTAAAACAAATATTATATTATTAATTGATATTAAATTCCTAAAAATCTAAGGTTCGGCAAAGAGACTTATATCATGATAGTTTCATCATTAATGGAACACTTGGGGGTCTCTTGTATGTATATGGTAAGTTTATTAACCATATAATATAAAAATACAAAGTGACATGGTAAATGTCAAACTAATTAACTTAGAGTTAATACTTAAAGATAAGGTTAATATAAGTACCCAAACCTGTCTAAATTCTATTGGTTGAGTTTTTTTAGACCTATCCCCACCTTAAACTTTGAATAATCAACTTTGGAGCCATTTTAAACCGAATATGAATTTATTATAAATTAATATTTCTAGCTTTTCCAAAGGTGCCCCTCACCCCTCTTATAAAAGGGCACTCCTCCTTCTCATTTCTTAACACCTTAAAAACCTTTTGGTTCGGCCAAACTCTGCCCAAATAATCTCCCAACATCCCTCACTACAACCTTGAGGCATTAGTTTTATCATAAAGCCAACCTAAGGAGCCCTTTTGATCAAATCAAAGGGAAGAACCCGAAGAAGAGGTAATGATTTCACCACCCTTTTCCAAGTTCCTTTCTTCTTCCACTTCTTCTTCCTTTATTGTTACAATTCTAAAATAATAACTCCAGTATCATATATATACTGTGATGTTATTATAAATATGGTACAACCATATTCAGTATTCTATCCATTCTTTGAATAACATGTCACCATACGTGCGTACGTACGACTTACCGTCTCCACGTCGTGGTGTAATTGTTATTTAATATATTATTATTTGGATGGGTATAATAATGATATGTAACTCATGTAAATAATAAATATAACATGTTAATGATTATTTATATATGATATAACAACCATTTATATATTATTTTAATATCAAAAGAATGATATTGTCGCTCGTGCGTACGTACGGACTACCATCTTCACGAACGCGATGAGATTCATTCTCCATCGTATCCATTCAAGTATAATTATCATTTGATGATTTAAAAATTATTTTTAAGGACTTGATATCATTATGGATATGAATAATATACAACCTATCCATTACAAACATGTCTTACCTAACAAAACATATAAAAGAAAACAAGTAAGTTAACACCCGAAACAACGATAATACTAAGATATTATTATCAAATCAATATTAAAAGATCATATATGATATCATATTAATGTATATCATTCTTGTATTATTTAATAACAATTATTTCACCATTATACAAGAGGTTAACCTACCCCAACCAAGGAAAAGTACAAGGTAAGGGTTATTTCACAATCTCTTCATTATCTGAGGTTGTTTATACGTAATAATCTACTGGGATCTCTTTATCATCCACATCCATGTTTCTTAAAAATGTATTTCAAAACATTTTTACTATTTACAAGAATATGGGTTAAAGTAATTTATACCCTTTTTTGACTTTTTATAAGTGGTTTATAAAGGAATATTTCCGTCGTTTTCCAAACAAGGTTCTTTTTAACCTTTTCGACAGAATTAAGGTAAGAATGTTTTTTTTAACTTATATGGCGGGTGCGGTTATTTTCTGCCGTTATAAAATCGTCGAAGCTTCCCTTACAATATTATAATAATATTTTCAAATTGAATGTATTATTTTATAATTATGTTACTTTTAAAATTATTTCAATAAAAAAGAGATATTTCTCTAAAATAGTTTTGATTTCATCTATGTCAACATCCTTTGATGGATTTTAAGCTTATTTGAAGTTGATTTATTATGATACAAAACATCCCTATTTTATTGAAGGTTTTGTGATATTTTTGACTTTGGATAAGTTATTCTTATGTCACTCATGGTTTTTGTTTAAAGTATTGACATTTTATAAGTTATTTTTAATCCAAATTTTTATGTTATATTTCAACCTTTCATTCAGATGAATGTGTTAGACAAGTATGTTCCGGGTTGGGGACCAGTAAAAGTAAGCCCTCCGGTTTGGTCTCCGGTTATTAGAGGAAATCCGGTTTGGTCTTCGGTTATTAGAGGAACTCCGGGTTGGTGTCCGGTTATTAGAGGCACTCCGGGTTGGTGTCCGGTTATTAGAGGCACTCCAGGTTGGTGTCCGGTTATTAGAGGCACTCCGAGTTGGGTTCCGGTTACAGTTATCCCCAAGGTCTTGGGACAAGGCCTTGACAAAGAAATTAAAGTTCGGCATTATGCATTCCATCATTATGAAAGTGGTTATTGATATTTCATGTGATTATTCGATTAGTAGAATATCCATGTGAATAAGTAAATGGAATTATTTCATTTTTCTTTTTCCATACTATGTTTAAGTTCAAGTTTAAAAGGCTTTTGTTTTAGTTATACATTGCCTTAAAAATTTATGCTTATTTTTGAAAGTTTACGCTATATTGTTATCCTTACTGGGCATTTGAGCTCACCCCTTTTCTATGTTTTATTTTTCCCAGGATGTGAAGAAGTAAGTTATGAATGACCTGCAGGGATAGAATGTGGGGACATGAGTGTGGAATATGGAGACTATGTTGTTGTAGTTGTTTTTCACTTTGTGATGTAATGTAAAACTTTATGAATATATCTAGTGTTTCCAAGGCTACTAAACCAATCGGTCTTTCGAGATTTGATATTTCTTGTGATCATGCCAATGTTATGTAATAATGCACCGACTTTGGGTAACTAGGGTCGGGGCGTTACACAGGGTGTGTCGAAAGAATCTTCGGCGGACCACCAGACGTGCTCTGGTGGTCCATTCTTCTCACCGCCTACACCTACTGACTCCAGGCAACTTCCTCTACACTGCGAAGGTCTCAAACCTGCCTTGTCGTCGATTTGGATTCTTGGCTACGAATAACACACACGACGGAGGGGCTCGGGACTTGTTCTTTTCGGCTCACTCCCTCTGTTTTAGGATTTCAAAACATGGGGGAGGTTTGAGGAAGGTGTTCAAACATATCAAGTAATAACTTAATCCTAGATAGAGAAAACCCAAAATAAACGTCACCCTCCTTCAAGAACGCACAGTCTGCGGATCAACCTATTCGTGGGTTGATCCACATTCATCGTTTAGAATAAAAATTGGGAATTACTTAAAAATAAAACAAACCCATACCTCATTTACATTCTTTTCAAAATAAATTATTCCTATGGTGTCCAAGAGGTCGATAGAATTTGTCAGTCTTTGTTGGGGAGGAAATCCATTGGAGGTACATTAGAGAATCTTCACAGTTTAATCCTCGTTTCATCAACGCATCAAACATTTAAAAAATAAAACATGTTTCAACATTTATATTATACTACGACACCATGTCATTATGCAGTGAGTTTATCAGCCATTAATGAGTCTCATTAATGCACCTCTTCATCGCCTTTTCGCCGCACTGTAACATCGGTATCCACCACTCAATGGTGAGTAATGAAATAAAATAATTCTTATAAGGTTATTTTATTTTTTTCCGAAAGGTCTGAAAATTAACTTTTCCATTTGGACCTTATTGGCCGAAGTTAATTCCATTATAGGAGAATCCTGGAATTCTGAGTTTAATGGTACCCTCGGATTTTCGATCTGAGAACCAGTTCAAAAGTTAGAAATACCCACTCACACGTTCACTGAACGTACTTAAAAAAAGTTCAAAATTCTATTCTAGACTCATCGGGCCTTTGAATCACAAGCCATTAGAGCGTGTAGTCTCAAAATAATTAAATATAATTTAAATAAAATACACTGAAATTATGGGACATTACATTCTCCCTACCATAGGGATTTATATCCCTGAAATCCAAAACAAGGGATAATCAAACAAATGGGGGTACTGAGCACGAATATGAGTCTCCCACTCCTATGTGATCTCCTGGAGATTCCAGTGATGCCACCTAATGCTAACTAGAGGTATAGACCATCCACAAAGGACCCGCCCCTATCGATCCTCTATCTCCACCGGGAACTCCACAAATGTCGGCCCATCGTTAGTGTCCAGCTTACCCCATTCAATGACGTATGATGGATCAGGCACGTATCGCTTCAGCTGTGACATGTAGATAACATCGTGAACCTATTAAATATGTTGGGGAAGATCTAGGTGGTACTCCACCTTCCCAACTCTACTCTGGATCTGAAAAGGTCTGCTGAACCTCGAAGATAGCTTGCTGCCCCGGCCAAATCTCTGCAATCCTCGTCGTGGTGAGACCCGAAAGAACACACAGTCTCCCTCCTCAAACTCCAAGGGTCTCTATATCTTGTCAGCATAATACTTATTCCTGTTCTTCATAGTCCTTATCCACTCCTAAATTATTTTTACCTTCTCGGTGGTAGCGCATACCAACTCTGGACCCATAAGTGCCGACTCCCCAGGGTCTGTCTAGCATAGAGGTGATCTTCAAAGCCTCTTGTACAAGACCTCGAATGATGCCATGATAATGGTGGAGTGATAGTTGTTGTTATATGAAAACTCCACTAGTGGTAGGTGTTCCTCCCAACTATGACCAAAATACAAGACACAGGAACGAAGCATGTCCTCCAAGGTCTGTATGGTCTGCTCTATCTGACAATCCGTCTAGGGATGAAAAACTGTGCTCAAGTGTAGTTGAGTCTTGAACACCTCCTTTAATCCATTCCACAACTGATATATAAAGTGTGCATCATGGTCTGCGACAATTGTCGAAGGCACCCCATGAATCCGCACTATCTCCTAGACATAGAGGAATCCCAAGCCCTCTACCAGTCCCTACTCCTGAATGGGTAGGAAGTGAGCTGACTTGGTATGTCGGTCAACAATTACCCAGATAGAATCATATCCTTTGTCTGTACATGGTAACCTCGTCACAAAGTCCATTGAGATGTCATCCCATTTCTACTTTGGTACCTCAAGTGGTTGCGCCAAGTCTACTGGAACCTGATGCTCGGCCTTCACTTGTTGACAAGTGAGGCATCGTAAGATGAACTCAGCCACTAATTTCTCCATTCCTGGCCACCAGAACTGACGTCGGAGGTCCTGGTACATCTTCGCCGCTCCAGGATGTACTGCTAAAGGGTATGTACGGATCTCCCTTAACACAGCCTCCCGTAATTCCACTGTTACTATGGTTCACCCTCTAAAAAGGATGACGTGCTCCCCACCTATAAAAAATCCATCAGGAGCATGTCCTGAGGATAACTGAGCACATCGGGCCTCAAAGTCAACATAAACTAGTTGTTCCTCCCTAACTTTCTGTAAGAATGGGGTAGTAACAGTCATAGATTGAAGGTAAGCTGCTCCATCATCATCTAAGAAGGATATCTGCATCTTGGCTAGCTTCTCTATCACCTCACTCAGCAGCTGCAAACCAGTCCTCCTGCTAAGCGTATATGCTACCATGTTCCCAATCCGAGGAGTATAGACCATCTCAAAGTCATATTACTGGAGGAACTCTATCGATCTCCATTGTCTCAGGTTCAGGTCCTTTTAGGATAATATATACCTGAGACTCTTGTGGTTAGAGTAAATGGTAAACCGTTCACCCATTAAGTAGTGTCGCCTCATCTTCAAAGAAAATACCACTGTTGCTAACTCCAAGTCATGGGTCACATATTTCTTCTCATGCTGCCTCAACTGACACGAGACATAGTTAATCACCACTCTCTCATACATCAGGACACAACCTAGTCTGGTCCCTGATGCATTGTAGATGACTACAAACCCAACTCACTCCTTTGGTAGTCTCGAGATGGGGGAACTCTTCAGTCTCTATCTCATATCCTATAAACTCTGCTGGATTTTCTTCATCCACACGAAGGTTTTTCCCTTCCGTGTCAAAGCTAATAAAGGTTTTTCCACTCTGGAAAAGTCCTGAATGAACCTATGATAGTAACCATCCAACCCCAATAAACTCCGCACCTTAGTCACGCTCCTGGGTGGATCCCAAGTGAGCAATGCCTCTATCTCCACAAGATACATTTCAACTCCAGTCTCTGAGATGACGTGTCCCAGAAAGTGGACCTCTCAAATCCAGAACTGGAACATCAAGAACTTACCATAAAGTTAGTGCTCTCTAAGTGTATCTAGGACTATTCGCATGTGTGTCGCATGATCCTCCTCCAACAATGAGTACACTAAGATGTCTTCAATTAAGACTACCATAAAACAATCGATGTAAGGCTGGAAGATCATATTCATGTGTCCCATGAACACTACTGGGGCATTGGTCATACCTAAGGGTATCACCAAGAACTCATAGTGGGCGTACCGGCACCTGAAGGCTATCTCTGGTACATCCTCATCATTTACCCGAAGCTGGTGATAGCCTGATTTGAGGTCGATCTTTGAGAAACACCTCACTCCCTTCATCCAATCGAAGAGGTCATCAATCCTTAGTAGTTGATACTTATTCTTCATGGTCAATTGTTTCAGGAGCTGGAAGTCCACGCATAGCCTCAAACTCCCAACTGCCTTATTGGAAAATAATACTGGGGCTGCCCATGGGAAAATGCTAGGATTTAAAAACCCATTCTCCTGCAAGTCCTAAAGCTATACCCTCAGCTTGCAAAGCTCCGTGGGATCCATATGAAATTATAGTGTGGATATTAGTGTCTTCATGGGGTAAAGGTTGATGAAAAATTCAACCTCTATGCGAGGAAGTAGTCCTGGAACATCCTTAGGAAAAACATCCTCGTACTCATTCTCCACTACAAGAAATCTTGGACTCCTCTCATCCCCTGCATCGAGGGTGAGGCTGGCCAACTGGTGAGTGACTGACTGCACCCTCCTATGATAAATTCAATCTTGTTCTGTAAGGGTTTCCTTCGCGTCAGTGAAGGAAAACATGGTCCCATACCTGCAGACACACTGCATTGTACTCCTAAAATAGTCGATCTGATCATGGACTTTGGATAAACATTCCATACCCAAGATGACATCGTAAGGCCTCGATGCTACTACAAGGAGATCCTTTCCAAATATCTCTCCTCCTAGTGTATGTTCACACTATCATCACCAGTGTGTAATCATTGAATCCCTTCTCGTAGAAGTCTCTAGCCATGAGGATCGAGCCAATGGCTCCAACAGAAACTCCGAGCTCCGAATGAGAGTCGTGGAAAGGAAAGAGTGACTGGAACTTGTGTCTATAAGAACTTCTGCTAAGGTGGAGAAGACACAGATCATACCTAGAATCAACTCCAGAGCACCGTGGTCATAAGCCTCCACTGTCTGAAGCTGATCTCACCCCTGTCCTCCTACTCCATGAGGTTAGGGTGGACCACCTAGAGGTGGTGGCAGTAGTACCTCGAACCATAGCCCACCACCTTTTGCTCGACCTGCTCCCCTTCCACAGCTGTCACCCTACATCCCTCCCCACTCAAACCTTTAACTATTTCTTAGCGGTCCCTTGACTATCTACTGATCGACTGCACAGAGGATCAGGCAGTCATGAGCCATGTGTCCCTACCCACTGCACGAGTAGCACACCCCACTCCTGTATTATCTCCAACTATCCTGGGGGCCTCGCACCACCAAGCATGATTCATGGGGTCGTCAATTATATGATCTGGTCCATTTAAACCTATATGCCATCTGTTAGCTGCCTTCAATGGATGGTTCAGCTACCTATCGGCTGGTGGTGTCACCCACTATCGGTGCATGCTCTATGAAAAAACTCTCCACAACAAGGGCTCGCTCCAACACCCTATCCTGAGTAAGGATGCTAAGAGACACCATCGATTCCCTGATCTCCTACCTGAGTCCCTGATCAAAGCTTTGGGATGTAAAGAAAGGTCCTCAATCCATGTCTGTGGAGTAGTGAGAGAGGTCTGTAAACAATACAGAGTACTCAACCACCAACAAGTTGCCATGTTGAAGGTGAATCAGCTCATGAATGTTCATAAAGCACAAGGTTGCGGGGAAAAAATCATCCCAGAAAAGATGCTTGAAGTCATCCCAAGGGAGGATTGCCTCATAATGAGTATGAATCGTCAGACTCCACCATATCCCTGTTGATCCCTAAAGAAGTCTCGCAGCTAATGTCTCCATCTGGTGGAGCGATGTCATCACTAAGTGGAAGACCCACATCACCACCTCCAGCCAATCCTCAACGACCCGAGGATCTGTCTCTCCCATGAACCTGGGATCTATCTATCTCTGAAACTCATGCAGGGAACTAAGTCTGTGCATGTCCTCTACTGGTACCACCAATAGTAGATGCAGACCAACGGGTGGTGGTAGCACTGGTGCACCACCTAGTGGACCCATCTCAAGAACTGGTCCCTAAACGGATGCCTCATCACTAGGCAGGTTTCCTTCCTACCACGTATTGGAATCCTGGCTGGTCGTCCTCATGGAGGCATCTTGAGATAAATCAATATGTAGCATGGTTAGAAGGTTATATCTGGTGAGCTGAAAGTTATTCAAAAAGAACATAAAGAGACACTCATGCAATTAGGGTTTTCATGTTTAGAGCCGAAAAAAAAAGAATTAAAGGTCTTGGTATATGGATACATCAACCACCACACCAACACTAGACTCCAATAATCTACAAGTTAAACTCGAAACATTTAACACTATTGACTCAAAACAAAACAATAGACTCTCAGTCTCTGAGGTAGAAAAGACCACCTTTGATACCACATTTTCATGACCCATCCCCCAGGGCCCGTGTCATGGAATACCCCAAGCCCGTCTCCCGAATGCCAGGGGTTGGGGACTACTGTCAAAGGTTTCAACCTGAAAGTGGAAGTCATTTTACTATGTACCTGTATGCACACACACTCCCAAACACGTCCCACAACCTAGAAGGGGAAAACAAGTATACTGAAACAAGTGATGAGTACAAGTACAACTGAAACAAGTGGGCCAGAATAAAAACCAAACAAAAAGAACTAAAAAAAATGTAAAAAGGGACTCGGGTATCCATATGATGAAAGCCCCACCTGATGGTAAGAGTATTGTAGCTACTGGAAGATGAAGTAGTACGTTCTGTCCTTCTGATCCTACTCAGCCCTGCCAACTCCTAGGACACCAAATCCTCCATAAAAACATTTTTCATCTACACAAGACACAACATGTGCGGGCGAAGATCGTGCAGGGGTGAGTAACACAGTACTCAGTAGGGGAAACCAGTCCACTAAGGAGAAACACCACAAAGAAACTAAAAAGAAAAACCACAAATTAAATAAATTTCACACTAGGTATATTCTAGAGTAGGAAAGGTACATCAGTTGTTGTAAAAAAGTTTCTTACTATTGAGGGACTCATCCTGGATGAATTTCTCTTTTTCTGTCAGGCCACTAAGGATCCACATAGCTGATGCTTGTCTGCCAGGCCACTAAAGATCCACACGGCTGTTGCTTGTCTATCGAGCTACTAAGGATCCACACGGCTCCTGGTCATCGTCCAGGACACTAAGGATCCACACGGATGCTGCTCATTTTCTGGGCCACTAAGGATCCACACGGATGCTTCTCATCTTCCAGGCCACTAAGGTTCCACACAAATGCTGCTCGAGCCCTCGATCATACCTCAACTGTCACGAAGTCCCACATTGAATAACCCAAAGGACCGTATCATCCTAAGGGTCCCAACGCCGCAAACGGCTTGTCAATGGATCGTTAATCTGATGCACGGTTTGAAAATTATTAGTATTTTAGTAGCCAGGGGTCAGTTGTGTCTCGGGCCGGTCCGACCTGGTCAGACCGACCCAAACAACCTAGCCCAGGGGTCCCACATACCCCAGTTTAATTAGATTGGCCCAACCTAACTTGGTTCGGGTCAGGGTAGGTCCAGTCCAGCCTGCCCAGTGGGCCAGGCCCAATGGGACTTGCTGGGCTCAGCCCAGCTTGGCCGGGGGTCCAGCCCACCGGGTCACCCGTCGACCTGGTCTCGTTCGACCCAACCTGATGGGCACGAGTCCGGCCTACCGGTGCAGGTTCGGCCCGCTGGATGTGGGTCCGACCCACTGGGTATGGGACCTGCCCAAGGGTGCGCCCCGCCAGCTAAAGCTCGGCCTTCTGGAAGCATTCCGGTGGTGTGCTCCAAAAGGGGACATCACTGATTTCCGTATCTGTCTCCCCACTTGCCCTGTGGTTTGTCTGTGAGGCCTCCATCCTGTCGCGGTCAAGAAACTGTGGCTGCCAACTTACCCGGGTGGCCTAGACACAGCCACCCCTTCCGCATCACTCGCGGACTCAGTCCGTGGGTTTCACCAGTCATTGTGGTGCCTGGCTGGCACCACAGACTGAGTCGACCGTGGCTTCCACCACCTCCGCGTGCCACTGGGGTGCGCCAACAGAATCTTTGGCAGACCATTGGACGCACTCCGGTGGTCCATTCTTCGCGTTTCCTAGGCCTATAGCCTCTAGGTAATTTCCTATTCACTAATAATGTCTCAAAAACCACATTTCCGTAGATTCAGATGCTTGTCCTGAAGAAAAAACACAACGAAGGGGCTCGGGCCTTGTTTGTGTCAACCCGCACCCTCCGCGTCAGGATTTCAAAACATGGGGGAGGTTCGGGGAAGATGTTCAAACATAGAAATTAATAACTTAATCTCAGATAGAGAAAACCCAACAAAAACGTCACCCTCCCACAAGAATGAACAGTCCACGAATCAACCTGATCATGGGTTGATATGCATTCATCGTTTAGAATAATAACATGTATGAACATCAAAATAAAACAAACCCCTACCTCGTTGACGTTCGTTGCTGAATCACTTCAACCTTGAGGGTCCAAGAGGTCGATGGTGTTCGTTGTTCTTTGTTGGGGATGAAATCCATTGGATGTTCATCAGAGAATCCTCACAATTTAATCCTCATTTCACCAACGCATCAAATAATTAATAAGAAAACACTTCGTAGCGGTTCTCTTATGCTACGACATCACTTCATTACATTGTGAGTTTACGAGCCATTTATGAGTCTCATTAATGTGCCTAGTTGTCACCTCATCGCCGCACCGCATTGTCACCATCTTCCACTCAACGGTGAGTAAAGAGATAAAATAATTATTTTAAAGTTATTTTTTTCCAAAATGTCAGAAAATTAACTTTTCCGTTCAGCCCTTGTCTGCCGAAGTTAAGTCCTTTATAGGTGAATCTCGGCATTCTGAGTTCAACGGTGACCTCATATTTTCGATCTGAGCACCGGTTCAAAAGTTAGAAAAACCAACTCGCACGTTTATTGAACATACCTTAAAAAAAGTTCAAAATCCCATTATGGGCTCACCAGGCCTTAGAATCATGTGATGTCAGAGCGTGTAGTCTCAAAATAATTCCATATAATTTAAAAAAAATACATAGAGATTTCGAGACATTACATGGTCCTTGAATTTTGATCATGGTTCTATAATCTCGCAAATTTTAATCATGATATAAATATAATATATATTCATTATATTCATGTTTAGAGTCATTCATAAATGATAGAGATAGAAAAATAAATTACACTGTTCATGGAGACAGTAGGTCGTACGTACGCATGAACGTTGTTTCTATTTTTTAACGGATGGAATGAAAGAAAGGTAATTAGTGAATCACCTTAATAGAATAATTATTATATCATATATATAATATATATTCATTAAATTCATCCTTATTACTATCAAAGTAAAATATAAATGAAAAATGAATTGTGTCGCTTCGTGGAGGTGGTAGTCCCCATATGCACATGGTCAAAATTATCGTTTACCAACAATTTGGAAAGTAAAAAGGTAGATCTGATATTATCATTAAATATATATAATTATTTCATAATTATAATATGTAAATATTAATCCTATCATAATACCCATCAATAAAATATGGTGATGAGAAATGAATTGTATATCTACGTGGAGACGGTAAGTCATAGATACGCACGAGTGATATTATCACCTATTATTTGATAGAAGTAGGATTAATAAATGTGGTTTAATGATCATAATAAAATTTATTTATATTTATTATAATTATTTATTTATTTTATTAATAATATAATATATTTATAGGAGGTAAAATTATAATTTAAAAGGAAATGATCGGTTAAGGCGATTATCTCTTCTTTGAAATTACACCTTTATATCTCCTCTTAATGCATTTAGGGTTGGTATTTTGAGAATATGAGAATCTATATAATGTGTATAAGGTATTATATAAAACAATTGGTAGGTTTTTGTGGAGTTATAGGGTTCAAAGTAGTGTGAACAAGATAAATGAGGGGTCCTATTTTATAATTGAGGGGAGGGGCACTCTTGAATTTTTTTAAAATATTAAAATTATATAAATTAGTTTTGATTTCCAAATGGATAAAAATTTGTAGTATTATAATATAATTTGAGTATGAGTATAAATAATCTCATGAAATTTAATTTTGAAATTTTTTTATATCATTTTTACCCTTATCTTTTTAACCCCTTATTAACCCTTTTGAAAATTATCATAATATTAAAGTTTTTGACACTTTAAGTGTTAATAATGTTATTATAAAATTAATTAGTACCCCTAAATGGATCATGTTTGATTTTTAATAAAATTTATCATTAATTTATCAGAATATAAATTATTTTATAAATTTTATATCATTTAATAAAATATTATTTGTTATAAAATACCATTAATGTCATTTTTAACTCTATTCATTTAATGTTACTTTAAATACGTAAATAAAAAGGTGGAATTAGAATATAATAATTTAAAACCTCCCTAGTATTTTATATATATCTATAATATATGTGGTATGTATAAAATCATTCAAATTATATCACTTTTAATATTTTTAAAATCATTTATTTTATTTTTCTTTTAATTGAATAAATATTGTATTAGCATTTAACCAAGAATTTTAAGTAATTATATAAAGTCTAAAAATTATAAATAAATTTATATAATGAAAATAATTTCATTTATCTCCAAATTTAAATTTATATTCATTCAAAAAAAAATTCCCTATATGTTCATATAAGAGATATTTAAAACTAAGAGAGTGACATTTTTTAACTTTCATTTATTTAAATATTATATATGTCATTTTGATGGAAAAGTGTCCATTAAACAAATCAATTTAAAGCCTAATGTGATAAGGGTATAATTAATTTCATCCAATATTTATTATTATAAAAACTTATGGTCTTATCACTTAGTTTTAACCTAAATTTACCTGATTTACCCTTCACTGAGGTAATAAATTTGTCCACGATTACAATTCATATTGACCAAAAGTAAAATAGGCCTATTTCCAAAATTTGAACATATTTATAATAAATATTTAATCCATTTTATCAAATTCAACATCAATAAGTGTAATAAATTAATTTTAATGTTAGTGCACAAAATAAGATGAAAACCACTTTTAGAAAAATACAGTTTTTTAAGGATAAAACCTGATTTATTCTTATCTCATGCATAAAAAATATTATAAGAATATTAAAACATTTTTTTGAGTATATAATATATAAATTCCATTAAAATAATTAACCAAGGATGCTGCTTCTCTTCAGAAAGATCATTGTGAAAACTCTGTTGGCGATTTTGAGATTCTTCGCCGCCTTCGGATTGCGGGATCTTGTAGGAAACCTCGACGCACCTTTGAGGTCTTCTTGCAAGCTCCAATTCTAGGATAGATCAATGTGAATGTCGACGACGCCTCTAGAGGAAACCCGGGTTTGGCAGGTTGTGGTTCCATTTTTAGAGACTCCCTTGGCAGATGCCTTGGATGCTTCTTCGGTGGATGTGGCACGACCTCAGCTTTGGAAGCAGAAATGATGGGTGTTATTCATGCGGTGGGCTTTTCCAAACAAAAGGGTTGGCACAAACTATGGATTGAATTTGATTCAACCACTTTTGTTCAAGCTATTTTGAAAGGGGTGGTGTACCTTGCATGGCCGCTTACCCCTCAATGGATGAAATTCCTTGCTTCGCTCATGGACCTCGATTACATTGCCACACATGTGTTCCATGAAGCGAACATGGTTGCTGATAGTCTTTCCAACAAAGGGGTCAATCAGGATGTTACCTGGCTTGATGAGTTTCCTGATGTTTCGCTCCCCTTTTATGATAAGGATTGTAATAAGATTCCGTCTTTCAGACGTTTGTAACTCCTTTCTTTGAGCAATAAATACTGCCTTAGTCTTTGACCGAGGCTCCACCTCTAAAAAAAATAAGCAATGTGATAAATTTAATTTATTAAGATAAAAACACATTGCTATCAGGAAAATAGTTTTTCTGGAAAAATGACTTTTATGTATAAAAATGTTTTTATATCATATTCAAACATAAAAATTATTCTAATTAAATTAATTGAATTATTTAAAATATAATATAAATTTTTTTAATTTGATACATTTTAAAATAAAATGTAATTTTTTACTTGATTGAAACAAAAATTATAGTTTTCAACAAAAAATCAGTGTTTACCACTATTTACTAGAAAATCAATCTCTTCATAAAAATTCTAGAAATTCAGCCTAAGAAAATTTTTATATGATGATTTCAAGAAATTATTTTTTTTATGTGATACTATTTTTCAACATTTCAAAAATTAAATATAATATTTTTTCAAAAAAAGCAATTAAAATCATTTTAATGGAAATCTATTTTTTAATCATAATATAACTTTTATAAAAATTTAATGCTTATTTCCTAAAAATTCATCAAAAAATTTATAATGAGTATGATATTTTGATTTTTATATAAATGATAAATTATTTTATCTTATTAATACCCACCAATTTAATGGATAAGTTATAATTGTCACATACTAATATTTTAATAATATACTGTAGTTCATTTAAACTTAGTGTTGTGTGTAATGAAATATATAAAAGAAATTAAATTTATTTAAAAAATATTTTATAAAATCTTTGGGTGTTAAATTCTACCTCCCTTAAAATTAATTTCTCCCTTAAATTTTTTCACTTTGAAACAAAAAACGAGGATATCTTTGTTTCAACACATCCTTAGGTTCATATACAGCTTCTTCAAATTTGTGATTTCTCGAGAGAACATCCACCAAGTGAGTAGTCTTGTTTCGTAGCACATTATCTCTTTGATACAAGATTTATAATGGTTGTTACTCATCAGAAAGATCACTTTCTAGTGGTATAACCTCTATGTTTATACATGTAATGGATTAGTTATGTACTTCCTCAGGACTGATACATGGAATATATCATAAACTTAAGAAAGGTTCGGTGGAAGCGCCAGGTGATGAGATACCATCCCAACTTAATCAAGAATCTTGAAAGAGCCAATATACCTAAGGCTCATATTTACCTTCATTTCAAAACTCATATCCTTTTTCCGTGGATAAATTCATAGAAAAACCTTTTTACCAACTTCAAATCCTAGGTCATGTCAATGATTGTTAGCATAACATTTCTATCGACTCTAAGCTTCCTTTATATACTGCTAAATGGATTTGAATTTATCTATCATTTATCATCTATCTCATATTCCAATAGGTTTATTTCTCTAACCACATCCTTTGGTTGTGATTTGATCAATTTCTACTTCATCTCTTACTCCAAGAAATGAATATTCAAGGTTAATTTTTTATTCCTAAATAAATAAAATTAACTTTTGACAAATCATAAGATCCATAAGTCATTCCTTATGCTTAGAAATATTTACTAAAACAAAAAATGTCTAGAAAAATTCATCCAATAACATCTAGGGTTCAACATAATCTATTCCATAAATAGTTAACCTTAAGGGTCCTTAAAAATATGATTGACCAAAATTGAATCCCAAATATTGGAATGATTTTATCTCATAAATTTCCATGATCAACTTAATAATTATGTTGGAATAGTTTTAATCACTCATAAAGTCTCATACCAAAATGTATTTTACATACTCATTTCCCAAAATGATTTCAAAATAAAATCATTTATGCCTCCAAAATAAAATTCACATTTTATTCCTTATATAATCATCTTTACTAACCAAAAAAATTTCCATTGGAAGTTATGGTTCATCCTTTCACCAATAGATGATCAAAAGTTGATTTAGAATATTAAATGTGATTTTTTTATTCCATCCTTATATAATCATCTTTACTAACCAAAAAAATTTCCATTGGAAGTTATGGTTCATCCTTTCACCAATAGATGATCAAAAGTTGATTCAGAATATTAAATGTGATTTTTTTATTCCATAATATTTTTAGAGAGTGCTAATCAATGCTCAGAATCACATAAAATTTCACTAAATAATAAAAATTAATAATTATATAAGGTACATTCATACAAACTTCAACATGAAATACCCAACCCTTGAGTGGAGGATAAATGTTCCCTAATTATCATGATTCACTTCAACTGTTGTGGTCTCATAGTATTTAACATTGTGACTTTAATGTTTTTTTTGGATTATTATCCTCATTATCACTTGGATTAGAAAATTGATTAATATAATTCCCAAACTCCTTGAATTTATAGAATTAGAGTTTAAGTGGTTCATTCTATGTAGATTTATCTATATTTTCATCATTATTTAACTTATTCTCATCACTTCAGCATATGATTTCATGATTAAATTCCTTTCCATACTTGAAACATTTACCTGTTACCTTAATAAAATTTCCTCTACTTTTCTTTCCACACATTGAGTATAAAGGAAGTATCATCTTATTCTCTATATGATTTTATAATTTACTTTTAATTTTAATTTTCTATTATTATAAAAACCATGAGATTGATTGGTAACTCCAATCTCTATCTCTACCTTGATGGGACATCCAATGGTTTATTAATATCTTCTAAATTACATTATGGAAAATACCCTTCAAAGACTTGGTTTTAATCCACTGTAGAGTCAATCAACCTTACTTTCATGTTAGATGATAATATCATAAGAGTACCTCATAAGTCTTGTAAAATTTTACTCATCGGTATCAAAAAATTTATTATACTTATGCTTTAGTTCAAGGAATTCCCTCTATATTTTTGTATGAAGAATATAAGGAAATTACTTATTGAAAAATAGGCTCTTAAACTCATCCCACTCCATGGAGTCAATTTCTTTTTGTTGCCTCATATTCTTGATAAGATTACACCATTGATCATCTTCACCTTCAAAATGATAGACATCCAAAATGAAATTTTTTATGTTCCAAACACTAGATAATACAAAATATCTTTTGAAAGTTATTGATCCATTTCTCAGAAACTAGTGGATCAGTAGAACCACTAAAAGAAGGTGGGAATTTTATCATAAATGACTCAATATAATGTTTTTCCTTTTTTCTCATTCAGAAGTTCATCATGATTCATAGTATGAATTTTTTTTTTGCGAGCATAGTAATGATATTTTTCATCCAAACTCCCATTACATTTGGTTTCTTAAGAGGAAATTCATTTCATTTTCCATCCCATTCAATTTAACATTGATTCCATTGATTTCCATCCATCTACTAAAACTAGAATCATAGTCTGGGAAATAATTATCATAGTGTAAAACCACATAATCAAGAAAAATCACTTATATGATTTCTAAATGGGGAAAACTACTTCTATAAAACCTTAGATTTAACTTTGGTCTTTCATGGCCATTAACAAAACTTTAGGAATTTATCCTATACTTAAACTTATCCCTAGGGTTCTCACTAAAGTTATCTTATTCTAGTTTCCAAATATTAACTAAACCTATCTATGATACTAACTATATAAACCCATACTTTTCATATATAGATATTATATCTTATTAGACAAATATTAATTAAATACCATAACAATCTATGTCATAATCATAGGGTTCTACTATGTTTGGAAACTTGGACACATAAAAAACATGTTTATAAATAAACTGCATTATCTCCCACTCAGTTCTTTATAAATAATAAACTTCTTAGACATATGATACATACAATATTTCTTCATAATTAGTGGAAATGATATATAATTATGGGTGATCCCTGTTGCTCAGTAAAAATAAACAAGGGAGATAACAATGATCACCTAAGAATAACATGAGCATAAGGGTATAAGAAAATTTTCTTAACATTTGAAAACCATACCCTTTATATCAAATACCATAATCTTAAGTCATAGAATAAATATTGGTAATTCATAATGCATAAATCATAAACGAATCAAAGAAAATGATCCATGGGATTATAACATTGGCAAATGACTTCGATTTTTGGAATACAAGTAAGTATAAAAAATAATTTCCTTAGTATTCAAGGGTCATTTCCAAGGATATCATAATGAAATGGGTTAACTCCCCAAACCATCATATTAATCAAGGTTCACTCCCAAGACTATCATAGTATAAAAATAACTTTACAGAAATGGGTTCACTCCCAATTCCAGTCCTATTTATCTCATGATATATCAATATTTACCCAATGAATTATTGGAAGATATATGTCCCACCCATCCTTGGTTATAACATGACCATCGTCCATGGTTATAAAATAACCACCATCCTTGGTTATAACATAACCATCATACTTGGTTAAAATGTAGCCACCATCCTTGGATATAACGTAACCACTACCACATAAGGAAAATCATACATATGTGTTCCATAAGATCATAAAACATTAATCATATCATTGTAGCATAATATATGTAAAGAAAATGGATTTCATAAATATTTCATCAATTCATTGTAACATAAACCATGGGAAATAAAATGGTTTCATAAAAATATCAACAATATAAACATTACCCATCTAGAGAAATACTAAAATTTTTATCATTTCATCAAATCCTCAGTAAATAATAATTAACATAAAATATGTTATCTTAGATGTAAAATGATTTGAAAGATCAGTTAGAACATTTCTTGGGGAAAATATCCATTTCACTTTGAAATAAATCTTTTAAAACATAAAGTTATCCCAATTATTAAGGAAACATTTTCTTTGAAAATAATATTGGAAATTTTTAATGGAATATTCAAAACATTGATTGGTCATGATGGTTGATGCATGCCAGTCATGGGTCATAGAAAAACAATATTTTAATTACATAAGTATAGTATAGTAGTTGATCCTAGGTAGTATTCTGAGGAGGAGTTCACACAAAACAAGTTTGTCACTTTTTAATGGTTTTATGAAGACAATTTAATTAATTTTCAATGATGTGTGAGAAATAGGAAGATTGATTTGATCGATTTTCAAAAAATGCTAAAGATGGTGATCAGAGTGGGTTTGGCTAGACCCAATGCTTTGCTATCATGGTTTCCAAATCCCCCCCTTTCTTTATTTATCTAGTTAGAGAGAGATTTTTCTACTGAGTCCTCTCTCCCCCTTGGCCAAATGGTTGTGATGAGAATATTCCTTATCATAAACCTTGGATTAGTCTATACTTCTTCCAATGTGTGTAGGATTGTATATAGTTTTCTTTATTAATTATAGAAATCTCGTACTAGGAATTTTTGTTCCCTAATAAACCAATATTCCACATGCAAGTACACACACGTGCTGACGACCGTCGAGCACTCACCAGCCGACCCAAATTTGATCCACCGTATACAGATTAGAATTGGGTGGAGGGAGATGTGATCATTGACCAAAGAAATATATATTTTTATAATTAAAACCTAACAAAACATCATTTGAAGTTTAAAACTGAATTTATGATTGAAAACATATTATTAAAGAATAAGGGATCTTATTAAATTGAAGCATAGAAACACAAGTAATCACTTTGGTCCAGCCTTCCCCTTCTCAATCACTCAATGATACTACCCCTTAGTGGATGGGTAAGTCAAGATGATGTGGGATAAGGGATACATTATAATAAAATAACTAAAATAAATAAATCTAAATAAGTCCATCGTCCAATGCTTCCCTCACCAGTCAATTGGAGGAATTGTGGATGGAATGGAATGCCTTGAGAGGTGGGAGATCCTCTCCTTTTATAGGTAGATTCTGTCCTTCATAAGTTGGCACGTTTTATCCCCAATTAATGATTGAATAACGCCTTGATCCTTTCATTAAATATCTTCAATATTTCCTTGGTCGTCCACCCTCAAAGGTTCAGTGTATTTGGACACTTGTTGAGAGAGTTGTGTCCTTTTTAATCCAAAAATTTATTCTATCCAGGCATACTCTCCACATTTAACATATCATGTATTAATGACCATGAAAACAACCTCTTCACTTTATGTATCCTTCATGAAATATGTTTATCATCTTCTTTTTCAGACATCCTTCAAATTTTATTTTAATGTTCCACCTCATGCACGAGTTATAATTTTTTTATTGGAGGTTTCTTTTGCTGGATGAGATTTCTAGGAAGCTTCCTTCAATTTGGTTTGTTCAAAAGCCATCATAATGCATTCCAAACTCCATGAAATTTAATGTGAGAATGATCCACTGAGTCCTATTTTATCTACAAGTGTAATCACTTCAATTGGATGAGTGTAGATCGAGATATGTTTCCGTTACTGTGGTGGGGTCCACGCTATTCGCCCGAAAACACCTTTATCTTCATTGATTTTTTAAGCCTCTAGATGCTCGAATCAACCCCTTTTCCAGAATAGAAAAATGAAGTAAATAACAAAAAAAGAATCATTTAATTTGGAATTATATTTTTAATGAAATGACCAAAATACTCTTGATGTGATAATTTGTCAAAAATATATATTTAAGAAACATTCCATTTTTAGAACAAAACACACCAAAAATGTTAAAATCATGAAAATGAGAAAAAATTGATTTATGAGATTAAATCATTGAAAATAATATCATAAAATGATAAAAATATTATCTCTATCAATTTCCCCACACTTAAAGCATGCTTGTCCTCAAGCATGAAATCTCAACATTGAAAATCTGAGGGTACCAATGTTACCAATTTTTAAAATCCAAAGAAATAAAATAAAAAATAATCAATAAAAAATAATTTTTTTAAATTCCACATAAAATATCAATTTAATTTCCCAATTTTCAAAGAAACAATCAACTCATGAATTTTACTTTTCCCTTTTGATAAATGATGGGACTTCTCCTTTCATTCATTAATTCTCCTTAATTCATTGTTATTAAACTTTAAATATCATGATTTACCTCATTTAAATATTTTCTCTAATCTCTCATGATACAATTCAAGTGGAGTTATTCTCATATCATGAGAACATGCTCCTTATCCATAGTCTTGTTAATAAACTACTTTATCCACTTTGTAAACACAAAAAATATATAAAATCATGAGGACTTTCAATAAAGGTTTAAATAACTATGTGGCTTATGGTTGGTGGGAAAATGATTAAAAAAGTTTTAGGACAGAAAGAGGAGGTTAGACTCTTATGTATAATTCATGATTAATTCAACTAAAAACACAGAAAATACCTATCTCAATCCCATTTGACAATGTGAAAACAACACCACCCCCTTTTATGACATGTTACAAGAGCCAAGAAGTGATTACAAAGAATGATATCATCCAATTTCTCCCCCTTTTTGTATATTTTTTTGTAATGTTCCAGAAAGGCACGACTTTATTTTTTTCCCATTATTTTTTTAAGCTCCAAACAGACACAACATTATTTTCAATTTTTTTATTTTTTTATAGAGAACCATATTAAATGAAATAATCATAATGAAATGATGACTCATGACCAATTTTCTAATAATAAATTTCCCAAAATGATGACGCACACCTCACACGACCCATAAATGATACACATCCAATGAACGCACATGAAAGGCCCTTACCCCACACTCAAACTTGAAATATCCATGAAAAAATACTAAAAGTATAGGAAGGTAAGTAAATATCATCTTGTAATGTGACTTAAACCTATAATGAAATCCCTAGATTCGGGATAACAAAGGATAAATTTATGGGTGGGTTTTAGTTAAATATGTGGCTAGACAAAGTAGTGCCTCTATCATTTTAAATGCGTTTTTACACAATCATATATTTGACTAGTTTCAATACAAGTTCTAGCAGCTGACATGTCCCAATATCACTCAAGAAATATGATCAAGATACAATAGAAAATATTTATTCTATAAATCCTCTCGGGAATGGGAATATGATATTGGAAAATCACTAATGGCATGATTAATAATAAAAAATTAATTCACATGAATTTCAAAAATTCAAATCACGAAATATGGTAGGGAAATTTCATTTACATGAATAAATTAATTACTTCAAATCTTGCATCTTTATTTCAATATCCATACTTCATTTTAATAATCCAATTATCCATTTTTCTCATTCAATCTTATTAACATTGAAATCTAAAATATGGAATCACTAGATTCCTAAGAAACTCATGTCTCCTAGATAATTCAAGTAAAAAATGAATTCAAGAATGGGAATGCATGGACTGATTTAATTCACAAATCATGATTGGAGGGAAAAGCATATATGGAATTCAAATGATATTGAATGTAAAAGAAAACTCCCTTTAGAAATGAGTCTTCAATCGGGTGGTGCTTTTTATGTTTCTTCAGTTCTGTTTTGAAGCGTATTCACAACGTGCGTTCTATTAAGTACCTTACATTTTTTATGCATTGCATCATGGACCTAAAATATAATAATGAAAAAAATGATAATTTAGGCATTTTCAATCATTATAGAATATGACCAAGGGTAAGGGTGGACTAAAGATAAAACACAGGTTGCCTCCCAAAATATCTTTTGTTTAATGTCGTTAGCTTGACCCAAAAATTGATTTTTTTGAAAAATATTTAGAAATCCTAGACTATAAGATTCCCTCCCCCATAATTAATTGATGTAGTGTCCTCAATGAATTTAAATTTATTTAACATGTATGGAGATTTGAAAATGAATCATAGAAATAAATCAAATGTAAAGGTATGACCTGACAGATTTTATTGATAAACAGGTTAGAGGAGTCTAATCTCCTACACTGGCTCTTTCCTATTTCTTGTTAAAGACATGTTATACCAAAAAGAGTATGATTTTTGTCCTTTCATACCAAAACATTAGTAAAAACATTGAAATTGTGTTCTTCGGATATGGTTTTCAATATTTCTTAATATTTTTTTGCTTCCTTGTTGCAATACGAACCTCACTCTTTTTAAGGGGTTTTGGCGTCCTTTGAAAATTCCTCTCTTCTCTTGATGTGGGAGATTGACCCTCAATTTTCTTTACCCATATGAACATGGTTTTGGTTTTTTCCTCTTCACATTTAAATAAGATAGGTATTTTTTGAAACTAATTGAGTACATATTTACCTTTTTCTTGTGATCCAATTTTCCCATTGGTTTGAGAATATCCTTTACATTACTCTTCAGTTTTAATGGGGTTTTCCCTAACCTTGTTCAACTCATGTTCCATTGCAAGGAATGTGGAAGTATTCTCAGCTAGTCATTCCTTCTTCACAACAAGTTCCTTCCAAATAATTGTGAGAATATTTTCGAGTTCAGCCTCATTGAGTTTATACATCTTGATCTCAATATCTTCTCCTGATTTTTATTCTACAGCCTCTTCTAAAAAAACTATCCAATAATTCTAAGGTTTTCTATTATAATTTTTTAGTTTGTTCTTTTCCTTTTTTTTGGTTGATTTCATTTAATTAATGAACACCTAACATATTCTTCATGGCTTCGAGTATATTGAAATGCACTCGACTATCTCTGAGCTCCATTGAGAGTGTTCCCTCATTCACATTTTTGATGGTCTTTGCAGTCTTTTTGAATGGTCTCCCCAATATGATGGGTGATTGTGAAGAAATACTATCTTCTTCCATCTTCAGCACATAAAATTCATCTAGGAACAATACACCTTTGACCTTTACAAGAACATCTTCCAGAACACCTACTAGGAAAACTGTGGATTTGTTTGCGAGCTAGACCACCACTCTATCGGGTTCAATTTTCTAATCTGAAAAGATGTAAATACTGAGTGAGGCATAACATTTATTAGAGCACCTAAATCACCTAGTTCATCATAAAAATTTAAACAAATAATGGTTCAAGGAATAGATAATTTCCTTGGATCATGACATTTTTGTGGTATCAGTGATGTGATTAGGGTTTAAACAATTCTTCCCAAGTTTATCCTTTCATTAAAATCTAGCCTCGTTATTTTAGAGCAAAACTCCTTCGGAAATTTTGCATAATTATGGATTTTTTTATTTCCTCAAGTAGTGGGATGTTAATCTCAACCTTTCGGAATGTTTCCTAAATTTCCCATTGAATTCGTTCTTCTTCACCATTCCTTAACTCAACCAATTCATATGGTAATGGTGTTGGGATATCCTTTTTCTCCCTTTGTTGTTTTTGAAAATGTGTTTCCAGTATTTTCTTCCTAAATCACGTTATTTATCCTTTTTTGTTGACTATGTCTTTTGGCTGGACAGGACATGATTCAGGAGGTTCCCTGGAATCCTCCTCCTCACATTTTTTTGGTAGTTTGATCTCCTTCCCACTTCGGGTTATGATTTCACTAACATTATCCTTTGGATTGGGAATTGTTTGTGTGGGAATCTTACCTTGGTTCTTGGTGAGAGAATCCATAATGCTTTCAAATTGATCAGCTATCTTGTCCATTTTATCTTCTATTCCTGCAAATCTGGTCTTCAACTGTTGATCTTCAGTTTTAGGTGCACTTGTGGATGGTTTCTCATAATTATTTCGCTGGAATGGTGGTGTTTTGAATGATTGTTTTTGTTGGTAGAAATGATTATAAGGTTGTTGTAATGGTTTTGGGTTCTGATATTGCTGCTGAAAAGGTGGTGTAGCTTGATTTTGTTGAAATTCATACCCTGGTTGGTTCTGAGGTTAGAATTACCTTTGCTGATAGGCCTCAGAATAAGATTCTATCTCCTGCACTTCTGTACATTGATCAGTGTAATGATAAGTAAAAGAGCATAAACCACATACCAGACTCGGGCATTATTGATCTGTCGCATAGTTCACAGAAATTTTCCTCATAACATTAGTCATTTCCTTCAGTGTTTATTCAAGTAAGGGTGAAGAAGAATTGGAATTATTTACCTCATGGATGCCTCTAGTTCTCGTACCTATGGTGCCAAACTACTATGAGTTTTGTGAAATCTTTTAAATCATTCCTCTGGAATCCATTGGTGACTTATCAATCAAGGCTCCTCCAGATGATGCATCTAGCAGGTTTTAATCATTGTCAATCAATCCTTGATAGAAGAAAACAATGAAATGGTGTTCTTTCATAGTTTGATGTGGATAGCTAGAACATAGCTTCTTGAATTTCTCCCAATGCCCATAAAGTGTTTCTCCGGCCAATTGACGAATGACATAGATCTCTTTTTGGATAGCTATGCTCCTAGATACAGGAAAAAACCTTTTCATGAATCATCTTTGAATATCTTCCCAGTCTTGTACTTCTCCTAGTTGTAGACTATAAAACCATTCCATTGCTACTCCCTCCAGTGATAAGCGGAATTCCCTCCACATTTCCTGTTATTATCCAACACCTCAGGGTCTGTAGCTGAAGCACACATTTGTAAATTCCTGGACATGCCTATTGGGGGGTTCACCTAAAAGACCATGGAATTTAGGAATAATTTGAATCATGTTAATTCACAATTCAAAATCATTTTCTAAGTCCGGGATAGATAGTTGATTTTGTTGGTTATCAAATTGTGGTGTGAAAAGATCATGAAAATTTGGTTGGGATTTCCAACCATTGGAGGTTCAGAGTGATCACTAGATATGTCACTTGAATCTGTTAGTTGAATTTCTTTAAACTCTATTTTCAAATTTTTCTTTCTCAATTAGGTTATTTTTCGCTCAATTTCTGGATCAAATTCAATTAAATTTTTTTTTTGAACTACGAGTCATTCAAAATAAATTTTTTTAAGGGTTTTAAGGCACTGCCTCCCTAGAAACGGCTCCAAGTTTAACGCATTCCAGCCATGGGGAGTGGAAAAAAACAATATTTTAATTACCTTATTATAGTATTGTAGTTGATTATAGGTAGTCTCCTAAAGAGGAGTGCACATGAAACAAGGTTGTCACTTTTTAATTGTTTTATGAAAACAATATAATTAATTTTGAATGATGTGTGAGAAATAAGAAGATTTATTTGATTGGTTTTATAAAAAATGATAAATATGGTGATCAAAGTGGGTTTGGCTAGACCCAGTTATTTTCTATGATGATTTCCAAATTTTCCCCATTTTATTTCTTTATCAAGTTAGAGAGAGATTTTTCTACTAAGTCCTCTCTCCCCTTTGGCCAAATGGTTATGATGAGCATATTCCTTATCCAAAAATTTTGATTGGTATATCCTTCTTCTAATGTGTGTAGGATTGTAGATGGTTTTCTCGATTAATTAGATAAATCCATAACCATGAATTGTTTTTCCCTAATAAACCAATATTCCACATACAAGCATACAGATATGCTGATAACCATCAAGCACTCACCACCCACCCTAATCTGTTCCACCATATATGGATTATAATTGGGTGGAGGGAGATGTGATCATTGACCAAAGAAATACAAATTTATAGAATTGAAACCTAACAAAACCATATTCAGAGTTTAAAATAGAATTTATAATTGAAACTAGATTATGAAAGAAGAAGGGATCTTATTAAATTGAATCACAAGAACTGAGGAAATCACATCGGTCCAACCCTCCCCTTCCCGATCACTCAATGATACTACCCCTCCATGGATGGGGAAGTCGAGATTATGTGGGAGAGGAGAGACATTAGAATAAAAGAACAAAAAGAAATAAATCTAAATAAGTTCGTCGTCCAAATCTTCCCTCCCCGGTCAATTGGTGGAATTGTAGATGGAATATAATGCCTGAGAGGTGGGAGCTCCTCTCCTTGTATGGGAATATTTTTTCCTTCATAATTTGGCGCGTTTTATAAATAATTAATGATCTAATAATGCATTTCAACCTTCATGAAATATCTTTAATATTTCTTTGTTCGTCCACCCTCAAAGGTTCAGTGTATTTGGACGCTTTGTGAGGGAGTTATGTCCTTTTTACTCCAAGCATTTATTATATCCATGAAAAATCTACACATTAAACATATAATGTATTAATGACCATTGAAACGGCCTCTTCACACATTAGATCCTTCATGAAAGATTTTTATCATCTTCTTGGGCAGACACCCTCCGAATTTCAGTTTAATTTTCCACCTAATGCACGAGTTATGATTTTTCTATTGGAGGTTTCTTTTGCTGGATGAAATTTTCAAGAAGCTTCCTTCAATTGCGTTCATTCAAAGGCCACCATAATGCATTCCAAACTCCATGAAATTTAATGTGTGAATGCTTCATTGAGTCCTATTTCATATACAAGTGTAATAACCTAAACTGTATGACTGTAGACCAAGATGTGTTTCTGTTACTATGGTGGGGTCCACGCTATCCGCCTAAAAAAATATTTAACTTTATCGATTTTTTAAGCCTCTAGATGCTCAAATAATCCCCTGGTCCAGAAGATAAAAATGAAGGAAATAAATCATGAATTCAAAAAAAAAATCATTCAATTTCAAATTATATTTTTAATGAAATGAAAAAATACCCTTGATGTGATAATCTATCAAAAATCCAGATTTAAGCGACATTCCATTTTTATCCCAACACATTCCAAAAATATTAAAATCATGCAAATAAGCTCAAATTGGAAAATTTTATGAGATTAAATAATTGAAAATCATATCATAAAATGATGAAAATATTATCTCTATCAATGGTAGAAAATCCCGATCATGTCTTATATGTTAAAATAGAACATTTCTTTCACACTTTTGTAGAAAAATTTTAAAAGTACCTTGTTCTGAAAATGATAATAATATTTATTTTAAACCATTTATTAAAATTAAAAAAAAGGAAAAATGAATTTAAAAAATAATATAATAATATTAAAACATTTTTATAAAACATGGATATGGAAGAAAATGTTTTTTGTTCGAAGAAAAAAATAAAGCCAATTTTCCCTAAATACATTTTCATTATATTGAGTTCTTAAAATGAGTAAAATGAAAAGAAAACATTTATTCTCAAGAAATAACAAGTGGATAATAAAATTCATGATTTTTTAGAGCTAGATCATAAGATTTCATCATTAGAAACATAATCATAAATAATCCTGATAACCAATGAGATTGTAACCTAAAACCATTACCACTTTGGAAACTATTAAAACATAATCCCCATGAAATAAATAAACTTATATGAATATTTATATCCTATAATTTCCATGATAATAATTATAAAATACATTCATAGGTAGTATATACATCTCACAATAGAAGTAAGTTATGTATAATGCATATGTCCCATATAAATAAAAGTGAGACGAAAATACCTTATCACTTTGGAAACATTTGAATTATAGGAACCGATAAATAATAATATAAAATAAAATGTTAAATATCATGAATTGAATTATATTCATGATATAACATGTCAAAGTTTTACTATATTATCAAAAAAAAAATTAAGGGTGAATGTGGCATATGTCTCTCAAAAATAAAAGAGACTTTAAATCCCTTACCTTAGGTCTGACTTCCTTCATACACATTAGAATATAATATATAGTAAATATATATTTATTATATATATATATATTATATACCCATAATTATATATATCATACCATATATTATTTACTTATAACCTTTTATCACCTTTTTGTTAACACTTATTTAATAAAATCATTGCTCTGGGTGATATTTTCTTCGTTTTTTATGTATGTTCGAGTTTGGTGGTCATGGTCCTTGTATTTTTATCATGGTTACATCATATAAATTTTTCTAATAATGATATAAATACCATATATAATCATTATATACATGTTTACATTCATTCATAAAATATGTAGATATCAAATGAATTACACCATTCCTAGAGACAGTAGGTCGTACGTACGCCTGAGCGTTGTTTCCATTTTTCAATGGATGAAAAGAAAGAAATATAAATAATAATTAAACTATAAATAATCATAATTATGTCATATATATTCATTAAATACATCCTTATTACCATCCTATTAAAATAGAATTGAAAAACGAATCACATCGCCTCATAGAGGTGGTAGTCCACACGTATGCATAATTTACATTATAATTTTCCAATGGTTTGAAAGGTAGGAAGGTAGATATGATATTATAATTAAATTAGTATAATTATTTCATAATTATCATATATAAATATTTAACTCATAATAATACCCATATATAAAATATGGAGATGAGAAATGAATTTTATCGCTAAGTGGAGACGGTAAGTCGTACGTACTCACGAGTGATATTTTCACTTCACATTTGATAGAATGAGGGTGGATAAAGGTTTTTTAATAATCATAATAGTATTTGAGTATATTTAGGATAATTAATTTATATTTTTATGAATAATATAAATGATTTATATGAGGTAAAAGAATAATAAAAAAGAAAGTGATCGGTTAAGGCGATTACCTTTTCTTTGAAATAACTTCTTTAGATATCCTCTTAAGGGATTTAGGGTTGGTATTTTTGGAATACCAGAACCTCAAAAATGTTAATATTGAATTATATGATAGAAACTTTCATAATTTGATTGATATAGAGGGCTTGATGTGGCATGATTAAGAGAAAGTATGGGCTCCCTTTTATAACTGAGGGGAGGAGCACTCTTGGAATTTCATAAATTATAAAATTAATATAAATTAATTTTGATGTAAAAACAGTTCAAATTAATAATATTAGAATAAAATATTATTAAGAGTCCGAATACTATCATAAAATAAAAGTTTTACAATTTTGGATCACATTTTTACCCTTATCCCTTTATTTTAACCCTTTGTTAACCCTTTTGACAATTACCATAATATTAAATTTTTCTACACTTTAAGGGTTAATGTTATTATAAAATGAATTTTTTTTACCATTATTGATTTTTAAAACAATATCCCATCATTTTTTCCAAATTTAATGTTTTTTTAATTTTATATCATCTAATAAAATATTATTTATTATAAAATATCATTAATGTCCTTTTAGACTCTATCCATTTCATTTTTCTTTAAATACATCAATACAAGGGGGTATTTTGAATTTAATACTTTAAAACACACATAATATTTCATATAAATCTATAAATTTCATGTTACATATTAATTAATTCAAATTATATCACTTTTATTATTTTTAAAATCATTTATTTTATTTTCTGTAAATTCAATAAATATTTTATTAGTGTTACACAAGAATTTAAAGTAATTTTATAATTTATAAAAATTGTAAATAAATTTATATAATTAAAATAATTTCATTAATCTTAAAATAGGTATTTATATTAATTAATAATTTTTTTTGTCCATATGTGGTCATATAATATATATTTAAAACTAAGAGATTGGCATTTTCTAACTTTCTTTTCCTTAAATATTATATATGTAATTTTCATGGAAAAGTGTCCATTAAACAAATAAATTTCAAGAATAATGTGATAGGGGTATAATTTCATTCATAAAATAATAATTATTATGAATATTTATGGCCTTATCACTTAATTTTAACCTCGATTACCCTGATACTAAGGTGATAAATTTTACCACGGTTACTATTCATATTGACAAAAAATAACAAGGGACTATTTACCAAATTTGAGCCTCATTATCCAAAACATTGAATCCATTTTATAAAATTCAAAACCTATAAGTGGAATTAAATAAGTTTAAAATAATTGTTCAAAACATGATCAAAACATGATCAAAACTGCTTTTTTAAAAATACAGTTTTTAAGCATAAAACAAGATTTATTCTTATCCCACTCCTAGAAAAATATTAGATGAATATTAAAAAAAATTATTAATTATATTATATATATATATTTAAATAAAACATTTAAACAATATTTATCAAATTAATTAATTAATATAAAAACCCATTGTGTGCATAAAAACCGTTTTTGTAGAAAAAATGACTTTCTATGTATAAAAACATTTATATACCGAATTCAAATATAACATTTATTTAAATTAACTTAATTGAATTATTTATAATATAATAAAACTAATTTTACTTTAAAACCATTTAAAACAAAATGTAACTTTGTACATGCTTGAAAAAAAATACATTTTTCAATAAAAAATCAGTATATTTAATTATTCACAGGAAAATCAATATTTTTAGAAAAATACCAAAAATTAACCCTAATATAATTTTATTATGATGATTTAAACAATGTATTTTTTTTATGAAATAAATTTTTTAAAAGATAAAAAAATATATAATATTTTCTCATAAAATTCCATAAAAATAATTTTGCAGGAAATCTGTTTTTGAAGCATAATATAACTTTGATAAAAATTTAATGCTTATTTCCTAAATATTAATCAATAAATTTATTTTGAGTAGGATATTTTTCTTTTCATAGGTCCCATAAGTTATTTAATCCTATTAATACGTGAAAATTTAATTATTAACTTATAACGGGCGCATATTTTATTAATATATTTCGACTTCTTTAAATTCAATGTTGTGGGTAACAGAGGTTGTCAAAGAAATTAAATTTATTTTTAAAAAATATATTTCATAATTTTTTGGGGTGTTACAATTTTTTCCCATTATAATTGAACTCTTAGATACCTATACATCATGGGACTACCTGGGTTCGTAGAGAAGTTTAAACTATGAGATTCATCAAGAAATTAATTCTTTATCTTAGATACTGATAGTACACATAGTCTCTTTCCAAATTTCAATACATAATCTTCATATATGAAGTTTATAAATATCTACTATTTTATGGATTTAATTTTATTTTTTAAACCCTTGTCATATTGTTAAGAATTTTTTATCTTCTCTAGTAAATATTTTTTTGAAATTACTTAGGAAATGAATTATTTTTCCCCTTCTATAGTAATTTTCAAGCTTAAATTTTCTAAATCCACGAACATTGGATCCTTTTCTATCCTCAACATGGATAGAACACCATGATCCTTTACACTAAATGAATCTTACACTGTGATTTCCTACCCAGGTGGTATTGTATTTCATAATCACAGTCCTTGACTAGATCTATTGACCTCTATTTCCTTGGTGTGTAAGAAAAAATCATCATTTTGTATAAGGACGCACCCTAGTCCTTTATTTGATGCATCTCTATATATAAAAAATCCATCCATTATAAATGGTAATTTTAATATTTGTGCATTGATTGATATATTATTCAATTCCTCAAATATTTCACTACATTCCTAGACTATGCATATTAGACCGCTTTACATGTCAACTTGGTTAACAAATGTGATAATCAGGAAAAAAATTCAACAAATCATTTATAGTAAGTAGTTAAGCCAATGAGACTATATATCTATATTATATTCATTAGTTTGGTCTATTATTTAAAAAAACCTTTATGGGTTCAACATATATTCTATCCTTGGAGACAATATGGTCAATAAAAAAACTTATTAAAGCACAAAATCATACTCACTGAATTTCTCATATATTTTATTATTCCTTAGAGTATCTAGGACAATTTTTAAATAATATTCATATTCTTTATAAAAGATATAGTATATCAAGGCATCATCAATAAAATCCACACAAAAAAATTATCAAGATAATCCTTAAATTTAATTCGATACATAAATATAGAGGGTGAATTTTTTATCCCAAAGGGTATTACTGTGAACTCATAATGTTTATACCTTATGAAAAAAAGTTTTCTTTAGTCTATCATCCTTCTTGATCATTAATTTATGATAACTAAAATGGTTATAAATCTTTGAGAAGTGTTGATCCCCATGAATTTGATCAAATAAATCATCAATGCAAGGTAAAGGATATATTTTCTTGACAATAATAGCATTTATTTACATATAGTCAATTCATAACCTCATATACTCATCCTTCTTCTTCACAAATAAGATATGTTCTCCCCATAGTGAAATATTAGGGTGTATAAATCCTTTATCACACAACTCTTTTGGTTGTTTCTTTAATTCTTCCAATTCCACAAAATCCATTCTATATGGACGCTTGGATATGGGTTTTTCATAATGGATAAGGCCAACAGAGAATTAAAATTCATTTTTTAAAGGATGGGGTCGAAGCCTCAATTTATTATTAAAGCAAATACCTCTTTAAGTGTGCGTAGAGGGAGACCCATTACATAGCCCGAAGGCCCAAGGCCAAGTGGCCTGAATACAAGGCATAAAAGCCCATTTTTTTGCCCAAAAGACCTCTCAGTGAATAGTATTGCTACAGTACCTGCGTTGCTACAGTACCATTGCCGCTATAGTACCATCGCTGCTACAGTCCCAGCTATAGTGCCTCTGCCGCTACAGTTCCTCCACTGCTACAGTACTGCTACAGTACTGCTATAGTACCCCCAGAAATTTTTCCCTACCCGGAATTGATCGTGTGTCTTTTGTATGCCAAGTAGGATCCTATACCATTTGGGTAAAGGCTTTTTGGCATAGAGAATTAAAATTCATTATTAGGTGGATATTTTGGTAATTAATTAGGAAATACATCAGTATAATCACTTAAAATATATATATAATCTATTATAATAATATCCTTATCATTAATTGATTCATATTCTCCAATAATTTCATTAATTTGAGCCATTTGAGTGGTTATAAATAACAATCTTCTAATGAAGTCTCCCTTTTAAAAACAAGATATTCTATTCCATCCTCATAGATTGTAATTTATTTCTCTCAAAAATAAATTCGTTCATTATACACTGAGAGTCAATCCATGCCATGTATTATGTCAAATTAAACCATTTTATAATAACTAGGTTTAAAAATAAGGAATATATGTGCATTTTAATAGAGACAGACCAATATAATTCCATTAATATAAGATTTCCACTAGGATTTTTCACTGAAAACTCCATTATTAATTCATCGAGGGATGATTTTATGTTATTAGAATAATTGAACGAAATGAATGAGTGCATAGATCTAGAGTAAATTAATGTATTATATAACTTTGAGTTTATAATAAAAGTACCTATTATGACATAATTTAGGACCACATCTTATTTTTTGTGATTTAATAGGCTGGACCTTTCTCCCTTGGCCCTTTCTAGGTTATATTTCCTTATCACTTAGCAAAATGGTATGAAAATTGGCTCATATCTTTATAATTGAAGCATTATAAATTATTGGATTCTATTTTTACCTTAAAGTTTTGAGTGTTATGGACTTTATATTCACAATTTAAATAAACACACAATCCCTTCAAGAATTCCCTAAGGTATTTATTCCAAAAATTATTAGATGTTTGAAATCATACCCATCCTTTATTTTCGTTTTCCAAATTTAATTTAATAAGGAACTGATCCATCCAATTTTTCTCTTTATTACATTTTAAAATATAAGACCTGGATAATTACTTCTTGGACTTGATTATGATTTTAACTAAATGTTTGAGAGACTAATTATCTCCAAAGTCTTGTATTAAATCAATCAAATAAGTTATTAATATTTATTTAAGGGATTTATACATAATCTACAACATGTATTGATAACCTTGTAAATTTAGCCTCATACTCAGTAATAGTTTATTCATTATTTTGTCTTAAATTTAGAAATTTCCTATCCATGTTAGTTATTTTCTCATGAGGAAAGTATCTCTTTAAGAATATCACTTTAAAATCATTCCACTCCATGCTTTTATCTTTTAATCCATCTTGGTGTTTTTAATCAAAGAACAATATTGATCAAAATCTCCCCTTAGAATATATACATCAATGACAACCTTATCAATTTCACTATATCCTAAAGTAAGGAATATCATCTCTAAATATTTGATCCATTTCACTGCCACTAATGGATTAGTCATTCCATTAAAAGTTAGAGGTTTCTTATGCATGAAGCGATCCAACATTGTTACATGATGCTGAGGTGAAATATGTTATTCCATATGAGAATGGTTATTTTTTATTACTAGAGTTAACTTCCCTAATATAATAATTATATAATCAAATACAACACCAAATTCATTAATTTTATTGCAATATATATTTCTACATTGATTATATGTATTGACATAGTTTTTGTTCCTTCCATTCGGCGCTATTTCTAAAAAAGTGGCATATAATTAATTTTTTCATGAATAAAATTATGAATAATAATATAAAATTCTTATAAATTCACTAAAAATTAATTTCATGTAATATATAAATATTTATATAATATTCTAAGGTTTTTCCATTGGGTTACGTTCTCTAAGTATAAACTTCTTAATCTAGTTCTAAAGGTTTCTACTAAAATTTCTCTGATACCAACTGTAACACCTTGAATACAATAACCTAGAGCCAATGGTTATTTTATTACATTGGTGCAGAATACATATACCATAGGATATAATAATTTAATAGACTTGGGAAACTAGATACATAAATGAACGTTATATTACATTGAAAACTGATGTTGCATCATTTGAAAACATGAAAACATTATTACATCTACTTGAAAATCCACATGTCACAAATATTAATATTAATGATTTCCTAGGTAAATGAGAAACAAATGGTGATCTTAGATAGTTATTAAGGGGTGGCATATAGTGGAAGCTAAAAAAAAATAAGCATGGGATACATAATATGGTAGAAATAAATAATTAAATAAATTTCATACAAGTGATAACATTAGAATAATATATCTATGAATAACATAATAATGGTAGTAAATAAATCACATAGATAATAACAACTTATCTCATAGTGATGGAATCCATAATTTTGAACATCAAAAACATATCATCTAAGGCTTAATGTAAGGACATCAAACACAAATAGTTTAGGAATGCACCAAATACCCAACTAGTTTGTCTTATAAGACTTATCGATTCATCATAGGGCTATATAATTTCAATACCCACCTATCAAATTATATTTCAAATGCATCTATTATAGGAATAGAACGGATAAATAGTACATACCATACTATTCCCTAAGGTACCTCATACATAATCATGCCTATGTAATCAATAGATATCTATATAGAAATAATGGATAGGTGGAATATCATTATTTTCCCATTCAATGGAATAAAATGGATATCTTGGTAAATATACAAAAATTTAACTTAGAAACTATAGGATATTCCCAATATAATGGGAAGTACCCCTATCAAAAGGAATGCTAAAAAGTAGTGGTGTATGGTACTTTCAGGGTAGAAGGATATTAATAGGAAAGAGTCATTTAATACAATAGTTTTAAATAGTAGGAGACCAAATTAATGATAAAAATTTACCCTCTAAAAATTACGTTTATATCTCACATATATTCAATATGAATTAGGGATACAAAATTTCCTTAAGGAAATACTTTCATGTCAACATGCATTGATGAAGAAGATAAAAATGTTCAAAAATAAAGTTTAATCTACTTTGGACCTGATAGAGGCTCTACCATCTACATCTATATATTCCTTAGAAAAATATCACCTCTTAGAAATAATACGTACATAATATCATAAACACATGGAATCCTTTGGGATTTGGGTAATGGAGTTTATGACTATGGGAAATTTTAAGTATAATAACGGCTTAAAAATGTGGTTTAATGAGAGGTAATTGAAATCAATCATTGATAATACAATAATAAATTTATAAAAATGAAGAATAATAAAATTTTATATTAAAATGAGAAGTAATTGGAAAGGATTACAAAAGTAAATAGAAGAGATTAGGAACCCTTACCTTAAAAAGTAGATTTTCAAAGCTTGAGAAGGAACACCATAGAACCTTATAATCTCTTTGAATGGAATATTGGGATGAAAAATGATAAGATAACGAGGATCAATAATTTTTGGGTAAATATTAATGATAGTATGGGTGGATATTTATAGAAAATGTTGGAGAATTGTTTATTAATTTCTAAGCATAATCCTTTGAAATCATGGTTGTATAAAATAAAAAACCATCGGCTACCCCTAGATTTCACTCGCGATTTTTTAAATTTAAGACATTTTTTAACATTTTTATGTTTCAGAACTGAAGTCTGTTATTTTATATTACTTTTTTCATAGAAATATTATTTTCAAAAAATATTGTTTTTTAAATCTTAATTTCAATTTTAGATTTTGGAATGTATAATATCAATTTGGGAATTGATTTTAATTAATTAAAATACATTATATCAATAATTGAAAATATTATTAATCAATTATTAATATAAATTTAATCATTAAATCATTTTAAATAATAATTAAATCATAATATTTATCATATATTCATACCATATTTTACTATTTACCCAAAAATTTGACTGTTTGAGAAAATTATAAAAAAATCATTATTAGGTAATTTCAATATGAATATTTTAAATGTAAATTCATTTTTCATATAATAGTTTTTTATATATTTCAATTTTAATAATTAAATAAAACTCTTAGTGTACTTCAAAATCATTCAATTGGCATTAAAAACTAAAACTATTTTTTATTTTAAGACATGTGTAGAATTATATTACTATTCATTAATCAATATAAATTATTAATAATTATTAATTTTATTTTTATCAAATAGTTTTATTCATTTTATTATATACTTTTATTTATAATAGTTACATTACAATTACAACTTCCAAATTCCCAGCAATCATATTCCCAACAGTTTGATTCCAATGGTCATATTACCTCTTATATACAATTTATTGTAATATCTAATATCATTAAAATCATTATCTTAGATCATATAATATATATGTACAATTTTATATTGTTTTATTTATAATAAAAATGTATCTCATATTCTTATCATTCTTTTTAGAGTATGATCCAACAGATTGAAAGATTATAGTGTTGACCCATATTATTACATATTTTATGGTTCTAGTTTTATTTGCTATTGTAAATTTAATTTTATGATTTATTTTTTTATTACTATGTCTTATACACATTATGTTGAAATAATAAAATTTTTTATGCAAAAAAATTTGATTAAGTGTTTACTTACTATAGTTGAATCTAGGGTCCTATATGAACCTAGTAAAAATTTATTATGCTCCTAATTTACTTTATACACCAATTATGTTGGTGAAATAATTTTATAACTAGCTTTAGAGTGATCATATTTGAATAATAAAACTAATTAGAACTAATTTACCCCCCCCCCCACACACACACAATGTTGATGATTCATAAGTTTCACAAAAAATTGTTATCATGTCTCATACTCACTCTTGAACATCTCTCATTGATGATTCCCAAGTAACATCACAACATTATCAAAAAATCAGATTCCTATATTTGATGATAAATAGTTTCATATATGGAAGAAAATAATGGTATCTTATCATCTCTATTTAGAATTGATGTTCTTGAGTCTATAATTCAAGGTTTCTTAGTTCCAAATGAGACTTTTATCTAGTCCACATCTAATAAGAAAAATTTTGATAGTGATGGGAAGGAAAGGAATAAAATATTTTCTTCATTATATATAAAATATTTAACAAAATTTAGGGGATTAAAAACCACTAATGAAATCTAGAAAAAAAGTTTAGAATATCTATAAGGGAGACAAAAATTTAAAGGAATAAAATTTACAACTTTACATAAGGTAGTTTAAATATGTCAGTATAAAAGAATTAGAATATGTTGATTATTTATTTACCAGAGTGTATATGATAGTTAGTACCATTAGTGGGCGTGGAGAATCACTTGAGGACTCCATAGTGTTGAATAAATTAATCCAAACACTCTCACGTAAATTTAATGTTAAGATCTCATCACTTGAAGATAGAGATCTTGAAAACTTTAAAATTGATGAGCTTCATAGTACTCCAGTTTCATATGAGATAAAAAATGATCTACTATTAAAATCAAGGTTAATAAGGAGAAATAATATTCATTTAAAGTTTTTTGAAATATAAATATTGAATATGAGAGGGTTGGTACTGATGAAGATTACCACATATAAGGATTCTATAATGTTTTCCTTTTTTACTTTCATGAAACTTAAAAAAGTTAAAAGGTAAGTATTAAGGTATGTTTCCTTTTAAATTCTTTAATTATTGAAAAACAAGTCATTTTGTCATTTTTAATTTTAGAAGAAAAAATAATAATGAATAAAAATAATCACCGAAAGTATCAATCAGAAAGAAAGATTATTTCAAAATAAATTAGACTTAATAAAAGGGGAAGAGGAATATACCATCAAAGAAATTAGAAGTAACATTCTATTTATAGGTAAAGGTGTTTTTAATGGTGATTTGAGTATAATTGAATAGTAAGTATCTAAAGAAACCACTTGGGAAGTTATTATTTCTCAAGAAGATAATTAAAGTTTATGTTTTAAGGATAAAATCAAATTGATAGTGAATTGGTTTGTGAAGAAGGTAAACCTTCCAAATAGTGAACTATGAGAATTGAGATCAAAATATTCCTTAAAGAAATTTGAATTATAATATATTATAATTCTTATATAAATTAATACTTTGTAAAATAAAACAATTCTATAATAAAGAAAACAAATCTATAATAAACAAAATATATAGTAATGTAATTTTAGAAATAAAATCATGAAAATTCTAAAAGAAATAATATCAATAATTATATGACTTATAATAATATAATTATTGATAAAAATAATTAAAAGGAAAATATGGAAATATTTGAAGCTGAGAAGAACATGAATAAATTCAAGTTCAATTATAATAAATTTGTCACAAAAATTGGTGAAAGTTACAAATTTTCTAAGAAGTAAATCACAGCTAAAAAATAGTTGAATGAGTATATAAAATAGAAATGACTTGGATCTACTGGTACACAAGGAATTGTATGTGAATAATGGGAGTCTACTGATATAACATCTCAAAATAAAATCATGTTTTTGGATGAATTCAGTGAAAATAATATTAGTGTCCTAGAAAAAAAAACTGAATGAATTTTAAAATATAACATGCCCCAAACCTGCACATAGATGATTCAATTCTAAAAAAAAATTTATAAAATATATTCGATAAAAATTTAGATGATATAATATAAAATTTCATATATTTTACATTAATATTACATCTCACAATAGTCTCATGCAATCCCAATAACCATTAGGTTTAGTTTCTTTGGACATTAGCTACCTAAAATACTTATTTTATAAA
Source organism: Viscum album (assembly GCA_963277665.1). Lineage (NCBI taxonomy): Eukaryota > Viridiplantae > Streptophyta > Magnoliopsida > Santalales > Viscaceae > Viscum > Viscum album. Next base: position 737,274,837 of record OY728167.1, on the reverse strand, counting down.
AATTGTGAACATTTATTCATAATTGAACTATACTAGATCCCCTAATATACATATCTTGGGTTATACTCACCTTAATAACCTAGGGAATATAAACATAAGAAATGGGTGAGATCAGATGGTCTGTAAGGGTAAAACATATCATAATTTCATCATGAATTAGATCATAATCATGTGAGAAAACATGAGAATGGTTTAAATATCATATTAAAAAGAATTTGGAACAATAATATGTGAGAGTCATTAGGTCAATGGAATGTCTAATTTTGAGTTTTATTTAACTTTTGGTTATTTCTTATACATCACATGTCACGGAGGTTGAAAAGGGGAATTTTTGGGAAGACATACCAAGGATCATAGCTAGTGCATGGTTTTTTTAACCGTGCAGCTAACCGTGTGAGGGTGTTGCGGGTTGGAAAAATAGTGTTTTGAATGTTTTTGTTATTGTTTGTCAAAATATATGAAACTTATGGGTAACCATGTGGAAATGTTTTTTTGGGAGACTATATCCCCACATAGATGGTGAACATTTTTCCTAACCGTGCGGTTAAACTGTACAGTTTGTGAAGGTCACTAAAAAAATGTATTTCACATTTTCCCCCTATCTACTTATAATGGTGTTGGAATTTATTTTCCTTCACCATAATGTAAAACCCCTTATACTTAGTGTTGTATATTCCCCCCTCCCTTACTGGTGTATTTCACTTTGGAATTATGGTGGTTTGTCCTGAGGTAAGTCAATTTCTTAAGTCTTCTTTCTCCTTTCCCATAATACTTGCTTTTTCCTCCATTTCCATGGAAGTGTGTAACCCTAGGATGGGTATTGGTGGAATATAGGGTGTTTAATGGGGTAAATGTTTTGTTTTCTAGTGTCTTAGGTGTTTGAGTCCTTAATCATCCTCTTCCTAGTGGTGATCATCAAAAGTGACAATGTTGGAACCAATTCCTATGTAGGTCTATCTATTTAAGGGAATTTTTCATTTTTTACCTTTAAATTTATAATCACCTTTGTTTTTTTTGATTAAATTTACTTTTAAAGGATTTATGACTTGTGTGTATTCCATGTTTGGTGTGTTTCATTGATTTCTTTTTAAATTTGAATTTTTAAAAAGGATTTTCTAAATGGGTGAGGCTTATGTGCAAACGAAGTGTTTTTTATAATTTATCAAATAGTTTTGATTGTTTTGAAATGGATTTTTAATATGATTTTAGAAGAAAAAAATTTAACTTGTGGGAAGGTATTTTATAAAATGGGCATGTTGTTTGTGATAATATTTTATAAAAAGTCTTATGTTGATATGGAACATGTTATGATTATGTTGTCATGGAGTAGCACATGGGTTAACTAAAGTGTGAGTGAGGGTTTGTTTGAGGTACAATGAGAGCCTTTAGAGGGAAGAACATGTGAGATTCAATTTTGGTTTCCAAGGTACCATAATAGCATTTTGGTAGGAAGACGATGAGAGAGTACATGACTAGTTTCCAAGAGACCATGAGACCTCCTAGAGTTGGGCTCAGGTGAAGACTGTGAGAGATTTCATTGTTTCTTAGCCATATAGAAGACTTATTTTTACTCACCCATGTTATACCTCATTTTTATATCCCTACGTGCACATTACTCATGCCAGATTGGTTTATATGCATTATGTATTTCATTATTTCTATTTTTTTTGTGATGGGTATATTATTACCATTTTCATTTCTTGATTATATTATGATGATGTTATTATTTGTATTATTTTGTTGGTTATATTGACCAATTTTATAATTTTAACTTATTTTATTTATTTTTAGAAGTGATTTGGAAAAAATGTTTAATTTGAAAAGGAGAAACCCAAATGGATTTAAAAATATTATTTAAAAATGAAATGTTTTCAAAGTGGATTAGTTTTGAAAAGTTTTTTTTAAATGGTTTATTATTTTTCATGGTAAATACTTAAATATATTCATGTTAGTATCCTAATGGGCTTCATACCTCACACCCTACTCGAGATTTTGGGTGTATTTAGATTTTTTTGTACGACATATGTAAAGGTAAGTTCACCATGTAACCAGGTGGCACTTCTTGTTTACCAACGTTTGGTGTTTTGTTGATGAGATGTGGTATCATAGGTATTAAATCATGTGGATTTATTCTGGGTATTTTTTATCCCTTGGGAAGTGTGAATAGTACTTTTTAGTCCTTTTCCCTTTCTTTTGAGTTTGGGGTTATGACTAGAGATACCGTGTATGTGGACTTTTGTGGAATGACTTGTATATTTGAGGTTTGGTTTTGATTATGGTATCTGCTTATTTTATGTTGTGATGCTCTGGAAATATATTTATTATTGTTGAATATGATGTTATTAGTTTGGTCATCAAATTTCATGGATGGTTCATGCCTATTTACCAAGGGTAAAAATGTTCCCAAAATATTTTTTTATTATTCTCAAGTCTTTTTGAAAGCTTTTGGTCATTAGGAACATTCTTTGAGCCATGTGAAATAAAAATTCTATGCATCATAGATCATAATCATATGTATATTAAATAAAAATATAGCATGTCATTGAGACATAACATGATAAGGAACTATGACACAAAACATCCTCATAAGTAATCATCATATCATGAGAAAACATAGTCATTTCCACACATTAAATTTTGAAAAAAAAAATTCTATGCATCATGTTCTAAACAAAAAAAATGTCTATGCATCATATTATGAACAAATAAAATTCCCACACATCATGTTGTGAACAAAACAAAACGTCTATGCATAAAATTACTATCAAATGAGATAAAAATAATTAACCAAATAATTAGAGGAAATATATGTACCCACCTATCAACATACATAAATATTTGTTCCATAAAATATCAATCACTCATCATACAATGAGAATCCATGGAAATAAAATGGGTTTTATATCATTTCCAAATGGTAACACATAACGTGATATCAAAATTAAATTATTTGTTAACAAAAATTCAATATCCATAAAGGAGTATTTAATAAATTAATTTAGAGGGTGATTCATAAAACATAACTTCAAGAGAGATAGATATTTTGGAACTAAATAAGAAAACTGAAGCGAAACATAAATATTTCTTAAGAAAACATTTCTTAACATTGTTGTAAAAATAAGAATTTATGAGTCACTTTTGAAAATATAAATTTTCATAAATTAAAAAAAAGAAATTTTAAATCATTATTTGGAATTAAATTTTAATTAAGTATCCTTTAAGAGACATAAAGTTTATACAGAGGGAGCTTAAAGTGGAAGATAAAATATACGACTGGGAAAGGGAAAACCTTTTCAACATTTTAAAATTTTCCATTATTAAAACCCATATCATAAAAAAAGTGATAGATATTTCATTTGAAAATATTTAAAGATAAAATTTAAGATGATCTAAAATAAAACATATTTTTATATCAAAATAAGAATGGAGAACATTAGCTGGAAGAGTTAATATGGATGTGGAAGAGAAAGAGATCATTTGGAGAGGATGGGGATTATTCTTAACATCATCAAATTTTATGAATAATTAAATCCACCAAAGAAGATTTATTTAATGTGAAAATAATAATTTCTCCAAAAAATATGTAGGAAAGGAGATAAAATATTATCATAGGATAGAAGAAAACAATATTTTAAAACCATAGTCAAAGGGGAATAATTATGATTGAAAAAAAAAGAAGTTGAGTCAAGAAAATTCCTTACAATATTGGTATCACATGAATAAAAATGATATCAAAATTATAAAATGGGTCGAATTTTTAAATTTCTAATTGCAATAAAGTTAATAAAAACATTCATAGGGTAGTATATACACCAAAAAATATAAAATAAGTTGTGAATATAATATATCTCTCAAAGATAGAAAAGTGATATGAGAAACACTTACTGATTTGGTATTAATAGCAATCAAAGAGTGTGAATGAAGGCTCATGAAAACGTTTGTAAAATATATGAAATAATAATTAATAAAAAAAATAGAATCCAATAGGTGGAAAATACACTATATAAAATAATAATATCTCCACAATATGAAAACATGCCTCAATGAATGGAAATTGAGATGAAACCCCTTAAATTTTCTCTTGACTTCCATGAAGGTTATTTAACATACTATATACTAAAAATACCCATATTAATAACCTGTTCATTAACCTTATCCATATCTATCACCATATATATCCCTAAATTATAATAATTTATTATACATTTATTAGTTATTTATAGTATATTTTCATTATTGAATGTTATTGATTTTAATTGTTTTGTTCATTATTTAAAATGTAGATTTAAATTACCATTATTTAATACCAAAATATCCATTAAAATACTATATAAGGTACTATAATAGATTATTTATTTATGATTCATTAATATAGAATCGTTTATGTTCTTGTTTCAGTAATTTTTAACTAATAAAAGTTTGTATATTAATAATGAAGAAAATATTAATATAACAGTTATATAACCTTCATCATGTCATAAAAATAATTTTAATTCATTATATAAATTTTTAGAATCAGAAAATTAGGATTATGATTAAAAATAAATACTTTCCTCCATATAGGAGGTAGTTCGCATGTTTACATGGAGGACGTTTTCATTTTTTATAGAACGGAAAGAAGGTAGAAATTTATTTATCTTTTTATAATCTTAATCATGTTATAAATATAATATTTATTAATTAAATAAAACTTTTAACCATCCATGTAAGGTGATGATGAAAAATAAAATGTGTCATTTAGCGTTTAAATAGTTTGCACTTATCATGAACGATATATTCATTTTTCTAAAGAAGAAGGGAAAGGTGGTTAATGGTTATTCCATTAATATAACAAAATTTTAGTATAATAATAATAGTAATGTTATTATATTATAATGGGTGAAATATATTTAATAATATTTATAAGAATAATAAATTTAAATTGATTATTGAGGAGAAAATACCAACGTAGATGAATATGATTTCTTTTTAGAAACCTTCATGATTTAGAAGGGATTTGGGAAATCTATAGGGGTTAGAAGTTCAAGAACATGGGACTAGATTATTTTTAAATGAAAGGGAGCATATTAATGGTGAAAATTTGAATTTTTTTGTGTAGATCTTAATGGGTATTAGGAGGCTCATTTTATAAGTGAAAGGGATGACATTTTTATAAATATTCATAACTTTATTTTAAAGGTATGCCATTTTCAAATTAAGGTGGATCCTAAAGTGGATAATAATGGATAGGGAATGAGTATTGTTTGATCCATCTCTCATCCACATGAATAATTGGTAATTTTTTTTAGATATTTTTATATTATTTCCTTAATTTAAATTTTTAACATAATTTACCTTTACTATGATAACTATTTTTTTACATCAGTAACTTATTTTTATGACCAAAAATTAAATTACCCTTATTACTTAATTTGAATATGATAATTCCATATTTGTGAATAATGTTATCAAATTAATTTTCTAAAAGTGATAAAAATTAACTTTAAAATATTAAATTTATAGCACATAAAAACATTTTTGGGAAAATATTAATTATGTTCCAAAATTCTAATTATAGGTTTTTAAATTTAATTCAATATTTTAGATGAATAATTTTAATTAATAAATACATATTTGAATATTTAAAAGTTTTCATAAATTTTTATGACTTTCTTATATCCTAATAATGTAATTAATGCTAAGGTATTTGTAAAAAAAGTATTTTGTACTATTCACCAAAAAATCCATTTATTTAGAAAAATCAAAAAATTCATCCTTATATAATATTTTTATGTCGAATTCATAAATTAATTTCATTTTTTCAAATTTAAATTAAAAAAATTGATGAATTAAATAATTAAATGGAAATAAAGAATATAAAAGAAAATATTTTAATAATAATATGATGTTTTACAAATATTAACTACTCATATTCTCATTTCCAATGAATTTATAATTAAATTAGTTTTAATGTATTGTTCAAGTCAAAAATATATTTCATTATCATTTAACCCTAATATAAATAATTTCTTGAAATAAAAATTCAAAGCACATAAATAGGAAAATTTTAATAAAACTAATTTTTAAGCCTAAAATGAGTTTATCCTAATTAATTACCTAATAATAATTATTGGAAGGATTTTAACTTATTTCATTGCATATATTATCAATATATATTTTTTAAATTATTATTTAACCATAATATAGTAAAATTCATAGTCTATAAAAACTAATTTTAGTGAAAAAAATATAAAATTATCTTATTAGTTTTTTAGCTATATTAATCGAATTTAATTAGTGAATTAGTATTAAAATTGACCTAAATATATTTCATAATATGGTTACCTCTATTTATACTTTCCAACTCAATGGTTGTATTATGATGGTTATATGCTACTTATAATTTTATATTAATAAAATATATCACAGTTTGATTTAGTTCGGTTTTGCGTGTGAAAAAAGCTATTAAACATAGTATTATTTAAAGAAAAATTGATACTAAAATACAGGGTTATTATATTCTCCCCCTTAAATAAATTTTGTTCTAATAATTTTAATTATCACTTAATAATGAAAATAACTAAGGGTATCCATAATATGGACATGACTCAAGATATAATTTCTAATGATATATCTACTTTACTATCTTATGTAAGACTAAGAAACATATATTTTCCCTCATAATTGGATTATCCCCAATAAAGAGTTCTTATCCAATCATTTGAGCTAAAAATCCCTCATGAGTGGGTAACATGATTCATAGAATTATTTTTTCTAGAGGGTTTATAATCAGTATTTCACGGATAGGTGATCAGAGGTTGGTTTGAAATATGAAATGTAATTTCCACATTTTGGTAATTAATTTTGAGTCTATGTGAAGATAGAAAATCCATTTCCAAAATCACATAAAATTTATTTAAAGGAATAATTAAGAAGATTTACATTAATCACATTCCCATAAACTTCAACTTGTGATAAAATAATCATACAACTAGAATACTTATTTGATAATAAAATCATCGTGGTGGTAATTTAATACTCCTAGATAACTACCTAGGTATACTACAGTTCTAATAATTAAACTCCAATAAGTCATCCTCAACTATGGAGTAGAGGATAAGTGTACCTTAATTATCACGATCCACTTCAGTGATTGTTATTGTGTAGGTCCTTCCTTTTTCACTTGTTTTAGAATTTTTTTGGTGGTTATCATCCTTGTTATCCATTAGATTAGGGAAATCACTTGGAAAATTCCCAAGTTCCCATATATAATATATTGATCTATTAAAGTATCTTTAGGATGAAATTTATTTCCCTCCATAAAACTCTTCATTTTTCATTAACAATTGGCTTCTCAATGAGCTCCTCTATCACAAATAAAACTTATTCTTGTTCTTTTGAGACATTTCCTTGGGTTATTCTTCCCAAATTATTGAAACTTAGGAAATTAAATCTTTTTTATTTTATGGTATTTATCACTTGAAATTACATTAAACTATATCCTTATCTTATTTGGTGTGTTTATAAATTCAACAAGGTTCAACTGGTTAATCATAACTCAATATATTTGGTTGGTCATAACCAAAATATTCCTCAGTATAGCTAATATCTTGTTTGGTTTCTCATTGGGACAATCACAACGTTGTCTATCACACCCATTGTTAACTCATTTTCTCTATGCTCCAGCCATTACTTAAATAGAGTAAGGTTAGGGATAACAATTCATTATTTTATATGATCATAAAAATCAAAACTATTAACATAAAATGAATAAATCATAAATGAAATATGTACCCTAACATATAAATTTATATGTTTCAATCTAGGTTTCTCATGCTAATTTTCCTATTAGGTTTTCTAACCAAAATATATTTAAATACCATATAATATTTTATAAATAACATGTGAATTATCAAAGTATATCCCCTAGGAGTTTTAAACCAAGTATATATTTAGGACACTTTTTCATGCACCAGGTGAATATTGAGTTAATATATAGCCAACCTTTTCAAGGTTATTACCTCTATGTGTGTCTATGCAAGAGCCTGCATCCACTTGTTTGTATCTAGATAGGGATATCATTTCTAGAAAACAAAAAAATCACTAATTTACTAAAAATTGAAGATTTTATCCTAAAATTAGATTTATCTAAAGGGTTTTCACCAATTGTATCTCGTCTTAATCCCTAAAAATAACTAAACCTTTCTTTGATACCAAATGAGGCTCCCCAGACCTACACTTCCTGCATCTGATACAAAAAACACGTTCATTATAAACTATCTTTGATATAAATTGAGATAACCGAAGATAAACTTATATATATTTCACATTAATATATCATTTCATAATAATCTCACATAATCCTAAGAACCATAAGGTTTAGTTTCTTTTGAGATTCACTATATAAGAAACTTATTTTACAATCCTTATGAACATTTCTTGATAATCTCAACATACTAGATCCCATTCTAGACATCTTCTAAGTTATACTCACCTTCATAACCAAGTGAATTAAAACATTAGAAAGGGGTTATCTTAGATTTTCGGTAGGGGGAAGACATATCAATATTCCATCAATATTTATATCAAAAGAAAGTGAAAAAACATGATAATAAGAGAAATATATTATTAAAAATAACATAGAACAATAATAGTTGGCCATAATTCATGATAAAATGATATGTAATCTCAAAAGTATAAAAAAATAACATGGTATAAGAGTGTAATATATTAAAAATGATCCATGAGGCATAATTATAGGCATGTGACATATAAATATGGAATTTCATTAAAATATTTCATGATAATGAACTATGGAAAACATAATCTTATTGAATCATCATATTGTGAGAAAATTCAATCATTCCCACACATTAAGTTGTGAACAAACAAAATTTTCAAACATCTTGTTATGAACAAACAAAATATCCATGCATAATGTTGTGAACAAAACAAAATTTCCATGCATAGAATCATTATATCGTATGTTGGTTAGATTGTGAATTGAGTACCCAATAAATATTTCTGTCTAAAAAATGTTTAAATAAAATCCCCCAATTTAAATAAAAATTGCTTTATTAATCAAAATAGCATATCGATATAAGTTCTGTACTTTTAAAATATTTCTCAAAGATTGATTAATTCTCAGTTAAAATAATTATGAAAACTAATTTAAATTTTGAAGTAAATTTACTCAATCAAAACCTTATATGAACAATAATTAATACTAAATATAAAAGTATCAGTTTTTTGTAGTCTAAAATATATTTAGTTTAAAGTGTAAAAATAAATCCATCAAAAATAAAATACACAACAGAATAAAAACAAGTGTTTCAGTCTCAAGATGAGACTTAATCCTCTCCACTTGGAAATCACACACTCCCAAAAAGATTATATAAAATAATCTATGATCCACAACCTGTATTAGGTATACAATAGAAAATCTATCCAGGACACACAAGGACCTCTTCCACAAAACCCATGGGAATAAAAAAATATAGACCACATAGGGGCCTCTTCTAAAACACGTGGTAAAATATGTGTAAAGAGTGTTTGATAATATATCTAGTATCTTTCAGTTGCAGTGTGGGCGATAGGGTTCTATTTATAAATATAGAGTAAAACACACACTGGTTTTAATGTAAATAATATAAAGAGACAGAGAAAATAAAGGTGTAAAGAAGATATTGTTGCTTGGTTTGATAAGCTCTATATCTTGTGATTCCTTCAGTGTATCTTGAAATGAATCTCAATTCATGTTTATAAAAATAATTGTAGAGGAGAGTATCAAAAACTCTTTCTAGCTATTGTAACACCCCAGAATGATAAAGGATTAAATGGCTTAATGATAAGACTCATGTAAACAAGGTTCACCTTCCGTTTTGGGAGCCCACCTGATTAGAACTTCACAGTTAAGCGTGATTGGCCTGGAGTAGTGATCAGGATGGGTGACCTTCTGGAAAGTTTCCCAGGGTGTGTGTGAGTGAGGACAAAGCACACTGGAAAGGACATGTGTTGGCCTATGGGGAAAATCATTAGTTAGATAACCCGTTCGGGCACGTGGGTGGGACCTAGGGGTGGGCCCCACATGTCTGCGGGGCAACTGGTGGTACCTGGTGGGTCAGGACCCGACGGCTATGTTAAGGCGGGGTTGTTGTGCTGTCATCGGGACCCGATTGTCACATTTGGTATCAAAGGAGGAACCCAGCCTTAAGTGCGGTTCACTGCCAGGGTTGAGTTATAGGGCCCACAACGAGGACGTTGTGCTCTAAAGGGGGGGGGGTGATTGTAACACCCCAGAATGATAAAGGGTTAAATGGATTAATGATAAGACTCATCTCAACAAGGTGAACGTTTCTTTTCAGGAGCCCGCCTTATTAGAACTTCACGGTTAAGCTTGCTTGGCCTGGAGTAGTGATCAGGATGGGTGACCTTCTGGGAAGTTTCCCAGGGTGTGTGTGAGTGAGGACAAAGCACACTGGAAATGAAATGTGTTGGCCTGTGGGGACAATCATTAGTTAGATAACCCGTTCGGGCACGTGGGTGGGACCTAGGGTTGGGGCCACGTGTCTACGGGGCAACTGGTGGGTGGGGCCCAGTTGTCACAGCTATTCTATAGTAATTAATCTGAGTATTCAATGTTCTTCACGTATTCTATACTTGAACATTGGTAAAGATGCTTCGTGTAAGGCATGCTTTACATCAATCGTATTTTGATCTTGAAAATGTTCGTCTCTAGCACTCTTTATGTCTGTCTGTATCTCAGTTCTCTATTATTCTACTATCTCTCCATTATATGCACAAGGGATACTGCTACTTCTTTTAACAGCACCATGTAGGAGTTTCCTTGTAGATAACAATCATTTGTATATCATGCATCCTCATACTCAGGTCTGAAACATTCTTTAATGCATATCTAAAAAAATAATTAAGAACAATAATTAAAATAAGTTACGACATAAAATTCTATAATATAGCAATTATAAATAATTAATTAAATTTAACAAAAATGGTGATGGTGAGTCCTTTGAACGGTGAAATATACTATAGAGATGACTTAGGTTGATGGTAATTCATCATGAATGGTGAGACAATATTTGGCAGTGAGTCATCCTGAACAGCTACTTATGTTGGCGATGAGACATTCCAACACTTGGCAAAATTACCATTCTGGTGGTAGGTCTTTTTGACACTTATACGAACTTCCATAGGTCACCTCTGACAGTAGGTGTTTTCCATACATTGTCAAATTTTTCATTCAATGGTGTGTCATCCTCTGATGGTGAATCTTTTCCAAAATTATCCAATAATTTGTTCTGGCAGTGATACATAGATGGTGGTAGGTGATTCCAATACATAACAAAATTTTTGTTATAGTGGCACCCTCAATGGTGAGTCAAGTTTGATAGTGAGTGTTTCCAACACTTAGCCAAAATTTCATTTTAACGGTGAGTTATCCCTAGAGGTGACTCATCCACAACAGTGAGTTATACATAGCCAAATTTCACCAATATTACTTATAAAGTAAAATTCTATCATAAAACATAAAACTCATTAATATCATAAAAAAACATGATTTGGTGATCATTAAAACAAGATTTCCAAAAATACCCCCTTTTGATGATCACAAATCATGGAATTTTATAGACATGGTATCAAATATACGAAAAGAAACCATGGTATTAAAAGTAATTAGATAGTAAATAGTAACAAAGAAAAGATGGTGTCAAAGGAAGGTATTTACACATATATAGAAATGAATATTAGTATGGTATCAAAGAAGTACTGATATCAATGGAATATAACTATATAAAATATGGAATAATAAATTCAATAGATCCTTCTACCCCTTTTGGGATTAGAAAATGTAAAAAAAATGAAATTCAAGAGAATGGAATATGAATAAAAAGAGAATTTCTATTGAAAATAAATTTAAGTACATTCAAAAAGTTAAAACAAAAAGTTTACAAAAAAACATACCCCTCACAGACAAACTCTAATCATCAACACTTATCATGCTGTGTGGAAGGAATCTAAAGAGCTTTTCCTTTCCCTTTGTCTAAAGTAGAAGTCATAGTAACAGAACAGGATGTTACCATAGGAATAGATGTAGGAACATCAGTCAGAGAACAAGGATCTTAGATAATGATGGGTCTAATATTTTCAATAGTTTCTCTTGGTGACATGATGAAAGGATAGAAAAAAGCTATTAAGGGTGTATTTTAATCCTTGGTTACAACAGGACAGAAGAACTATGGAGTAGAAACTATAGGGGTTTGGTGAACTGTAACTGGTATGGAATCATTATCCACTATAGAAGTTCCAAAAACATGAAGAAATGGATTCATAAGATTTATAAAATCCATAATGATATTTCATACCCTATCTATATCATTGAATGAATCCTTCTTCTATTCCATAAAAAGATTTAACACTAGTGTAATCAACTCAAACTGATTAACATACTCTTTAAAGGCTTGAGTCACAAGACTAATTCTTGGATTCTCAGTAAGAAACCTAAAATCAGTATTCATATCATGATTAGTATATATCCTTAATAGATAATATGTTATAGAATTTTTGATGGTTTCTTTATAAAACTTCATGTATTTCATTCACTCTCTAATAATCATATGGTTATGATCATTATATACTCTAATTTCTTCAAAATTTCCTAAGGTATGGAAGGTACAGAACATGAAGAAACATGAAGCTCTTATATCACAACAATCTAATCCTTTAAACATGAAAAGGAGGATCACTTGATGAATAATCCATAACATAAATATTTTATATCCTCTCAAGAAATGCTTCCATGGAGTCTGCAAATAAATATCTCATTTACTCTATAGTAGATTTTAGAGCTTCTATCTCACTTTCTAATCTTCTATTTTCCACCTCTACTTCATGAATGTGATGCATCATCTTGGAATATATGTGATGAAGCAAAAGGGATAGAAAATTCCTTGCATCCTTAACACTGATATTTCTAACAAAAAGAGGTTTATATTTTAAGAAAGCACCAAAATTAGAAAGAAAATTTTCTCTGAAATAATCTAAGTCACTTTTTTGAGAACATCCACTGAAATTGTTGGAATGATAGGTGTAGGTATAGGTTAAGGTGCAACGGTAGGTGTTGGAACATTATAAGAAAACCTCTCTATCTGATCTGCAACAAAAAACTCTTCCAATAAGGATCCCTTAGGATACTTGCCTCTCAAAGATTAGGTCCACCATTCTTTGGGGGATACCCATTCTCATCTGAATCTAAGTAGTCTAGACCAATTCTCACATACCCAGGGAATTTTTTTAATTACTTCATAACTAGATCCATCAATCTAACAGAAGATTTACCATTTTTCTTAGAAATTGAGGTATTTTCAGTTATAGACTCAACAATAGTAGGTACAACACTCATCTTCACATCGGATCATTTCTCAACAATTGTCTGCTCAATAGTAGCAGGCTCAACCACCATATTCTCATCCACTGACTATTCAATAATAGTATACTCATCAGTAGCCACATAGAGGTTTCAAACAACAGTAGGATCAACTAGATTACTTTCAAGACATGGGTATTCCTCTCCCACAACTATTGAATTCTTTTGTTCTCAAATTTTTCTATCCACATATTCAACTTGGAATGGTCTATATTCAGATCTATAACCAGATAAATGTGAAGAAGAGATAAGTACCTAAGGCATCTGAACATCCTCAGTAATAACTCATCCACCATGACCATCATAACCTCCATCACTGTCACTTCCATATCCATCTCCATTTTCATCTCCTTCATCTTCCTCATCTCTTCCCCCTTCTGCTTCTTATTCATATTCTTCATCATCATCACCATTTTTAAGATTTTCATTATCTTCAAAGTATTTGGAAGAACTCTTTAACTATTCCTCAATATATACTTTTTTATTCCTCCTCGCTACCTTTTTTTTAAGAATTTATCTCTGATAGGAAGAGACCGTGGTGAGATAGGAGTACTAAAAGATATAGCAGGGAGCTCTGAGGTAAATTTAAGTCACTACCTTCATCCATAGAAAATTAATTTTCCTTATCACTAGAGGAAGTAGGCTCCTCATCCAAATAATAAGAAACTTAATATGAATCAAATACAGGGTCCCTAAGATCCTTTGGTCTATAAGGATGGTCAAATGGATTGAAATAATCATAAAACCTTCCACCATCATCCACCCATTTATTCTTCCAATGATTCCAACTAATTTTCCTACTTTTAGAAATTATACACGTGATGTAGAAACCTCCACATTTCACTATTGATTCATTATATTCATCAACTAGACCTTTGGATTCTAGCATAGCTGAAATAAAATTTGGGTAGATCAAGGAATTGGATATAGAATAATTATTGGAAATAACCATAATGTGAAGAATTATATATATACACAAGTTGATATTATATCCTATTTTCAACATAAATATAAGATAAACATCATAATATATCATTGTGGAAAAGTCACCTTTTCTCAGAAAAGTGTATGCTGAATGAACATGAAAATTAATCTGCATTCACCATCAAGTCTATAAGTAACTATTGTTCTAACTCTACCATCCCCAGTTAACTCAGCCAAGGAATCTTCGTAGAAAAAAGTATCACTCTCATCTATAATGGTTTCTTGATAATCATTTGAAACACATTCATGAGTAACTTTGAAACAGTTATCCCACTTTCTTGAAGAAAATACAAACTTACATCCATTAATACTTCTTCTTACCAAATTTTCATTTTCCTCAAAACTATACTCAATGTACTAATAAAACTCATGCACCAATATAGGCTAGAAGGGTCTCCAGTGAGATGAAAAACCATTCTACCCATACTTTTTCATATAAAACTATGAGAACTAAATGATTTCTTGAAATAAACCTATCGACTTGAAATTATTTTTTGGAATAACTATTCACTTTGTAAGCTCAGGGTTTACTAGATCAAAAACAACTCAGTTGCTCAATTCACATTTTTTCTTCTTAGAAGTACATGACTAATCCAAAGAATAATCTGAATATCTCTTCATTATAACCATGATAGAAAACCTAAAAGGTTTAGGTTAAGGAAAAGGAAGTTCAATGGTTAGGAGAAAGGGTCGCGACAAGGTTTGAGAGCAAGGCGAGAGATACTTAAGTATTTAAATTAGAAGGGTTATAATTTTTATATAAATTAGGGATTTATAAATTTGAAAATTGAAAAATGGAAAAAAAATTGAATCAAATTAAAATTAAATAAATAAATAAGTAATAAAAATTAATCATCAACATTGGATTAAAAACAAACAAGCTAAAAATTGGTGAAGGTAAAAAATTCCCAATTGTGAGTAACTTCAATGGTGAGTATTTAAAATAGTGAGTAATTTCAATAGAGAGTAACTCCAATGGTGGGTAACTACAATAGTGAGTGACTCTAGTGGTGGGTAAAATTCAACGATGAGTTAAACTCAATAGTGATTTCCAAAAAATTAAACATAACCAAAGTTATTCATTCCTAATACAGTTTTGATATAGTTAAATCTCTCATAATTTAAAGTCTTAGTGAAAATATCAGAAATCTAATGTTATGTACCATTGTATTCCAGAGTGATATCACATTTCTGAAAATGGTATCTCAAAAAGCGATGTCTTGCATCAATAGGTTTCATTATATAACGAGATACTAGGTTATTAGAAATATTTATATCATGTTTGTAGTCACAACTTATAAGGACATGTTATAATTGATGTCCATAGTTTAGTAATGTGTGTTTTATCCAAAAAACTTGATCCCATCAACTACCTATAGCTATTTATTCAGCTTTAGTAGGAGAAAATGCAACTGAATTTTGTTTCATACTACACTAAGAAACTAGTGACTTTCCTAAAAAATAAATGTTCTAGAGGATCTTATTTGTCTAACTTACAACCAAAAAAATATGTATATGAATAACTAACTCAGTCAAATAATTTTCCTCTTAGATAAAGAATTCTAAATTGGTTGTATACTTGAGGTATTTGAAATTTATTTTTACACTAAGTAAGTTTGACTCTTTTAGGGTTTCTTGAAAACAATCACACGTACACACACTAAACATAATGCTAGGTCGGCTAGCAGTTAAGTATTGAATAATTCCAATCATACCTCTGTAACTAGTTTGATACACTCATTTCCTAGCTTCATCATGATCCAATTTATAGGTGGTACTCATAGCTGTATCACTACTATTAGTTTTATCCAAATTAGAATGTTTAAAATGGCCTTCAGTATATTTAATTTTATTTAAAATAATTCCTTCTTTAATTTGAAAAATCTGAAAACCAAGAAATAATTTCAATTCACCCATTAAACTCATTTCAAATTCATTTTTCATCATATTAGAAAAATAAGTACATAAATAATTTTTAGAATATCCAAAAGTAATATCATCTATATAAATTTTAACTACTAAAATAACTTTTTAATTTTTTTTATAAAAAGGGTAGGATTAGGTATAAATTTTGAAAATCCTTTTGAAATAAGAAAATAGATGAGCCTATCATAGCAAGCTCTAGGAGAAATTTTAAACCATAAAAATCTTTTAATAACCTGAAATCATGATTTGGAAAATGGGGATTATGAAATCAAGGGGGTCTTTAAACAAAAAAATACTCAACCATACCCATTCAAGAATTCACTTTTGACATCCATTTGATATAGTTTTAATTCTATATGTGTTTCATTATCAATAAGTATTATAATGGCTTCAAGTATGGATACAGGTGAAAAGGTATCAATATAATCTATACCCTCTTCTGGACTATACCCTTGTGCAACTAGTATAACCTTATTCCTTACTATAGTGCCAGATTCATCAACCTTGTTTCTAAACACCCTTTTAGTAGCTATAGTCATGGTGTATTTGGGTATATCAACAAGTTACCATAATTTATTAATTTCATATTTATTATGTTTTTATTTCATATCCATTACCCATAATTCATCATTAATTTCATCATTTATGTTCTTAGGTTCAATCAGTGACAAGAAATATTGATGTTCAACCTGGTTTCTTAGAGAAGATCTAGTTTGTGTACCTATATCTAATTCTACAAGAACATAATATAAAAGATGGTATTAAAGAGTCCAAACATCTCTAGAAAAATAAGGGTTGGTAACTTTAGGGTCCTCTACAGGTTTAGGATTAGGCTCTATAATTTCCTCAAAACTGGATGATTTTTTTGGATACATTAAAGTATAATCGAAGGGTTTGGAATTTAAGTTCAAAGTGGATAAATCATCCTCAAGTTTTTATAAATAGGTATTAGGCTCATATGGATATGTCACATCAAACTTTATATAGATAGAAACTTCCATATTCTTGGTTCTTTTGTTAAAAACTCTACTGAATTTACTCGAGGTTGAATAAACCAGGAAAATTCATGTTTCACTCTTAGAGGAAAACTTGTGAAGATTATCCTTAGTGTTAAGAATAAAGACTTTGAAACCAAAAACTATAAAATAATTAACCTTAGTATTTCCATTATTCAAAAATTAATAAGGGTGTTTCTTCAAGATAGGTCTAATTAAAACTCAATTTATTATATAGCAGGCTATATTCACATCCTCTTCCCAAAAGTAAACAAGTAAGTCATATTCATTAAGCATAGTCTGTGCTATCTCTTGAAGTGGTATATTTATTCTTTATAAAAATCTATTCTACAGAGGGATCCTATGAGTAGATAAGTTTAAACTAATGTAATTTTTGAGAAAAGGATTCAAAGTATTGATTTTCAAACTCGTGTCTATGGTCACTTATTAAGGTCTTAATTATATGTCCACTTAATTTTTCTAAAGATCTAGCATACTTTGTAAAATAAGAACAAGCTTCACTTTTGTGAGAAAAAAAAAGAATAACCAAGTATACCTATAAAATCTATATACCATTACATATACACAATGCTTCCCATTTAAAATAGAACGTCTGTATGGTCCAAAAAAGTGTATGTGAAACAACTCTAGAGGTTGATAAGTTGAAACATATTTGTTTAATTTAAAAGAAATCTTGTGTTGTTTCCATTTTTGATAGGGGTTAAAATATTTGTCATTTTGGAATTCAAATTTAGGTAGATCCCTGATTAACCTTTTCCTATTATGATTTCTATGTGAGTGAATATTATAGTTTCCTAGTCTCTTATGCCAAAGACAAGATTCTCTATAAAATTTTCTTAAGTAGGAAACATTTTGAGAAATCAAATAATCTAGATTAACAACATACAGATTCTCATTTCTCAATGTAATAAACACTAAATAATTTTTATAATCAATAAAATTACAAGAAATGTTTTCAAACTTCACCTAAAAACTATCATCACATAATTGTGAGATGTTAATAAATTTATATTTTAAAACATCAATAAAAAGTACATTATAAATTGAAACTGAGTTATTGTTACTAATTTAGATAAGGCCAATGATCTTTCCTTTATCATTGTCACCAAATGTGACATGACCACCATGAACATTTCTGAGGTTCTTGTAACTTGAGTAGTCTCCTCTCATATGCCTAGAAAAGTTCTTGTTCATGTACTATAGATTTCTACAGGATCTCTTCAAACATATTTCCTACAAAAGAATGTTTGTAGTAGAAATGATTTTGGTACCCATATTTTCTTGGGTCCAGATATGTTAGTAATTAGGTCCTTAAGAACCCATATTTTATTTATAGGTTTACTATAATAAGATTACAAAATTTTTGAAATAAAAACTTTATTAGGTCCATTTGAAAAATAACTAGTAGTAGGATTACTTGAATTAGACATATGCACAAATGTTTTCTTAACTAAACTTCTCTACCCAGGTTGGTTTCCTAGACTAGTAATGTAATTAGGAGTAATTTTTTTTCCTAATATTTGAGTAATTTTTTCTATTCCATTTTTAAATATTTATAAGTATTTCTTATGTTTATCTTATGATTATATTATTTCAGTATTTTCTTTCAATAATTGATAATTTTTCTCTTTCTCTATAGTAAGTTCAAACTTAATATTAGCATATAAAACATGTTGTTTATTCATAAATTTATATTCATCTTGAATATCATTAAAGGTATCCTCAGGCATGTTTTGGTATTCAAAAATTACCTCTTTGGACATATAATCTTCATTTTCATTTTTAGTGTGATTAGAAGTAAGTATAGAAGGTACATTAGGCACCTCAGAAATAGATTTCATGAAGCTCATGTTGGCTATGTTTGGGTTTTCTTCACGACATGAGTCAGAGTCACTAGATCTATCCTCAAAGGCACTCCATGTGGATTTCATGGATTTATTATACTTCATATCCTTATCCTCATACTTATTCTTGTATTTCAACTTAGGACAGTATTCCTTAACATGTCATTTTCTCTTACATTCATAATAGGTAATCTAATTTGAGTTTTCATCTCTTTTCAAGTCTTATTTCCAAGTTTCTCTACTATTATACATTCCTTTGTAACTCTATTTCCTAATAAATTTATTCTTATTATAGAATATTTTAAACCTTATAGATAGAAGTTCCATTTCCTCATCAATATCCAGTGGCGATTCCTTATCACTGGAACATTCATATTATACCTTTTCTTCTTATTTTCATTTGGAAGGATTGGAATTGAAAGTTATAGATTTTCTTTTGGTGTCATCAACCTCTTAAAAACTTACTTTAAGAAATTCCTCATACTTCATCAACATCCCAATCAATTCCTTGATAGTTAATTTACTTATGTCACAAGATTCTCTTATTAACACAGATGTCCCTCTCCATCTATCTAGAAGACATCTCAACAGTCTCATGATTTGGTCTTTTTCAGACACATGATTTCCCAATGTGCTCATGGTATTGACTATTTAATTGAACCTGAGATATATATCAAAAATTAGACCATTAGGTTACATTTTGAATGAATAATATTTAATTGTATATGTGTTCAATCTCATTTCTTTATCATCAGTGGTTCCTTCATGTGAAATAGATAAAGTGTCCCAAATTTCATAGGCAATTTTACTAGTAGATATTTTATTGAATTCTTTATATCCTAAATAATATTAAATTTATTAATAGCTTTACAATTGGTGTTATAATTAAGTTTATTATAATAATCCCATGTTTTTCTAGAATTCTTAGCTAACTTATACTTATCCTTTATAGCATACTAAATTTCAAGATTCTTTCTCTCTATATCAATTACATCTTAATTTTCCACTAAGAATAGTTATTTCCATTAAAGAAAGGAGATATATTGGTAGAATAACCTTCTTGTATATTATCCATTTAAATAATTAACTTTGCAAATGATAAAAAATTAATATCTTTAAAATACAACAAAAAACACACTTAAAAATATTCTTAAATTCCTATGATACGAAATGTTTTTTAGAGTGAGTATATCAATCGGGGGTGAATTGAGTACCCAATAAAGTTTTTTTTGTCTAAAATAGGTTTAAATAAAATTCCCCAATTTAAATAAAAATATCCCCATTAATCAAAATAGCATATCAATATAATTTATATTCTTTAAAAACATTTCTCAAAGATTTATTAAGTCTCAGTTAAAACAATTATGAAAACTAATTTAACATTTGTAATCAATTTACTCAATCAAAACCTTATATAAACACTAATTAATAAAAACTATCAAATTAGTGGTTTTATTTTTAGTCTAAATAGATTCAATTTAAAGTATAAAAATAAAGAAAATAAAAACAAAACACATAGTGGAATAAAAAAAAGACTTTCATTCTCAAGCTGAGACTTAATCCTCTCCACTTGAAAATCACCTACTAATAAGAAAATTTTAAAAAATAATCTATGACCTAGAAACTGAATCGAGTATACAATATAAACTTTTTCTAGGACACACAAGGACCTCTTCCACAACACCCATGGGAATAAAACAAATACAGGCCATATAGGGACCTCTTCCACAATATGTGGGGAAATAGTTGTAAAGAGAGTTTGAGAAGATATCTAGTATCTTATATTTGTAGCACAAGAGGCAGTGCTCATGTTACAAATAAAGAGTAAAACACACACTTCTCATGGTTTAAATAAAATAAAAAATATAGAGAAAATATAGGTGAAAAGAAGATATTTTTACTCATTCAAATAAGCTATGTAGCATGTGAATCGTTGAGTTTAACTTGAAATGAAGCCCGAGATGTGTTTATTAAAATCAATGTAGAATAAAGTGTAGAAAAATATATTTCGTTAGTCTATAGGAAGTAGTATGAGTATTCAATGTGATTCACTTCTTATATAGTTGATATTTGGTATAGATACTTCATGTAGGGTAGACTTCATAGTAATATTCTTTTTATATTTCAATGTCCAGCTCTTTCTCTATGTGTGTCTTTCTATATTTCAGTTCTCTATTATTCTTATATCTCTGAATTCTATGCAAGAGGGAGTATGTTACTTATTTTAACAGAAGCATGTAGGAGTGTCCATGTGTAGAATAATCATCCAAATATCATGTATCCTTGTACTAAGGCTGATACATTATTTAATTCATCTCTAAAAAAATATTAAGAAAAATAAATAAAATAAGTTGTGGAATTAGATTTGATAATATAGTTATTATATATATTTAATTTTCAATAAATAAAAATAGTGGCGGTGAGTCCTTTGATCGGTGACACAAACTCTAGCAGTTAATTAGGCCAATGGTGAGTCATCTTGAATGGTGAGATAATATCTAGCGATGATTCATCCTAAATGATGACATAAGAAGGTGGTGGGACATTACAACACATTTCCAAATTTCTATTATGGTGTTATGACTTTTAGATACTTATCCAAATTTTCATATGTCACCTCTAATGGTAGGTGTGTTCCATACTTTGTAAAAAAAATTATTCAATGACGAGTCATCTTCTGATGGTGAGTCTTTCCCATAATTAGCCAAAAATCCATTCTGGTGGTGAGACATAGCTGAAGGTAGGTGATTCTAATACTTATCCAAATATTCATTCTGGAATAATCCTTAATAGAGAGTCTTGTCTGATGGTTATTATTTCCAAAACATATCCAAAATTTCATTTCAATAGTGATTTAACCCTGGAGGAGACTCATCCTCAATGGTGAGTCATACATAGCCAAATTTCTCCCATAGGACTTACAATGTAAAAAAGCTATCATAAAACATAAAACTCATTAATATTATAATAAACATTATTTAGTGATCATTAAAAAATGGTGACAAAAATATCCCCCTTTTTGATGATCACAAATCACGAAATTTTATAAACATGGTATCAAAGATAAAGAGAGAACAAATTGTAAAAAATTAATTAGATAGTAAATAGTATCAAAGAAAAGATGGTATTAAAGGAAGGTATTTACACATATATGGAAATAAATATCAGCATGGTATCAAAGAAGGACTAATATCAATGAAATATTACTATAAAATATGCAATAATAAATACCATAGATCCTTATACCCATTTTGGGATTAGAAAAAAGTAAAAATAAAATAAGAAATTCAAGAGAACAGAATATGAATAAAAAGAAATTTTCCATTGAAAATAAATAGAAGTAAAACCAAAAAGTTTAAATAAAAAGGTTACCCAAAAATTATCCCCATCAAAGACATAGTTTATTTATTAATTATTATCAGGATGTGTGGAAGGAATTAAATGAGATTTGCATTTCCATTTTTTCAAATCAGAAGGCATTGGGGCAGAACTTGAAGTTACTGCTGGAAAGGATGTGAGAACATCAGTTAGATAACAAGGCTCTTAGATAATGTCAGTTCTGATATTTTGAACAGATTATCTAGGAGACATATTGAAAGGCTAGAAATTATCTAGAAAGGGTTCATTCGGATCTTGGGTTACACCGGGCCTGAAGAACTCTCTAGTAGAAACTGGAGGTCTCAAGTGAGATATAAATGATAGGGAATCCTAATTCAGTATAGAACTTACACACACATGATTAACAGGCTTCATAAGATTTATGAAATCCATAATGATATTTTCTCACCCTTCCATAGCACTGAATAAATGCTTCTTCACTTCCATAAAATGATTTAACACTGGATTAGTCACCTTTAACTGGTTAGCTTTCTCTTTAAAGGCTTAAGTCATAGAATGCATTCTTATATTTTCTGTAAAAAACTTAAAAAGAGTATTCAACTCATTCTTAGTATATATCATTGATAGATAATACTTTATATCCTTAGTGATGGTTTCTCTATCATCCTTCATGTATTTTATATACTCTCTAATCATCATATGGGCATGATCATTATTATGCTCTAATTTCATAAAACTTTATTGAGTTATAGAAGGTGCAACACTTGAAGTAGTATGAAGATCTTCTCTCAAAACAAATCTAATGATTTCAATATCAACGGGAGGGGAACTTTATGAAGAATAAATACAAGAAAGTTTCTATCTCCTCTCAATAAAATGTTCCATGAAGTATGAAAATGAATATTCCATTTCCTCCATAGTAGAATTAAGAGCTTCCATCTCACTTTCAAATCTTATGTTTTCCACCTCCACTTCACAAATGTGAAGCATTATCATGGGATGGATATGATGAATCAAAAGAGATAACAAATTACTTTCATCCTTATCACTAATCTTTATAACCAAAGGAGGTTGATTTTTAACAAATCACAAAACTCAAAAAATAAGATTTTCTCTAAAATAATCTAAGTCACTTCTTATGAAAACATCCACTGGAACTATTGAAATGGTAGGTGAAGGTACAGGTGTAGGTGAAACAGTAGGTGAAGGAACATTAGAAGAAAACCTCTCCAACTGACCTACAAAATCATACTAGTTTATTAAGTATTCCTTAGGATCTCTTGCCTCTCAAAGATTAGGTCCACCATTCTTTGGTGGACACCCATTCACATCTGAATCTGAGTAGTCCATACCAAGTCTAAAATACCTAGGGAATTTTTCCAATTCCTCTATAATCAAATCCATAAAACTAATATAAGACATACCATAAGTATCAACAACTGAGGTATCTATATCTATAAACTCAAAAATAGCAGGAACAACACTCATCTACATATCAGAACTTTACTCAACAACTATATGCTCAATATTAGTAGGCTCAACCACCATGTTCTCATCCACTGACTATTCAAAAATAGTATACACATCAGTAGGAACATTGAGGTTTCCACTAATAGGAGGATCAATGGGATGAATTTCTAAACATGGGGATTCCACCCCCTTAATTGATTTTTCCTTTTCTTCTCTAACTTTTTTTCCCACATATTCAACTAAGCTTGGTCTATCTTCATATCTAGAACCATATAAATGTGATGAAGAGATAAGTGCCTGAGGCATCTCATCATCCTCAATAATAACTCGGCACCAAGACCATCAGAACCTCCATTAAAATAACCTCCATATGCATCTCCTTCATCTTCCTAGTCTTCTCCTCCTCCTTCTTCTTATTTTTATTCATCATACTCATCATCATTTTCACCATTTTCATTATCTTCAGAGGATTTGGAATAATTCTTGAACTATTCCGTACCAGATATTTTTGTTTATTCCTCCTCACTACCTTCTATTAAGAGTTTCTATCTGACAGGAAGATACCTTGGTGGACTAGAAGCACCAAAATATTTAATAGGGGAGCTCTGAGGTAAATGTGGGCCACTACCTTAATCCATATAAAATTTATTTTCCTTATCACTATAGGTAGCAACATCCTCATCAAGATACTCAAAAACATTATTTGGCTCCAAATTAGGGTCCACAAGATCCTTTTCTCTAGAATGATGGTCAACTCGATTGAAATCATCATAAATCCTTTCACCATCATCCACCCATTGTTTCTTCTAAGGATTCCAGCTAATTTTAATCCCTTTAAAAATTATCCTTATGATTAAGAAACCTCCACAGAAGACAATTTATTCTTCATCTTCAACAACTAGACATTTTGATTCTAGCATAGCTGACAAAAACATTGTTTAGATCAATTAATTTGATCTAGAAGAAGGATTTCACATCTCCATCACGTGAAGAATTAGATATCTACACAAGTTGATATTCTATAACCTTTTCATCAGACATAGAAAATAAACATCCTCATATCTCATTGTGGAAAAGTAATATATTCTCAAACAAAAAATATGATGAATAAACATGAAAAGAAACCTTCATTCACCATCAAGTTCAAAGAAAAATGGTCTTCTAACTATACCATCACCAATTAACTCAACTAAAGAATCTTCATAGAAAAAAGTATCACTCTCATCTAGAATGGTTCCTTGATAATCATTTGGAACTCCTTCATGATGAACTTTCAAAAATTTATCTCGCTTAATTTAATAAAAGACAACCTTACAGCCATTAATCCTTCTTCTTAACCAATCTTCATTTTACTTGAAACTATACTCAACTTTCTGATAAAACTCATGCAACAACCTATGATATAGGGGCCTCTTGTTAGAAAAAAACCATTCTAGCCATAATTTTTTTTAAATTGGGGAACTAAACACTTTATCAAAAGTAACCAATCAACATGAATATCTTTTTTGGGAACAACTATTTTATTCGCAAGCTCAGGTATTACTGGCTCAAAAACAATTGATCAAATCGATTCACATTTTTGGTTCATATAAGTACCTGAATCAACTAGAGAAGACTCTGAATATCTATTCAATCTAACAATTAAATATTCCTTTAAAGGTTTGGGTGAAGGAAAAGGAAGGTAGATGTTTAGTAGAAAGGGTTGTGACAAGGTTTGAGAGCAAGGTATGAGAGAGGTGAGTATTTAAATTAGATGGGGTATAATTTTTATATCATTTAGATATTTATAAATTTGAAAATAGAAAATTGTAAAAAAATTAATCGAATAAAAATTAAATAAATAAATAATTGATAAAAATAAATCATCTACGATGGATTAAAAACAGATAAGAAAAAAATTGACAGAGGAAAAAAAGTTCTCGACGATGAGTAACTCCAACGGAGAGTAATTCTAATGGTGATTAATTCCAATGGTGTGTAACTCCAATGGTGTGTAACACTAATAGTGAGTGAAACTCAATGGTGGGTGGGTAAAACTCAACAGTGGGTAAAAATAAATGATGAGTCTCAGAAAATTAAACTTAACTGAATTTAATCATTCTTAATTAATGTTTGATTTAGTTCATTCTCTCAGAATTTAAATGCTTAGTGAAAATATCGGAAATCTGATGTTCTGTACCAATGTTTTCAAAAGTGATATCAACTTTTTTAAAATGGTCTCTGAAAAATTTATGTCTTACATCAATATTTTTTGTTCTCTAATGAGATATTGGGTTATTGTATATATTAATAGCACTTATGTTGTCATAATTTATATGGACATGTCATAATTGATATCCATAGTCTACTAATATGTGTTTTATCCACAAAATTTGAGCTTATAAACTAGCTGCTTATATGTATTCAACTTCAGTAGTAGACAAAGAAATATAGTTTTGTTTCTTAAAGAACCAATAATCTAGTGATATTTCCAAAATATGTCATGTTCCATAGGTCCTTTTTCAATCTAACTTATAAACACTAAAATAAACATCTGAATAACTAACTAGGTAAAATTCTTGTTATCTTGGATAGAACAATCCTAAATTGGTTGTATACTTGAGGTATTTGAAGCTTATTTTTACATCAGGTAAGTGTGACTCTTTTGGTATTTCTTAAAAATGAGAATAGATACACACACTAAACATAATATCAGTTTGTCTAGTAGTTAAGTAGATACTACTTTCAATCATACCTCTATAACTTGTTTGATCCATTGATTTCCTAGCTTCATCAATATCCAATTTATAGGTGGTACTCATAAGAGTATCACTACTCTTAGTTCTATCTAAATTAAAAAAAATTAAAAGTTATTTGGTATATTTACTTTAATTTAAAATAATTCCTTCTTTATTTTAAAAAATCCAAAAAACAAGAAATAATTTAAGTTCACCCATTAAACTCATTTAAAATTCCTTTTTCATCATTTTTGAAAAATCAGTACATAAATAATTTTTATAAAAACCAAAAATAATATCATCTATATAAATTTTAATAACTAAAACATCTTTTGAAAATCTTTTTATAAAAAATCTAGCATTATTTATACCATTTAAAAATAATTTTAAAATAAGAAAAGAGTTAAGCCTATAATACCAAGCTCTATGAGATTTTTTTAAACCATATAAAGTTATTCATAACTTGAAAACAAGATTTTGAAAATGGGGATTTTGAAATCCAAGGGATTTTTCAACAAAAAAATGATCAACTATATACCCATTCAATAATTAACTTTTGACATCCATTTGATATAGTTTGAAATTTTGATGTTCTACTTAGGGAAGTAGTATTATAATAGATTCAAGTATGTCTATAGGTGAAAAGGTCTCTTCATAGTCTATACCCTATTCTTGATTATACACTTATGCAACTATTCTAGCTCATTCCTTACTATAGTGCTAGATTCATCAACTTTTTTTTTCTAAACACCCATTTATTACCTATAGTAAAGGTGTCTTTGGGTCTATCAACAAGTTACCATAATTTATTACTTTCAAATAGATTATGTTTTTCTTGCAAATCCATTACCTTGAATTCATTATTAATTACATCACTTATGTTCTTAGGTTCAAGTCGTGATAAGAAAGCTTGATGTTCAACTTGGTTTCTTATAGAATCTATAGTTTGTGTGCCTCTATCCAAGTCTTAAACAACAACATCTAAATGATGGTATTTAAGAGTCCTAACAACTCTTGAAAAAGAAGGGTTGGTCACCTTAGGGTCCTCTATAGGTTTAAGTTCAGGCTCTAGAATTTATTTAGAACTGCATGGTTTTTATGGATTCCTTATATCAAAATCAAAAGGTTTTTGGAATTTAAGTTCAGAGTGGATAAATAATTCTCAAGGTTTTCTAAAGAAGCCTTAGGCTCATGTGGATATATCTCATTAAAATTGATATGGATAGACTCTAACACAGTCTTGGTTCTTTTTCTAAAAAATATATAGTATTTACTAGAGGTTGAATAACCCAGGAGAATTCATTTTTCACTCTTAGAGGAAAACTTTTCAATATTATCCTTAGTGTTAAGAATAAATACTTTTCAAACACAAACTCTAAATTAATTAACCTTAGGATTTCTACTATTCCAAATTCAATATTGAATTTTCTTTAAGATAGGTCTAATTAAAACTATATTGATTATATAAATTTATATATTCATAGCCTCTACCTAAAATTAGACAGGTAAGTCATATTCATTAAGTATAGTCTAAGATATCTCTCGAGGTGTTCTATTTCTTCTTTCTACAACTCTACTCTGCTGAGGGGTCCTAGGATAATAGACGTTATGACTAATGACATTTTGTGATAAAAAGGATTCAAAGTCTATATCTTCAAACTCATGACCATGGTTAATTCTTAAGGTCATAATTCTAATTCCACTTTTGTTTTCTAAAAATCTATCATAAGTGGTAAAATAAGAATAAGCTTCACTTTTGTGAGATAAAAAGAATACCCAAGTATACCTAGAAAATTGATCTAATAGTATATATAAATAGTTCTTCCCATTTAAACTAGAAACTTTTGATGGTCCAAACAATTTCATATGAACCACCTCATGAGTTTGGGAAGCTGAAACTTATTTGTCTAATTTAAAAGAAATCATGTGTCATTTCCCTTATTTTCAAAGGTTGCACACATTTTAATTTGGGAATTCAAGTTTGGGTAGATCCCTAACTAACCCTTTCCGAGTAATCTTTATAAGTGAGTGAATATTATAGTGTCCTAGTCTCCTATTCCAAAGATAATATTATCTATGAATGGAACTTAAGTAGAAAACATTTTGAGAAATCAAAGAATCGAGATTAAGGTCATATACAATCTCATTTCTAAAGGTAGTAAACACTAAATAGTTTTTATAATAAAAAACATTAAAATAAATGTTTTAAAAATTTATATGAAAACCATAATCACATAATTTTGATATGATAAGAAAGTTATATTTTAAACTATCGACAAAAAGTACTTTAGAAATTAAAACTGAGTTAGTGTTACCAATTTTTCCAAGGAGAATGATATTTCCTTTAGCATTGTCACCAAAGGTGACATGAACACCATCAACCTTTATGAGGTTATTGAAACTTGAGTAGTATCTTGTCATATTACCAGAACATCCATTGTCCAAGTACTATAGATTTCTATAGGATCTCTTTAAAATTCTTTCCTACAAAACAAAGTTTCTACCAGAAATGATTTTGGTACCCAAGTTTTCTTGAGTCCAGATAAGTTAGTAATTAGGTCATTAGGAAAAAATATTTTCTTTACAGGTTTCATATAAGTATATTGAAATATTTTTAAAATAAAAACATTATTAGGTCTATTTGAAAAATAACTAACAGTAGGATTACTCAAATTAGAATTAGAAAAAAAATGTTATCTTAGCATATACCAGTAATGTATTTAGGATAAATATTTTTTCATAACATTTGACTATGTTTTTAACTTCAATTTTTAAATTTTTCTTATTATTCCTTAAGTTTCTCATTTGAAAATTTTAGTTCAGCATGTTCTTTCAATAAAATAGCATTTTTATATTTCTCTATAGTAAGGTCAGACTTAATATTAGCAGATAAAACATGTTGTTTCTTAAAAATTTTATAATTTTCTTAAAGATCATTAAAGTTATTCTCAATCATGTTGAAGTATTAAAACATTTCCAATTTAAAAATATCATCTTAATTTTCATTTCTAGAGTGATTAAAAGTAAGTACATAAGATACAATAGGTACCTCAGAAACATCTTTCATGAAGAACGTGTTGGCTCTATCAGAATGTTCTTCATGAGATGAGTCAGAGTCACTAGAGATATCCTCAGAGGCACTCCATGTTTCTTTCATGGATTTATTATACTTAGAATCTTTATATTCATGCTTATTCATATATTTCAACTTAGTAAAGTCATCCTTAACATGTCCTTCTCAATTACATTCATAACAGGTAATCTCATTTAAGTTTTTCATCACTTATCAGTCATTTTTTCAAGTTCCACTATTATTATACTTTCCTTTTTAACTCAATTTATTGATGAATTTATTCTTATTATATAATCATTTAAACCTTTTTTCTAGATGGTTCATTTCCTCATCACTATCTATTAGTGATTCTTAATCACTGGAACTTTCATCTTATACCTTTCATTTTCCTTTTTATTTGGATGCAGTAGACTTAAAGGCTATAGATTTTCTCTTGCATTGACCATACTCTTAATAATTGAGTTTAATCTCTTCATTTTACATAGTCAAATTCCCAATAAATTCCTTGATAGGTAGTTTAATTCTATCATTGTATTCACTTATTAACATAGATGTACCTCGCCATCTCTCTAGAAGACATCTCAACAGTCTCGTGATTTGGATGTTTTCAAACATAATATTTCACAAGGATCTCATGGTATTGACTATTTAATTAAACCTGAGATAGATATTAGAAATTATATAATC
Organism: Viscum album; assembly: GCA_963277665.1. Lineage (NCBI taxonomy): Eukaryota > Viridiplantae > Streptophyta > Magnoliopsida > Santalales > Viscaceae > Viscum > Viscum album. The sequence continues at coordinate 737,244,361 of OY728167.1, read as the reverse complement.
ATTTTAAATGAATCATATTTGATTTTATATGTTTTAAATCTCATTTCTTTAACATTAGTGGTTCCTTCATGTGAAATAGATAAAGTATCCCAAATTTCATAGGCAATTTTACTAGTAGATATTCAATTGAATTCTTTGTCTCTTAAAGAATAGTATATGGAATTCATAGAATTACAATTATTGTTATAATAATGTTTAGTATCATCATACCAATTATTTCTAGCAGTCTTAGGTATCTCATACTTATCCTCTATAGAAGACCAAATTTCAAAACCCATGCTATCTATATGAATTTTCATCTAAATTTTACACTAAGAATAGTTATTTCTATTAAAGAATGGAGTTATGTTGGTATAATAGACTTATTTTCTATTATTCATTTAAATAATTAACTTTATAAATGATATAAATATAAAATCTATAAAATACAACAAAAATCACAGTTGAGAATATTTTGAAATTACTTTAATACCAAATGCTAGTAAGAGTGAGTATCTCAATAGGGGTGTTAATTGAGTACCCAATAAAAATTTCAGTCTAAAATAGATTTAATAAAATCCCCTAGTTTAAATAAAAACAGCTCATTTAATAAAAATAAAAAATAGATATAAGTTATGGTCTTTTAAAATATTTATCAAAGATTGATTAAGTATCAGTTTAAACAATTATGAAAAATAATTTAACTTTCGAAATAAAATTAATTAATAAAAACCTTTTATAAACACTAATTAAGACTAAATATAAAAGTAGTGGTTTTTTTAGTTTAAAATAGATTCAGTTCAAAGTATAAAAATAAAGAAAACAAAAACAAAAAAATAGCAGAATAAAATCAAGAGTTTCGGTCTCAAGATGAGACTTAATCCTCTCCATTTGAAAATCAAAAACATCCAAGTATATTATATAAAATAATCTATGATTTACAAACTAGATTGGGTATACAATGTAAATTTTTTCCTAAAAACACAAGGACCTCTTCCACAACACCCATGCAAATAAAAAACACATTCCACGTAGGGACCTCTTCTACAACACATGGGAAAACAGGTGTAAAGGGAGTTTGAAAAGATATATATTATATTTCAGTTGTAGCATAGAAGATAGTGTGTGTTATAAATATATAATAAAAAACACAATGCTCATAATGTAAATAAAATAAATAGGCATAGTAAATAAATGTGTAATAAAGATATTGTTTCTCAGTCTGATAAGCTCTATAACATGTCACTCCTTGAGTCACAACAAAAAAAGTGACATTTACCAATTGATAATTACATATATAAAATATATCTATTGGTAAAAATTATTAATTCCAATAGATATTAAATTCCGTTGATATTAACTATATGTACCAACAATTATTTTTACTAACAAATATATCTATTTATATTAACAGTAGAATACCAAAAAATCTTTTAAAAAAATTTAAATTTAATACCTTATAAAAATAATACCAATAATTGATTTACCAATAAAATAATCTGTTATTATTAATTATTATTACCAAAAAATATTTTTCCATTACAAAAATCCATTAGAAAAGAATTGTTCACTAATATCAAATATTTAAAAAAAAATTGAATACTTAGATATATACACTACCCATTACAAACATATGATTTTAATAATAAAAATATATGATTAATTAAAATAATCATAATTTTGTAATATATATATAAAAACATAAACCTTATAAAATAGAATTTTTATATAAATTCCCAAATTTTTTCTTATATATATATGAAAAAAATAAAAAAAAAAAATAAACCTAATGTACACCCCACCCCCACACCCCCATTGCCCGAAACCTCCCTCCCCTAACCCTACCTCCCTTCCTCTCAACCAAATTTCATCAATTACCTCCTCATAGGAAACCCACCTCATTCCCTTCTGGCATCCCCCTCCGACATCATCACATAAACCCCCTCCCTGTTCCCGACAAGCGCCCTCACATAAAAACCCTCATTTGACCTTGAAATCCCATCCCACTATCATTCCTACAAAAATGATCCTCCAAGACTCCTATTAGGATATGGAATTGAATTTTAGATAAGTACTATCATTTTCCTAAAAATGATTATGCACATCATATAAAATCTTTTCATAGAAAAGTATTAGTTGAAAGTTTTTTAGTCATAGTAACTAGTTGAATTTATTTTAGAGTGATAAAAAGTTTAATTATAGAATATAAATACCTTTCATTTTATATTTAACATGATTTGAGAGAATCATGTGCTGTATATATATCACACGACCTATTTTTGGTCATTTCCTACTCATTACATATGCTTTGTTTTTAATTCATTTATATAGTTTTTGGCATTTCATTTAATGGGTTTTCAATATTCCATTATCGCTTACTTAAAATTTAACATATTATTAATATAGTTTTTTTGGGGTTCCCATTATCTTGTCTATCTAGGATCATGTGTCTTTGTACATGCACAATATTAAATTCTTTATTTTCAATTCATATGGTTCTCAAATCAATTTCTTTTCAAAAATAATTATGTTAGTGATGACAAAAGAGATGCTCCATGAAATAAGTAGTGAAAATGATATCGATCCTAATAGGTTAAGGTAATATTCCATTCCATTATAGAATTACATTATGGATTTGGATTTTGGTCTTGGTCTTTGAAACAGGTTTGCTCCAAGGCTATCACTTTTAGCCAATTGATTTTGGTACTGGTAATTCAAACAGGTTTGGTTGATGTTGTTGATCATTAATTCCATTGAATACTGGGAAGAAAACTTCAAGGATAATCCTTTTAACCATAAAATTAATTTTATTATTTGAATAGAGTAATTAAAATCCTTGCTATCGCCTACCAACCCAATTCCATTCCCACAAAAGCAGGCCTCCAGGACCCCCATAAAGAGATGGAAGAAACTCCTAGATAAGCACTATCATTTTATTGCAAATTATTACCAACAAATATTCTTATAAATTTTTATGTTCTGATTCCCTGATTAATTTTTCAATATTTTTTAGATGATATCAAGAGTTTCGATCATGCATTCTAAAAACAATTTCTCCACTTGTCATGAATTTGTTAGTTCATAAATCTTTTGAGTTATTTCTATTATATATAAATGATGTTGATAAGAAATTGATTCCAATAAAACCACTACCAGAATAGTGTTATTTAACTTTAGAATATCCAATTTTATTTTATATTTTATTGAATCAATTGAAGTTACACTTTTGAGTCTATCCTAATTATCACATTAGTAACATAATGTTGCATACAATATTTCAAACCTCCCCATATTTCATGGATATCTCTAAAAACTATAACACCATATAAATATAAACTGAACATGAAAATAGGATTACCATTATATAAACTAGGCCTACTTTTTTTTGTTGTGGTTCAAGGTGAGGATAAAGAAGATTGTTGGTAAGAAATAACACAACTGCTACGTTTCTCTCAGAATTAGTATCCAGGACTTCTCTAACTTGTTCTAGTATCCAATAATGATGTGAAAGGTTCATTAATTTCATGCCATGAGTGAGTGAATTTCATTATGATGGAAGGAATTTGTATAGAAATCATGAAAATAGAATCAACTATAATAGTTATAGGGAACACTAAATCATGGGAAAAACTAGTGAATATGAGCGGTGATAATGTTTTCAAGTGATATCTGCAATGTTCATGCATCGATTCAAAAAATAAGAAATCAAGTAACCTTGTGATGTCCTTTCTACATTTATCAATCCATATAATACCAATCCTTAAAATTATCATGTTAGGTATTTTTTATTTTTTTCCTATTGCCTTATAATTTAAGTTACATTTTCTATGGTAGTATTAATCGATGCATATTCATATTAAAAACAGTTTTCATAGTGTTATCAAATGGATACTAATTGTGAATCTCATGTCATGGAACCTTGACATTTTCAGATTTATCTAGATCTTGTTGGTGTAATGGACATGTTTATATTTTACATATTCAATAGAGGTTTATTCTTTGAATTTTTTTAGTAGTTTGGTGGGAAATGATTCTATTTTTTATTTTAATTGAGGTTCTTATAGGCCATGAATGGACTTTTATAGGTGTTCAAGTTGTGAAAAAATGAATTGGTCAGCTTGAGAAGAAAAACATAAGGTGTTCCAGGTGAGTGAATATTTTTAAATTCTATATTTTTTACTATATACATTAAGTTTTTATTCTCCCTTTCCTCCTATGTTTTCCTTGTTTCAATTATTTTATTTGTTTGTAAGGTATGATGAAGATGAAAACCGATGAGTATATTTATTTTCAATGGTTCAGATAACATAATCTGAGATTTTTATTCTTGTTTATTTCAAATATTTATTCCAACCACATAAAAAAATTAATGCTTATTTCTCGGTTTCATTTTATTATATTTTCTTTGTTTCTATTTGCTATCTGTTTGAGCTTGGTCTAATTTTCCGATGATATTTCATAGTTTCTTTTGTTTAACCTAGAGTTTATTTTTAACAAATATTTTTCAATGCCTGTTGATCCAGATCTGGGTTGAAAAAACATGTAGGGTCTTCTTATGATGCTGAAATCTTACCAATACTGAATGTGTTCCCTAATTTTTCTTAGGAAGAAACCTGAAGCCATGTAAAGCTAATATCCATGCTGGAACCGAACTAAAGATAAAGATAAACTAGATGTTTCTTTGTAAATAACCCTATCTATTAAAGAGGAAGGATTTAAAATAGATATTACTTTTAGTTCAAATATTCTTCTATTTTATTATGTAACTCATTCTATGTTTTACTGGATTGTTAAACTGAGAAAGATGAGAAATCAAAAAAAAACACATCCTCCACACGAATTAAGGATTTTTATATGCTTATCAAATTTATACTAGAAATTTTTGATTGACAAGAGGATTGGATTATCAACAAAATTATTTCAAAAGTCCTTTTTATCACTCGGGTATTGGTGTGTGATTATTTTAAATCAGTAATTATTTATAAGCATGTATTTAGAATGCATTTAATGTAATGAAATTTTCACTGGTATTCCCCATTTTATTTAGGTAAATCATTTTTATAGGCCTTGACACGTTGTATGTGAACTAATATTTGGGTTCACTTGTTTTGATGAATTTTTATACCATGTGTCACCCTTTTAGAAACTATCATGATTGAGGATATGTTTCTCTTTCCCTTTTAGTTTTGAATCGGTTTCAAGTACATCAATCCAGGAGCTGATATTTTTTATTCTAAGTTTGATTGATTTTTATGTAGTTAATGAATGATGTATTACTGCAACTAGAGCATCATTTCAAGTCATTTTGCACCACATGATCATAACATAGAAATATTATAGAAACCTTATGTTTGGATGTTAAAATTCAATGTGCTTAGCTTATGCAAGTAAGAAATGATTTTGTGGAGTGTTGGGGTTAGACTCACCGATGAATCCTAGGCACACACATGAGGTGTGGATGTTATTACATAATTAATATAAAATTAGGTAAAGATAGGGGATGGAACCTCATTTTCGGATTCCATAATAAGAGAAAAGTATCATTAAGGTACTGATTTGTGTAGTTGGAAAGTATGAAGGTGACTCAAGTCCTCTTTCTCTTGTGTATGTTTGGTTGGACTAACCTTCTAATTTCTTTAGTAAACGTTTTTATTGTAAATGAATAACATATTTTAATTTTATTTATGTGTGTTTTATGTTGTTCATAAATCAAAGTGTAATTCCTTTAATAGTAGACCATGGAATATACCAGTTCAAAATGTCTAATATTTTTGGGGTTTCACCTCAATGAACTTTGGAAAAAAATGTGAAGTTTTTCACTTATTATTTTTTTCTCTTTTTTCTTTCTATCATTGAATAGAATTTATTATAAAATTATGGTTATAAAACCAATAAAGAAGATATATATGCAAATAAACTGGTTTTTTGATAAATTTTTATGAGAAAACCGGATGTTCCTCATTTGGTAATGAAAAACCTGGTTGATTTATTATCAATATATTATCAAAGTGCTCATCATTTTCAATTGGTTTTAAACTTCCTGGTTTATTTTCAAACTGATTTATTTCAGATCAAGTTTATCTACAGATGAAAAAATTGGTTGTACTAAATTAGTGGTTTTGGATACTGGTTATTGGGTTATTATCGGTGATGGTTGGTTTTATCTTGTTGGCCTGGGTTTTTTCAGGTAGCTTCATGGACCATTTTTCAGCACTCATACTTGGGTACATATTTTTATGATAAAAAGGTTGGATAATCTGGAGGATAAAGTAATCTAATTTTGGTGATTTATGGGATCTAGTGTTGACAGCTAGAGGTCATAGGGAGCTGGTGCTAGAGTTTAGAGGTGCTGGTTCTTTTTCATGGCTATTGAGTTTTTTGTTTTACAGTTGGCCAGTTTTTCTATTTATGTTCCACTTTTTTATTTTAGATATGGTGCTTTGGTTCATGTTTCATATTTCAAGAAGGTTCTCCTGTAATGGTTCCCACCCCACCATAATGTGGATTTAATTTAAAAAATACCTAAAAATGGATTTCTAGGACATGATCAGTTTTAGGATGATGTTGGCATCTTTTTGGAGAAATTATTCCTAAATTTGAGTCATTTAGACTACCGGTCCTTGATATTAAAAAAGGGATGATGAAAATTTCTCAATATGAAAATCATTTTTTTATAATTCCATTTATTTCTATTTCAGTTCAATTCATGCATATATTTTTCACTGATTTGTGGGTATTTTTTTTGGTTGTTTGTGATGTAGATATTGGAGGTAAAGGGTTTAGAATACCCAATGACTTGAGGTTTCTTACTGGTGCTAGATATGGCCTGATTTTTTTCTTGATGGTATTGGATCTGGATCATTTTTGGGTATGCTATTTGGTTGAGTGTGGTAGAGATCTTGGAGCTGATGGTTGTGGCATAGCAACGAATTTCAATTTCTCACTTGTGTTGGAGTTGTCTCACTAGTCCTGGGGCATTGATAGGTCTTTCATGGTCACTGGTCAGAGTAGGAGGATCACTGGCATGGATAGGATACTATTGGAGCTGAATCACTGGCATGGATGGGTCGTTGTTTCTCATTGTCCACTAGTGTTGGAGCTGGATCACTGGCATGGATGGGTTGGTTCTTGATATAACTCACTGACATGGATTTTTGGGAGCTGGTTCACTAGCATGGATGGGTTATTGTTGTGCTAGAATGGCATGGATGGGTTGCTGGTGTTACTTGCGGGTCGTTTGTGTGGGATCTGGCTCACTGTCATGGATGCGTCAGTGGGTTGTTGTGTGGGTGGGGTTTGATAGATCTTGTTGTATTAAATTTCATTACTAATATTACTATTATTTTTCATAGTTTGAACATATATTAAAATCCTCCTCAGTTTGATAATTAAAATATATGTATTATATATGATAAATTAATAAATATAATATAAAATTTTACTAGCAATAAAAATTTATAATTATTATTCAAATGTAGTTTAGAAACATATATTATTTGTTTGTAATATTATTACCAACTGAAAAAAAATCATTAGAACCTATTTCAAAACACTTTAAACAACATATATATTATCTATTAGTATTATTATAATTAAAATAGAACTATTTTATTTATCGTAAAAACATTTATTGATAGAGTTTTTACCGATAGTTTAGTGATAGGGATCTATATGTTGGTAAAACACTTCACCAACAGAAAAATTACTTTTACAAAAAGATGTGCTCCTATTGAAAAAAGTGAAATATTTTGTAGTGATTGTATATTGAAATGAATATTGAGTCATGTTTACAAAAATAACTATATAACAGAGTGTCATAAACTCTTTCAGGTTAGTCTGTAAGAAGTAGTCTGATTATTCAATGTGCTTCACTTCTTCTACAGTTGATCACTGGTAAATATTATTCTTGTAAGGAAAACTTCACATCAATATTTATCTTATCTTACAATTTTTATCCCTATCTCTATGTGTTTCTGTTTGTATCTCGGTTCTCTATTATTATGATATCTATTCATTCTACACATGAGGGAGTCTGCTGCTTCTTTAAATATTAATATGTAGGAGTGTCCATATGGAGAACAATCATCTGGATATCCTGCATCCTTGTACCTAGGGATGACACATAATTTAATGAATCTCGACAAAAAAATTAATAACAGTCATTTAAATAATTTATCTAATTAAAATAAAAAATATATCCATTATAGATATTTAATTCAAAAAAAACAAAAAAAAAATTGCAGTGAGTCCTTTGAATGGTGACACAAACGTTGGCGGTGACTTAGGATGATAGTGAGTCATCTTTAATGGTGAGAAAATCTCTAGTAGTGAGTCATCTTAAATAGTGTCTTAAGTTGGAAAATATACATACCAACACTTTTCCAAATTTATATTCTGGTGGTAGGTCTTTCTGATACTTAGCCAAACTTCCATAGGTCACTTCCAACGATAGGTTTGTTCCATACTTTTTCAATTCTTGGTTCAATAGAGAGTCATCCTATGATAATGATTCTTTCCCATACTTAGCTAAGAATCTATTCTGGTGGTGAGATATAGCTTATGGTTGGATATTCCAAACTTATCCAAATTTTAATTCCAGCGGCATCCTCAATGGTGAGTCATGTTTGACGGTGAGGGTTTCCAACACTTAGCCAAAATTTCATTTCAATAGTGAGTTAGCTCTGGTGGTGACTCATCATCAGCGGTGATTCATACTAATACAAATTTTGGAAATCTTCCTTACAATTTAAAATTATATCATAAAACATAAAACTCACTAATCTCATAATAAACATTAATTAGTGATCATTAAAACAAGGATTCCAACATCATAAGATATAAATCGTTAACCAATGAATTTTAGGGTGATTTAGGATCCAAACTATCAATATCCACACATATGTGTTCCATAAAATTCCAACCAATCATTATACCATGATAACCCATGGAATGAAAATGGGTTTTATATCATTTCCAAATGGAATCCCATTACGTGATATCAAAAGTGAATCGGTTGATACCAAAACTTTAACCACCCAAAAGAATTATTTAATGAATTTATAGATTGATTCAGTAAAAATAAATTCAAATGATATAGATACTATATAGACAAAGATCTAAATGGAATCGAAACACAAAAGGGAATTTATAAAAAATTCCTTAATATTATCCCAAATAAGAAGTTATGAATCACTATATAAAATATCAAACTGGATAAACTAAAATAAATAATTTTTTTGAAAAATATTTGAAAATAAATTTTAATAATAGATCTTTGAAAAATGTGTAAATTTTATCTATGGGAAACATGTAATGGAAGATAAAATTTATGACCAAGAAAGGAAAAACATTTCCAACATTTTAAAAAATTGTCTTTTTTGAAACTCAAATCATAAAAAAGAGTGATAAATATTTCATTTGAAAATATGAAAAGATAAATTTAAATATCAGCAGAAATAAAACATATTTGGATTTAAAAATTATAAATTAGAACATTGGTGGGAAGATTTAATATGTATATTTGAGAGAAATAGTTTATTTATAGAGGATGAGAATTAATCTTAACGTCATCAAATTTTATAAAGAAAAAAATCCATAAAAGAAGATGTATTTGATGTGAATAAATAAAACTCCCTATAAAAAGAGGAAAGTATATATAATATTATTTTTTATATAATAAAAAAATATTCTAGAACTATGGGCAAATAAGAATAATTATTTTTCAAGAATAGGATTTGAGTCAAGAAAATCCCTTACAACATTGGTGTCACTTGAATCAAAATCCCATGAAATATAGAACTTGAGATATATTTTTAAAAATATTTAATTTCATAAAATTATGATAAAAATATACATAAGTTAGTATATACACTATACAATATAAAATTAGGGTTTTATATGGTATATGTCTCAAAGAAATAAAAGTGGGGTGAGAAAACCTTTCTGATTTGGTATTAATGGAAATAAAAGGATCCAATGGATCAATCAATAAAATATTTTTAAAATATATTAAATATTCATTAATAATCATAATATAACCCATTGGGTATTAAATACACCATATAAAAGAAGAATTGGTGTGCAATATGAAAATATGCCTCAATGAAGGGAAATTGAGACAAAAACCCTTACCTTTGCTCTCAACTTCCAAAAAGGTACTTTAAATTAATTTATAGTAAACATATACATATTAATAAACTATTATATAAACTTATTCATATATATTACCATATATATACTTTAATTATAATAATATATTACACACTTTTAGTTTATTATAGTTTATTTTCATCATCAGATGTTAGTGATTTTGATTGTTTTGTGCATGTGTTAAAATTTTGACAGTAACTACCATTGTTTGATAACAAGTTCATAATTAATAGATTATATAACATAAAATAATATAATATTTATAATTATTTTTAAATTTTTTTTTCATTCCAGGAGATTTTTATTTATGATTTGTGAAGATGGAATCAGTGATGAGTTTTTTTCTATTATTTTTGAAAATCAAGAGTTAATATATTAATAATGAGTTAAATATTAGTATGAACTTTATATAACCTTAATAATTTAATAAAAATGAATTTAATTTATTATATAAATTCTTATAATCATCTAATTAGTTTGGTGGTGAAAAAGAAATGCATTGTTCCATGGAGACAGAAGTATGCACGTATACGTGGACAATGTTTTCATTTTCTATAGAATAGAAATAAGGTAGAAATTAATTTATCTTTTGAGAATATAAAATTTTTATAAATATAATATTTATTCATTAAAAACCTATTTTTAACCATTCATGTAATGCAATGATGAAAAATATAACACATCATTCATTGAAGTGGTAGTCTGCACATAACATGAACGACATTTTCATTTTTATAATGAAAAGGGGAAAGGTAATTGATGGTTATTCCATTAATATAAAACAATTTTTGTATATTAATAATAATTAATTGATTTTATTATATTCAATAAAATTTATTTATGAATAAGTACAAGAATAAGAAATTGAAAAATGATTATAGTGGAGAAAATATTTTCATAGAATAATTTGATTTCTTCTCAAAAACCTTCTTGATTTAGAAAACATTTGGGCAATATATAGAGGCCATAAGCTCAATGAAGTGGGATAAGATTATTTTTTAAGTAAATTAGTCATATTATAAGATATAATTATAATTTTTTGAATAACTTTTAAGGGGTGGTGGGAGGTACCTTTAATAAGTGAAGGGAATTGAATTTTTGTAAATATTCTTACACTGATTTTAAAGAAATGTCATTTTAAAAGGAAAGTGGCTCACAAAGTGGAAAATAATGGATATAGTATGGGTCTTGGTTGATCCACCACTCATCCACACACATAAAGGATAAGGTTTTGAGATATTTAGGTACTTTTTCCAAAATTTAACTTTTTTTTATAATTTATTTTTACTATGGTGATTATTTATTTAACCTTGGAAACTTATTTTTGTAGAAAAAAATTAAATTACCCTTATACCCAATTTTAAAATTATGAACCCAAATAATCGAATCGTTTAATAATATTAAAATTATAAATGTGAAAAAAAAATTTAAAAAAATTTAAATACATAATTTGTTTTTTGAAAAATATTACTTTGATTCTAAAATGTAAATTATAGGTTTTTAAATTAAAAATAATATTTTAAATTTATAATTTTAATTATTAAATATATATTTGATTATAAAAAGCTTTTACAAAATATTAATTCATTATTATATCCTAATGATGTAATAAAAGTTTTGGTATTTGTAAAAAAGATATTTTATATTATTCACCTAAAGATCATGTAAGGGTTATCTCTCAACCGAGTTAAAAAGGGATTTCTTTCCTAATAAAAAGGGGATTCATCCCCGACCTATTAAGAATATTTTTAGAAAAATCCCAAAAAATAATCCTAAGCTCATATTTTTATGTTTAATACATAAATGAATTTCCTTTTTTTCAAATTCCTATTATTAAATTTAAGAATTTAACAGTTTAATGGAAACACAAAATATATTGAAAAATGTTTTCATGAGAAAATAACTTATTTTTAAAATAATAACTATTCTTATTATTATTTGCTATAAATTTATAAATAATTTTTGATAATATTTTATTCATATCTACAAAATATTTTATTATAATTTAACAATAATATACTTGGTTTCTTTAAATGAAAATTCATAGCGCATAAATAGAATTTTTTTTATAAAATTCATTTTTAAGCATGAAATGAATTTATCCTTATTACTTTCATAGTAATAAATATAGGATAGATATTAAATTATTTTATTGTATATATCATCAATAAATTTCATTAAAATTATTATTTAAATCTAATATAATAAAATTCATAATGTATAAAAAATTAATTTTAGAATAAAATACATAAAATGATCTTATTATTTTTTTAGCTATATTAATTAAATCTCACCAGCACATTAGTATTAAAAAATAAATTTATATATTTCACAATATGGATATCTATATTTATACCCATATATTTAATGGTTATATTATAATGGTTATATATACTACTTATAATTTTATCTTAATAAAATGTATCTTGTTTTTTTAGTTCAGTGTTGCGTGTGAAACAAGCTATTAAACACAGTATTTATTTAAAAGAAAATTGATAATAAAATCTCAAGTTGTTATAAAACATGATCTATCCTAGATGGTAATAAATTATAGAAAAATATCTATAAAAACCTAAATACCAAATAAATTATCCAAAAAATAGTTTCTATGAAACCATCACATCAGAATACTGAAAATGAGGTTGGACAGTAACTCAAATAGGAAAAAATATCAAATAACTCTATTTAAATGTTATTAATGTTGTTGATTTATTTTTTATACAAATTATTATATATTCTATTATAATATGTATCTACCTATATAAATGAGAGATCATGAGATAAGGGGAGATAATAGCAGTACAAAACAAACAAAAAAACACCAGCAGGTTCAGAAGGAAATTAAGACGTGAAATACGTTGGAAGAATTAGAAAAGTATGTGTAAGGTTTGATAAAAAAAAATGACACACATAATATGAGTGTGTTTCTATCCTAATAGCTCAATTGAACCTATATTTGAGGTCATATTATATTCAAAATAAGAATAAATTCAAATAGTAAGCCCTTATAGTTGATCTTACGTATAAAGAATGAAAGGCTAAGAAGTCATGGATTATAGATAGTAGTTTTATTAAAACAATATAGGTTATCTAAATAGATTAAAAAAGTTAAAAATTTGGAAGGATTGGTTTTTACCTTTGGTAATGATATATTATTGAATATAAAGGGTGTTGGAGTAGTAAATATTACCTAGAATCAACTAAAATCTAATAATGTTCTATTTGTTGATGAAATGAAACATAATGTGTTGTGTTTCACCTTGACGCTGGTTTTTTTATTTAATTTATTTTTATTTATTTCTTGGGTTTTTATCTTTTTGGTTTATGTTTTTGTTGAGGTTTGTGTTGAGTTTCTAGTGATAATTTTTGAGTTTTGGATTTTTTTTTTGGTTTTTGGCTTATGCACAGTTATTGTGTATGGTTTAGGGATAAATCGTGTAGAAGGTGGGGGAATATGGTATTTTCAGTTCATTTTTTCACATTTTTTCTTTCATGGTATTTTCAGGGTTTGGCCCAAACCATAAAAGCCAAAGGAGAAATCGCGTGGGCTGTTGGTGGTGTTTGTGATAAGGTACATGGCTTGAGCATGGTTAGTAGAAACGATACAAAAAGTGTACAAGAGGCCCTTTCATTTTGACAAAACCAGTTTTCATCATCACATTGTTTCTAAAACTATGTATCTATCCCATGTAGGTTTCCCTTCCTCCTGGTAGGGTGCACACTGTTGGTACATGATTTGGAAATTTGTGCGGTCAAACAGTGTGACTTATCCAAATTCTTAAAAAAACTTGAATTTCACCTTTTTCCCTCTTATGTTTTAACCCCATTTTTGGGTTTCTTATCCCACACTAAACCAAGTAACATTAAGTGGGATCCAAAACCCTCCTCCATTGGCTCTCATTCCTCTATTTATGTTCCTCCAATGTTTCTAGGTGAGTTTCTCTTGAATTTTCGATCATTTTACTCCTTTTATTCACTTTTTATATTTTTCCTATTATCTCTCTTTCCTTGGTTCCTTATTGATAAAACCATAAGGTGAGAATTGGATTATGTGGGTCGATTTCCTTGATTCTAGGGTGTGTGTTTTTCTTCTTCATATTGGTTCTTCCCTCTCTTAGAGATTTATAACATTCACACACTGTTGAGGTAGGTTTTTCCATCCACTTCCTTTCCAGAACATGTTATTTGATTCTTGATCATTATTAAATAGTTTTTAAATGTTTTATTCTAGATTTTGATGTGTTAGTTTGATTTATAATTGTGTTTCCATGTTTTCAAATTGATAAAAATGGGGGTTTCAAAGATTTTCCTTAGTTATACCTACATATATATGCATACAAGGTGTTTGGTAAAATTCCATATAGCCTTTTAAAATGGATTTGAGTATTTTGAGATTGTTATTTTCCTTAGTTGATTTTTCGTAATTCTGTGACATGAGAAAAAGGCTTTTTGTGTGGGTTTTAGTTCATCATTATGGTTTTATTCTGGTGTGTGAATTCTTATGTTTTGTTATGATGTTTATTGTGCTACATTGATTGGACACATGGAAATTCTTATGGTCATCCATTTATATGCTGATGAATATGGGAATATCCATATGTTCTCGGGGTTCATATATAGATATGTACATGCATAAAAATAGATACTTTAAAAAAATTTCTAAGAGATGACCTTGGATTTCAAAATAATTTTAACCATCTTCCCTCTCCTCTTTTTATTCTTTCCTCTAAATGGTTTTATAAAAACTCTTAGTATTTCATAAATGGCTTGTTGATTTTTAATTAAACTCATATCTGGTTATCAAATGTTTTTTCTAAATATTCTCCCATTTGTAACCTTGAAGTATGATTTGGAAACTACTTGACATGAAAGGCTCGTTTGGCACCTTTCAAGCATGAATTATGTTTTCACCCTGGTTTTTATAATGAATTTGAGAAGAAATTTATTTTCACTAAAAATTGTTTAGATTTTTAAATGGTTTAGATTTGTATATTTTAAGTCACAAATGGTACTTTTTGATTGTTTTTTATGCTTTCTTTAGGGAGTGTGCGTCCGTCCATTTATGGGGAACACGCGTTGGTTGTTGCCTCGTATTACCACTTTCCAAAGGTGGGCGAAATCCATCGCTTATTCAGGTATGTTTTCTCCTTGATAGAAACATGATAGTGGTATTTTTGGCTCCTCCTTCCATGGATTCCTCCTCGGAACTCGTCATCTAGTCTGGGTCTCCCTCATAGACTTAAGACGTTGTTCTTGAAACTCTTTACAGGTCTATGTCTCCATGGACCCTGGTTAATTATGCTTCTTCTGTTAGGACATTCCAAGGGGTCCGATTAGGGAAGAAACCTTTGGTCAGGGAAGTAGTCATGTTGGACATCACTGGCGTTTCTGGACGCTGGAACAATGGTGCGTCTATGTTTCTTCCCCTTATAATAGGGCCTCTCGAGGGTGCAAAAGCCTGAGGCATCCCACCTCGAGTGTGGGGAATTGTATGCCATAGGCATGTCTCTAAGGTTTTCCCAGCTTCCCATGTTTATCTTGGGGCATGCCGTGAGTTTAACGTCTGAAAAATACTGATCAGACTGATTAAAACACTAATAGGAGTGGATCATATGGGTGCGACCCTAGAAGGGAGCACTGATGTTGGGGATAACATGTGGTTAGTTACCCTATTTCTGCTAGGAGGATTGAGAAATGAGATGGCATGATCCTATCGGGATGTGGCGGCCCAGGTAAGAATAAAGATAGATGGTGGAGGGTTGAGAGTGGATGGAGAATGATATGGAACCGACATGAGGACGAAAGTGATGTTGGGATTGAGCCTCGAAGAGACTTCCTACATATACTC
The DNA here is from genome assembly GCA_963277665.1 of Viscum album. NCBI lineage: Eukaryota > Viridiplantae > Streptophyta > Magnoliopsida > Santalales > Viscaceae > Viscum > Viscum album. The sequence continues at coordinate 737,228,385 of OY728167.1, read as the reverse complement.
ATGAAAGGGAATCAAAATCCACATATTTTGGTGGGTGATGGGACACCAGAGAAGGTGTGCCATGAGAATGGGAACATGGATGGGACTTGGAGGAAATAGAACCTTCGGGTTAGGGCATAGAATCAAGGTGTGTGCAGAGGACAATGACCCGATGACATGTTGGGGCTTATGCGTGGTTAGCAGCCCGAGAGTTGGTCTGACACAAGAGGGGAGAACCAGAGATATGGGTCCCAATAAAGGGGACTACAATGAAATACCGCTGGTTTGGGGTCACAATGGCTTACCACTGGTTTTTGGTCACAACGGCTTACCACTGGATGGGGTAACAATGTTTTACCGCCAGATGGGGTCACAACAGCTTGCCGCTGGATGGGGTCACAATGGCTTGTTGCTGGATGGGGTCACAACGTCTTGTCGTTGTATGAGGTCACAACGGCTTGCCGATGGATGGGGTCACAATGGCTTGCTGCTGGATGGGGTCACAACGGCTTCCCACTGTATGGGGTCACAGTGGCTTCCCGCTGGATGGGGTCACAATGAATTACCGCTGGATGGGGTCACAACAACTTATCATTGGATGGGGTCACAACGGCTTACCGCTGGATGGGTTCACAACGGCTTACCGCTGGATGGGGTCACAATGTATTACTGCTGGATGGGGTTGGGCCTCGAGGAGGCTTCCTACGTACCTTTCCTAGGAGACAGAGATCAAACCCATGTAGTTTTGAATGGGTACAATTTAGCATCATGTGGGATGAAAAGGGGGAATATTGTTTAACATTATTTTGGGTAAGGGTGGACCGATGTAGAGAGGCTGAGACCAATGGGTGTTGGTCATGAATCTAAGGTAGGCTTCCTTAATACCCTGTCTAGGGGTCAAGGATCAAATCCCTTGTAGTTCGGAAGGGAGGATATAGTTTAACGTCATGCGGGACGAAGTTGAATTGATGCAAAGGGGTCGGGACAAGTAGGTGTTGGGCTTGAACCTCAAGAAGGATTCCTACGTACCTTGTCTAGGAGACAAATATCAAATTCCACGTAGTTACGATGGTAGGATACAGTTTAACATCATGCGGGACAATGGTGAAATGATGCAAAGGGGTCGGGATAAGTATGTGTTGGGTTTGAACCTTAGGGAGGTTTCCTACATACCCTGTCTAGGAGACAAAGATCAAAGTCCACGTAGTTCAGTTGTGTGGGGCTTACACTCTAGGCTTCCCAAAGAGGATTCCATTGTTAATGCTTACTCTAAGCCCACGTGATTCATGCTTGGTGTGAGAAACAAGACATGGAAAAGACCTTATGATCACATCACAAAAGGTGTACCTGCAGATAATGTAGTGGGGCCCACACGTGGCTAGAAGCCTAAAGAAGAAACATGGGCTTACGCGTGGCTAGCAGCCCAGGGAGATGGATATTGGGACTTACTCCCGGGTGGAGGTCCTATTGTGACAAATCCCAGAGGGAGAGGGGCGGATTAACGAAGGTCATGTGCCCCTCTCCCCTCTGGTTTTTGGCACCAAAGAAGAGAGGAGGAGTAGGGATTCCACCTCCCGAAAGAAAGGCTAGAGGCTTACACCGGTATGGTTTCCCTTCCCCACGGACAAGCACTGCTCCAACAAAGAGGATCTCATTCCATGTGAGGAAGATCTCACTCTCGTGGAGACGAGTGGGCATGGAAAATGTCCGCGATGGGGAACCCCAGTGTATTGCACGAGGCGAGGCCATAGTTTAACATCATGTTCTGAGGATGATGGGATTGGTAGTTTAACGTCATGCAGCTTGTACAATGTGATTTCACTACGCACCCCCTAGGACTTACATGACTGGTACCTCCCACCCCTTGTGGAAGGAAGGCATCAACAATGCTGTTTTGGGTTGGGTTTCGTGGAGTGATCCACTTAGGGGTCCATGTTAGCATGGCTATGTGAAGAAATAATAACTGTTAGCATGCCTATGAGAAGAAGAATGAGGAAAATAAATACAACATGAATCACCACTCGAGGGACTTTTAAATCACTTTGTACGAACCTGGAGGGTCGTACGGGAGAAGGGTGTGTAGCATGCATGTTTTTTGTGTAAGAAGTGCCCGAAGATGATTCTCAGGAGAGAGACATCGAACACATGCTAAAGGGAGAACACAAGGAGAGGGGGTTGCGTGAAAAAGAAGAGGTTTTCATATGTGAAAATAGGGGACTATTGCGTGTGAAAGGTTGGGTTGAGAAGAAAATAAGGTGTGCGCGCAAATGGAAGAGGTTTGCGTCCAAAGTTTTTGCGCGCAAGTATATGGGTTTGCGCATAAGGGGACAAAAGCTTAAGGGCTTGGGAGAGGTTCAATCCCTAGTGGTACCATGTGAAAAAGGACCCCTAGGAGACCTGTCGCGGAAAATCCTGTACCTGGAAGTCATATTTTTCACACAGAAGAGGTGATTTCCACGTAGGGGAGATGGTTCATATTCTTCAGCCGCCAGAAGTGAGGGGGTTCCCTTTATTTATAGGTGATCGGGAGTCACGGGTGCGCACAGAATTCGGCCTGCACAGAAAAATCAAACCTTGTGTCGGTGGCGCAGAAGTTCCAACACCAACTCGTAGAAATTCATTCAGGCTGCGACCGTTTTCCACATGAAGAAGCAGTTTTCCATGCACCCCTTGGATTTTCTGCGCAGCCTTTTGGATCTTCCCATAATAGGTTTCCGAGTTGAAATATGCCTTCTATTTATCTAGTGATTCCTTCTTGAGGACTTAGGTGTATTTCAGCGTATACAAATTCCCCCCCACCCTCAAAATCGGAGCTGCGAGGGGGTGCGAAGGTTGGATTCTGATAGAAACATAGAGACGTCTAGGCCCCTAGGGATTGTGTGCGTAAAATCCCTTCAGGTGCGCATAATGATTTTTCACGCACACGAGAAACACGCTCCACACCTATAAAAACCCTCAGGGGTCCCATGGTCTGTAAAATATTTCTTGCACGATAAGCTTCGGAGGTCTCGTGCATGAAAAAACCTTCTTCCATTACATGGAAATTGTCTGTTTGGCGCAAAATTCCACAATTTGTTTTCACGATTTTTCGCACAGAATCCATTTTCTATGCCACTCATCTAGTTTTTCGTGCAACCATCTGATTTTGCATGAAACCACCCCATTTTTTGTGTGCCTTTCTAATTTTTCCAGAATTCGCCAAGGAAAATGGTCGCTGATTAGAGTAATGCCGCAAGGGAAGCTATGTATGCTGCTCGGAGGGATGATATGAGTTCCAAAACTAAGGTTTACAGTTCAAAGAAAGTCAAATACAATAACCAAGACCTCTTCAATATGGTGACCCAAGCCCAAAACGATTAACCACTTTCTAAAAATATACTAATGTTGGACTTCACTATTTTAGAGGAGGTACCAATGCCGGGATTTGAGGTCGATATTCCACGGTCATGGGTGATGCGCGAGAATGATCTTATAAGATACAACATCAAAAATAATGGCCATCCTGCCAAAGAAACTAGAAACATTCCCCTTTACATCCTAAACCCAAGGACCATAACTATCTCAAAATTTGAGCCGGTCTCCGAGGATTCTCCTGCACATTATGCAAGTAACTTCCAATAGAGCATCACCGATGATACCAAAGGCTGGCTATAGGATTGGAACCTGAGGTCTGGAGGAAATTTCACCAAAAAATGGTCTTGGGAGTACTAGGTACGCCAATCATGCAATCATTTCGGAGCAGAACAGTGGCATATTGGGCTATTTGAGGTGGTGTGCATGTCACAGTTCAACTTCTACTGCCAACAAGAACTTGGGTCAGAGTTGTTTAGCCGGTGGTCCCCTGATACCAACATGTTCCACCTCCATCATGGGGAGGTTGGAATTAGTCTTTGGGATGTCCACTATATCGTAGGTAACCCTTTGGACGGGCACCAATATGATGAATTTCTTCCGATATAAAATTTCTAGGGGGATAGGTTGCAGACCCCCATTCTAACATGGAATATTCTAGACCTATCCATAGATAAATTTGGGGTCAAGTAATTTATGAAGGACATTGCTTATTCAAAGTGGTTCAGCCTATTTCTACAGAAGGACCCAAATGTGAAGATTCTGGGGTGAGGGAAGCTCTATTTGACCACGGTACAAAGGAGCAAGAGCAGGTCATATTGGATGATTTTGTAGACGAGGGAATATCAATCTTGAGGATTTCATGTGGATGAGATCCGGGAACCGAACTTTCAATATTCTAGATTTCTTGAAACCTTCATGAGTGTATGGATTCTTCTAGTAAGGGATATTGGGATGGGAGTTCACCTGGAAACATTATTAATGGCAGGGATCATAGCATCCAATTAGATTTTCAACCTGGGGGTCCCTGTGCTGGCCTGACTGTACGCCATCCTAGGGTTCATTTCAAGAGGGGGCTCACCAAGGAGGATATGTGTCCCTTTCCAGATTCTTCATGGATAGATTGCGGCTCACTATGGCAGATACACTTTCCCAAATGCTATTCATCCTCCAAGTAACAGTCTGCGACCTTCCTTGCTAAACATCACCGGGACCATGCCATTGATGCTCAATGAAGAAGGGATTAGTATTAGGATCAAGAATCGCACCAATTTCACCTTTATCTCATTCCCCATATTGGCTAGCCAGATGGTAGATGACAAGAAAGGATCTTTAGAACAAAGGGAATATGTTCAAATCATCAGAGGTGGGGTTCTTGTAGCCCAAGTTGACGAGAAGATCCTTTGCGAGCCTTATGTGTCTTCAAGGTTTTCGAGGAAGTTTGGATGCATCCAATGGATGCCAAAGAATGTGTATACAGATTTATGGGAATAGGAACACCCTTGATTTTTTCTTCAAATGTGGTTGATGTTCACAACTTATGGTTCCAGTGAGGTTATTACCTTTCCCACTACTGAAGTTGATGTTGGGATCTCAATGAAATATTCCAAACATTGGGAGGTGGAATACCCTGAGGGGATCCTGCGGAAGCATGTTCGGAAAATCAAGGTGGCCAATGTGGAATCTGGGTATCGAGAAAGAAGAAAAGGTTCCATTGGGGAGGAGAGGCCAGGAATAAGTAAGGTAGTTGGGTCTATACTAGTCAGGACCTCAATAGTGGGAGCGTCACATGGTGCGTCCATTCCCTCTTCATATGGCGGGATAGGGGATCCCAAACAATCTCACAGAGTAGCCAAGGAGCTTCCTAGGAAGCAATTAAGGTGTCTTCATTGACCCTCTAAGTATGAAATCTTTTCTACGTTTTGGTCGGCCTTGTTGACCCTGTGACAATCAATGAGCACCAAATCTCTTTGGAAAAAGATGGTATGGGATGGGATCCAGCTGCCAGAAATTGGTCTCATTAGGATTGACGACAGAGTGAGCTTTCATCATCGTCACACATATCTAATGGCCATGGAAGTGTATTCAGGCCAGTGGGGGTGGTGTGAGGAACCAACTCTCCTAGTAAAAGTGATGCTCATCCAGGATCATGATCGGGAATGAATGTTGTCTGAAGATGACAACAACGATGATGATACAGAGGAAAGTGAATCAGCAGAGAAAGAAGAATAAGGAGAAGGGGAAGAAAAAATAAGGGGATTTGAAGAGGATCTTGGAGGTGATGGGTCTCAAGGGATGGCCTGTCAAGGGAGTCCTTGGGAGAGTGGTGAGATTTTCGTCTCTAACATGGACATAGCTGAGAAACTCGAGGTATGGCTTAATTCTTATCCTAACATTTCCTCTTTACATCATTCATAATCACCTACCGAACTTTTTATCTATTCAGGAACATATTGGTGCTGGTAGTCAGGAAGCTCCATATGAGGGGGGTGAATGTCTAATGATAGAACAAGTTGGGGAGCTAACACCCATAATTGAACTAACAAGCACTAAAGGATCTCTTGTAGAGACAGCTCCTACAATGACTGAAATGGTGGAGTTTGATGCATTGAGTTCTTGTAATATTCATTACTAAGACATCTGTATCCTTCATTGGAGTGCTTTGATGATCAGGGAATTCATTGTTTGTGTAGTAATAATGATATTGGAGGCTTTTCAGGCCACTAGATCCAAACCATCTATGGATGATTCGACGACGAACACACCGACCCACTCAGAACACACTTCTCGAACTGAGCTGACCCTGACACTTGGTGAGAAAATGGCTATGGACACTGGCGATATCAACATTGGGGCAGGGTATGAAGTAAGCGGGGGTGAAATTTCTGAGAGTTAGATGAGAGGGGAAGGTCTCCCACATGTTGAAGATCCTAACCCCTTGGGAGGAATACCAGAAGGATATCCTACTGCTGATCTTTTGGCTGATTTCCCCGACTACTGGCCTGCATACCTTGAGGATATAGATGAATTTTATTTTTAAGTAATATATTAGAGTTTTATAACATGGATCAAGGGGTGGAAGTGCATTAAACGCTTCCTCAATTAGCCACATGCATAATGGATAAAACAGATGGGGTTACTCCACACCTAGATACAATTTCTCTGTGATGGAGGGGTAGATGCTCATTGTCTTCATGTAATGATTTGTGATTACATGGCTGAGAAGATACGGAAGAATATCTAATGCTCTAATATCACCCGATGCTATATGGATTCATAGAATACCCAGTTATTCCTGAAGGTGGATCAGTAATCCCTATTCCTTTAAGAGCAAGTGAAAGAAAGGGAGGAATTCATTGCAAACCACTCCGAGATCATTGAGAACTTGAGGGCCCAGCTGGCGGATGCCCAGGAGCAGATAGTGCGGGTGAGTCACCAAGTGATTGAGCTCCAAAATTAACAGGTGTGAGCACATGCTAGGTCCAACGAGCTATGATCTACAGCCACTAATTAAGAGAAGGATCTCAGGGGGTGGGAAGCAATCTTGGTGGCCACAATCCAGAAGGTGGAAACACTGGAGCAATCCATCCAAAACGCTGATCCCTAAGGGCCCTATTTTGGCTGAACCCATAAACTTAACCCTCTTTATTGCTTCGGATTTTGAACTTCATGCATGAATGGATTATTCACTTTCTTGTTCAGCTTAATTCATTCCGACCATAATTGTAAAATAATTAGCAATCCATCCCTAAGCTCACGTGGGTTGTTCCCGATGTGAGGAACAAGGGATGGTCGTGTCGTTACTTCATGTGAATGTGGGAGTTCCAAATGAACTTTGGACATCAGGGGTATAAACGACCTGCCTAGGTTTCTGAGAAGAAAGGTGGAGGCCTGACTGGAGAATGGAGTTCTCAGAATAGTCTAATTACCATTTTTCTAATGTGCTCTGGTGTACAAGTGGGGTAATGCCGGGGGAATTAGAATCAATCCAAACATTGGGGAGTGGAAAGTGTGAATCAAGATACAAAAAATTCAGAACACTATAGGGTGTGGCATGACAATGAGGGATAAATAATGACTGTGTTCAAAACACAACATCCCTATTACGTTAGCCTAATATGGGGACAACAAATGAGGGCCGACTACTGACCATGTTCGAAACATGGGGGCCTGACTCAAAATGTTTTCCATTTATTTTCCGGAACATTAGCCTGATATAGTAGGCGATCCATAGTTCGAGCATCCATACTGTTGGGGGGGGGGGTTCCTTCCAACATAAAAGAGGATGAGGGTCCAAATAAGGGTTACACAAAGCATGGATGGTGGAGTGATGAGTTTTTTGAATAGAGTCCAACACTCTTAAAATTATGCCACCATGGTGGAAACACGTTAGGTGGGTGAATCAGTCTAATCAGAGACCAAACTTACTTCTGAATATGACCTCTTTGGTGAGGACCAGGAATGCCTTTCAGTTTTACGTCGTACCAATGAAAACTATAGACATGTAGTTTAACATTGTACCATGTAGATGGTGCACATAGTTTTAAGGTCATATTGCATGGACCATGGTTGGGGGAAGAGGGGACAAAATGGTTAATGACCATAGGGTTAGGCCCGAGGTGAAATACATGGGAATCAATATGTATCTCATAAGGGTGAGAATCAAGACAAATGTAGTGAACATAGTGTGGTCGGAGACCAGCGCCATTAGGAGAAATCCTCTATGAAGAGGAAACTGGTGCATCCCATAGTTATTATGGGGCATCCTGAACTTGTTTGGGGTAGAGATGTAGTTTAAATTCATGCGTTGATGGAATGGTTACCCAAAATGGAAATGCACAATGCGGTACATGTCTCGATGTGAATGATGACAATAGGAGTCCATATCACCATGTGTTCTCAAATGGGTTTAGGCCAAGGGGACAAAAAAGGGACATGATTTGGGATTCCTGGGGCTGGACCCGAAGATGAGATGTCTGGGCGTTCCTACATATCCCATCAGGGTGGGAATCAAGCCATACGTAGTTCTGGAAAATGTCGTGCAGTTTTACGTCTTGTGGCAAGGACGCCAAGAGATCTTAGTTTATGGTCAAAGATCTTGGACCAGATATGGAAAGGAGTGAGGGAGACACATGGTGTGGTAATTATAAAACCCGATGTGAATGGGAATGAGATCCACATCACAATATTCTCCCTGGGAAGATTTTAGGTCGAGGTATCAAAAATTAAAGTTAGGTTGGGCCCACGGCAAAGTGTGTGGGCATTCCTACATACCCCCTGATGATGGGGATCAATCCATACGTAGTTCTAGAAATGTCATGGTAAGGTACCAGTGCCAGGGATAATAATGTCGTGCGGGTCTGGCCCATTCACCAAAAGAAGTGGCATTTGATAGATCTTGATTGTTCTTTTGGATGGATGTGTGTGTTTTTTTTTGTGAAGAAATAAACCTAAGACGGAGGTTCCAGCCATCACCACAAGAATCAAGCCTCATAAAGGAATTGAAAAATGGTATGGTGGTTGACTGATACCCAACATGATGTCCCATCGAGTGAGGGCATCACAACATGGTGCCATTTTTCATCGTGCGGCCAAAACGACAGTGAAGGTCCCAGGCGCAGCGGAAGCTCATGGGTGGATGTTCCCACTTGGATTTTTATCATTTTCAATGATCAATCCGAGATCAATACGATGATAAATGCCGGTATCCATGAATCAAATCACAGAAATAGACAATGAAGTAGAAAGGCCCCATAACTATAAAGGAAGGATCATCACAGGTTCATTATAATTAATTTAATTAATTGACAAGAAGTACCTTTTATGGCATTCTTTCTTCATTGATATTTCTGATCACGTTCCGATGTGATTCATTGTTGCGTCGTAGAATACAAGTGTAGACTTCCTCTAGCGGTGATCCACACGTGCACCACATATCTCTGGACATTTCCAAAAGAATCTTTGGGTGCTAGAGTGGAGAAGCCTTTGCTTGCGTTGTCCTCCTTAGATCGACTTGATCCGATGGAGGTGGATCTCTCTCGGTCTTGAGAGTGTTCTTGGAGGACGGAGTTCTTTCAGTCTTGAGATAATTCTCCAGAATTGTGGTGTAAAACAATTCTTAGGAAAATATTCGGGGTTGTGAGGATATTTATAATCGCGTTTGAGGTTGTAGAGTTATGACAATAAATAAACACATTACATGTTTTATTTTTTTCATTAACTTTTTGAAAACACCATGTCAAATCCCTAATTCCTTGACATGCTCCCATGCTGATTATAATAAATATCATTTAATAAAACGATATTTTCTCAAAATCCCAACTGGAAAAACTACATGGCGTGTAATCATAAATACATGGTGTGTACTTATTGTTCATTAAAAACTACACAGCGTGTAATCATTAATACACGGCGTGTACATGTTTTCAAAATAAAAAATACATGGTGAGTAATCATTAATACACGATGTGTACTTGTTTTCATTTTATTCTTCCTCCAACATTAAAATGATTTAGGATTACTTGAATAATTATTAAACCATGTATGGGAATAATCTTTATTCTACTTGAGATACTTGGATACAATTAGTGTGTGACCCTCTAGGCCTCTTTCTCGTTGGCATTAGGTGGGCTTGCCTAAAGTCCAAGATTACTATCTAGCAACGGGTCAAGGAACCCAAGAGAAAGAAGTTGACGCCGCATTGACGTTTCACCTCATATGAATGCTTACTGTGTAATTTAATCCCTTTGTCTCAATATCTCATCAAGCAAGTTTCATGGAAGTTTCATAAACCTATATGCTTGATCTGTCATTCTTTGAATTCTAGAAATAAACACGTTGTGACACCTTGGCCAAAGAATTTGTGTGATAGCTCTATTTCAATCAAAGGTCCTGACATATCAACTTCCATAAATATGGAAGGGACAAATCCTTCCTCGACTTATCCATTAACAACATGTCATTCGTGACACACCCAACATACCCTACTTCCCACCAACTCTCTTCTTGATGGTTTTTGTCAGCAAATCTAAGTGTGTGAGTCATGACATGAGTTAATGATAATCTTCCAGTCTAAGTACCATTACACATGCTCGTAGATAGAAATGTCTGATGACACCAAGACATGCAGAATTGCTATTGGTGGTTCTGTTCTCATAATCTCCCATCTTGAAGATTACCAAGTGCGAACTCCATGAGAGAGAGTCTCGTCTTCTTACGAGTACTCTCACATGATGGTCTGTATACTATGTATCCTATCATAGTATTTCATCCAACTGATGAACTTTATTTAAGAATATTGTTATAGAATTTCAAGGTTCTCATCATAGCGGGGATCTTCCATGACCTTATCAATGCAACAGATATTCCAGGACATTATTATATTATAGTCATGCAGAACAATGAACAATATATAATAAGTGTACATTCATGTAATCAAAGTAAAAAACAGTTGGTTCTTAGGAAACCAACCCTTACAAACTCCCACTTGGACTAGAGCCAACTGCCTATGACTTTTAATCCGCTAGACCCCACATGATGATCATGTTTCTACTGAGTCAAGTATTTAGTCAAGGGGTCCACCACATTGTCTTCTATAGAAATACTGCTCACTGCAACTTCACCTCTCTGAGAAAAATCCCACAAGTGATGATACTTCTGAAGTATGTGATTTGTTCGCTGATGTGACCTTGGCTCTTTTTCAACTACCACCGCTGTAGTATTATCACAATAGTGTGTGATAGGATCTTTACTGCTCGTTACTACATCCAACTCTTGGACGAAGCTTCGTATCCATACTGCTTCTTTAGATGCCTCAGAATCTACGATATACTCAGAATCTACTGTAGAATCTGTGACCACACCTTACTTTGAGCTCTTCCAGATCAATGCACCTCCATTCAAACTGAAGATGTATCCAGTCTACGACTTCATGTCATCTTGATCAGTCTGGAAACTGGAATCTACATGTCCTCTGATGACTAGTTCCTTATCTCCTCCATAAACCAAGAACATATCCTTAGTACGCCTCAGAAACGTAAGGATAGTCTTGACTACCATCCAATGGAGGTCTCCTAGATCGACTTGATATCTTCCTACTGCACTTAATGCATAAGCAACATCTATCCTTGTACATAGCATATCATACATGACTGACCCAATCACAGATGCGTAAGGAATCCTTTCCATTTTCTTTATTTCCAAATGTGTCTGAGAACACATTTTCTTGGAAAGATTAATGCCATGTGATACTGGAAACAATCCCCTCTTAGATTGTTCCATACTGAATATCTTCAGTGTCTTGTTAGTGTAGGTACTTTGACTCACAACCAACATTCTCTTGTATCTATCATGATGGATCTTTCTCCCAAGAATATATGTCGCCTCACCCAAGTCTTTCATAGAGAAGAATTTATCCAACCATGCCTTAACTGACTGTAAGATATGTACTTAATTTCCAATTAGTAATATGTCATCAACATATACTATTAGGAAAACAATTACACTTCCACAAAACCTCTTGTAGACACAAGTGTCACATTCATTCTTAAAAAATCCAAATTCTGTTACAGCTTCATCAAAACTAATTTTCCATGACCTTGATTATTCCTTTAATCCATAAATCGATTTTTGTAACTTCCATACCTTGTTGGAATCCTTTAGAGTCACAAACCCTTCAGGTTGTGTCATGTAGACATCTTACTGGAGATTCCCATTAAAGAATTCTATTTTGACATCCATTTTCTAAGTTTCATAGTCATGGTAAGTGGCAATGGCCAATAGGATTCTCATGGATTTCAACATCACAACTGGTGAAAAGGTTTCATCATAGTCAATTCCTTGATGCTATCTAAAACCTTTTGCAACCAGTCATGCCTTATAGGTGCTGAATTGCCCCTCCATATCCAATTTCTTCTTGAATACCCATTTATTACCAACATGATTTACATCAACTGGAGGATCTACCAAAATCTTGACTTGGTTTTGGTACATGGAATCCATTTCAGAATTCATGGCTTCTTGCCACTTGGCAGAATCTGTGCCTTAAACTGCTTCCTTACAAGTAAGAGGATCGTCATTGTCAACCAATAATGAGTCACCATCCTCGGTAAAAAGAAAACCATATCGTTCTGGTTCTCTCACCTCTCTCGTTCTCCTACATGGTTCTTGTGTCTCTGGAACAGATTGTTATTCCATGGGGCTTTGTGGAATATGGTCTTGTACCATCTCCTGTGTGTCTTGATCCTCGACTTCATCTAAGTCTATCTCACTCTCACTATCTCTTTTGGATATGTGCTCCCTCTCAAGGAATATGGCATGCCTTTCCACTGTTACATTTTTATCTAAGGGGTTTTATAGGTAATATCCCATTGTTTCCTTAGGATATCCTATAAATATACACTTTGTGCCTTGGGGTGCAATATTTTTACCTAAAGAGGCCTTAAAAAATGCTTCTCTACCCCAAACATGTAAATTTGATAACATGGCTTTGCGTCCACTCCATAATTCGTATAGAATACCATTTATCGATCTAGTTGGTACTTGTTTTAGTATGTGTGCTGTTGTTTGTAATGAATATCACCAAAAGGATAATGGAAGACTCGCATGACTCATCATTGATCTCACCATGTTCAACAAGGTGTGGTTCCTCCTTTTACTTACACCATTCAACTGAGGCGTGTAAGGAGGAGTGAGTTGATATAGAATCCCAAACTCCAGTAAAAAATCAATGAAGTCCTGATTAAGATATTCTCCTCCTCTATCTGAGTGGAGTTTCTTAATCTTATTACCAAACTAGTTCTCAAGTTCATTCTTGTATTCTTTGAACCTATCAAAAGAATCTGACCTATACCTCATTAAGTAAATATATCCATATCTACTAAAATCATCAGTAAACGTTATGAAGTACAAGAACCCACCACTTGCTTTAATTGGAAATGGTCCACATACATCTGTGTGAACTAATTCTAGAATCTCTTTATCCCTTTCACCTTTCCCACTAAATGGGGCTTTGGTTATTTTGCCTTTTAGACAATCATGACATACACCAAGTGGTTTTAGTTCGAAAGAATCTAAATACCCATCTTGATGTAAATTTTTCAAAAGTTTCTCATTGACATGACCTAGCCGGTGATGCCAAAGTTGGGTGTGGTATGATTCATGTGAATTAACTTTTTCATCGATTTCCATTAGTTGGTTTTTGTAGTATAACACATAAAGGTCGTTATATAAATGTGCTCTACCAAAACAAATGCTATCTTTATAAAAGTAGCAACATTCATTTTCAAACTTGAAGATGAATCCATCAATATATAATCTGGATACTGAAATAATGTTTTTAGTAACAGAAGGCACATAATAACAACCCTTTAACACCAAGATCATTCCAGTTGACAATGTGAGGTGGTAGTCCCTGACAGCTACAGTAGAAAGTCTGGCTATGTTGGTTGCTCGTAGATCTACCTCCCCTCAATCAATCTTTGTGAATCTACTTGGTTCCTGTATTTGGATACATATGTGAGCACCAAAAGCTGTATCTAATACCCTATTTGTAGAAACAGATAGATTGCATTCGATGAAAAACGCACCTGAAGTTTCCCCTTGCTTCCTTGGTTGGGTGAAGTTTTTCTTCCAGTGGCCATTCTTTCCACATGAGAAACAAACAACATCCTGTTCTCTTGCCTCCCCTCTGATCTTCCTTTTCTTGGAGGGCCTTGAATAAGCTTTGGGATTAAATCTCTTTGCCTTCCCTTTCCCTTTATTCACCATAAGGATAGAAGGCTTTTCACTCTTCATATCATTGTCCACTTGGAGAATAAGGATAATAAGATCAGATAGAGACTTCTCAATGTTGTTCATGTTGAAATTTACAACAAAGTTAGAGAATCTCTAGGGGATTGATGCAATAATGAGATCGGTACCTTGTTCCTTGGGGAGTTTAAACCCTATAACCTCCAAGCACTCAATGTAGCCAATGATCTTGACTACATGATGCCCGGATGGGGCACCCTCTCCAAGCTTACTCTGAAATAGAGGCTTGGATATCTCAAACCTTTCCTACCTTACTCTCTCTTGGTATAGACCACGGAGGTTCTCGAGCATGCTATAGGCATCCATGTCTTCATGATCACACTATACATTGCTGATAACATCAAACATTGAACGTCGAGTGAATCGTTCAAATGGTGATCATAGATCAGAAAATACTGATCACTCGCCCCTTGGGTAGGAGAATCAGGCAGTGAGGAATCCAACATGTAAAACTTTCGTTCATGGCGTAGGATAACCTGAAGTCATCTAAACCATTCTTGAAAGTTATCACAGGTGAGGATATTGTCTTTGTCCAGAATTGATCGTAGAGAAAATGTGGTTGACGAGCTTGTCATTTTTTATTCTACAAATTAAAAGATCAGATTTATCAGTACCTTTTGATTACATTTTATGAAAAATAATAAATGAATTTATTAATTATCCCACTATTTTATCAAGTCCCAATGGCCCTCACCATTGAACCCAGAATTTCTAGTTGCTTTGACATTCTAGTGTTAAGGATACATATTCCCCTACGCATAGCCCCAACAAGTCTTGGTCAAGCTATTTGAATGTATTTAGGTAGGCAGGTCTTTGCTAACTGTGAGCTTATAGTTCCTTGATCTATTGACTGGAATCCCCAATCCTAAAATCCTGACATGGATTTCCTCAACACTTGCCTCCATTTTACAACAAGTCTAGCAAGGGCTACTACTCTTGATGTAAAATGTTTAAGTCAACCCGAAACTTTCATAAAAGATTCCTTTATAAAAGTAAGTGTCCCAACAAGGGTTGGTCAAACGCATAGTTTTATTGAGTCTTTCCCTTAATCAAGTAACAGAAGACTTGGTATGACTTAATATGGTATTTGAGGGATTTTATTCTTTATTCGTAGTTTTTCATTATCACATGCTTGTTAATATTAAGTGATGATTTCTTAAGTGATTAACCATGTTCTGATAATGTTTACTCATAGTCCTTTTTTTTTATTTAATCTTTGCGTGCTTGTTTATTTCATTGATTATGTGAACGTGACAACACATACATAATAAATAAACCATGCAATCAGATAGAAATAAAATAATATGGCATGATCATGAGATTCTATTGGATAGCTTATTTAGCGGTTTTGATAAGCTAACCCTGACCTTGGGAAAACACCTTGAACCCAATGGTTCGTGTTTTGCAGCTCCTATATTTCCACCTTTTCATCTTCTTGGGTTGGTTTCACCTCAGCTTCGGATTTTTGAACTGTCTCCACTGGCTTGGGAGATCCTCCATTACATGGGGTTTACATTAAAGAAACCATGGGCAGGCATGCCCTACATTTTATTAGAATAAGGCTCGCGGGCCAATGAATTTAAATTAAAAAAATTTAAATGAAACCATACACAGTTACAAAGGGTCTTTGGTATAGCTCATGATCATCCATAGCATGCAATGATATTTACGCATATTTAGAATTCAAAATCTTTTAATCGTTCAATTTATTCAAGATAAGTCACACTTGAATTAAATTAATTATGATCTTATAATTAATCAATTATTTATCTTAAATTCCTTTCTAAATTTCCTTGAGATTCTTCTCATCCATATTCCTTGTACAGGTCTTTGTACTTTTGGAGGAAACCTGGTGAAATTCCATTTCTGGAAAGTACACGGTGTGTAATATAGCCTACACGCCTTGTATTTTTTAACCTTTATCCAAAGTACATGTCGGGGGCTTTGGCATGTATTCTTTACTTCAGAAATTTTGGATCACACAGCATGTAGATTAATCTGGCACTGTGTGTACTTCCTTGTTACGCAGTGACCGGCTTGGTAATACCGTGTATACAGAACACATCTTATCCTTGTACACAATTTCACTTGGGCTAGATCAGACTACACGGCGTGTTGATTCAACATACATGTCGTGTATTCTGGTTCCCACTCGTCATTCATTTTTGGTCAACATAGTGTAATAAATACTTTGGTATACTCAATTCACACGGTGTGGTTCGGAAGACCAGTACCGGTTCGTTGAACCTAAGTACACGGCGTGTAGTTTTCACTACATGTCGTGTATTCTTGTGTTGTACAGACAGAAAGAGAGGCTCCTCCAGATGAGTTCCTCATTTTTAATTTAATCATAATTATAATTAAAAGTTCGTTTTCGTGATGTGAATAGTGAAATGAAGGAGGAAGAAAAGATCTCATTCATTCAGTTTTATAGAACGATTTATCTTGAATTGAATCAAATATAAATGTGTAAATTATCAATGAAAATTAAATAACTCTAATCAATGTTGTGACCCACTCTGATACCACTTGAAGGTCCTAGGAACAGTGAAAGCTCATGGGTGGATGTTCCTACTTGGCTTTCTGTCATTTAAAATGATCAATTCGGGATCAATACGACGATAAACGCCAGTCTCCATGGATCGAATCACAGAAATAGACAAAGAAGAAGAAAGGTCCTGGAACCATAAAGTAAGGATCATCACAGGTTGATTATAATTAATTTAATTAATTGAAAAGAAGTACCATTTATGGTGTTATTTCTTTTTTGATATTTTTGATCACGTTCTAATGTGATTCGTCGTTGCATCACAGAATCCATGTGTAGACTTCCTCTAGCGGTGATCCACACATGCACCACGTATCTCTGGACATCGCCAAAGGAATATCTGGGTGCTAGTGTGGATAATACTTTGCTTGCATTGTCCGCCTTAGATCACCTTGATCTGATGGAGGTGGATCTCTCTCGGTCTTGAGAGCGCTCTTGGAGGATGGAGTTATTTTGGTCTTGAGAGAATTCTACAGAATTATTGTGCACAACAATTCTTAGGAAAAGAGTTGTGGTTGTGAGGATATTTATAATCAGGTTTGAGGTTATAGAGTTATGATAATAAATAAACTCATTACACATTTTATTTATTTCATTAACCCTTTTGAAAACCCCATGTCGAATCATTAATTCCTTTAAATGCACCCACGCTGATTATAATAAATGTCATTTAATAAAATGATATTTCCTCAAAAAACCGACTAGAAAAACTACAATGCGTGTAATCATAAATAAACAATGTGTACTTGTTTTTCATTAAAAAATACACAGCGTGTAATCATTAATACACAACGTCTACTTGTTTTCAAAATAAAAACTACATAGCGTGTAATCATTAATACACGGCGTGTAATTGTTTTCATTTTATTCTTCCTCCAACATTAAAATGATTTAGGCTACCTTGAATAATTATTAAACCACGTATGGGAATAATATTTATTCTACTTGAGATACTTGGATACACTTAGTGTGCGACCCTCTAGGCCTCTTTCTCGTTGGAATTAGGTGGGCTTGTCTAAAGTCCAAGATTACTATCTAGAAATGGGTTAAGGAAACCAAGAGAAATAATTTGACGTTGCATTGACGTGTCATCTCATACGAACACTTACTATGTAATTTAATCCCTTTGTCTCAATATCTCATCAAGAAGGTTTCATGGCAATGTCATAAACCTATATGCTTGATCTGTCATTCTTTGACTTCTAGAAATAAACTCGTCATGAAACCATGGCCATAGAATTTGTGCGACAGTTCTATTTCAATCAAAGGTCCCAAGATATCTACTTCAATAAATATGGAAGGGAAAAATCCTTCCTCGACTTATCCATTAACAACATGTCATTCGTGATTCACCCAACATACCCTACATCCCGCCAACTCTCTTCATGATGGTTTTTGTCAACAAATATAAGTGCGTGAGTCATGACATGAGTTAATGATAATCTTCCAGTCTAAGGACTATTACACACGCTCGTAGATGGAAATGTCCGATGACACCAAGACATGTGGAATTTCTACTGGCAGGTCAGTTCTCATAATCTCCTATCTTGGAGATTACCTAGTGCGAACTCAATGAGAGAGAGTCTCGTCTTCTTACGAGTACTCGTACATGATGGTCTTTATACTATGTGTCCTATCATAGTATGTCATCCAACCGTAGAAATTTATTTTAGAATATTGTTATATCATTTCAAGGTTCTCATCATAGCGGGGATCTACCATGACCATATCAATGCAACAAATATTCCAGGACATTATTATATTATAGTCATGCAGAACAATGAACAATATATAATAAGTGTACATTCATGTAATCAAAGTAAAAAGTATTTGGTTCTCAGGACACAAACCCTTACAGACAGTGTCACAGTTTAGGGTCGTATGATTGGACCAACCCCTATATTTTAACATCTTGCAGTAGATACGCATTAGTTTAAAGTCAAGTGGGGTTGGGCAACATATTTTAAATTCATATGGCTTGGAAATATATAGAAGAAACAAGGTTAAAGGGGGGTAATGTTGATTGCGTAATAAATGATACCAAACATGAATGGGAACGATGTCCACATCAATCCACGTACATTTCTGGGAAAGAAACCTCGGGCCGACTGTCTAGAAAAGGTCAGGAAATATGAGGATGGACCTACGGACGAAGCGTCTAGGTGTTCCTAAGTATCCCATGAGGATGGGAATCAATCCTTACGTAGTTCTGAGGGTGCAATTTAACATCTTTTGGGACAAGGTGAAGGAGATACTAGCTCTTATAAGGGAAGTAAGTGGTGCGAATATTGCAAACTCGACATGAATGAGGACGTAAGTCCTACACCACACCATGAAATTCTGTAAAATCCAAGGCCAAAAGGCTGAAAAGAAGGGGTAATTGGCGGAACCTAAGCTAGAACCAAAGATGAGATGTCTAGTATTTCCGACATATTCCATGATCATGGGAATCAAGCTAAACGTAGTTATGAGAATTACGGTTTTAATGCCTTATGGGAAGGACGTAGATAAAGATCTTAGTTTAAGGTCTTAGAGATCAGAACATAGAGAATAAAAACTATTCCTAATGGGTGCAAACCTTGATCCAATCCCTAAACCCACGTGAGCTACACTCAATGTAGGAAACAAGGGAAGAGAGGGTCTTTGTAACACGTGGAATACATGAGAAGGGGGAAAACAGTGCTGAGCCCTGAAAGACTCTTCACTGTGGCTTGTCCTCATAACGCGCCAATGTTCCCTGAGGGATAACACCAATAGTTTAGAAATTACACTTAGACATGATGAAGTGGAATAGGATATGAATCATGTGACCAACATTTAGGGATTGATGGGGTTTCGCATAACGATAGAGGACAACTGATGACTATATTCAAAATAGAGAATCTGTATCGTGTGACATGAAATGGGAACAAAAAATGAGCATCAACCGCTGACCAAATTCTCAATGTGGGACTTATATCAATTTTATTTCGACATCCTCAAGGAAGTTGTCCCAAAATGGTAGGAGAGACCTTAGGCCTAACATCTGTTCCATTCAGGGGTCCCTTTGTATGTGAAATTTTGTGAAATATCAAATGAAGGGGAACATGAAGCTTGAAAATGGGCGATAACATTTCTAGGTAGAAACCAACACTCTATGTACTGAACCAGAGTGATCTTGAGCACATTGGTGAACTGTCAAGAAGAGTCGAGGGGATGAATTCAAGAGCAGCCGACCTGAAAAGATGAGTGTAGAACAGGGGAAGGAAGAGATCTCAGGAGAGAGTGGTACATGGAGTGGCTATTACAAACCCAATGTGAATGAGGACATGGAGTCTATACCACACCATATTCCTCTTCCCGAGGAATTCGGGCCAAGGGGGTAGAAAGATGAGGAGGTTTCTAACAAACAGGGATGGAACCAAAAACTAGATGTCTTTGTGGTCCTACATATCCCATGAGGATGGGAATCAAGACATATATAGTTCATGACGGTGTATTTTAATGTATTGCAGGATGATGGGGTGAGGAATGTGTATGGAAAGGCGATAACCCAATGTGAATGAGGATATAAGTCCACATACACCATTCCATTCATAATTTCTAGAGAAAACTCGAACCTGGTGGTCAAGAGAAAGGGGAGATGAACCTGGGATCGACCCAAATACAAAGCGTTTAGGTTTTATACGTATCCCATGAGGAAGGGAATCAATCCAAACATAGTTTTGGAAATGTCCTGATGTTTATCTTCATGCACTAAGGACATGGTGGATCTTAGTTTATGGTCTTAGAGCTTGGACCATAGATTCCCAGTTTTGTCATGTGCATGGGACATATGAGTGGAAAAGGGGAAACAATCGTGCCTACTATGTGGGATGACACAAAACAAAAACAATGGTTGAGGATAACTATTGGACATGTTATCAACATAGTATTCATATTTTATGACCAGGGATGGTGGAAAAAAATTGAGCATCGACCATTGACCATATTCACAACATGGAACTTGTATCGAATTGTCGTCTAGGATCCTCTGAAACATTGGCCTGAAATGGAAGGAGATCCCTAGGGCCTATTGTCCATAATTTTCAGGAGTCCTTTTCGATGTGAATGATGATGGATACCCAAATAGGTGGGATAAGAAAATCATGAAGATGCATGTGTATTTTAACGTCATGCAGGACAACGAAAGAGGAATAGGTCTCCCGGGAGGGGAATACACAGTGTAGTCGTGATAAACTTGACATGAATGGAGGAAAAAGTCTTCCTCACCTCATGTGTTTCAACCCAAGAGGAGATCTTGAAATTTGGGTCTAGGCCTACAGAATAGGTATCCAGGCGGTCCTACATATCACATGAGGTTGGGAATCAATCCATACATAGTTCTAAAAGGGCCAAGCAGTTTAACGTCATGTTGGAGGACATGGGAGGATAGAAGAACGAGGAGTGTCACATGGTGAGACCTTTGTAACCCTACCATGAGTGGGGCCAAAGAAGTTTAGGTTACAACACGTGGGATCCTCCAAGGAAACTATACCCAGGGGGAAGTCAAATGAGAAGATTTTGGGGGATGGACTCTAAGACAAAGCATCTGAGCATTCCTATGTATCCCATGAGGATGGGAATCAAGCCACGCGTAGTTATCAAAGGTTTAGTTTAATGTCTTGCAGGATGAAAGAATGTTTTGTGTCATTTGGGATATGATACAGTTTAACATCATATGGGATGACATATAGTTTAGTGTCTTGTGGGACAAGACGATTTAAGGTCATGTAGGACCGGATAGTTTGAGGTCATTTAGGACTATAGAGTTTAAGTTCGTATAGGACCAGTGACTTAGGCAAAGTATTTCTTGAGGAATTTGGCATTGGTGGGATGAATTATACACTCACCATTCATAGTGATGAGGGGATACACACTACTGGGGTAAACCTTGTGAATGATATAAGGTCCTTCCCATTTGGGCTCCATCTTGGGTGGTTTCCTACTAGGTTTCATTGGTGTTCTCAGAGCCAACACCATGTCACCTTGAAAGAAATAGAGGAGGATAACTTTCTTGTTAAAAGAACTAGATATCTTGTTCTGATGCCTTTCCAGATTGTGTAGGGCACGAAGCTTGTTCTCATCGAGCACTTCCAATTCATCCAGACGGATTTTGACTACCTTATCTGGCACTTGCTACTCATAGACAGGTATGCGTAATGAAGGAAATTAAATCTAGATGGTAAGGAAGACCTTTGTTCCATACACTAGAGAATATGGGGTCACTTGGGTGGAATTACGAGTCATCGTTCGATAAGCCCAGAGTGTGTTGGGGAGTTTGTCTGGATATCTCTTCTTGTTCTAACCTACCATTTATGCAGGATGTTAGAGAGGGTGTTGTTGAATGCCTCGATCTTCCCATTTTCCTATGTGTGATAGCGGGAGGTATGGTTAGAATGAATGTTGTAATTGGAGTACAATTTCATCAGCTCGACTGCTCAGAATTTGCTGTCGTTATCGGTGAGGACTACGTCTGAGACTCCAAATTGGTAGATGTGTTGGAGCTCACGAATTAAATAATGGAACGGGCCTTGAACTCCTTGAGCAGAACTTCCTCTTCCCACTTGGAAAAGAAATCTATATCAGTCGGGATGAACCTGCACTGGCGAGCTGTCGCTGGTGGATATGGTCTCGTGACATCGAGTCCCCAGACTGAAAATGTCCAAGTGTACTTGGTAGTTTGAAGAGGCTCTGTTGGCCGATGCACAAAATTATCATGGATTTGGAATGCATGGAACCTCTTGGAGAACTTGATACAGTCACAGGTTATGGGGGGCCAAAAATACCCTAGTCTCTAAATATGGTGTGATAGTTTCTGCCTGATCTGATGAGCCCTGAATGAACTTGAATGAACCTCCTGTATGACCTAGGAAATCTCATCTCCTTGAATAAAACATAGGAGGAATCCATCAAACCCACTTCTTTAGAGGATCTATTCGAGACCAGGGTCACTCTGGAGAGTAAACTGTAATGTGTGACATCGGATTCGCTCGCGTTCAGCTTGATCTTTCGGGAGAATGTTGTGTTGGAGGTACTCGATAAAGGGGACCCTCCAGTCAAGAGTCACTTCCAGAGCTGTGATAGGGGGACCTAGGGGCCCTGACATGGAGTCACCGACAGTAAGGTGGCTTACCTATGGGTTTTCCTCGTTATCTGGAGTGACGGGAGAAATGACTCTCCAGTGTGCCATGTGGATAATCAAATCATCCAATTTAGGCACTGTAAGTGATACATCCAGTCCAGCCAAGGCATTGTCTCGACCATTATGGGATTGAGGGACATGGGTAAATTTTGGCCGAGACTGGAACCGGGCCATAAATTGGTGGGTACGCTCCAACAGTGGCCCGAGCTCTGGCTTCCTGACGACGTAGTCACTATTGATATGCTTGATGACTAGTTCTGAGTCCCCGTTCACATGAAGGTGGGGAACACTAATCTCAAGGGCCAGCTCGAGGCCAGTGATGAGAGCCTGATATTCTGCCTCATTTTTTGTGCAACCTTCTGAAAACATGAATGAATATGGCTGAACAGATTGTGTCGGCATAATGAAGATGATACTCATGCCCACCCTATTGAGTTTGGGGTCATTGAGTATTCTACCGGTAGGGATTCAGGAAGTTCCATCAAAATTCATTTGCTAACATGGAATGGATTGATCTACTAAGAGTATTCCCTCATTGGGAAAATCAAGTTCTAGAGACTGGTTTGTGGGAGATGGATGGGCGGAAAGGAAGTCTGCCAATGCTTTCCACTTAATAAAATTATGGGGGAAAAACCTGATGTCAAACTATTGGAGGATTACTTCCCACCGAGCTAGACATCCTATCAACATGGGTTGGTTCATAATGTACTTCAACAGATCCACTCGGGACACTAGCTATATCTCATGGTGCTGCAAGTAATTTCTTGATTTATGCACTACAAATACCAACACAAGGGAACTTTTCTTGATGTAGGAGTATCTAGTCTTTATATCGAGGATCATTCAGATGAGATAGTAGAGATTGTTCTTCATTCCCTCATTGTTCTTTTAGGTGATAAGGTAACCAAGAGAACATTCTAGGGCTGTCACATAAAGGACCAATGGCTTTCCAGCAATGGGTGGCATCATGACCAGAGGCTGTTACAGGTACTGCTTGATCTCATCAAAAGAAATATGACATTCCTCATCCCACTGATAAATAGTGTCTTTCTTCAAGAGCCGAGAAAATGGATTACACTTTCCGGCCAGATTCACAATGAATCAATGTATATAAGATAAGTTTCCTTGGAAGCCTCGAAGCTACTGATTTTTGCTCAGATGAGAAATCTTACTAATGGACTTAATCTTCTCTGGGTCGACCTTGATGCCTCTATATCTGACAATAAATCCTAGGAACTTCCCATAGGTGACCACGAAGGCACACTTCAATGGGTTCATCTTCAGATGGCGAGAATGAAGGAAGTTGAACACTTTCTCAAGGTCTTTGACATGGTCCTAACACTGGCGAGATTTGACCACCAGATCGTCCACATAGCATTCCAACAATGTCCCAAGGATTGGATTAAATATGGGATGCATGGAAAGCTGAAAGGTGGAACCTGAATTATTTATACCAAAGGGCTTGACCTTGTAGGAGAAGTTACCTTATGGTTCCATGAAGGATGTGGAATCTTTTTCCTCGAGGGCCATTCGAATCTGGTTATACCCAGAATACCCATATATGAAGGAGAGAGCCTGGAACCCAGTGGTGGCGTCAATTAGGAGTTCCATCACAAGAAGGGGGAAATCATCCTTTGGACAGTGATGGTTAAGATCCTAGAAGACGATACAGACTCTGATTTTCCCATTATTTTTATTTATGGGCATGATGTTGGCCAACCATCTAGGGTACTGGACCTCCTTGATGAAATTGGATTTGATGAGCTTATCAACTTCAGCCTCGACCATGGAACCGTGAGAGGGGTTCATCTTTCTGGGAGGATTTTTGAACCCATGATGATTTTTTGGGAGGCCGAGGTGATATACGGAGACCTGATGATATAGTCTCAACATCTCATTATAACTCCAGGAAAACACATCGCGATGCTTCTTTAGGAATTCCATGTACTGTTGTTTCTCTTCGACAGGAATAGCGTCACTGATCAATGTGGGTTTAGGATTCGTCTCACTATCGAGATTCACATGTACCAGTTCATCGACCATGGCAGAGACACCCTCCTCAAAAGCAGGAGGTGCATCTTCCAAATCTTCTTCTTCACTTGCGGAGGAGGGATCCATGGAGGGGGAAGGTTCCTCTAAGTCAACAGATCCTGATGGGGCATTGGTACTAGCCTGAGCGGCGATGGACACCGCATTAGGGGATTCTTGTGCTGCCAAAACCATAGTGATGGAAGTTGTCGACCCGATCCCATCTGGTCATCGGACCAAGGGTCCATGCTTGATGATATCAAAGCAATAGTGACACGTCATCTTGAGTTGGTTTATCCTATCCTGGCGAAACAAGCAAGTATGACATATTGTCATTTCCATGGGGTAGAAATCCTGATACCTTATAGGAGTAGGAGGTTTTGGGATCACATGGGCCTGATTTGTGTAGGAATATGAGTTGATATTCCAGCGTCTCTTAGAATTGGGAATGCGATTCCCCCTTGTTCCAAAAATAATAAGCATCGCCCTAGATTTGGGGTTGAAGCCTCTAATCGGTGGATCGGGAAAATGTAGGCATCATCCGGGTCTATCCACGGGTCGGTAACAGCTGTAGCGTGTTCAACCTCGCTAGCCAGAATCTTCTTGTCCTTTCTCTTGTAATAGTCGACATCTAGGTAGCAGGCTTCACATGAGGCAAAGGGAGATGCATCACCTTGGAGTACTCCCACTTGGTTATTAAGGTAGTACTTAAGGAATTGGTGATATGATGAAGGGATTAACGCATGCAAGTGAAGCCATGGCCTGCCCATGAATGGGTTGTAGGTTGTGTCCTGCGAGACAACCATGAACTCGGTGCTGGATAACAAACCACCAAATTGGGTCTTCAAGTATATCTTTCCAACCTATTTCAATTACGTCCTATCATAACCTTGAATTTTCAGGTTAGAGGGACTCAGATCATCCTCAGACAACCCCAGTTTTCGCAATGTCCAGGTTGAGATTAGGTTGATCGTAGAACCCGTGTCGACAAGACAGTGATGAACCTCCATGCCATTTAAGTGTTCGGTGATGTATAGTGGGTATATGTTCCCCTATATGGTAGAGCCTTCATCATCTCCAGATAAATAAATAATGTCCTAATATTCATTATGCTCAATTCCCTTAGCATGGAAGGCTTCTGAAGCTGCTACCTCCATCTCAAACTAGAGGGGGATTCTTAAATCCACGGAGAGGTCATCATGCATATCTACAAATAGGAGAAGGTAATTGATTATAGAGAGCCTTTTAGGAATTATAAAAATATTCTTAAGGACATCATACTTCTGTTCCAATTGTGAACTTCTGGTTACCAGAGGTCGCTCTGTGGCAGGAGGTGTGGCGGGCCATGTTGGCTTGACCGGCGGGTGACTGGTGATGGGAATGTCCCACTGCTCTCTAGTCTAAGATCGTGAAGAAACTATCGGATGTGGTAAAGATGGATGAGGCCGATCCATAATAGAGCACGTCTGATCACTGTGTGGTCGAGGTGAATCTTCCTGATCAAGTAACAAAAACGGCGGCGCAGACGGACCTGATGATACTGGATGGGAAGGCTGCAAATGCTGAGCCCTGGGTTGTGCCTACTGTCTAGTTTCAGTGGCATGCATAGCCTGGCTGGAGGCACTGATCATGGCATTCTGCTAAACCATATAGCTATAGCTTTGTCGATGCTGGCGACAGCTGGGGACGTTGGGTGGATTCGTCTGGCACTCCTCATTTTCCGGAATCATGTAGGGGTTTAATAGCACCATAGTATATATTTAAGCGTACCCTTGATCATCACTTGAAGTATCCTTCACTACTGGTCATATTCTAGGGGTGACCACCATCTTCGAGGGAATGAAGTCGCCAAGAGTACGGGATGCTGATGGCATTGGTGGGGGACTTTGTTTCCCCTTGCGTCGCCAACAGTTGCTCTTATGGGAAGAGAATGGCGGGGACGTCGACGTAGAAGTACTAGTTGTGGGAGAAGTAGTGTCTTCTGAAGGCTCAGGTCGATTTAGAAGTGCATGGATAATTCCATGGGCATGGGCGACTACCTTGAAAGCTATCCAGTCATCATAATTTTGAGACCCACGGTTTGGAACCTAATGCCACTCACCCTCACTGTCACTACCGTTGTGTGGCTTCATGACTACACATGAAACCTAGGTCGGGGCTGAGCCTAACCTGACTATGTTGTTATCGACCTGGTCTTGATGTCAGTATTTAAACACATATCACAGTTTGAGAGTGTTCCCTAGAATCTAGTGATAGGGGTAGTAGTTAGGGCAATCAGTTAGATCCGCCTCTTCAGGCCTCCTACATTCGGGAAACCGTATAAGTATCTACTACAAAGCACTTTGGAAATAACCGGAGACCTGAGCCACGTTGAATGAGTAAGTCTGGTTTCTCCTATCCGAAAAGGGGGATCTGGGATCCTGGCCCTGACGAGGGGATGGATCTGCCTACTGAGGAGGTGAAACCTAATTATCTGGCCTAGGTGGTGGCAACGTGTTACGCAGAGGCGCCTGCCAGTTCTGGGATGGTCGTTATTGGGCCGGAGGTTATGCCTGAGGTGGTGGGTCTTTGAGAGTATTTGGAGGTGAATCCACTAGTAATAACTCCAGTTTTCTAGGATGGGGGGCTCTATTTGGGATACTGCGACGAGCTTGGCCTTGGTGGCCCTTCTCAAGGGAATGACCGGAGGCAATGGGTGTGCCTGATGGGCCTGTTTCAAGGATTCGTCCAGGCACTGGGCCTTATCAGAGAAATATCGGAATCCCCCTGGGTAATTCTGAGTAATTAGGGAGGGGACCAGTTCTATTTTGAAATTTCCCACACACATCATTAGCATATTCTCATGAGTCAGTGGCATATACAAGGAATATGTGAGGCCTTTCCAACAGGCGATGAAGTCTGCGATGCGCTCATCAGGCCTCTGCTTGCATCTGAAGAGGTCTGCAATACTTTTCTTCCAGGTGGTAGAGTTCAGATGGTAATGAATCTATTTACATAGATCTTCCCAACCGGAGACTGGCCCAATGGGTAGCTGGTTTTACTAGACAAACACAGGACCTAACAATGATTGAATGAAACACCGGATTTTGTTGGCCTCTTGTTGTGTTTGTGTTCCCAGCATAAGTCCACACCTTGAGATGAAGTGGGCCAAATGTTACAGCGGGTATCCTATCCCATTAAAAGGGGAAAAGGTAGGATTTACAAAACCAAGGGGATGGAATATTGTCCACCCATGCCGGGTATGGCTTTCCATCATGCAGAATTACCACCTTCCAAGATTCCAATGCCTTGAGGCGAGCAATGAGCACCGCCATCAGATCATCTGTGTGGGGATTCTTGTCTTAATGAGGGTCCTTGACCACCAGTGCATTTGAAGGTTCTTCAATACGATAAATAGGCCCAACGGCTCGTGGAGAAGCTGGTGGGATGACCTGAGGAGCGGCTGGGGGAACTGAAAGCGTGGCTGATTGTCGCCTATCGACCGTTCAAGGTTCCGGTTCTCTGCTAATGTGTATAGCAGCACTCGGGTCGAATCCTCGGCGATGGTATAATTTTTTATAGTTGATTTTTTTTTATTTGTGTTTTGATTTGGGGGTTTGTTTGAAGAGCTTTAATTAAAATGATTGATTGATTAATATTGATTTAACAATTTGATAAATATTGGGGTGAGTTCATCATTAGGTAGTTAAGCTTGTGATATCTTTGATCTTTGCTTTATATTGCATTAAATTAATACCCATGTCACAAGTTGACATTGATTGGAATTCCCAAGTGTTAAGTCTTTAATACAAGCCTTGACTTAACTTGGGGTTCTAATCTTAATCATATCTTGTTTATGGTAGCATATTTATGGTTCCAATAATCCATGGAAACCACATGTTAAACAAAACAAGTCATTAATCCATGACATGCTAAGTCCAACATACGCAATGTTAATTCAAAGAATACACATCGAGCAAAAGCTCTCCATCGCTTAACATACCTAAATTATAACTCACCCCAATGAGAGATTTACTCAGATATTAGGATGGTTATTAATCTGGTAGGGATTTTTATAGTATTAGGGTATTAGAAGAAGAGGAAGAAGAATTGGACAAGAAAAGAGTGGTGTGCCGAACACACACACAGACTACAAAGAACGTGAATGAAACACGTGTTTTGATTGAATAAGAAATCACTTAAAGGAAGTGGTTTTAAGATTTATTTTTAACAATTAAGAAACTATTAATATTAAACTGCAGAAGGTGTATGATAATTAGAAGTGATGAAGGAGAAACCTGCATTAAAACTCAAAAGAAATTACAAGTACACTAAAACAATTACAAAGGAAAGAGCATGAAATACATGGAAAGAAATGAAGGAGGAAAGGTTTCTCAAGTGAAAACTAGAGTATGGAAGATCCTCCCAAGACCTTGTAAATGACTTGGTCGTTCCAATATATATCCTCCTAAGTACCAAAGTGCCAACCTCTTGCAAGGAGAAGAGGGGAGTGAATTTATAGCCAAAGGTAGTGGACTGTTTTCATTCCCAAACTGCCCCTCAAGTTGGCCCGCCAATATGACCTTCCAGACAGCTGAATCTCGAGAGATATCCTTCTTCAATATTGTAGATATGGATGTAGAATAGTCACCCTCAAAATTTTTCTGTCATTGGACTTTTTTGGCCAAAGTTATGGCCGGATTACTAAAAACCTTTCTACTGTCCAATTTTATCCAGAAAGTTTCCATGGCCTAAATGTGAATGCATTTATGGATATGGAGATTCCTTCAAATCCGAACTATTTCTTCTGGAAAGTTGATCCTCCATATCTTATCTTTCACACCACAAAATATGAGCTTCTTTGGACAAGTGTATAAGTTGAAAAGTTAAGAATGGTGGGATGATTTAAAATCCTGGACAGAATGGTGGGCTTGATTTCAATGGATCCATTGGGCCCCAAAATGGTAGAGTTGGGCCTTTAAATTTTTATCCATGACTCCTTAGGAAATTACAGAGCTTAAAAAATAATATCCACTCATTTGGGTTGGGAGATTGATCCCAGTAATGAAATATTCAAGGCTGGTCCAGAAATTAGGCAGATCCGGTGGGTCATCTTGTGTGGTCCATATGGCCCTTCAAATGGCCGAATTAGCCAATGCGCCAGTTGAGTGATTTGTAGTAAATTGAATTTAGAACCCTACAAGACAAGAATAAAACAATTTGGATTAGTAGGGTGAGAGTTATATTTAAAATACTAAACAGACATGAATCTGTATTATTCGAAACAATACTCCAAAATAATATTTAATATTAAAGCATGAGTATTTCACATAAGTTATGCACATTTAATTGAAAATCAGTAGAGGGAGTATATAAAATGATATTAATAAATGAATAACATCAACTCCCCCACACTTAATATTGTACATGTCCTCATGTACAAGAAACACAAAAGAAAATCAAAACAAAACCATATTCATTCACCAAAAAATATTAAAATTTTGTTTTCACCAATCAGGGGAGGTTTAGACTATTTCACTCATCCATATTGAATTCCATCACAAATTTGGTTCACAATAATGCATCAGAAACAATTCATTTTTTCATGTTCAAGGTTTTAATTGGAAAATGTAGGCACTCAAAACTTACTCCTCTCAAGATGATAAAATTGTATTTTAGGAGGTTCACTCATTCACCAACAAAAAGTGAAAATCAAGAGTTTGTAAGAGCTCTCAGCTTCCATTCCCAAATATAATGTGTACAAGAATAAAGAGGTCTTTTAAGGGGTTTTTCAGTGGCTATGGGACGGTAGGTATATAATGTCCAAAGGAAAAGAGGGGTTAAAAACACCAACATGGAAAAATCAATGCACATTTTTTTGAAATTTGATTTGAAAGGAAATAGAAAAACATATTTACAAGGGCATGAATGTGTGATGAATGAAAAGTGAGGGAGATAGAAAATGGAATAGGGTGAGATGATGGAATATGTACAACATGGAAGACTTCCAATAATGACACAATACAAGATGATTCAAGTGTTCTTTTTTTTCTCTTTTGTCTTTTTTTTCGAAAGTTGTGCTTGAAACAAGTCTCACATCCATCTCCCAACCCATGCTTGATCTCCTCATGGAACTAATTTTAGTAGTTATAACACGAACAAAGGTTTATGATGAATGATTTTTGACCCACCCAAGACACAACCCATTCCTTTTTTTTCATTCATTTTTTTTATATAATTTTTTTCATTTTTTTTGAACACTTTTCAATGACTTTTGTACAAATGAAAATTACACATATACACCCCAAAGCTCACAGAATTACAACCTCTCCCCCACACTTGAATGGATGCTTGCCCTCAAGTATATGATGACACATTGGAAATCAATGAAAGTATGCCCAAAAATGAAGTCCATTCCCCCCACACTTAAATTTCAATAAATTGTACAATGAAAATCCATGAAGATGTTGGGTAGTAAAAGGTATTAGGCTTGTAATGTGGCTATCAAAAGAAAGGTTTTCATAGGCTCAAAGGGGCTTTCAAAAGTAGGATCAATGTAAGGGTAACGGGAGGCTATTTGGCTATTCTGATTCTCATGTGGCTTAGAAAATGCCTCTATCATATTAATGCACACAAAAGATAAAAATTAAGCTCGAAGGTCCACAAACTCAAGACTCACAATCAGTGGTGAAGACACACAATGAAAAAGATGGCCATAGATGACCTTGGCATGAAGGCTAATGTTATTCCTCACGGTAGGGGAGAATCATTTTCCACCAAAAATTGTTCATTCAAAATGTTTGTTATTGACACAAAATTGTTTACCCAAGTTTGAGATAAAAATTCAATATATTTGAGTTTAAAACAAGCCTTTTGACTCCCCAAAATGGTTGGACAGAATTTCAATATTGGATGTTGAGTAATTATGACACCCCTTTTTTTAATTTTCATTTTTTTAATTAATTTTTTTTGTTAATTTTTTTTTATTTTTAATGACACATCCACACAAAAGAGAAAATAGAAAGAAAAAAATTGTGGAAGAATGTTGTAAAAAAATGAGAGGGAGAGAGGAAGAAGAAGAAATAGAGAGAAGAAGAGAGGGAAGAGAGATTGAGAGAGAGAGAGTTAAAGGGAAAGAGGTGCCCCCTAGTTTGGATTTGGTGGGTCGCCGTTTCCATCTAGTGGTGGGTCAATGGAAGTCGATGTGGAACCTGTAGTGAATGGCCTCTCATGGTGATGCTTTAACCGGTGTCCATTTACCGTGAATGTTCTTTTTGAAGAAGGGTCTTGGACTTGCACTGCACCAAATGGGTAAACATTAGTAATAATAAAAGGTCCATCCCAACGAGAATTGAGCTTACCTGGGTGAAGTTGAAATCGAGAATTGAAGAGCATTACCTTTTCACCTTCATGAAATACCTTTCGAAGAATGTTCTTGTCATGGAGTGACTTTTCCTTTTCTTTGTAGAGAATGGAGTTCTCATACGAATCGAGTCGAAGCTCCTCCAATTCAGTTAAGTGCAACAATATTTCTTCACCAGATTTTTCACAATCAAAATTACAATTTTTGACAGCCCAAAATGACTTATGTTGGATTTAAACTGGTAAATGACAGGCTTTACCAAAAACTATCCTAAATGGAGACATCCCAATGGGTGTCTTATAGGCTGTTCGATAGGCCCAAAGTGCTTCAACAAGTCTATCGGGCCAGTCTTTTCTTGTGGGCTTAACAATTCTTTCAAGCACTCTTTTCACTTATCTGTTAGAAAGTTCAGCCATTCCATTTGTTTGAGGGTAATATGCAGTGGATGTTTTATGTACAACCCCATTCTTTTTCAAAAGTGACTCCATGGTTCTATTACAGAAATGAGTTCCTAATTCACTTATCAAAGCACGTGGTGTTCCGAATCGATGGAAGATATGGGTTTTGAGGAACTCACTCACAGTTTGAGCATCATCTTTCCTAGTGGGTTTGGCCTCGACCCACCTAGAAACATAGTCAACAGCAAGGAGAATGTAGGATAATCCATTGGAATGGGGGAAAGGTCCCATGAAATCGATGCCCCAAACATCGAAAAGCTCATAGAAGATTAATGGCTTTTGAGGCATTTCGTTTCTTTTGGAAATTGTGCCAAACTTTTGGCACGTGGGACATGATTGACAGAACTCGTGTGAGTCCTTGAAGAGTGAAGGCCAAAAGAATACAGAATCTAGGACCTTTCAAGAAGTCCTTTGTGGTCCAAAGTGGCCACCTCCAGGAATTGAGTGGCAGAATTCCAAGATGGAGGATTGTTCAGTTTCATCAACACATCTCCTAATTACCATGTCAGCCCCAGTTTTCCAAAGTTTATTATCTTCCCAAAAATAATGCTTTGAATCACTTATCATCTTTTCTTTTTGTTATTTTGAAAAATATTCATGGAAAACACCAGAAACCAAGTAATTGACAATTGGGGCATACCATTGTAACTTTGGAGTGAGATATGAGAGGTGTTCAGTTGGAAATTCAGGATCAATTATTTCAGAATTAGAAGAATTAGAAATTCTACTCAGTTGGTCAGCCATAGGGTTTTCTTTTCTAGGTTTATCTTTTATCACAAGGTCAAACTCTTGGAGCATTAAAATCCATCTTATTAGCCTTGGTTTGGAATCACTTTTCTTAAGTAAGAACTTTAATGCTGAGTGGTCTGTGAAGATGATGATTTTGGCACCTAAGAGATAGGGCCGGAATTTATCCAAGGCAAAAACCACAGATAAAAGTTCTTTTTCAGTCACATTGTAGTGTGATTGAGTTTCATCCAATGTTTTTTAGTCATAAAAGATGACATGAGTAATGTTTTCTCTTCTTTGACCAAGAACAGCCCCAATGGACCTATCGGAAGCATCACACATCAATTCAAATGGTAAGGACCAATCTGGGGGTTGGATTATTGGAGCAAATGTGAGAGAATATTTGAGTTCAATGAAGTCTCTCTTGCAAGCCTCATCAAAATTGAATGTGACATCATTTTGAAGTAAACGAGTGAGTGGGAGGGAAATCTTGCTGAAGTTCTGAATGAATCACTGATAGAAACCGGCATGACCAAGGAAGGACCGAATGTATCGAACTGATTTGGGTTTAGGAAGTGATTGGATCACCTCAATTTTGGCTGGATCAACTTGGATACCCTCTTGAGAAATTATGTGCCCTAGAACAATCCCATTTGAAACCATGAAGTGACATTTTTCAAAATTCAGCACAAGGTTGCACTTGACACACTTTTGAAGGACCAAAGAGAGTGAATTTAAGCAAGATTCAAATGACTCACCATAAATGGTAAAGTCATCCATGAATACCTCCATGAAATTCTCAATGAATTCAGAAAATATACTCATCATACACCACTGGAATGTTGCAGGAGCATTACAAAGGCCAAAAGGCATTCGCCTATAGGCATAGGTTCCAAAGGGGCAAGTGAATGTGGTCTTTTCTTGGTCTTGAGGTGCGATTGGAATTTGGAAGTAGCTGGTGTAACCATCAAGAAAGCAATAGTGTGACTTTCCGGCCAATCTCTCAAGCATTTGGTCAAGGAAAGTAAGTGGGTAGTGATCTTTTCGTGTTTCAGCATTCAATTTGCGATAATCGATGCACACATGCCATTTGTTTTTCACTCGAGTTGTGACCACTTATCCATGTTCATTTGTGACAACTGTTATCCTGCCCTTCTTAGGAACAACTTGAATTGGACTAACCCATTCACTATCAGAAATTGGGTAGATAATACCAGCTTGAATAAGCTTGGTAATCTCTTCCCTAACTACCTCAAGTATGAGTGGATTGAGTCTTCTTTGAGGTTGCCTAATTGGTTTGGATGATTCCTCTAGATGGATGTGATGCATGCAAAGGGAAGGGTTGATTCCTGGAATACCCTATAGGGTCCAACCTAAGTCATTTTTTTTCCTCTAACACTTGAACAAGTTGGGACTCCTCAGTTTCAGAAAGTGAAGCAGAGATAATGACAGGGTAGGAGGGATCATGGAAAAGGAATGCATACTTGAGGTGTGAAGGAAGTGGTTTTAGATCAGTTCAGCCTTGATTTGAGAGCTAGACAAGTTAGGAGCATGAGAAGGGATTCCAGATGTGTTTGGGTCATTTTCCTCAACATTGTCCAAGGTGGAGCAGTAGAGATCAGAGTTGATGTGGGATTCAAGGGAGTTTTCAAGTTCACTTTGATTGATGGAGTCTAAGAAAGAAAGGTCAACATCATATTCTCCATTTATAACTTGGTTAATCATTGAGCAGATTTCACAGTCTCCACTATCATTAGAACATGATGAGCATGAAGAAATGGAGGTGAGTTGATTCTCAGAAGTGTCATCAGATGCATGAATAGAGAATGCAGAGTGATTCTCTGATGGGTATCGCATGGCTTGCAAAATGTTGAACTTGACCACTTGGTCACCAAATTCCATGGATAAGATTCTTGAATGGACATCGATCTTGGTTCTAGAAGTCATGAGGAATGGTCTTCCTAGAATTAGGGGAGATCGAGAAGAGGTCGTCTCACCTTCCATGTCAAGGACATAGAAATCAGCTGGGAAGATAAGATCATTGACCCGAACAAGAACATCCTCAATTATCCCCTCAGGATTGGAAGTTCTTCGATTAGTTAATTGAATGACAACACCCGTTGGGTGCAAGGGACCTAGACCAAGGTTGGAGAAAATGGATTTGGTCATGACATTTATTGAGGCTCCAAGGTCTATGAGTGCATCATCAAAGTTGGAACTCCCTATTTGACATGGAACCGTGAAGGTCCCTGGATCTTTGCACTTCATGGGAATGGACTGTTGGGTTGAAACATTTTCAATGTTCCTAAGTTGCCTCTTATGGGTGCACAATTCCTTAAGAAACTTGGCATACTTAGGGATTTGTTTGATGACATCTAAGAGGGGGGTGTTCACTTCAACACGTCTAAACATGTCAAGCATTTCAGGATCAGGTTCAAAGGACTTCTTAGGCTTGGAGATGGCTTGAGGAAAAGGAATTGGGTTCCTTAGAGGAATGTAAGGAGGTGAAGGAGTGGATTCAAGTTCCTTTTCCAACTTTCTGTCCTTTTCATTTTCTAGATCAACATCGAAAGGGGAGGTAGAGGAATCAGCATGAGGCATAGCAATTTGCTTTCTCGATCTAAGTGCAATTGCACTTAAATTACCCTTAGGGTTGGGTAATGGTTGAGCTGGGAGTTGGGATGAATTGGATGGTTGTTGCTGGATAAGGTGGGATGAAAGTTGACCTATTTGGGTTTCAATGTTCTTGAGGCTAGAACGGGTGAAGGAAGCAAGATCCTCTACAGCACTTTCCCATGGTTGTTTAGAAGAAGAGGCTTGTCCCAAATTGGGTTGGACTTGATTTTGGTTCTTGGGAAAGCGATTGTATTGGGTGGGGAATTGGTAAGGCTCGTTAGGACAGTGGAATCCAGGAGGAGGATTGTTCCTTTGGGGTTGAGGAACAAAAGGATAAGGTTGATGGATGTTACCACCACTTTGACTATATTGGAACTGGTTTGGATTTTGATGAGGGAATTGAGGAGGATGAGAAATGAGATTACCATACCTCAGAGGTGGGTTAAAGGTAGAAGAGAAGGGCTCAGAGTGGGGTTGGTTGAAGTTTCTAACAAACTGACCTGATTGTTGAGGGTTGAAGTTTCGCTGAGCATATGCCGCATTGAGCTCCATTGGACTAGATGAATCAGATGGATCATCTTTAAGTTGTGGACATGTGTCAGTCGGATGAGTTGGTGAGTTGCAGATTCCACAGTTCTTGACAGGCCCAGTGAAAAGAGATTGTTGAGGAGAGGAGTTTGGGGCTTTGGAAGCCACAGCTAGTTGACGCACAAGACCTGTAAGTTCACTCATCCACTTAGTCATTTTGTTGGGCTCTATGGATTGATTCTCTTGGGCTTGTTTCACTTGAGCATGTGCTCGAGTATGGAATTGCTGCGTGTTTGCAGCCATGTTGCTTATGAGTTCTCGTGCAGCTGCAGGAGTTTTGTCAACAAGAGCACCGCCACTTGCGGCATCAATGAGAGTTCGTTCCATAGCCAATAACCCCTCATAGAAGTATTGGATCAGGAGTTGGTCAGGGATTTGATGGTGTGGACAAGTTGCCACAAGCTTTTTGAACCTCTCCCAATACTCGTGGAGTGATTCATTAGGGAATTGACGGATGCCGCTTATTTCCTTTCGGATAGAAGCTGTTCGGGAAGCGGGAAAGAACTTCTCAAGGAAAAGTCTCTTCATGTCAACCCATGAGTTTATGGAACCAGTTGGGAGGTAGTAGAGCCAAGACTTGGCAGAATCCGCTAGGGAAAAGGGGAAATCTCTAAGCTTGATTTGATCTTCAGAAACCCCTTGAGGTTTCATGGTTGAGCAGACCACTTGGAACTCTTTGAGGTGAAGATGAGGATCCTCACCAGCTAGCCCATGGAAATGAGGAAGAAGATGAATCAAACCCGATTTGAGTTCGAAATAAGAATCGATGTTTGGATATTGAATACCAAGAGGTTGGTAATTCATATCGGGGGCAGCGAGTTCTTTAAGGGTCTGTTCCCTAGGATTAGCCATCTCTAAATCAATTGGTCTAGGAATGAGTGGGCCTTGGTTTTTTTGATTGTCCATAAGGTTCCTCCAAATTCAGAGAATAGTTCGCTCAATCTCAGGATCAAACAAATCTGAGGGATTGTTTGGGAGGCTATGGGGCATCAAGAGCAGAGTAAGACTTGAAGATGATGGAGGGTTTTTTCTCTGTGTAATTTTTTTTTGTGGGTTATTTGATTTTTTTGGTCTTTTTTTTCAAAAATCAGAAACTATCAACTACAATTATGCACCATCCCCGGCAACGGCGCCATTTGAAAGCGCGGCCGATTGTCGCCTATCGACCGTTCAAGGTTCTGGTGCTCTGCTAATGTGTATAGCAGCACTTGGGTCGAATCCTCGGCGATGGTACAATTTTTTATAGTTGATTTTTTTTATTTGTGTTTTGATTTGGGGGTTTGTTTGCAGAGCTTTAATTGAAATGATTGATTGATTAATACTGATTTAACAATTTGATAAATATTGGGGTGAGTTCATCATTAGGTAGTTAATCTTGTGATATCCTTGAGCTTTGCTTTATATTTCATTAAATTAACACCCATGTCACAAGTTGACATTGATTGGAATTCCCAAGTGTTAAGGCTTTAATGCAAGCCTTGACTTAACTCAGGGTTCTAATATTAATCATATATTGTTTATGGTAGCATATTTATGGTTCCAATAATCCATTGAAACCACATTTTAAACAAAACAAGTCATTAATCCATGACATGCTAAGTCCAACATACGCAATGTTAATTCAAAGAATACACATCGAGCAAAAGCTCTCCATCGCTTAACATACCTAAATTATAACTCACCCCAATGAGAGATTTACTCATCCATTAGGATGGTTATTAATCTGGTAGGGATGTTTATAGTATTAGGGTATGAGAAGAAGATGAAGAAGAATTGGACAAGAAAAGAGTGGTGTGCCGAACACACACACGAACTACAAAGAACGTGAATGAAACACGTGTTTTGATTGAATAAAAAATCACTTAAAGGAAATGGTTTTAAGATTGATTTTTAACAATTAAGAAACTATTAATATTAAACTATAGAATTTGTATGATAATTAGAAGTGAAGAAGGAGAAACTTGTATTAAAACTCAAAAGAAATTACAAGTACACTAAAACAATTACAAAGGAAAGAGCATGAAATACATGGAAAGAAATGAAGGAGGAAAGGTTTCTCAAGTGAAAACTAGAGTATGGAAGATCCTCCCAAGCCCTTGGCAATGACTTGGTCGTGCCAATATATATCCTCCTAAGTGCCAAAGTTCCAACCTCTTGCAAGGAGAAGAGGGGAGTGAATTTATAGCCAAAGGTAGTGGACTGTTTTCATTCCCAAACTGCCCCTCAAGTTTTCCCGCCAATATTACCTTTCAGACAGCTGAATCTCGAGAGATATCCTTCTTAAATATTGTAGATATGGATGTTTAATAGTCACCCTCAAAATTTTGCTGTCATTGGACTTTTGTGGCCAAAGTTATGACCGGATGACTAAAAACCTTTCTACTGTCCAATTTTATCCAGAAAGTTTTCATGGCCTAAATGTGAATGCATTTATGGCTATGGAGATGCCTTAAAATCCGAACCATTTATTCTGGAAAGTTTATCCTCCATATATTATCTTTCACACCACAAAATATGAGATTCTTTAGACAAGTGGATAAGTTGAAAAGTCAAGAATGGTGGTCTGATTTAAAATCCCGGACAGAATGGTGGGCTTGATTTCAATGGATCCATTGGGACCCAAAATGGTAGATTTGGCCCTTTAAATTTTTATCCATGACTCCTTAGGAAATTAAAAAGCTTGAAAAAGAATATCCACTCATTTGGGCTGGGAGATTTATCCCAGTAATGAAATCTTCAAGGCTGGTCCAGAAATTAGGCAGATCTGGTGGGTCATCTTGTGTGGTCCATATGGCCCTTCAAATGGCCGAATTAGCCAATGCTCCAGTTGAGTTATATGTAGGAAATTGAATTTAGAACCCTAAAAGACAAGAATCACACAATTTGGATTAGTAGGGTGAGATTTATATTTAAAATACTAAACATACATGAATCTGTATTATTCGAAACAGTACTCCAAAATAATATTTAATATTAAAGCATGAGTATTTCACATAAGTTATGCACATTTAATTGAAAATCAGTAGAGGGAGTATATAAAATGATATTAATAAATGAATAACATCAGGAACCTAAGCTAGGTCCTATGGATTATCATGCCACTCAGGTGGATTTCGTGATACATACCACGTCCTCTTTCTGTAAGCTTTGGATTCCACCCTGTTTATCTGGGAAGGATGGTTGGGGTCTCCTGGGGAAAACTTTCCAGGGGGAAGTTGTATATTACCCTACTGCCCCGATCGAGGATCATCGTAGTCTGGTCGTTGCTCCGTGACACATTCAGAAAGAAGTTCATCAACCATCTTCTTCTGCTCTGTGATCTGTTGACGCAACATGGCCTTTTCCGGATCATCGTTCATCTTCTACACCGATTAAGACGGGTC
Organism: Viscum album; assembly: GCA_963277665.1. Lineage (NCBI taxonomy): Eukaryota > Viridiplantae > Streptophyta > Magnoliopsida > Santalales > Viscaceae > Viscum > Viscum album. The sequence goes on along the minus strand of OY728167.1, from coordinate 737,188,391 downwards.
GGAGGGTTTGACGGCCCCGAGATGATCTTTTCCCTTATTGGGATTCCGATCAATGACTAACGACTCGGTTGGCACGTGAAGACCTAGTAGATTTCTCTACTAGAGAGTAACCCTTCCCAATAGATCCAATAGGTGTGGAACTCCCACATGGGGTATTTTGTCATCAAGGACGTTTGTCTCTATCTATGTATCCCCTTATTATAGATTGTCCATATTGACCATGACTCTACCTAGAGGCATGTACTCAATATCACCTGGAAGGTCGGGCTGGCACCGGATAGCACTGAAATGAAGGGAAGCATACTGAACCCAACCATAGACCTAAACATGGGGGGAATCCTCCTTGATAATACTATGGAGTAATTTAAATCCTTTAACACATCGTTGCTAGAGGGTATGGTTGTGACTTGCTGACTCAGGGCACTAAGCCACAGGAAGTGCAACCAAGTTGACCACACGGTATTGTTGACCAACGTATTCGATGTGTTCCTGACTCTTAGGGTAATCCATTCACTTGTAATGGATACGGAATGTGAGTCGCCCATAGGGTTTGGCAAAAACATGAAAATTCCTTCGGGGTAAGTAATTCTGGCACGTTGAAGTTTGGGGTTTCAATTGGCCAGAACATCTCTAGGAAATGATCTACTGTAAGGATGTCCCAAAATCTCCCCAGGTCAGACTCGGGATCTAGACTATGGTTTCCCCACTCATCACTTGGGGGCGGCTGGGGAACTGGTAATGGCACTGAAGCAGATAGCTGAGATAGTAGACTGGTCGGTGGAGAATATAATGAACAGGTTGACAAGCCACCACATCTCTGGATGTCTTTCAACGAATTCAACCACTAAGCCACCACATCCCTATAAGACGGACTCAAGATCTTGGTTTCCAGGGCAGGGGCTTCCATTTCTGATGGTGGTCCGTGTTGTTCCTCATCCACTATAAGTCCCAAGAATAATTCTCCATGATCTCTGGTTGAGATGGAGAATGACCCTGTAGACGATGGGGAGGACTACATGGCCATTCCCTGGAAAGGGACTAAATCTTCCTCCTATTGGATGTATATATGGAGGGAGGTGGGGATCTGGTGGACCTCGCATTCTGGAAGGATGAGGCTGATACGCCTCATTCCTACCCCGGACCATGACATGGAAGAGCGGGGTGAGGGCTCCATTGCTGAATCACATTCCGCCTCATAATCCGAGAAGCGGACATGCTAAATTGTGTTCTGATACATCTCGGTGTGCTTATTATGGAATCAGTGACCCGCCTTTCTGCCCCGGTGTGGTTCTTCGGGACATGGTAGGTTTTTGGCATGAGGGCTCTTTGCCAAGATGATGCTGGGGTGGAGAGGAATCATGCCTGGATGAATCGGGGGGAGAGGAGCACCTGGAAAAATGTCTAAGGGGACACGAGGAAGACCTCTGTGTCCACTGACTGGAACACAGATGGGACCTCCATGTCCACTGACTGGAGTACACAGGGGACCTCTGCAAGAAGTGCTAGAGTGGGTAGGACCTCTGCTGGAGCTGGGAGGAGCACGGTTAGGTCCTTCATTCTTGTTTACCATGATAGAGACGGTGCGAGGAAGGTCCTCGTACTTGTCGATATTAACACGAGTAGGACCTCTATGTTGGGTGCCCCTGAAGCAGGGAAAACCTCTGCCTTTCTGATGGTTAGGACGAGGAGGACCTTCGTCGGCTGCTGTAAAGATATGGGGAAGATATCCACACTGACGGCTGACCGAACGTGTAGCATCTTTACACCAGAAACCTATGATAGAAGGAACGACTCCATACCTAAGGTCATAGGTGAGGAATTTTCTTCTTTATTGGGTGTTAATATAGTGAGGAGGGCCTTAAATCTGATTGATGGTGACATGGGAAGGACCGCCATGCCATGCTTGGGAGCGGTATGGTCCTGCGGTCTCATTGGTGGTGGCACGAGGAGGACCTCTGTACTGGACTTTGGAGCAGAACAGTCACGCACTATCATTGATGGTGGTACGAGGAGGACCTCCATACTAGATTTCAACATCGCGGGTCAGCTCGCGATGGAGGTTACCTGTGTCGGTGACCAGGAGAGTTGAAAAAACCTAGCCAGTGGGTGGTTGGGCCCTCGATATGGGTCGTGCATACGAGTTCCCCTACTCAGCAAAAACAGGGGGTTAATGGTATGCATCAGCTAGGGGTGTCCATGGGTTAGGTCGGGTCGGGTCGGAGGTGTTTCAAGGCCCGAATCGAACAAAAAAGTTCTGGTCTAGTCGGGTCAGGTCACATGCTTCAAGGGTAGCTCACATGACCCAACCCGGCCCGTTGGGGTCGAGTTACCCATCGCATGCCCAAAGGACCCGACCCAACCCAACCCACTGTGGGTCGGGTCAATTCGTGTCGGGTTATATGTGTAAACCCAACCCAACCCCACCCAACCCATCCCAACCTGACGGACCCGAACCAGCCACTCAGACCCAACCCCATAGACCCAACCCGATGGACCCCTGCACTGCACCAGCATACTGCACACCCCTCCCTCCCAAAGAACCAACCCAATGGACCCCTATTTCCCCCCTGTACACCATCCTTCCTATACCCCTCCCCCCTATAGATCAGCCTGCCCCCACCCCCTCCCCCACCCTGCCTCATCCTGCCCCTCTGCGTCCTGCACGCAAAACCCATCCCCCTCACCCCTACACCCCCTGCCCCTCCCCCTGCACACCAGCCTCCCCCCTCCTACACCCCTGCACAAAACCCCTCTCCCCGTACACATAAAATCCAACCCTCCCCCCTGCACCCCCTTCCCCCTCCCCTCCCCCCTGCACACCAACCTCCCCCCTCCAGCACCCCTACACAACACCCATCCACCCCTGCATTGCACCCCCTGCACCCCTACACTAGCCTGTAACAGCCTCCTTGAACCCCTTAACCCCTGCCCCCTCCACCCTACACACACTAGCCTCCCCCTCCCCCCTGTACACTCCCCCTGCAAACCAGCCTGCCTGCCCCCCTCTCCCCCCTGCCTGCACACCAGACCCAGCCTCCCCCCCTGAACCCCTGCACCACCAGCCTCCTTGCACCCCTGCACCAGCCTTCCTACCTCCCCCTGCACAATCCCCCCTTGCACACACACTCCCTCCTACAAACCAGCATTCCCCCCTACAAACTAGCCATCCCCTCCCCCTGCACCCCTACCCCCCAGCACACCAGCCTCCCCCCTTCTACACCCCTGCACAAAACCCCACTCCCCCCTACACAAAAAACCCAACCCCCTGCCCCCTTACACCCCCTGCCCCTCCCCCCTGCACACCAGCCTCCCCCCCTCCTGTACCACTACACAACACAACACCCCTCTCCCCCTACACACAAAACCCATCCCCTAGCCCCCTCCCCTCCCACCTCCCCCCCTGCAAACCAGTCTCCCCCCTCCTTCACACCTACACAAAACCCCTCCACCCCTGCATTGCGCCCCTGCACCCCTACACCAGCCTGTAGCAGCCTCCTTGACCCCCCCTACAAATACCAGCCTCCCCCCTCCCACCCTGCACACTCCCCCTTCAAACCGGCCAGCCTACCCCCCTCTCCCCCTACCTGCACACCAGACCTAGGCCCCCCCTACACCCCTTCACCAACAGCCTCCTTGAACCCCTGAACCATCCATCCTACCTACCCCCTTCACACTCCCCCCCTGCACACACACTCCCCCTGCAAACCAGCCTACCCCCAACATACCAGCCAGTCCCCCTCTCCCCCCTGCCTGCACACCAGACCTAGCCCCCCTTCACCCCTGAACTAGCCTCCCCCCCCCCTCATTCACCCCTCCCCTCCCCCTACCCCCTCCTCCCTTCACACCACCTCCCCCCCTGCACACTTCCCCCTACAAAGAAAACCAGCCCACCCCCTTCTTCCCCATGTCTGCCTGCACACAGTAAACCCAGCCTCCCCCTCCCCAGCACCCCTCCCCCCCTACACACACCAGCCCCCTCCCCCCTCCACTGCACCCTTGCACACCAGCCTCCCCCCTCCCCCAGCACACTCCCCCTACAAACCAGCCTACCCCCTCTCCCTTTCCTTCACACACTAAACCAACCCAGCCTATCTCCCCATCCACTACACCCCCTCCCCCTGCACACACTAGCCTCCCCCTGCACACTCCCCCATGAAAACTAGCATGCCCCTTGCTCCCCACTTACCTACCTGCACACCAGACCCACCCACCCCCCCCCCCCCCGCACCCCTGCACCATCCTGCCTCTTCCCCCCTCCTAAACCCCTGCCCCCTCCCCCTGCACACCAACCTCCTCCCCTGCACACTCCCCCTACAAACCGACCTACCCCTTCTCTCTCCCCCAACCTACAAACACCGAACCTAGCCTCCCCCCTATACACACCATCCCCCCTCCCCCCTCGCACCCCTACACAAACCAACCTCCCCCTCCCCCTAAAAACTAGCTTACCCCCTCTCCCCCCTTCCTTCACACACCAAACCTATGCAGCCTCCCCCTGCACCCCTGCACCCCTACACACATCACCCCCCCCCCCCTCTGTCGCACACTCCCCCTAAAAACCAGCCCCCCACACCACCATCCCCCCTACACCAGCTGGAAACCTGCACCCATTCCCCTAAACATACCCAATAGTGAACACATGTAATTTTTATCCACACATATCTTAGACAATAGGAAAAGTAAAAAAAAGTAAACAGAAGAAAATTCAATAAAAACTAAAAAAAATTATTTATATTAAATGAAAAATACTAAATATTAAATATTTTTTCTCTATAAAAATCATCATATAAATCTACTTCCTAGTGAAGTCAATTACACCAATAAACATGGAGAAAACAAAAAATAACATCTAATTATCCCAAAAATACAATAAGGTAAGGTTTTCATATCAGGATTCAGAAGTTGAAATATTCAAAAAATGTGTAATACATGATATGTATAGGTAAGAAAACCCATTGACAAAAGAAATTAGTCAGAATACAAGCTTCTGAGAGAAGAGACTCCACCATCTCGCACCCTATATAAGTTCAATGTTTTTGAAAATTTAAGAAAAAAATGAAGAAGGGAATAAAACAGAAGAACAACCATGTTTAACTTAGAAGTTAAGAATTGATCACCCAAATTAATTTTAGTAAATAGGTAATATAAATTTGGAAACCTTCAGTGATTACATCTTTGCACAACAAACCTGCAACAATCACCCATTAAAACAAATATTTGTCTCAGAAACCTCGGCATTTTAAGAAAAAACTTAAAAAACACACATGAAATGATGACACGAACCATTTCTCACTGATAAAGTTTATAATTTTACAAAATTTAGAAACAAATGACATGAAATTTACATCCTTTTAAGTATGTAGAAGGTAAAATCATCAATTTATACCTTAATGAAGAGTGCTCCATCCATCATCCCTTCTTATTCTACTTTAGAGAGTGAAACTCTAATCATAAATTGTGGTGGATGATGACATATCTTAAAAAACATGAAAAAATAAAGAAAAAATCTATATTTTACTTTTTAAAACAAATTCTTATAATTTCCAAATGAAAAAAGATAAAAAATCATAATATTTTTAATGGTACCTGATTCAATCGATTCCAATTCTTCCAGTTGCTTTTGAATTTCAATTGGTTTAGAATTTCTAAACCAATTTTTTGAGCAAATTAATGCTTCAACAGTGCTGGGATTCAAACAACTACAAAATGGATCAAGGACTCATCCTACTATACTAAAAGTGGACTCTGAAGATACTGTAGTTAAAGGAATTTCTAGACTATCTCTAATAATGCATGAAAGAACATGATATTTCCTTTTCTTTCCTTCCCACCAACTTAAAATATCAAATCCGTTGAAATCATCCTCACCATCATCAATCTCAATATATATCTCTTGTTCATTCCTTTTTTGTGTCAATTTCCTTTTCCTTTTCTTAAATCTATATGAATCTTTCCATTTCCCATCATCCTCGTTATCGGTACTAGCATCATGAATATGTGACTCTTGATGAGAACTTGACTCACATTTATCAACAATTTGAATGGGATATTTACATTTGTAAAACTTGTAGAGATTATTCAGAACCTCTGTTAATTTATTGATCAACTAATTTTTGTCTTCTTCATCATCAAAAATCATTTCAAAACTATCCCAAACATATTCAAATTTATATCGGGGGTCAAGAAAAACTGCCAAAAGTAAGAAAGAATTAAAATTTGAACCAATACCCAATACTTTTCCAACTTATGATTCATTAAAATATCCATTGAACTCAAAGTAATATCATAAATCTTTATCCATTTCTTGATTTTTCTATATATTCCAGAAAGAGTATGAAATAAAGCGTGACATGTCACATGCATAGAACCAGAAAACTCAACAGTGCTATCATAAAAAAATTTAAGAACTTGAAAAATACACGAGCATGCTCCCAATCATATGTTGTAGGAGCCCTACCTTCACAGAAAAGATCACTCCTAAAACTTTCATCCTCCTCAAGGAGAATAAATATGTTCTCATACTTCTCTACAATATCCAACATAAAGTAACCAGAATTCCACCTAGTAGGCACATTAAGAATTATGGCATGTTTACTAGGAATTTTTAACTCCTCGACTATGATCTTGAAAAGATCCAGTCTATAATGTGAACTTCTCCCAAATTTATAGGAAACTATAATTCTAGAAATTGATGTTGATATTTCCTTTAGCCCATCACTAACAATAAAGTTTAAAATATGTACACAATATGTCATATGTATATACTCTCCATTAACAATAGACCCATTCCAATAATTAACCCTCCTCACCAAATAACTGATCACTGTATTATTAGAACTAGAATTGTCCACGGTAACAATATTAATCCTTTCAATCCTTCATTGTTTCAATGTATGTTCTAATACTCGACCAATTGTTTCCCCTTTATGATCCACAACAAGACAAAACCGGATTATTTTTTTTAAGATCCAATTATCATCAATAAAATTTGTAGTCGCACACATATAATTCAGATTCATAATTAAAGTCCATGTGTTAGTTGTAATACATACCATGTGAGAGAACATATCAAACATAGACTTTAATTTTTCTTTCTCGGCCAAATATAGCTGCAAGAAATCCCTAGCAACTGTTTGTCTAGATGGAACTTGAAATTGAGGTTGAACAACTTCAATAAATTCTCTAAAACCTTGATTCTCAATATATTTACATGATAATTCATCATGGATTATCTTTTTATCAAGATCTATTTTGCACTTTTCTTGGTTAAAATGGGCTACTGAAATTTTAACCATCCCATCATCCTCATCATCACACTTCTGTGTAAGACCAAGAGTGGTTTGACTTTTGTCAAGATTTTTGTGTGGATTTTTGTTTCACCTTATCAAATGCCTATTCAAATTACTATTTCCATGTTGTCCATATGTGCAAGAATAATCTTTTCCACAATAATTACAAACATCCCTTCCATTTTTCTTATGAAAATGATCCCAAGCTTGAGAAATTATAGAACCAGGTGGTTTATGAATTGTTACCTTATTATTAGGAGACCTCTTAGTACCCTCACTTTCTTCAACTGTTATGAAACTAATCCCCCCTCCTATTTCTATTAAATGTGTAGTTGGAGTATACCCCATCTTACTTTGGGTTCTTGTGCCACCAACTGGATGATTAGACCCACTTATTTTATCACCACCTTCCATGAATCACTAGCTAGCTGCTATCACTATCATCTCATGGCACACACACCCCTGGTAGAATAAGAAGAATAAATTTTAAAACCAATATATGGATTTGAAATTACAAATACAAGGATAATAAAAGATAACGTTTTTAAGAACAATTTTTTTTTAAATGATTATAAGGCCCATCATGCCTTGATCCCAACACAACACAACACTTACTCAGCAACCAAGGCTGCTTCGACCACTGCTCATCATCAAAAAATCCAACAATTTACACTTCTAAAAACACCAATATCAATACACTACTTTCGACATCATGAAACTTCCCAAAAATCACCTCTGCAAAGCATCTGTGAATCATCTCTACTAAAAAATAACTTCTTTCAGGAAGGGTGATTCACATAGGCTGATATGCGGTAGCTGTTTCATGGAGGGTTCCTTATAAAGAACCTATTTCAAATATTTCTTCATGAATCAATCATTCCCCCATTTTTTGATCAATCCCACTATTCATAACACCATCTGCTATATGAAATGGGTGTATTTGGAGGTTCTCTTTATCCTCTATTTCATTCTATCACCCCACAAATCATTCATACTTCCTCTGGTTATTTTTTGAGAAGTAATATAATACTAAATTAAATGGATTTACTGAAAGTTATATGATTCACTAAAGTCATACACTAGGTTTATATCATCCCAAATGACCCCAATTGTACCTATCTATAGTGATCAGGACCCTTTAAAGGGAAATATTATTAGTATCAATAATTAAATGGGAAACATTTGTGAAATACACTCTATACCCTTAAATTTGAACCCTTTTATTACATAATCATCCTTGTAATATGAATTTAAACTGTATACGGCAAGGTAAAATAATTTAAAATAACATTATAAAAAAAATCAATCGCTTACCACCAAACCAGACCCACATGTAATAGCAAGTAGTAGGAATGAGGAAGAGGTGACCCAAGCCAATGGATTTCTCCCGAATCCCAAACCCAATTGCTGAGAAGGTGTATTTAGTGGGAGGAGGCAAGCGATGAGATCTTTTCTAGGTGGGTTCGAACGTATGAAAGAAGGCAAGAGGAGAGGAGGATGGAAGAAGGGTTTTTTGAAAGGGAAGGTGAAGAGAGAAGAACAGAAAGAGAGGGGTTCGGGAAGCTTGGGGAAGGAGAATGGAAGGAAGAGAGGGGGTTCTGTTCATCACCTATCGAAGGGTTTACTTCACTGTGTGAGGGAAGGTAGGGGTCGGGTCTGGGGGATAGGAATGAGGATTGCAGCAGAGGGAGAGGCGAGCATGACGAGAGCGTGAGGGAGGGAGGGTGACGCGACTCATGACCGAGCGACTGAGATAGATTAGGAATTTGTTTTAGGTCGTCACCCATCGGGTCATGGGTTGGGTTGGGTCTAAATGACTCCAACCCGAGACCCGACCCAACTCATGCATGGGTCGACCTGTTATGAACCCGAACTGAGTTTTTTCTTGTGTAACCCGACCCAACCCGGTCGGGTCAGGTCGAACCAGTCAAGCCGGGTCAAATCTGGACACCCCTAGCATCAGTGGTGGCACGATACATGGTAACCGCTAATGTAGATGCTCCAAGGCGGGCATCCTCTTCATATTGCGCCTGATGCTATCGCCGGGTTAACCGAACAGAGGCCGGTGGTGCAGGTGGATATCTTAACTTCTCCTCAACCCATGGGGCCAGGTGGCGGTGCTGATGTAGCCTAGTTGGATCCCTCCTTTGTAGTCCATGGGACGAGATTACCATTGGGATGGCTCAGATGTCCCTCACATCATCATCATAGGGGAGGGATTCGTCGAAGTGTTTAGGGGAAAGGCTCCCAAAACGATTGTATGTCAGAGTGGGGAGCAGTGGATCTCTGCGCGGCCCTTGGGGGTGGCAGTGACGACAAGGTGTAGAAGCCTCCATGTCTTATTGGGCCATTTACTGGGTTGGGATAATACCCTCCTCATCGTATCAATGAACGAGGTCGTTAATCTCCCTTATATGAATTAATTTAGATGGTGAGATCGGGCATGGGTTCCCTGCAGCCATGGACATGGTGGCGTTCACAGGAGAGATGAGGTCACGCAAGATTTCTGCATTGATGTTTCCCCTGCCCTGGTGTCAATGGGTGGGTGGTGATTGGTTTCATTTCATGGATAGCTTGGGTCCTGGAAAGAAGGAAGTTTTAACCATTAGTACTGAAATAAGGAAAGAGATGTACAATTCCCCAGTGTCATTTTATCTTCCATAGTCGGTAAGAAGTATCCACACTGACAACGTTGCAGACCGAGATGTCCAACGTTCAACTGCCCCAAATTCTGGTGAGTTTCCCGCCAGGCCCACTATTTTCTTGGTGGGACCTGGCGCCAGATAACTAGATCTGGTGACATGCTAGTCCACTGATGTCTTGAACCCTAATAATATACACATTGAGGATAATAATTTCACATCGGGTTCACCGTCTTTATTTCCGACGCTTTCGTCGAGGTGCGCATGTCCATCCGTTTATGGGGAAGACGCGCTGGCTGTTACCCCGCATTCCAACTTTCCAAAGGTGGGTGGAATTCGTCGCTTATTCAGAGATGTTTTCTCCTTGATCAAAAAGTGATGATGGGATGTCATCTCCTCCTTCCTTGGATTCCTCCTTGGAACTCTTCGCCTAGTCCGGGTCTCCCTCATATACTTAAGATGTTGTTCGTGAAAGTCTTCCCAGAACCATGTCTCTATGGATGCTGGGTAATTACGCTGCTTCTTTCAAGACATTCCAAGGGGTTTGTTTCAGGTAGCAACCTTTGGTCAGGGGAGTAGTCATATTGGACATCACTGGCATGTCTGGATGCTGGAACACTGGTGTGTCTTGGTTTCTTCCCCTTTTGATAGGAATTATCGAGGGCACAGAATCCCGAGGCAGCCCATGATGAGTGCAGGGAATTTTATGCCATAGGCATGACTCTGAGGATTTTCTTTGCTTCCCATGTTTAACACATGGCATGCTGCGAGTTTAACGTCTGTAGGAGATGGATCAGACTGATCAGAACATGGATAGGAGTGGATCAGATGGGTATGACCCCAAAAGGGAGCACTGATGTTGGGGCTAACGCGTGGTTAGTTACCCGATTGCTGTTAGGAGGAGTGAGAAATGAGATGGCATGATCCCACTAGGATGTGGTGGCCTGGGAAAGAATCAGAATGGATGATGGAGGGTTGAGAGTGGATGGAGGGTTGAGAGTGGATGGAGAATGAGATGGAATTGACGTGAGGACGACGGGGATGTTGGGATTGAGCCTCTAAGATACTTCCTACGTATCCTCGTGGTATGGAATCAAAGTCCACATAGTTCTATGGGAGATGGGACACCTAAGGATACATTCCGTGCGAATGGTCGCATGGATAGGACCCGAAGGAAGTAGAACCTTCAGTTTGGGGCATGGAATCAAGGTGTGCATAGAGGAAAACGACCCAATGACATACTTGGTATTATGTTTGGTTTGCACCTAGAGAGTTGGTATGATGCCAGAGGAGCGGACTAGAGATGTGGGTCCCAATAAATTGGACTACAAAGTCTTACCGCTAGTTTGGGGTCACAACGGCTTACCGCTGGTTTGGAATCACAACGGCTTCCCACTGGATGGGGTCACAATGGCTTACCGCTGGTTTGGGATCACAATGGCTTCCCGCTAGATGGGGTCACAACAGATTACCACTGGATGGGGTCACAACGGCTTACCACTGGATGGGGTCACAATGGCTTACCGCTGGATGGGGTCAGAATGGCTTACCGCTAGATGGGGCCACAACGTCTTACCGCTGGATGGGGTCAGAATGGATTACCGTTGGATGGGGTCACAACGGCTTACAGCTGGATGGGGTCACAACAGCCTATCACTGGATGGGGTCACAAGGTCTTACCGCTGGATGGGGTCACAGCAGCTTACCACTTGATGGGGTCACAATGGCTTACGGTTGGATGGGGTCACAACGGCTTACCGCTGGATGGGGTCACAACGGCTTACTGCTAGATTGGGTCACAACAACTTACCACTAGATGGGATCACAACATCTTACCACTAGATGGAGTTATACCTCGAGGAGGTTTCCTATGTACTTTTCCTAGGAGATAGGAATCAAACCAACGTAGTTCCGAATGAGTACCGTTTAACATCGTGTGGGATGAACAGGGGGCATACAGTTTAACATCCCACGGGACGAGCGTAGACCGACATAGAGTGTCCGGGACCAATTGGTGTTGGACTTGAACCTCCCAGAGGCTTCCTACGTACCCTGTCTAAGAGACAAGGATCAAGGTCCATGTAGTTCAGAAGGGAGGATACAATTTAATGTCATGCGGGACAAAGGTGAACCGATGCAAAGGGGTCGGGACAAGTAGGTGTTGTGCATGAACCTCAGGGAGGCTTCCTATGTACCCTGTCTAGGAGAAAAATATCAAAGTCGATGTAGTTTATATTATAGGATACAGTTTAACTTCATGTGGGATGAAGGTGAACCGACGGAAAGGAGTCGGGACAAGTAGGTGTTGGGCTTGAACCTCAGGGAGGCTTCCTACATACCCTATCTAGGAGAAAAAGATCAATGTCCACGTAGTTCGTATGTGTGGGGCTTACACTCTTGGATTACTAAAGAGGATTCCATGGTCAATGGTTACTCTAATCCCACATGAGTTATGATTAGTGAGAGAAACAAGAGGCGGCAAAGAAATGATGATCACATCACGAAAGGTACATCTGCGGAGAATGGAGTGGGGCCCACGCTTGGCTAGTAGCCCAAAGAGGAAACATGGGCTTACACGTGGCTAGCAGCCTAGGGAGATGGAGATTGGGACTTACTCATGGGTGGAGTCTAGAGGGTGACAAAGCCCATAGGGAGAGGGATTGGGCAACGAAGGTCCTTGTGCCCCTCTCCCCTCTGGTTTTTTTCACTGAAGAAGAGAGGAGAAGCAGAGATGCTACCTCCCGCAAGAAAGGATAGGGGCTTATACCAGGATGGTTTCCCTTCCCCGAAGATAGGAACCGCTCCGATAAAGAGGATCTCATTCCATGTGAGGAAGATCTCACTCTCGTGGAGACGATCAGGCATAGAAAATGTCTAAGATGGGGAACCCCAGTGTAATGTGTGAGGCGATTCCATAGTTTAGCATCATGTGCTGATGAAAATGGCACTTGGTAGTTTAATTTCCTACAGATCGGACAAGTTGAGTTCACTGTGCACCCCCTAGGACTTACATGACTATTACCTCCCACCCCTTGGGGAAGGGAAGGCATAAGCAACGCTGTGTTGGGGGGGGGTGTCATGGAGTGATCCACTGAGGGGTCTATGTTAGAGTGGCTATGAGAATAAGAAATATCCATTCACGTGCCTATGAGATAAGCATGAGTCAAAGAAACGCAACATGAATCACCACCTGAGGGACTTTGAAATCACCTCGTATGAACATGGAGGGTCATATAGGAGATGGGTGTGTAACATAAGTATTTTTTGTGTGTAAGAAGTTCCTGAAGATGGTGCCTAAGAGAGCAACATCGAACACATGCTAAAGGGTGCACACAAGGAGAGGGGATTGCGCCCAAAAGAAGAGGGTTGAACGCAATTGGCATGAAAATAGGGGACTGTTGCGCACAAAAGGTCAGGTTGACAAGAAAAGAAGGCGTGAGTGCAAATGGAAGAGGTTTGCACGCAAGTGGAGGGGTTTTCACACAAGGGGACAAGCGCTTAAGGACTTGGGCGAGGGTTAAGGCCTAGTGGTCCAGTGTGAAGACGGACTCCTATGAGACCTGTTGCGAAAAATACCGTACCTAGAAGTCATCTTTTGCATGTAGAAGATGTGAATTCTGCACAGGGAAGACAGTTCGTAATCTTCAGCCGCCAGAAGTGAGGAGGTGCCCTTATATTTATAGGTGATCAAGGGTCGTTGTTGTGCACGGAATTCATCATGCATGGCAAACCCGTACCCCATGTCAGTGGCACGGAAGTTCCTGCGCCAGTGTGTAAAAATTAATTCAGGCCGCGACCTTTTTCCGTGTGCAGAAGTAGTTTTTCGTGCACCCCTTGGATTTTTCGAGAAACATTTTGGATCTTCCCAGAATTGGTTTTCGAGTCTAAATATGCCTTCGTTTTATCCAAGGATGCCTTCTTGAGGCCTTTGGTGGATTTCAGTGTCTACAGTGATGTTTTGGAAATTGTTTTTAAATTCATATGATGTGTAGGACTGGTTGGAACTTGTGAAAGGTTCTATGTATGATTTGAACCCCTATGTTTTTCCTTCCATTGAGAGGGCCTTTTAATAAATGGTGTCGGGGATTGTGTAATGCATGCATAGTGGAATCTTTGAGTTATGTTTAGTGTTAATAATGTGATGACCTACTTATTCCCCTTTATACTATTACCATTGGATTCTTATACATCATCTATAGGTTTGAGTGATCATTTCTATCTAGTCCCAATTAGACAGATTAGAACCCCCTTTAAAAATGGTATGATAGGTGGGATTTTCCACTAGTGAGGCTAGTTTATATTATCTAGTTTGGTTACTGACTATGGAGGTGCACCGTATGCTGGTAGGTGGTTCCGAGCTGATTACATCAAGGGGTTGTTTCTAGAGAAGTTTAGGAAATTCCCATGATTATAAATCTATATGTTCTTATTTATTTTGTAGCACTGTTTTTATTTGTCCCACTAGTATTACCTACTTTTACTTGTACTATTTATATTTCAGGATTTACTTTCTTTACCTTGTTGTTCATGTTTAGTTTAATTTTCCTTTTCTCTTATACTTTATTCATTTTTTGTTTGCAATTTCTCTTTTTTTTAAAAAAAATTGGTTTTTTAAAAGGAAATATTATTTATCCCCTTCAAATTTTTAAAAACCCTATTTTCCCTTAATTTATTTCAAACTGGTGTATATGGACTATTTTCGGAAAGGACATGTATAGATTCTATGGTGCTTACCTACTGGGATGTTTTATGCTCACACCCTATTTGTGTCACGTGACATATTTATACCCAAGATATTTTATTGGTTGATATTTTGTTTAGGTTCACTCATGAAGAAGACTTCTATTATGGGTGGTGGTGACCAAGAGGTCATAGTTTGACCGTGTCAGTTCTGATTGTCTTTAGTTTTGTTTTTAGTTTTCTATTTTTTCAGCTGCCTTTGTATCTGGATCTATTTATGTATTTATTTGTGTTTGGTGGTTATTATATCCTCCTGTTTGTGTTACATAATCTATCTTTATTCTTTTATGTTTTCAATTTTCTAGGATAAATTGTTCCCAATTGTTTTATCTTTGATTCTCATCACCAGTTCTCATCCCGAGAGGATCAAGAATGCCACTTGGGCCTTGTTGCTGATTGGATCAAGAGACTATTTAGGGTTAACCTAAGTTGGTTCGTGAAAAAATGGTATCATAGGAGCCCTTTTTATTTTTGGCTTTATTTATTTTAAATATAGGATTTTCGAGACTCAAGAAGTAGGTATAGTAAGTGCATCATAAACTCTTTCTCATCTCAAGCCTCAAGTTACCATGGGTAGTTTGGGACTTGAGTCTTTTGTGTTGGATTTTTTGGTTTATTTCATTATTTATTGTTTGGTTTGTATGGTTTTGTAACACCCCAATCTTCCATGGTACGTTACCCTTTGAATAATGCAATAGCTTGCGTTGTACGCAACTACGAGTTCTAACACACCATAACCAATCAAACTAGCCGTTATGAATTGTAAAACCCACTTTTTGAAATTTTATAAATTTTATTTCTCAAAATGGACTTCATTTTTGGATTCGGAATATCAAAATTAGCTTAGGGTGAATTTTTTGTATTTTTTTGAAAACTTTCAATTTTTCATGAATAGTGAAAAACACTGCGTTATTGTATAAAACCAACTTTTTATTTAAATAATTATTTATTTTATTTAAATTTATTTTATATAAAAATAGATACATAATACCTATATAAGTTAAATTTAATTAATTGGAGTCATTTTATAATAATTTTAGAGATATATACAATTTTATTGAACATTTTACCGTCTTTTACCCACATTCTAGGCGCATTTTCAAATTTACATAAAACTTAATTTTACTGCTTCTGTGAATTTAATTTTGAAAATTTGAGAGACATGGTTGATATCAGTAAGTAAAATGCGGTCTAATAAGAAGAAAATAATTTTTTGTGAATAGTAACTTTTGAATTTTATTTACCACGGTTAAACGTAAATAGGGTAATTAAAGGTGAAAAAGATATTATAATCACCCTAACACATGTCCTAATTCTATTGGATAAGTGTATTTACACTAAAATAAACCTGAGGAATAAAATATGATCCCATTTGGTCCACTTGGATTAGATCAGGACATTTATTATTATTTAATTTAAAGAAGAGTTAAAAGTGTTAAATTCAAGTTTTCATAACTAAAAAATTTTTAATATAGGGTTATACATAAGATAAATTCGACTATAAATATCAATTAGAAAGATAAAAGGATTTCCTGCATAATGGAATTTTATTTTTAATTTTTAGAAATTAAATAATTAAATTTATTTACGACACAATAATGATGCAGTAATTACCATATTAAAGAAAAATTAAAATAATTGATATTATAAATATCCAAATATATGTAGTTTGAGACTTTTGATGAATTCCACTAATTTTATAGGTTAATGTGAAAAGTTAGGGTTGATTCAATAATTTTTTTTGAAGTAATCATGTTGTTATGACTTTAACAAAAACAAAATACAAAATAGTGTCAAAATTGACATAAAAGAGTTTTTAAAACAAATACTATATTATTAAATGATATAATATTATTAAAAATATAAGGTTCTACCAAATGTCTTAAATAATGATATATATGTCATCAATATGTGTGTACGTATGACTTACCATCTCCACGTCGTGGTGTAGTTTGTTATTCAAACACTTCGTTATTTGGATGGGTATAATAAAGAGTATATTTGATTTAAATAATAAATATAACATGTTAATGATTCTATATATATGATATAACATCAAATTACATATGATTTCACCATCAATATAATGATATTGTCACTCGTGCGTACGTACGGATTACCATCTCCACAAACGCGATGAGATTCATTCTCCATCATAATCATTCAAGAATAATTTTCATTTTATGATTAAAAATAATGTTTAAGAACTTAATATCATTCTGTATATTAATCAAATACATCCTATCCATAACAAACATGGCTTACGTAACCAATAATATAAAGGAAACCAAATCAGTTAACACCTGAAACAATGATACTACTGAAATATTATTAGAAAAGAAATATTAGAATATCATACATGATATCATATTTATGTATATAGTTCTTGTATAATTTAATAACCATTTTTTAACTATTATACAATAGGCTAACATACCATTGACTAAGGAAAAGTACAAGGTAAGAGTTAATTTCACAATCTCTTTATTATCCGAGGTTGTTTTTACGTAAGTATCTACCAAGACTTCTTTATCATCCATATCCGTGTTTCTTAAAAATGTATTTCAAAACATTTTTAATATTGCCTAGAATATGGGTTAATGTCATTTATACCATTGTTTGACTTTTTATAAATGTTTTAAATGAATCTTTCCGTCGTTTTCCAAACAAGGTACTTTATAACCTTTTCAACATATTAAGGTAAGAATGTTTTTAATGTATACGGTAGGTGTCGCTATTTTCCGCCGTTATAACATCTTTGAAGCTTCCCTTACAAGATGATAAGAATATTTTCAAAATAAATGTTTTCTTTTATAATTACATGACTTTTAAATGATTTCAAAATAGAAATATATATTTCTCTCAAATAGTGTTGATTTCTTCTATGTCAACACCCTTTAATGGATTTTATTCTTGTTTGAAGTTGATTTATTATGATACAAATATTCCATATTGTATTGAAGGTTTTGTGATATTTTTGACTGTGGATGTGTTATTTTTATACCATTCATGGTTTATGGTTAATGTATTAAGATTTCATATGATAGTTTTAATATGAATGTTTATGTTATGTTTCAACCTTTTCATATGAGGAATGCATTGGACTTAGTAAGTGACGGGTAGAGCCCGCTATAGCTCCTCGATGCATCAGTAGGTTTCATGAGACAAACTAGTGTCTTGGAACAAGTCCTTGACAAAATATTTATTTGTAGTCTTGGCATAAGGCCTTGACTATGTGGTTATGATGTCCGGAATTATGCATTCCATCATTATGAAATTGGCTATTAATATTTCATGTGATTATTCTACTAGTAGAATATCCATGTGAATAAGTAAATGGAATTATTTTGACTTATATTTTCCATATTATGAATACTTTTAGTTTAAAAGGATCTTTTTAGTCTTATACATTACCTTAAATATTTATACTTATGAAAGTTTTCACTGTATTTTTATCCTTACTGAGCATCTGAGCTCACCCCTTTCTATGTTTTATTTTTCCCAGGATGCGAAGAAGTACATTATGACTAACCTGAAGGGATAGTCTAAGGGAGATGAGTGTGGTCAATGAATAAAATGTTGTTTTTTTCATTTTATAATGTAATGTGAAACTTATGAATTCATCTAGTACTTCTAAGGGTACTAAACTAATCGGTCTTTCGAGACTTGATCTTTTTTTATCATGAAAATTTTAGGTAATAATGCACCGACTCTGGATAACTAGGGTCGGGGTGTTACAGTTCATATCAGAATAAGTTTAGTACAAACCTTGGAAACTAGATTTAGATAAACTCTAATTAGAGCACATTACCCTAAGATATACTTTGTGGATTAGTATATAATAACTTCCTAGAATTTTGGTAATATATATATTTTGTGTATTTTCCAAGATATACATCCCTGTATGGATATGAGTTGGTAGTGGCGGCTCTATCACATATATACCTAGGAGTGAAAACTCTGACAAGGAGTTTCGGGCTTGAATCAGGGTATCCTGGTACAGGACAACGGGACTTGCTGCACTCTTGGATATGACACTCCTGAGGGATATGCTTGTTGGATCGAATAAGTATATGTATATATATATTAGATGAAACAATACAAGGGGGGTGAATTGTAGGTTTAAAACATTTTGTTTAAACACTTAAGAAATTAGTTTAAAATATCTTAAACTAATACAATTCACAACAAAAACAAACAACCACAATTGTATTGAATATAAAGGTATGATATAATGTAATACTATAAGAAATGTAAAGTAATTGTATTAAAGAAGAATACAATAATTAGAGTAATACAATAGAGAAGGATTCTACCATAAAGAGTATAGAATCAATCGATACAATATGTAACAGTATGATTGTAATTGAAACAATTACAAATGAATATGGAATGAAGAAAGGAAAACAATACAATTCCCTTTATTAAAACAAAAAACAGTGGAAATATAAAAGTATTACAATTATTTTGACCTAAAGAGAAGGGTTATACTTTCACTTAGGATAATAGGTCTGTCTTACCACCACCTCGGTAATCCCTCGATACGATGATCGGTACGTCTGTCTTGATATCCCCACAAGCCCTCGATACGATGATCGGTAAATCTGTCTTGCTATCCCCGCAAGCCCTCGATTTTATAGGTAATCAGCACCTCTGTCTTTCAAACAATTGAAATCCCTCGATATGATGATCTGTAGTACTGACTTCCTATCCTCAGCATCCCTTGATCGTTATCACCTGATCGGTCGCACAAGACAGATCAAAGCACTTGATGAAATACAAAAACTAAGAACAACCCATTCACGTTTTGTAATCTCAAGGCTTTCGCACGAAGTAAGAGAGAAGTCACAGTGTCTCTCTCTAGAACTTGATAGAATCATACAATGATCAAAGTCTCTATGTTTTTCTCTGCATCAAATGACCTCCTATTTATAGGCCTCAGGTTCCAACAGTCACATTGCCTCCAATGGTTATATTTCTCCAGAAAACTCAGAGGGACTTGGACACCTGGCATTATAATGGTCATATTGAAACAGAAAACATGACCTCATTTTGATTAGTTTATAACTAACTCTATGACATAGTTTTGGTTAAAACAAAAGATATATAAAATGATAATTAAGGATACGATTGACATGTGTTGATAAAATATAAAAAACAAGCATGTGATAAAAATATGAGTACTATTAAGTATTACTTAGTGTAATGTATTGATATGATAAAAAGTGAGTATGATTCATAAAATTCATTATGATTAACAGAGACATTACTATTGACAAAGTTAGTATGTTTGAAAGAGTAGGATTGACAGAGTCAGTACGATTGACAGAGTCAGTATGATTGACAGTCAGTACGATTGAAAGAGTCAGTACGATTGACAGATTCAGGACGATAAGCATAGTCAGTATGATAAACATAGTCAGTACGATCAACATAGTCAGTACGATAAGCATAGTCAGTACGATAAGCATATATGAATACATTTTTGTTTTCCAAAACAAGACATAAAAGTCAAAAGAGAACTTTTTGAATCAAAAATGCTTAGGATAATTAAAATTTTCTTTACAAACCATTATGTAGGATTTATGAGTATATACCTCATCAAAGAAAATATTTTTATGATTATGGATTATATCCATAAACTTTTCAATTTAAGTTAAGTGTTTTACAAGTTTGGAATTATGTATTGTGATTCATAAACTGATGTAGTGTATGCCATTGTTTAGAAATGGAACCCAGTGGAAGGAATAGAAACTGTATCAACGCACATAATCCATGTAGGGATTTCCCTCCTAATAAATATAATTATAGTGGAGCTGGTGATACAACTGGTTCTGATCATCTTATCAACATACTAGGATAACTCACTCATGTTATGAATAATAACCTTACCCGTATGGAGCACCCTGATCCCCAACGCAAAGGATCAATGTTAGACCGCTTCATGAGGCTAAAACCACCAACATTAAATGGGACTACAAATCCATTTGTAGCTGAGAAATGGATAAGTACCTTATAGAAAATATTTCATGCTCTGGGGAGTAGCGAAAGGGAAAAAGTTATCATGGCAGTTTATCTCCTCATGAGAGATGAAGATCTATGGTGGTTAATGATTCAAAAGACAAAGGAAGGTGAAGAAGTATAAAATATGGAATGTAGGGAGTTTAAAGAGCTCTTCTTAGAAAAATACTTTCTTTGTGACCATCGAGTGGATATGGAAAGACAATTTCTATGTCTGAGGCAAAAGGAGGATGAGAATGTCGAAAAGTATGAGGCTATATTTACAAGGATAGAAAGGAATGCAACAGATTATTTACATAACCCAAGGAATTAGATTGATTGATTCTTTGATGGGTTAAAATCATTTGTCAGTCAATCATTAGTATCACAATCCTTCTCATCGTACGAAGATATTGTCTCATGTGCTATCAAGAAAGAAAACAAATTTTGTAAGCCTTATGAATTTAAGGAAAAGCAAGAGAAGAAGAGATCTTCTAAACACTCTGGAAATGGAAATAAGGGGAATAAGGGAAAAGTTGAATATCCATCATGCGGTAAATGTGGGAAGAAAAACCTCGATAATTTCCTGAAGGGAATGGGAGTCTGTTACAGGTGTGGTGAAAAATTATACCAAGCTCGTGATTGTAAGGGGAAGAAAGAGGCTATCAATGTTTAATGCTACAATTGTAAAGAAATGGGACATTATGAAAATAAATTTCCTAAGCATCAGGGAAACATACCTCGGAAAAGGCCAAGGGAGAAAGGACAAGCTTATGTGATCACTACTACTGAGGTTGAAGATCCGAAATACGTGGTGGTAGGTAATTTAATGGTTTCCTCAAGTTTAAACAATTCTTTATTTGATTCTGGATCATCGCATTGTTTCATATCTTCCCAGTTTCCTAAGAAAATTAGATATTTCCAATTTTATTTAACATGGGTGTTGTCAGTCAAAACTCTTAACGGAAGTATCATTGTAACAGAGTTTTTTCAATGAGTTTCCATTAAGGCATATAAATGTTATTTATCTGCTGATCTCATCATCATACCCATGATTGAATTTGATATAATCCTCAATATGGATTGGATTTTGGACCATTATAAAAATATTTATTGTAAGAAGAAGGAGGTTACAATTTTAGATGATGATAAAGAGTACCTTATCTTTAGAGAAGAAACGTCACTATCTGATTCTTATCTAGATTCACCCCCAGTAGCTCTACTAAATTCAATTATTAGGGAGGAAGAGAATGAAAAAATTGTTGGTGAGGAAAGGAATGTTCAAAGAGAGGATGTGCCTATTGTGAAATAATATGTTGATATGTTTCTAGAGTATTTACCTAGACATCCTCAAGAATGAGAAATTGAGTTTTCTATTGACTTAATTCTTGGTTCATGGACCATATCGAAGACCCCTTATAGAATTTTCACTGTAGAATTAGTGGATCTAAATAAACAACTAGAGGATCTGAGTAATAAAGGATTTATTCACCCTAGTGTTTCTCCATTGAGAGCCCCTGTTCTTTTTGTTAAGAAGAAAGATGGATCTATGAGGTTGTGCATTGACTACAGGGAGATCAATGCTATAAAAATAAAGAAAAAGTATCCCCTACCTTGCATTGATGATTTATTTGACCAACTTCATGGAGCTCAATATTTTTCAAAGATTGACCTATGATCTGGATATCATCTGTTGTGTGCGAAGAAGGAAGACATTCCAAAAATAGCATTTTGAACCAGGTATGGGCATTACGAGTTTACAGTAATGCCTTTTGGACCGACTAATGCACCCTATGTCTTCATAGATATAATGAATAGATTTTTCAAGGAATACCTTGATGAATTTGTAGTAGTATTTATTAATGATATCTTGGTATACTCCAAAAACTATGAAGATCATGAAAATCACTTGCACATTATTTTAAAGACTCTTAGAAGAAATGAATTATTTCCGAAGTTTAGCAAGTGTGAATTCTGGATTTAGGAGATTTTTTTTCCTGGCCATATTTTCTCTAAGGATGGAATCTATGTTGATCCTTAAAAGACCAAGGCAATCCAAGAATGGACAGAAACAATGGGTATAACTAAGGTACACAGTTTTATTGGTTTAGCAGGTTATTATCGGTATTTTGTCTAGAATTTTTCCCGATTGGCTAACCCATCAACCAAGATCATACGTAAAAGGGTTAAATTTGTTTGGAAAAAAGATTGTGAAGAATGTTTTGAATAATTGAAGAAAAGATTATTCAATGATCCTATATTGACTCTATCATCGTGTAATGATGGGTTTGTTATTTATAGTGATGCATCAAAGAAAGGACTTGGTTGTTTCCTTATGCAGAATGATAGAGTTATTGAATATGCATCATGACAGCTTAAAATTCATGAACGAAACTATCCCACTCATGATCTTGAGTTAGCAGCTGTAATTTTTTCTTTAAAGATATGGAGACACTATCTCAATGGTGAAAAATTTGAGATATATACCTATCACAAGAGTTTGAAGTATTTTTTCTCATAGAAAGAAATCAACATGAGGCAAAGGAGATGGCTCAAACTACTCAAGGATTATGATTTCACTATACATTACCACCTGGGGAAGTAAAATAAGGTGGAAGATGCTTTTAGTAGAAAGAATCATGGAGTTTTGAACAAGATGAGAGTTGAAAGGGATCCTATGTTCATAGATCTAGTAAATATGGATTTGGGAATAATCATGGAAGGTGAAATATCAATACTTTTTCAAATGGTTGCTAAATCATCTTTACTAGAAAGGATAAAAATTTCTCAGAATGATGATGAGGAGTTTCAAAATAAAATTAAAGCTATGAACGATGGGAGATTGATCGATTTCGTATATGAAGATAGGATTTTGAAATTTGGTAAGAGAATTTGTTTTCCTGAAATACCTGATCTAAAAAGGGAATTGTTGGATGATGCTCATAGCTCCAATTTCTCTATACACCCTGGTAGCACTAATATGTATAGAGATTTGAAGGAACATTTTTGGTGGGACAACATGAAGAGGGAGATTTCTGATTATGTGTCAAGATGTATGGTTTTTCAACAAGAGAAAGATGGAAGAAAACATCCTAGATGAGTCATGAAACCTCTTCCCATACCTGAGTGGAAATGGGATGATATTACAATGGACTTTTTCATGGGGCTAATAAATACTCCTAGAAGGAATGATGCAATATGGGTCACTGTTGATCGTCTTACCAAGTCAGCACATTTTCTTGCTATAAGAGAAGATTTACCACTTGAACGTTTAGCAAGACTATATATTAATGAAGTTTTAAGACTCCATGGTGTAACCATATCAATTGTTTCTTATCGTGATCCCCGTTTTACATCAAGGTTCTGGAAAAGTCTTGAAAAAACCCTAGATACTGAACTTTGTATGAGCACTGCCTACCACCCTCAAATTGATGGACAATCAGAACGTACTATTAAAACCATAGAAGACATGTTGAGATCTTTCTCACTTGACTTTCAAGGTATGTGGGATCAGTATTTACCTCTGGTAGAATTTTCCTATAACAATAGCTTCCATTCAAGTATTCAGATGGCACTATATGAAGTGTTATATGGAAATATATTTCGCACACCAACTTGTTGGGATGATGTTGGTGAAAGAAAACTCATAGGCTCATAAATCATTGAAGAAAAAAAATGGAAATGGTGAATATTATCCAAACCCACATTAAAGAAGCTAAAAGTAGGCAAAATAGCTATGTCAGTAACTGAATGAAGGATTTGGAATTTCAGGTAGGAGATCATGTTTTCTTGAAGGTATCTCCATGGAAGGGAGTTATATGATTTGGTAAGAAAGGTAAAATTATGTCCCAGGTACATAAGACCTTTCGAAATTCTATAATGAATTGGGGTTGTATATCATAGTTTGGCAATTCCTCCAAGCCTCTCCAAAGTTCATGATGTGTTTCACGTATCACTGTTGAGAAAATACATGCCAGACCCAACACATATACTCACCTATGAAGAAATAGAATTGAAACCCAATCATTCTTATTGCGAAGAGACTATCATAAATCTTGATACCAGAGAACAAGTGTTGAGAAACCAGACAACTCGTCTGGTGAAAGTTTTATGGAGAAATCATAAGATGGAAGAGGCAATATGGGAACCTGAGGAACTTATGATGAAGAACCACCCAAATATTTTTATGCAGTAATATTCTAGAAATTTCGAGGACGAAATTATTTGAATGAGGGGATAATGCTACACCCCAAGCTTCCACGGAATGTTTCCCTTTAAATAATGCAATAGCTTGCGTTGTACGCAATTTCGTGTTCTAACACACCACAACCAATCAAACTAGCCGTTATGAATAGTAATATCCACTTTTTGAATTTTATAAATTTTATTTTTCAAAATGGACTTCATTTTTGGATTCAGGATATCAAAATTAGCTTAGGGTGAATTTTTTGTATTTTTTTGAAAACTTTCAATTTTTCATGAATAGTGAAAAACACTACGTTATTGTTTAAAACCAAATTTTTATTTAAATAATTATTTATTTTATTTGAATTTATTTTAGGTCAAAATATATACATAATACGTATATAAGTTCAATGTAATTAATTGGAGTCATTTTATAACAAAATTAGATATATATAAAATTATATTGAACATTTTACCGTCTTTTACCCACCTTCTAGAAACATTTGAAAATTTGCATAAAACTTAATTTTACCGATTCTATGAATTGTATTTCAAAAATCCGAGAGACACAGTTGATATCGGTAAGTAAAATGTGGTCCAATAAGATGAAAATAGTTTTTGGTGAATAGTAACTTTTGAATTTTATTTACCACAGTTAAAAGTAAATAGGGTAATTAAAGGTAAAAAATATATTATAATTAACCTAACACATGTCCTAATTCTATTGGATAAGTTTATTTCGACTAAAATCAACCTTAGGAATAAAATATGATCCTCTTTGGTCCACTTCGATTTGATTATGACATTTATTATTATTTAATTTAAAGAAGAGTTAAAAGTGTTAAATTCAAGTTTTCATAACTAAAACATTTTTAATATAGGGTTATACATAAGATAAATTCGACTATAAATATAAATTAGAAATATAAAAAGATTTCATGCATAATGGAATTTTATTTATAATTTTTAGACATTAAATAATAAAATTTAATTTTGACACAATGATGATGCAGTAATTACCATATTAATGAAAAATTAAAATAATTGATATTATAAATACCAAAATAAATTTAGTTTTAAACTTTTGATGAATTAAAATAATTTTATAGATTAATATGATATGTTAGTGTTGATTCAATTAATTGTTTTCGAAGTAATGATGCGGTTATGACTTTAACAAAAACAAAATACCAAATAGTGTTAAAATTGACATAAAAGAGTTTTTAAAACAAATACTATATTATTTAATGATATAATATTCCTAAAAATATAAGATTCATAAAAGGACTTAAATAATGATATATATGTCATTAATTAACTACTTGGGGTTATCTTTGAATTTTATAGTATGTTTATTAACCATATAATATAAAAATACAAGGAGACATGGTAAATGTCAAACAATTTAACTAAGAGTTTAATCTAAAATATGAGGTTAATATAGTGACCTAAAACTCTGTAAAACCTATTGGTTGAGAGGTTTTCGACCCATCCCCACCTTATCCTCGAAATAAATCCTTTTATATCCATTAGAAACCGAAAATAATTTTATTATAAAATAATATTGCATGCTTTTCCTAAAGTGACCCTCACCTCTCTTATAAAAGGGCACTTCCTCTTCTCTCAAATTCATACCTCCAAATCTATTTGGATTGGCCAAACCCTGCCCAAATTCCCTTAAAACATCCATAAATTAATCCTAGAGGCCTTATTTTGATCATAAATCCAACCTAAATATCCCTTTTGATCAACTCAAAAGGAAGCACCCGAAGAAGAGGTAATAATTGCACCACCATTTTTCAAAGTTCTTTTCTTCTTCCACTTCCTCTTTATTTGTTATTCCCATACCAAAATATTAACTCCAGTACCTTATACATATTTTTATGTTATTATAAATATGGTACAATCATATTCATTATTCTATCCATCCTATGAATGACATGTCACCATACGTGCGTACGTATGGCTTACCGTCTCCACGTTGTGGTGTAGTTTGTTATTCAAACACTTCGTTATTTGGACGAGTATAATAATGAGTATAACTGATTTAAATAATAAATATAACATTTTAATGATTCTTTATATGATATACCATCCAATTATATATGATTTCACCATCAATATAATGATATTGTAGCTCGTACGTACGTACATATTACCGTCTCCACGAACACGATGAGATTCATTCCCCCGTCGTAATCATTCAATAATAAATTTCATTTTATGATTAAAAAATGTTTAAGAACTTAATATTATTATGTATATTAATAAAATACATCCTATCTATAACAAACATGGCTTATGTAACCAAACATATAATGGAAACCGAATCATTTAACACATGAAACAATGATACTACTGAAATATTATTAACAAAGCAATATTATAAGATCATATATGATATCATATTTATGTATATAGTTATTTTATAATTTAATAAAAATGTTTTAACTATTATACAAGAGTTTAACATACCATTTACTAAGTAAAATTACAAGGTAAGTGTTAATTTCACAATCTCTTTATTATCTGAGGTTGTTCTTACGTAAGTATCTACAAGGACTTCTTTATCATTCACATCCGTGTTTCTTAAAAATATATTTCAAAACATTTTTACTATTTTCTAGAATATGGGTTAATTTTATTTATACCATTTTTTGAATTTTTATAAATGTTTTAAAGTAATGTTTCTGTCATTTTCCAAACAAGGTACTTTATGATCTTTTCGACAAATTAAGGTAAGAATGTTTTTAACATATATGGAAGGTGCGACTATTTTCCTCTGTTATAACATCTTCGTATCTTCCCTTATAAGATTATAATAATATTTTCAAAATAAATATTTTCTTTTATAATTACATTAATTTTAAATGATTTCAAAATAGAATGATATATTTCTCTCAAATAGTGTTCATTTCATCTATGTCAACATCCTTTAATGGATTTTATACTTATTTGAAGTTGATTTATTATGATACAATTATTCCATATTGTATTTCAGGTTTTCTTATATGTTTTACTATGAATGTTTTATTTTTATACCATTCATGGTTTATGGTTAATGTATTAACATTTCATATGCTAGTTTTAATATGAGTGTTTATGTTATGTTTCAACCTTTTCATATGAGGAATGGATTGGACTTAGTAAGTGACAGGTGGAGCCCGCTATATCTCCTAAATGCATCGGTAGTTCTCATGAGACAAACTAGTGTCTTGGAACAAGGAATTGACAAAATATTTATTTGTAGTCTTGGAACGAGGTCGTAACTATGTGGTTATGATGTCCATCATTATGCATTCCGTCATTATGAAATTTGCTATTAATATTTCATGTGATTATTCGACTAGTAGAATATCCATGTGAATAAGTAAATGGAATTATTTTGAATTATATTTTCTATATTATTATTAAGTTTTAGTTTAAAAGTCTTTAGTTTTAGTCTTATACATTACCTTAAATGTTTATGCTTATTTATGAATGTTTTTGCTATATTGTTATCCTTAGTGAGCATCTGAGCTCACCCCTTTCTATGTTTTATTTTTCCCGGGATGAGAAGATGTATATTATGACTGATATGAATGGATAGTCTAAGGGAGATGAGTGTGGTCAATGGAGACAATTTTGTTTTTTTTTCATTTTATAATATAATGTAAAACTTATGAATGTATCAAGTACTTTCAAGGATACTAAACTAGTAGGTATTTCGAGAATTGATCTTTTGTGATCATTCCAATGTTATGTAATAATGAACTGACTCTGGATAACTAGGCTCGGATCGTTACAGGTTTAGGGAATGAAAATGGAAGTTAAATGGTTCTACAAGGTGATCTTTCATGGAGTACCGACCCATGTGGAGCCCGAGTGAATGGTTCAAGATACTTCCAGTGGTTGGTTCATGCTTAGCACATGATCTTCTAAACCATGTGGATGGGTTATACATAGCCACTAGTTCCCCATTTTATAGGATTTTATTTCGGTAATTCTTTTGTTCAATTTCATTTAGTGTGAGTGAATTTTGAAATTAAATTGATTTTTAGAAATGGGTGTGGACTTTGAAAATACTTCGGTACTTGTAGTGACAAATTGATTTCAGTATTTGAAATAGTTTTGGAATTTTGAATGAAAATAGTGATTTTTTAAAAGAGGATTTTTTTTTCTTTGTGATGTTTTTATTTATGATCTTGATGTTTTGGTTTGTAATGTTTGTTTTTAGGTTTAATTTTTGTTTTATGTTGATTTGGTTTTGGGTTTATTTTGTTATTTAGAGTATAATGCCCAGAAAGATACCAATGGTTTCTAGAAAGTCTGGTTTAGTCATTGTCCCTTCCCAAACTCCAAGTGGAGTGGAAGAGTTAATTTGTTCTCAATTTTTTCTAGTTTTCCAAGGGGATCAAGGTTTGTTAGAGGTTATGGAGTGGATTTAATAAGTTAAGGTGTTTTCAGGTCTTTGGGAACTCCTGAATCCATGAGGGTGAGAATAGTAATGGTTTTGTTAGAGGGTCCATGTTTGGATCATTGGAAGGAGATTGACCCATCATCATTGTAATTTGGGATGTCTTGGGAAGTTTTTGAGGATAATTTTATCCAATGGTTTATGCTTGAGGAGGTAAAGGTAAATAAAGTGGTAGATATATTGGTTGTTTATCAAGGTAAATGGATGGTGAAGGCCTATATTGACCATTTTAAAGAGTTGGATTCTATTTCTCCTGAGATAGAATCAAAGGATCAGCTGAAAGATCCTATCTTTGTATGGGGTATTCATTCAGAGATTAAGGAGAAAATTATATCATCTAGGGATGTTTTTTTTTCATGAATCTATTGGATGAGGTGTTTTTAGCTGACCTCGTTTCCAGAGAGTAATTAGTGGAAGTTGAAAATCTGGTTTGTCTTGGTGCTCTTAAGGGTTCCCCATCTGGAGAGGAGTGTGTTCTAGAAGAACCTACTTATGTGGATTCTCCCTTGTTAGACTCTAATTATCATTCAACAGAATACCCAATCATGTGATTTCAGTGTGGTCGGTTTGGTAATTCTAAGAGATTTTACCATAACCCTCTAATGGCTTGTCGACAACGTGGCTATTTTGGTCACTTAGAGAAGTTCTGCAAGTAGCGTTACTAGAAGGAGAAGTCTTGATCATAGGCTACCAAATTATTATTATGGGGAAGAAGATGCTTTAAGGAACCATGGCTCCATCCATAGGCCCCGAAGTGAATCTTTCTGCACATTAAGAAATTTCCAATTGTAGGGGGGGCTTGGCCTAGCTTTGGTCTCTAACGTCGAAGTGGGAGCGGTTTGAGTTTTTTGTGTTATATCCCTTATTTTAAAAAATATTTTTTAGGATGTATTGTTATGTTCTTTTCTTGAAAATTTTTATAGTTATTCCTTATGGATGTGAATCCTTTAATGGTTACCCTTATTTTGGTTTGGTTTTAGTTTTGGGTTATAATAGTTTAGAGATGTTTGTGTCTTGTGGAAATGATGATTCATGGTCTAGTTTGATGTTCAGTTTGAGCTTCTTTCATTTATTTTCTTATTAAGTTATTATGTTGTTCGATTTCTAAATGGTGGGGATACCCCTCTCTT
This sequence comes from Viscum album, assembly GCA_963277665.1. NCBI lineage: Eukaryota > Viridiplantae > Streptophyta > Magnoliopsida > Santalales > Viscaceae > Viscum > Viscum album. The sequence continues at coordinate 737,157,949 of OY728167.1, read as the reverse complement.
TCCCTCAAGGTTTTCCTTCTTGTGCTTTTATCTAGAGTTGTTTCTGTGTGATTTTTGGAGTTAAAATGTCACACCAAGGACCATGGTTTCATTTTTCCTCATTTAGTATTAGGACTTAGATTTGTTCCTTGTTTGGTTGGGTTACTTTTGGGGGGTATAATGTTTTTTTGGTGGGCATAATTGTCACACCTTATCCCCAATTTTCTTTTATTTCATTTATTTTTATTTATTTTGTGGTGTTTTATCTTTTTTGTTAAAGTTTAGGTTGAGTTTATGGTGAGAAATTTTGAGTTCTGGAGTTTTGGGTTTGGTTTTTGGCCTGTGCATGGTTAGTGTGCATGGTTCGGGGATAAATTTTGTGGTTAGTAGAGGAAGAGGGTGTTTCAGTTCATTTTGTTCTTTCATAGTTTGTCTTGCATGGTCTGTACACGGATTGACCCAAAATGTATGATCCAAAGGAGTAGTTGTGTGGCTTGTTGGTGGTTTCTAGGATAAGGTGCACGGCTTGAACATGGTTAGTAGAAACCATGCCGCTAGAATGTGAGAGGATCTATGATTTTTAAAGAAACTATTTGCATGGTTGGCACACAGTTTCTCAAACAGTACGACCAGACCATGTGTGTGTCCCTTCCTTTCAGTAGGGTGCACATGGTTGGTGCATTGTTTGGAAAACTGTGCGACCAAACCACACTACTAAAAAACAATCCTTTAAAATCATTGGCCTTTATTAGCACTAGAAAAAAGCATTGATAAAGGTTCCCTTTCTTGGTGTTAAAACAAGCACTGATAAAGGGTACCTTTTAATAGAACTTTTTTCTAGTGCTGATAAAAGGAACCCTTTATTAGCACATTTTTTTAACACTGATAAAGGGTATCCTTTATCAGTGCTTTATTTTTAGCGTTGATAAAGGACACCCTTTATCATCACTTTATTTTTATCACCCGTAAAGGGTAACCTTTATCAGCACTTTTTTAGCACCCATAAAGGAATCCTTTATCAGCGATTTTTTAGCACTGATAAATTCTGAATAAAATAAAATAAATAAAAAATAAAAATGATTTTAATAAAAAGAAATTATTAATTAAATATTTTTTGATAAAAAAGAATAAATTTATTATACTATATATAAATTATAAATACTCACAAATATTATATATTAAATATATAGATATATGCAAAATGAAAATTAAACAAATAAAAATTAAAAACGAGTAAATTGAGACAAATATTAAACATTTTATTAATTAAATAATTATTGATAATTTTATAAATAGTATATATTAAATATATATATATATATATATAAATGTATATAAATATGATTTATATAAAAAAAATATTTATTCTTTACATTAAATGGTAATATATTTAGTGAATAATGGTTTATAATTAAAAATTAATATAAATTAAAAATATTGACTAATTGCATTGAGTAATAGACATAATTGAATGTCGTTTGACTTTTTAATTTAACATAGATCAAATGTATTATATTGATTTCACATATATGTAATTAATGCATTTTTATATACAATGAATGGACAAAAATATTTTTTTTTGGAATTTAATAAATTTCTATTATTTATTTTATATATATTTATTTACTATGTTTTAATACATTCAATATGTATTCATATTCATTTTAATATATTTCCATTTTTTTAATGATTTATATTTAATTAATCAAACATGTCTGAATTTTCAATATTGTTAAACTGTACTATTTTTTAATTATTCAGTTTTACTCATTTTTAGTAATCATGAACTTAAGATTAAATATTCATTAATAATGTAAAAAATTATTTTTAAAAAATTATTTATAAATAAATATGTTTAGAAATTTATATTTATTATTTTTATACATTTATAATTTTAAATAAATAAATGATACTTGTTTAAAAAATATTTATATAATTATAAATAATTATTTTTTATATTTCAATAATTATAAAATTATAATTAATTTATTTAAATAATGAATATATTTACTATATTAATATGTATATATATTTATTAAATATAATTATTTTTTTATTAGATATATATATATATAATTATATAAATATATATAATGATATAAATATTATTTTAAAAAATATATTTATATAATTATAAATAAATAATTATATATTCAAAGAATTATAAAATTATTATTTTATAGAATGTGTTAATATAATTATTATAATTATATATAATAATTATACTTTTTTAAAAAACTATTTTTAAAAAATAATATTATAAGTATTTATCAACACTAATGTGTTAGCGCTGATAAAGATGGATTTTATCGGCACTTTTTTAGTGCTAATAAATCTCTATTTTTATTAGTGCTAAAAAACACAGATAAAGATTCCTTTTATCAACCCTTTTTAACTTAGTGTGGATAAAATGTATATTTGCAAGCACTTTTTTGGAAACGTTGATAAAAGTGTCCCAATCTATTTTAAGAACTCTAACCATCATGAACATGTTCACGATATCTGAATCTCTTCATGGAAGACACCTACTTCCATCACTCCTTATTGTCAAATCCAAGCTCAAATCTAGGATAGAATCAAGGCTCCAACTATTCCAAGGCTTGAGCGATTCAAGGGTCGAATGAAACCAATGCTCGAATGAAATCAAGGTTTTTTATATCTATAATTTCCCTTAGTTATCCATTGAACCTTCCCATACCACATTCGTGTTTTCCAACAAGTCCAGTTTCATAATCCTATAATAAAATAACCCAAAATTTTTTGTTTTTTAGATATATTTGGGTAATGTTTTCCCTAATAGCATGTGCCTCTCCTTGGGAAAACATCGATACTGTGTGACTTGAAATATATCAAACTCAATGTTGGTTCATGTTATTGCACTACGGGAAAAATGGGTATTTGCGACGGGTTATTTGCGACGGGGATAAATCCCGTCGCAAATAGCCCCGTTAAAAACTTATTTGCGACGGGGGTATTTCCCCGTCGCAAATAAGTAGCCTTTTGCGACGGGATTGATTTCCCCGTCGCAAAAGAACTGGCGCGCTTCGCGCGCCAAATCGCGGGAAACATATTTGCGACGGGCGGTTATTGCCCGTCGCAAATAACTGGCGGCGGTAAAAGGTATTTGCGACGGGAATATTTACCCGTCGCAAATAGTATGTCGGCAGGTGGTTATTTGCGACGAGACCCGTCGCAAATAACTATTTAACTGTTGACCGTAATAAATGATGGCTAAGGTATTTGCGACGGGTAGCCCGTCGCAAATGGACCCGTCGCAAATAATCTAACCTATAAATACCCCCATCCGTTTTTTTCAATTCATTCTCAAACTCCATCTTCTTCTTCTCTCAAAATTCGATTTCTAGAGTTCAGCGTTTCTCAAGTTTAATTTTTTTCTCCGGAGTTGATATTGAAGTTTTCAAGAACGATCAGAGATCAACCTCAGATCAATTTTCAAGGTATTTATATTCATTTTAATTTAATATTTATTTTAAATTTTTTATTAGTTTCAATTATTCTTAATTAGTTGTAATTTAATTATGTTTACATTGTTTTGTTACTTAATAAATTTAAATTATTAGTATTGTTCATAGTTAATGGTAATTAGGAATAATTAGTAATAATTTTCAATAATTAAGAATAAATATTAATAATTAGTAATAAATACCAATAATTAGGAATAATAACATTATTACATTATTAGTATATTTTATTATTAATATTAAAATAATATAATTTTTTATATTATATACAATTCTCCTTTCATCTGTGTGTTTTTTGTCTCCAAATGTATTATTTGTATGTGGAGACAGAAAACACACAGATGAAAGGAGAATTGTATATAATATAAAAAATTATATTATTTTAATATTAATAATAAAATATACTAATAATTTTATTATTCCTAATTATTGGTAATTATTCCTAATTATTGGTAATTATTCATATAATTACTAATAATTAGGAATAATTACAAATAATTAGCAATAATTAGGAATAATTACCAATAATTAGGAATAATTACCAATAATTAGTAATAATTACCAATAATTACCAATAATTAGGAATAATTACGAATAATTACCAATAATTACCGATAATTACCGATAATTAGTAATAATTAGTAATAATTAGGAATAATTTGTAATAATTACCAATAATTAGTAATAATTACCAATAATTACCCATAATTACCGATAATTACCAATAATTAGAAATAATTACCAATAAGTTGGAATAATTACCAATAATTAGGAATAATTACCAATAATTACCAATAATTACCGGTAAATAGTAATAATTAGTAATAATTAGGAATAATTACCAATAATTAGTAATAATTAGTAATAATTACCAATAATTAGTAATAATTAGTAATAATTACTAATAATTAGTAATAATTGGTAATAATTAGTAATAATTACCAATAATTAGTAATAATTAGTATTAATTAGTAATAATTAGTAATAATTGCAAATAATTAGTAATAATTACCAATAATTAGTAATAATTAGTAATAATTAATAATAATTACCAATAATTTGTATTAATTACCAATAATTAGTAATAATTACCAATAATTACCAATAATTAGTAATAAATCGTAATAATTAGTAATAATTACCAATAATTAGTAATAATTATTAATAACTAATAATAATTAGTAATAATTACCAATAATTAGTAATAATTAACAATAATTAGTAATAATTACCAATAATTAGTAATAATTACCAATAATTAGTAATAATTAATAATAATTAATAATAATTACCAATAATTAGCAATAATTACCGATAATTACCAATAATTAGTAATAATTAGTAATAATTACCAATAATTAGTAATAATTAGTAATAATTACCAATAATTAGTAATAATTACCAATAATTAGTAATAATTAGTAATAATTACCAATAATTCGTAATAATTACCAATAATTAGTAATAATTAGTAATAATTAGTAATAATTAACAATAATTAGTAATAATTACCAATAATTAGGAATAATTACCAATAATTACCAATAATTACCGGTAAATAGTAATAATTAGTAATATTTAGTAATAACTTGTAATAATTAGTAATAATTACCAATAATTAGTAATAATTACCAATAATTAGTAATAATTACCAATAATTAGTAATAATTACCAATAATTAGTAATAATTACTAATAATTCGTAATAATTAGTAATAATTAGTAATAATTACCAATAATTAGTAATAATTAGTTATAATTACCAATAATTAGTAATAATTACCAATAATTAGTAATAATTACCAATAATTCGTAATAATTACCAATAATTAGTAATAATTAGTAATAATTACTAATGATTACCAATAATTAGTATTAATTACCAATAATTAGTAATAATTACCAATAATTACCAATAATTAGAAATAATTAGTAATAATTAGTAATAATTAGTAATAATTACCAATAATTAGTAATAATTACCAATAATTAGTAATAATTAGTAATAATTAACAATAATTAGTAATAATTAACAATAATTAGTAATAATTAACAATAATTAGTAATAATTACCAATAATTAGTAATAATTATCAATAATTAGTAATAATTACCAATAATTACCCATAATTTCCGATAATTACCAATAATTAGAAATAATTACCAATAATTAGAAATAATTACCAATAATTAGGAATAATTACCAATAATTAGTAATAATTACCAATAATTAGTAATAATTAGTAATAATTACCAATAATTAGTAATAATTAGTTATAATTACCAATAATTAGTAATAATTACCAATAATTGGTAATAATTAGTAATAATTCGTAATAATTACCAATAATTAGTAATAATTAACAATAATTAGTAATAATTACCAATAATTAGGAATAATTACCAATAATTACCAATAATTGCCAGTAAATAGTAATAATTAGTAATAATTAGTAATAATTAGTAATAATTAGGAATAATTACCAATAATTAGGAATAATTACCAATAATTAGTAATAATTAGTAATAATTACCAATAATTAGTAATAATTAGTAATAATTAATAATAATTACCAATAATTCGTAATAATTACCAATAATTAGTAATAATTACCAATAATTAGTAATAATTACTAATAATTAGTAATAATTAGTAATAATTAGTAATAATTACCAATAACTAGTAATAATTAGTAATAATTAGTAATAATTAGTAATAATTACCAATAATTAGTAATAATTACCAATAATTAGTAATAATTAGTAATAATTAGTAATAATTAATAATAATTACCAATAATTAGTATTAATTACCAATAATTAGTAATAATTACCCATAATTACCGATAATTAGGAATAATTAGGAATAATTACCAATAATTACCGGTAAATAGTAATAATTAGTAATATTTAGTAATAATTTGTAATAATTAGTAATAATTACCAATAATTAGTAATAATTATCAATAATTAGTAATAATTACCAATAATTAGTAATAATTACCAATAATTAGTAATAATTACTAATAATTAGTAACAATTAGTAATAATTAGTAAAAATTACCAATAATTAGTAATAATTAGTTATAATTACCAATAATTAGTAATAATTACCAATAATTAGTAATAATTACCAATAATTAGTAATAATTACCAATAATTAGGAATAATTACCAATAATTACCAATAATTACCAGTAAATAGTAATAATTAGTAATAATTAGTAATAATTAGTAATAATTAGGAATAATTACCAATAATTAGGAATAATTACCAATAATTAGTAATAATTAGTAATAATTACCAATAATTAGTAATAATTAGGAATAATTAGTAATAATTACCAATAATTCGTAATAATTACCAATAATTAGTAATAATTACCAATAATTAGTAATAATTAGTAATAATTAGTAATAATTAGTAATAATTACCAATAACTAGTAATAATTAGTAATAATTAGTAATAATTAGTAATAATTACCACTAATTAGTAACAATTACCAATAATTAGTAATAATTAGTAATAATTAGTAATAATTAATAATAATTACCAATAATTAGTATTAATTACCAATAATTAGTAATAATTACCCATAATTACCGATAATTAGGAATAATTACCAATAATTACCAATAATTACTGGTAAATAGTAATAATTAGTAATATTTAGTAATAATTTGTAATAATTAGTAATAATTACCAATAATTAGTAATAATTACCAATAATTAGTAATAATTACCAATAATTAGTAATAATTACCAATAATTAGTAATAATTACTAATAATTAGTAACAATTAGTAATAATTAGTAAAAATTACCAATAATTAGTAATAATTAGTTATAATTACCAATAATTAGTAATAATTACCAATAATTAGTAATAATTACCAATAATTAGTAATAATTAGTAATAATTACTAATAATTACCAATAATTAGTATTAATTACCAATAATTAGTAATAATTACCAATAATTACCAATAATTAGTAATAATTAGTAATAATTAGTAATAATTAGTAATAATTACCAATAATTAGTAATAATTACCAATAATTAGTAATAATTAGTAATAATTAGTAATAATTAATAATAATTAACAATAATTTGTAATAATTAACAATAATTAGTAATAATTACCAATAATTAGTAATAATTATCAATAATTAGTAATAATTACCAATAATTACCCATAATTACCGATAATTAGGAATAATTACCAATAATTAGTAATAATTACCAATAATTAGTAATAATTAGTAATAACTACTAATAATTAGTAATAATTAGTTATAATTACCAATAATTAGTAATAATTACCAATAAGTAGTAATAATTAGTAATAATTAGTAATAATTAGTAATAATTACCAATAATTAGTAATAATTAACAATAATTAGTAATAATTACCAATAATTAGGAATAATTACCAATAATTACCAATAATTACCGGTAAATAGTAATAATTAGTAATAATTAGTAATAATTAGTAATAATTAGGAATAATTACCAATAATTAGGAATAATTACCAATAATTAGTAATAATTAGTAATAATTACCAATAATTAGTAATAATTACCAATAATTAGTAATAATTACCAATAATTAGTAATAATTACCAATAATTAGTAATAATTACTAATAATTAGTAATAATTAGTAATAATTAGTAATAATTACCAATAATTAGTAATAATTAGTTATAATTAGTAATAATTACCAATAATTAGTAATAATTAGTAATAATTAGTAATAATTAGTAATAATTAGTAATAATTACCAATAATTAGTAATAATTACCAATAATTAGTAATAATTAGTAATAATTAGTAATAATTAATAATAGTTACCAATAATTAGTATTAATTACCAATAATTAGTAATAATTACCCATAATTACCGATAATTAGAAATAATTACCAATAATTACCAATAATTACCGGTAAATAGTAATAATTAGTAATATTTAGTAATAATTTGTAATAATTAGTAATAATTACCAATAATTAGTAATAATTACCAATAATTAGTAATAATTACCAATAATTAGTAATAATTACCAATAATTAGTAATAATTGCTAATAATTAGTAATAATTAGTAATAATTACCAATAATTAGTAATAATTACCAATAATATTAGTACTATGAAAATAATAAAAAATTTATATAATATTAAAATTATCAATATTTGTAACAGGTTTTGCTTTATTCTCAACATATTTAATTCTTAAATGGTCAATTTTTAGGTCTATCTCAATAGAAAGTTTGCGTCAGTCGTGTATGACATAAACTCTATAATTATCCTAGCTTGAGTGTTTTTTCTAACAAATTATTCAAAACCAGTAATGCTTTTATATTTTATAAAAAAATATGGAACAACGAGGTCGTCAACAATCATTATTAGGTGACCGCATATGGATAAATCAACGTAGAAATCCAAATGGTTCTGGTTTAAATCCAGTATATGTAGAGGGTGTGGAGACTTTTTTATCATTTGCGGCATTAAATCCAGAATTTGTTTTAGAAGGCAAAATAAAATGCCCTTGCAGAAAATGTGCATTGAGAACGTTTGACACGTTTGACAAAGTGGGGGAACATCTCTTGCGTTTTGGTTTTCAACCAGATTATGTTTTTTGGTATCAACACGGTGAATGCAGTTCCAGAGCAGGTGATACCAACTTGATTCTGGATCCATCCCGGTTTCAAGATTTAGTACATGATGTTGCAGGTTCATCTGTTCAACATACAGAAACTCCGGCTGATATAGCTTCAAATCCTGAGTTGGCACCATCTGAATTTTATGAGTTGTTGAGGTCTACTGAGGATGCATTATATCCTGACTACAAGATGAGCAAATTAGAAGCAGTTGCAAAATTTATGGCTATCAAATCAGATAACGGAATGTCAAACACCTATTTTGACCAGATATTTTCTTTGCTTAAAACACTGTTACCCGAAGGAAATGTTTTGTCTGAAAATTACTATGAGAGTAAGAGGCTAGTTCGAAATTTGGGACTTACTTGTCAGAAGATTCATGCATGTTCAAATGACTGCATTTTATATTCTGGGGAAAATGAGTCGTTGGATAGTTGTCCCACATGTGGGAAACTAAGATATAAAGAAGGACAACACGGGAAGTCTGGTTTGATTCCTGTAAAACAGTTGAGATATTTTCCACTTACATCCAGACTTCAGCGTTTATTCATGTCTAAGAATACAACGACAATGATGTCATGGAATAAAGAGAATATTTCAACCGATAAAAGCTTGAATCATCCAGCCGATGGTGATTCATGGAAACATTTTGATAGAGTGCATCCATCCTTTGCTTTAGAAGCTAGAAATGTTCGACTGGGCCTTTCCACTGATGGTTTCTATCCGTTTGGATTTTATGGTAGTCAAAATTCATGTTGGCCTGTTTTTTTAACTCTGTAAAATTTACCTCCATGGATGTTGATGAAGGAGCCATATATCTTTTTGACTTTACTAATTCCAGGACATCCGAAGAAAAATATTGATGTTTATTTGAAACCATTGATTGATGAATTAAATTTATTGTGGAGTACTGGTGTCAGTACATATGATGTTGCAACGAAACAGAATTTCATACTGAGAGCAGCATTGATGTGGACAATTAGTGGCTTCCCGGCTTATGGGATGTTATCTGGCTGGAGTACACATGGTCAGAAATAATGTCCTTACTGTATGGGAGAGAACAAAGCATTTATGCTCATTCATGGAAAGAAACCTTGTTATTTTGACTGTCATCGAAGATTTCTTCCAGCTGATCATCCTTTTCGCAGAAACAGATCTCATTTCAGGAAAGGAACAGTTGAAAGGGATGGACCTCCAAAAATGCTATCAGGTTCGGTGTTAAAATAAGTTGTATTTTCATTACCTCCCATCACTTTTGGTCCCACAATAAACCAACAGAAAATTTCTGGTTTTGGGAAAGAACACAATTGGATTAAACGTAGCATATTTTGGTATTTTCCATATTGGTCTGATTTGTTGGTCCGACACATGTTAGATTTCAGGAATATTGAGAAGAACTGTTTTGATAATTTGTTTCATACAGTTTTGGATACGCCAGGAAAGAGCAAATACAATGTAAATTCACGTTTAGATCTTTCCTAAATTTGCAGGCGTCCAGAATTGGAACTATTTGAGAATGTCAGAACAGAAAGGTTACTGAAACCAAAAGCAGCTTATACACTTTCTAAAGAAAACCATTTATTATTTTGTCAGTGGATTGCAGATTTGAGACTTCCAGATGGTTGTGCTTCCAATTTGGGTAGATGTGTAAAGAATGGTCATATTACTGGATTAAAAAGTCATGATTGTCATGTTATAATGGAAAGACTTATACCCATTGGATTAAGAGGTCTGTTGAATTCTGTGATTTGGGATTCCATAACAGACATGTCTCATTTTTTTCAGGAAATTTGTGCGACTACAACAGATTATGATTCTCTAGGAAAACTTGAAAAAGATGTTGTTGTAATTATATGTAAACTGGAAAAAATATTTTCGCCGTCTTTCTTCGACTCAATGGAACATTTGATGTTAAATTTGCCATATGAAGCCAAATGTGGAGTTCCAGTACAGTTTCGATGGATGTACCCATTTGAAAGATTCATGAAAAAATTGAAAAGAAAAGTACGTAACAAAGCATCTGTTGAAGGATCTATTGCAGAAGCTTATTTGACAGAGGAAATATCTTTTTTCTGCTCCCATTATTTTGAATCTAAGTATCCTTCAAAACACAACTGAATGGGACGGAACGAGAGGAATATTGATGAAATCGACAATCAATTATCTGTTTTCAACCATCCAGAGCTTGTTTTTGGTGGAGTTTATGAACGCTGGCTTTCAGATGATGAACATCATAGAGCTCATACGTATGTTCTGCTCAACTATGAAGAGATGACATCAGTTGTACTGTAAGTGTTTATATCACTTATTCTATCATTTATGTTACAGTAAATAACTTTGGTTTTTATAGGTTGTATGATAATCATATCAAGAAACACATTCCACAAATTACAGCAGCTGCTCTCGAAGAACGTTGACTGAAAAATTTCTCTCAGTGGTTTCAAAAACTGGTAACATAAATTCTTTATCTTTTAGCAACTCATTCAATGTATAGTTTACTATATTGATAATTATTTCACAAATTTTCAGGTGTCTCCACATGCTGATAAAATTGACAAACGACTGTGTGTATTGAGTAACCCACCTTCCAAACTTGTTAAAACTTATAATGCATATGTGGTGAATGGATTTCGATTTCACACACATGCATATGGGGAATCGAAAAAAACAATGAACAGTGTAGTTAGTTTGAGAGGATCTCATCATCGAGAAAATGAAGTTGACTTTTATGGAATACTTGATGAAATCATTGAACTCTGTTATCTTGGACAACATTACATAACCATGTTCAAATGTCGGTGGTTGGATACAGAGAGAGGCGTGCGTGTTCATCCGACTCATGGAATCATCGATATTAAATGTAAAAGTGTTCTCGTAGTAAATGAACCATTCTTATTGGCTCAACAGGCACATCAAGTTTATTATGCAAAGTACTGTGCTACATCAAGAGACTTGACTGATTGGTGGAGTGTAATAAAAATCAAAATTTGAGACAATCAGTTTAGTCAAAGTAAATGTGCTTTCACTGATGTGCAAAGAATTGAAGTTTTTCAAGAGAGTACTCAAAATCAATCTTTTTTACAAAGAGACATGAGTATCGATGACGACACCCCACATTTAAGAGTCGGTGATGACGATGATGTTAATGATGTCACATATGAATTTGAAATGGTAAGAGATGAAGCAACTGTAACTCGAATGGATATCAATGATGTTGAGGAGGAATATGAAGATAACATTGACATATATGAAGATGATGATGAAGATGAACACTGATAGAATTCCATGGTATTTATATACAATCATAATATGTATATATGTATATATAATAGTAATTATCAATTATTTACTAACAATATTAACATTTTCTGTTTCAGATGGACGACGCCACATTTCGTGAGTTGGCGGATGCTGACCTGCCTTTTGATGTGGATGAGTTGCTCGCAGATGACCCTCAGCCTGCAGGCGCTCCAGGGAGTACGCGGAGGGGGCGCGGTCTTGCACTATTGATGATTCCTGACCCCGTCCCCGAGCGACATCCACGTCTTGGGTTTGATCCACGCACACGGAGGTGTGATAACCTGTGTGATAACCTGTGGATTTGACTAAGATTTCATTAATCTATTCATATAATAAATGTTTATTATTTTTACAGTTTTCCGCATATAGCAGTCGGACAGGGCAACGCTATTTTGCGCAACTATTTCTCTCAGCCGTGGACCACATGGGAGCAGATTCTCATTGATGTGCAGCAGGCCATGTTCGGCCATTGGTTGGTACGTATGTAAATAAATAATTTTTATTTTGAAAATTATTTCATTTCTAACTTGATATTTTGATTTATTTGTAGGGTTTATGGTATCCGATCGAGGATACCATGCGTGACGCCATCCACGAGGCATGGGAGGTGGCCATGCGTGATCGCCTTCGTCAGTTTTTGCACAATTTAAGAAAATCTGTCATGAAGAAAGCAGGAGTGTCAGATTTTGACGAGTCATGTAGAGCACACCGACCAGAGTACATTTCATCCCATGTATGGGATAGATTATGTGCGCACTGGTTGAGTGGTGCCTTTCAGAGGAGATCATCGGTGGGGAGGCAGAATCGGGGGAGACAGGAGGTGACTCATCGAGCTGGGAGTCATTCTTTCAGTACTCATAGACAGCATCTGGTAAGTACATTATTTATAAATATTTTATATAACTATAAATATTAACAGTTTATTTTTTATTCTTATAGGCTGTCGAGCACCCCGATATTACGGAGTACGACGTATATCGGAGGATGTATAGTGATCCTGCTACTGGGGAGCTCAGAGGTGATCATCAGCATCACATCGTGGTCAGTATTATTTTTTTTCAAGTTTAAAAATTAACTGCATATAATATATTCACAATTTTAATTTTAAATTGAAACTACAGGAGTCATATGAGGCCGCAGCGTCACAGGCCCGGCCTGAGAGTCAGGCCGAGTCATCAGATCAGACCATTGGCCGTCAGTTTGATGAGGCGGCATGGATGCAGGCCACCCAGTATGCCTTCGAGAAGGGCTGGGTAGTTGGTATCAGCTCTCGACTGACTCCCGGAGATTATTATGGCAGTGCTGCGATGTCGGCGTCCAGCTCGAGAGGAGCTCGTGCATCTTCTTCTGCTACACAGTATGAGGATCAGTTGCAATCTCAGACTGCACTGATAGAGAGTCTCCGACAGGAGCAGGAGCAGATGCGTCAGCAGCATGAGGAGGAGCGTCGACGCCAGCAGCAGCTGTATGAGGAGCAGACGAGTCGGTGGCAGCAGCAGCATCAGGAGCAGATGGAGTACATGCGCCGACTCACTCATGCTTTAGGGATGGAGTTTCCTCCACCACCATCTGCAGATCCCCCCCTCCCCCCTCCTTCAGATTAGAGTTTTTTTTTATGTTATAAAATTTGTGAAATCAAAATATGATTTTTTTTCTATTCGTAGTTTCTGTCTCATTATAAAATATTAATAATATTATATTTTGAAATAATAATATTAATATGAATAATAATATTATTTATATTTTATAATATTAATTTTTATATATATATTAAAATTTTATAATATTATAATTTAATTATATTTTTTTGTAATACTTGAATTATTTTAATATTTGAATGTAAAATAATTCTATTATTTTTATATTAATTAAAATAACTTATTAATATTTTTTTTATTTATGAATTATAATTCTAATATTATTATATTAATTAAATCATTTATTAATATTCTATTATTTTTTATTTTTGAATTATAATTCTATTATTATTATATTAATTAAAATAATTTATTAATAATTTATTATTTTTATTTGTGAATTATAATTCTATTATTATATTAATTAAAATCATTTATTAATTTTTTTTATTTTTTATTTTTGAATTATAATTGGATTATTATTATATTAATTAAAATAATTTATTTTTTTTATTTTTTTATTTTTTTATAGTATTTGCGACGGGATACTATGCCCGTCGCAAATAGTATTATTATTATATGCATTAAAATAATTTATTAATAGTTTTTATTTTTTTTTAAATAGTTTTTGCGACGGGTCTCATCGCAAAAACTATTTGCGGCGGGCCCGTCGCAACAGGTATTTGCGACGGGGATAATCCCCGTCGCAAATAATTGTTGTTGCGACACCGTTTTCAGCAACGGGCCATTTGCGACGGGATCCCGTCGTAAATGACCCGTCGCAAATACCTGTTTTTCTAGTAGTGTTGGGAGGTATAATAGGCTCTCAATACCTATATTCCATGACATCTACCTCTTTACCATTGTAAACTTTTGAAAATTTCATCCATATATCGGTCAACTTTGTCATTGGTTTATAATATTCCATTACAAATAAATTGGTAACAACTTTTTCATATTTTGATTGAGATATTAATTTGTTATGATTTCCTTGATTTTCATATAATATAATGAAAATATTTCACCAATCATATAAATCTCACTATCATACCTCGTATGATCCACAAAAAAAATGCATTGTGATTTTTCAAATCCTAAAATATTATGTCTTCGACATGTATGAGTACCATCATCCTTTGATTATTCTCCTTCTTTATGTAGAGGTTGTGATCAACTCTACCTCGCTAAAAACCAAGCTTTCTCATGTATTGATCCAACCTTGAATATCAGGTCCTCAGTTATTTCTTTATATTATACAAAGAATTATTTAACTGGAACACTTTTCTATTATTTTCATCCATAATAAACTCATAAAATTTCTCAATCTATACTCCCCCCTTAATAACTCTATTGAGGAACATAGATTTGACATCCATTTGTATACTTTTAATTATATTTTCACTAAAATAGCCACGAAAATTAAAATATTTTCCAACTGGGCTATGAGAGTAAATTTATCATAAATATAAATTCCTTTGATCTAAGAGTACCTCTTTCACATTATCAATTATTTATTTTGATCCACTTTTCCAAATTCAATGAGTTTATTGCTGAACACCCACTTGGTTCTGATAACATTTCTATCTTGCAGCCTTGAAACAATTTCTCATGTCACATTGTTCTTATTTGTATCAATCTCCTCATTCATAGATTTGATCCAATTATTATCCTTGTTAGCCTCTCTAAATGATTTAGGATTTACTTTTGTTAAAATGAGGTTTTTTGTAGAGTCTTACTCCTTTGAGTTTTCACCAAAATTGTCTGATCAACATTGACATTTTATTCATTTATTTAGATCATGATTTTATTTCTTGCAATTGATAATCACTCTTCATTTTCCTCACCATTAATGTCTTATTTTGAGCCTACCTCGGCCCTGTGTACTCCCCCATATCCTACTGAATTCAAAATTAATTTCTTCCGATGTTTCATTGTTATTTTAATTATTAACAACCTCCCCATTCTAATTAGTAAAAAATATATATCAATTTTATATTTTCATCATAAAAACATACCAATACACCCTTTTAAGTCATTATTTAATTGTCTCGTTATCTAATATGATCAATTTTTCACTACCATAAAAAAAATTCCGCTTTCAAAAATAATTACCATAAATTTTTACTGACCCCAAATCAAAAAATTGTTTGTATATCTTTATATACCTTTGTAAAAATATGTTCATCTTTTAAATGATAACCCACTCATTAATACTTCTTAAAAATCACTTTATTTATTTCATCACACATCTAATAAACACTATGTATGTTTTACTTTAATCCATCTAAAAATATAATATTCTTTAACATTTCCATTTGGTTCCATCATTAGGAATCTCTAACTACCATCCATGTAATTCTCCCAAATGGGAGGCATTACCCATTTGAGAGAACAAAATGGAGTACAACTGTCATCCTCATCAGTTTCATCTCTTGAATAGTTATTATTCCAATTTTTTCTTGGCACTCATCCCCATCACTTTTATGTTTCTTTTACTAATATGAGAAGTATTCATCATATGGATGACTACTGATTTTATTATTTCAAGCAACATAGGAGAATATTCACAAGAGATGGAGGATGAGTTCTAAAAAATGCAATGATCACTGTTCAGAAGATGAGCAGATGAGAATGAAAATTGCCTATAACTTTCACCTTTGGATGAATTCAGAGGATAAAACCCACCATAGTGGAGTAATTGTTTTCTTAAATTAAATTACCCATTTTCTTCAAATAATAATGAAATTATTTGAAACAATCAAATTTTGAGTTTCCCTTATTAGAATTATCTATAACTTTCACCTTAGATAATGAATATCTTATTTGTATTTATTTATTTATTGTAAAAAAGGAATATTTTATAAACCCAATATGATATCGTTACTTTCTCTTAGACAATTAAAATCTTCAATATAAGGTATATTATTTTCTCATCATCCTCCTAACTCATTGATTGATTGTTTGGCGAGATCTATTTACATTTTTTTATCATCATTTTTTCTTTACCGCTGGCATATCCTAGTGATAAAAAATGTTTTCATAGTAAAATAATTATTCATAGAATTAATTTATTGTTTCAAATTTATTTTTAATTTATTTTTTTAGTATTACTCATATAATAATTGTTTTCTTGTATAGGTGGATTCTTTTGTTCATATTGGGGTGGTTTTATTGAAGCTTCTTTTTCTCGTGAGGGATTGAACTTCAAGCCTGCAATTGAGATAACGACAACAATGAAATGCATTAAGAATGTTTACAACCGTCAATAAAATGTGAATTCTTATTACGTATTTAATTAATTTTTTCATCATTTTATCTAATATTTGTAAGTTAGTTTACTTATCATTTTTATCTAATACTTATTTAGTTTTTTTTCAAAGATCTTTTGGGAATTCATATTTTTCTTTCAGTAATTTGTAACAAGCCATAAAAGAGATAAAATTATTCTCTCTACCAATGTTACCATGTTTACCATTTTCATTGCCTTTATTTGTCGAACTTACAACACAACATATTGATTTGATGTTGTTAGCTGAAAACTCATTTTCATTATTGAAATATAGAAGAGTAAAGGAATCCCATGTTCCCATTATGGTGACTTCTCATCATATAATGTCCACATGAGCTTCCTCTCCTCTTATGACTTTCAACAGTGATAAATTTTTTTCTGCTAAGAATATTGAGTCAATATGAAGTGTTGGAAGTTCAAAATGGAAAGATAATGGAAATGCGGTAAAATTGGAAGTAAGAGTTTTTTTAGACTTTGGGATGTGTAGGAATCATCGACACCTAAATCCTACACATGGTGTGACCGGTATGACTCGAAGTGCTTATTTTTATTTAAAATTGACATTAATTTTTGTAAAAGAAAAACTGATATACTCAAAAACAAGAAAAAATATTCCAATTGTTTTGATTCTTTAGGTAAAGGATCCATAAGTCATTCGGGATGTGTAGGAATCATCTGTATCTCAACTCGACACACAGTGTGACCGTTATAACTCAAAGTGTCTGTTATCAATTTAAAATCAATAGTTTAGTTCAAAAATTTTCAATCACTAAAAATATATAAAACATGATTTATTTTTCCTGATAATTTAGGACATCAGTTCATAAGTCATTTTTTATGTGTAGGAATCAATCTCACATAAAACTGATATATTATGTGATCAGTATGAGTCAATGTGCGGGTTTCCGGTTTAAAATGACATTTAAGTAATAAAAAAAGTGGGGTACTCAAAACCAAAGAAACAAATTTGGATTGTTTTGATACTTTATGAAAAATATCCATAATTAATTTGAGACATTTATAAATCAATCTCACATAAAATTAATACACGATGTGATCAGTATAAGTCAAAGATCATGTTTTGAATTTGAAATTAAATTTTAGTAAAAAAAGTGATGTAATCAAACTGAGGAAACACATTCAGATTGTTTTTATATTTTAGTAAAATGATCCATAAGTCATTTTATACTTCTAGAAATCAGTCACACCTCAATCTTATCCATTATGTGACTAGTATGACTCCAAGTGCATCGTTTTATTTAAAATTGAAATCAATTTTAGTAAAAAGGACAACTGACCTACTCAAAACCAATAAAATGAATTTATATTGTTTTTATACTTTAGGGAAATGATCATTAAGTCATTTTTGACATGTAGGAATCCCCCTAACCTCAATATGATGCATGATGTTCCCGGTCTGACTCAATGTGTCCATTATCAGTTTAAAATTGACGGTTTAGTTCCAAAAATTTCACTAACTGAAAACCAATAAAATGCATTCTAATTTTCCTGATAATTTAGTAAATAAATTAATAAGTCATTTTTTATGTTTAGGAATTTGTCTCATATCAAACCGATACATGATGTGATCTTTATGAGTCAAAGTGTGTGTTTCAAATTTACAATGACATTTTTGTAAAAAATAAAAGTGACATACTCAAAACTGATTAAACACATTAGGATTGTATTGATACTTTATGAAAATAATAAATATTCCATTTGGGATGTGTATGAATTATCCTCACATCAATATGATACACGGTGTGATCGATATGACTCTAGGTTCGTCTTCTTATTTAAAATTAACATCAATTTTAGTAAAAATGACAACTGACCTACTTAAAACCAAGAAAACAGATTTATATTGGTTTGATACTTTAGTAAAATGATCCATAATTAATTTTTTATGTATAGGAATTAGCTTCACCACAATCCAAAAAATGGTGTGACTATTATGACTCTAATTGCGTCTTTTTATTTAAAATTAACATCAATTTTAGTAAAAAGGAAAATGAACCTACTCAAAACAGGGAAAATGCATTCAGATTGTTTTGATGCTTTAGGAAAATAATCCATAAATAATTTTTTATTCAAATGAATCAACCCCACCTCAATCTGATATACGATGTTCCTTGTATGACATAATGTGTCTATTATTAGTTTAAAATCGATATTTTAGTTCAAAATGATGGGTTCTGGGGCCCGCAACGGAAGCTGGTAGGCTAGGGATTTTAAAATTTTTCATTGTTAGGATGACAAGACTTGTTGTCACCAATGATCTGAGCCCCGTTAAGTCCTGAGGATCTCACATAATATTTAAATATTGCAAAATTAAAATGAAAACGTACCCATTTCAAATCTGAAGATGTGGTCGACTGAAACTAGTAGATGGTGATCGTCTCTTGAAGGATCCAAAGCAGGAACCCTCTAGATCGTCCAAACGTGCTTCAAAACCCATGGGAGCATTGATAGTCATATTTAGTGTGCTAGAATGGAGATCTGAAGGCCCTTTCGACATCCCAATGATCACCGCATCGAGATGCCTTTGATTCTTAAGAGAGATCTTGATCCAAGCATCTTGGATCGAGAGCTTCTCTCTATAAGAGAGGGAGGAGAGAGAGGCTCTCAAATTTTATTCCATGAATTAATGAATAGTGATTAGCACAACATAAGAGAGATCCTCCTCCTATATTTATAATGTAGTTGAGAAATACCTGGTTGGGTTCCCCAGCCCCTGTTTATTTCAACGTCCACTAAATAGATAATTTTGATGAACTAAACTGCGCCAATATTATTTATTATTTCATCACATACCTGTAATATATATAAAATATATTACGTGATATAACCCAAACCATTTAACTTGGCTCGCTACCCCACTTAATATTAAACGAACCTTGAATATTAAAATAATATTCATTCGATTAATATTTTTCTCGTACTTACTAAACTTATAAATACATTAAATAAATTCAATCCCAAATATTCATAAATTTAATATTAATGAATTTATTTAATTCTTTTGGTGACCGATAACTTGGACAACACTCGGACCCCATGGTGGCGCCCACTATGTCCATATACTTATTCGAATGAATAGGGTTGATTCTTGAATATGATATTGTGTGTAACCCTCTAGGCCCTTACCTTGATAGCAGTGAATAAAATCCACAGACCAAGAGTGGAGTCTAGAAACCCATCATGGCCCCTAAAGAGATAAGGATAGTCATAGCAACGACTACCAACCTACGAACACTGACTGTGTACTATAATCTCTTTGTCATTAAATATATCATAAAGCAGGATGCACACTTTTTTCATCACCCTTTTATTGTTTTATTATTTTTGGATATAACCGTATGGATTTACCTTTTTACTGATTTGGACAAATACTTATGAAGGCAGCACCATCCTGATAAACTAGTCCTGAGATATACAACTTCCTAAAATTGGAAGCGACATATCCTTTATTGACTATTCAACCAATTTCATACCACCAACGACGCACCCAACACAAGCTACCTTGCCACGATTTCAATACCAAGGTTTTTGCCTTGCATAAAGGTACGTAATCAAATGATACACATCGGTAATTTTCTCAAGTCAGGAGACCAATACACATGTCTGTAGATAGGAACAACCAATGACACCCAAAACATGTGGTGTTCCTATTGGTCGGTCTGTCCTCATGATCTCACTACTAGAGTTAACCAAGTGCGAACTTCATGAGAAGAAGTCTAAATTCTTATGAGCCCCCACCACCTGATAGTCAAACATCTACTGTTTCTAGTTAGTAATATGTATCTATACTATAGAACATATATTTAAGATTAATGTCATGGTATCTCTAGGTTCTCATTATTACCTAGGATCTGCTATAACCTCTCAAAATGATAATTACTCTTTGTACATTAACATTATAATAGTGAATGCAGAAAATTATACACTATAATATTAAGATTACATCATGTATAACTAACTATACACATGATATGGTAATCAAAAGTATTGTATAGTTGGGTCTAGGGAACCCACTATTTCAACACTCCCACTTACACTAGATCCAACTTTCTAACCAAACTTGTTAGCTACTAACATGATAAAAATCATTCTTCTGTTAAGTTATGGCTTTAACTGCTGGGCCTGCCACATTTTCGCTGCGTGGCATATATGTTGTATGCTACCTCATTCCCTTGATCAAAACTTCTCAAGATAAGGTATCCCCAAGTGTATCACTTTTTTTCATTGTCATAACTTGAAAACTTGGCTAGTAATAATATCATAATTTACATTATGATAATACTTTTCTCACTAGGTGTGATTCCAAGAACTGGAAAAAATCGTTACGATTGATAACTTCTTCTTATCTGCCATAGAAGCTTCAACGTACTCGGTATTTATAAGTATGGCTACCATTAGCTTTTATGAGCTTGACTCCCTCATCGCCTTAGCCTAACTACAATACTAGATCAAATTGATCTAAGGATTACTAGTTTGTGTCCCCCCATAACTATTATACCTTCTTCTCCATATACCAGACACATATCATTTGTACTCACCTAAGTATAAGATGATAGCTCTGACTACATCACTTGCAGTGCTCCTAGATATAATTGATATCTGCCTACTAAAATGTATATCCTAGATATATCAATTATAGTACATAACATGGCATATGTGATTGATCCATCATTCAAGTGTATGGAACTCAATTCACAACTTTAATCTCTTCCCATGCTCCGAACATGTCAACCTGGAGAGATTGGGCCATGTGACATTGGAAAAAATTCTAAACTTGAATTGTTTCGACTTGTATCTTTCAATACAATTCCACTTTATGTAAGATTTACTAGGACCAAGAAACCTATAAATCTACCTCATTAGATCATATTCCCATGAACTTAGGTTACTACATTAAGTTAATCATTGGATAATTTCTTTTATTCTAATTTTATCTGACAGTAAGATCAACATCTATTTTCCATATGTTGCGGAACATATTTCTCTTGGAAAACATTGGCGCTCCCACTAACCTTTGGTAGACACATGGAAAAGATTCATTTGAACTGAATGATCTAAGATCTTATTTCTTACTTTAATCCAGAACTAAATTTCAGTAACTTTAAAACTTTATTGGCATTCGATGGTGCCATTATCCCTTTCTGGTTGCGTCGAATATACACCTTCCATTAAAGTTGATTATGACATCCAATGACCAATATAATGATCTTAGAAGTTTAGCTATGACAAGTAAAATTATAATATATTTAGGTGTACTGACATGGTCAACCAATCAAGCCTTATTGGTACCAGGCATGTACCATCCATGAATCTTCTCATTTGAATACACACCGCAATATTCATTTTATAATCCCCTTTGAACTTTGATACATGTAATCCATTATTGAATTTAATATTTTTAATCTTATCTTACTTCCATATAATGCTTAGTTGTAGGAATTATTATTCTTAATTAATAATATATCACTGGCTATGGTGAACTTAAAACCATCACCATGGTTTCATTCTTCCTATGTAGTATGTGTCACTAGAACATGCCTATTCCACATGTACTTGTGGAACTTGTTCCTATTCCAACCATTTGTGCATCTCGATCATTGACTAAGTCCAAGTCAATTCAGCTCCCAATATCTCTAATAGATATTTTCACCCTTGTATAGAAATGTAGTCTGATACTTGACTACATCATTTCAATCTTAGGGATTTATGTAATATCCGAAGCAACTATTTTGATAATTACTTAGATGAACCATGTGTTCAGCTTGATTCATGTTTGTTTATCTCTTAACAAATGATTTGCATCTTTAACACATTTCCTATGACATAATGGATTTTTTTCATCATACTATGACTTGTATGATATCCATTTGTCATTTTAGTTGGAATATTTGTTATGGGTTTACACCATTATTTTCAAAACACATCTTGAAATATAATGGAAGTTACTGCTGGTTGTAACATTGATATTCCATACATCATAACTTTTATGTATAAAATATGCATTTAGGAATTTCTACATGCTACATTTTGTTGATAAATGTTAACATGTAATATATTATCATCTATCCTCCTTATGAACATCAATATGGTGATATAGATAAGGTAACATGCCTTTATGAATTACTCCACGCTACATTATCATGATCGATGAATGTTTGGTCAAGATATTCTTCAGCATGCCGATCTGAATCAACTCATATCTTATGAACATTCATATAATTTACTATTAAATTCCTTAATAACTTAAAGGAATCTTATGTAGTATCTTTACCTATATTTTTCCTTGTAATAGTTCACACTCTCTTGTTGAACTAACCTCGGAAGCTTTGTGGCATACCTTTATTTCTAAAGGTTTTTGTGTCTAAACTAAGGATGTCAATACTCCCAAATGTGTTTAGTTGTGCTGAGCCTAAATACCATACTGGGTATATTCTTAATGTCCACTTTTAGTTTTACTTGACAAAGAACTATATTTCCTCAACTGGGTAGGACTTACATTTTATATTCATCATGTATTTCCTTTGATTCAAGTAGCAATGAACTATTTGTTGAGTATGTTACCACAAACAAAATTCATTCCAAAACATGGAATAATGTCTCATTATGACTAAAAAGGGAAATTGAGATAAATTTTTTGGTTACACTCAACAACTTGTTCAATTTGAATCAATCACTTGGCAATTAGAAGTTATATGTTTCTCACCGCTGACTTAGGAATCACCCTTTCTCAACTTCTTGGAGAAGACAACTTACTCCTAGTAATGTTTCTCTACTTACATGGTTACTGTATTTCAATACATATATGTGAAAAGCATATTTTATTTTAATACCCAAGAAGTATGTGAGAAAACAATACTTTTATTTGATGAATATTAACTAAACTAGAAGTGGGTACTTGCTTCTAGTATTTCAGTCTATTGAATTTTTAAACTTCCATAAATTCATTTCTAATATGTAATGAAAATAAACTCTTGTTAAGTAACCAACCACTTTTATTTGAAGGACATGATAATGTTTCCTTTAGAATAACTTTCCATAGGCCTTTCCGCCTTGTCTTTCAATATATTTTCTATAAGAACAAAAGGTTGTGATGCCTTTAATATTCTTATCACTTGGAGAATTTTACCTTAATGGTAATGAAGATCTTACTCTATAACATTCGTTTGTATCCCTAAATGAAACTAGAGTAATTAGGTGAAACATGTATAAGAATGGGATGACAGGAAAGATTGTGAACTGTCTTTCACTTTACACAAACCGAGTGCAATCATCACATTCTTATCTTGCTTAGCTTTCTCCTTTCAAAACTTATTAGAGATGAGACCACATGTAACATCATCCATGTCATGATGTACCGACAAAAACTAACATCAGATGTTGATGATAGCATTATTACAGAACCATCATATGATTAATTCATGATTCTACTATAAGCATTTACACCCTTTCTTGCTAAGGTGGATTAACATGTTAAGACACAAGCACCTTGAATTTCCATTATAGTAGTAATGTGTGCAAGAACCCATACTACACATGCGATTTCTTGCTTGTTTGGACATTAAATTTGTCCAATCTTTATCGCAGATTTATTATGGTATTACTTTCCATTCTCTACAAATAAACATTAATAGATTGTACTTTTATGTGATTACGAAATGTGACATTACTGGTTAATTTAATCGTTAAATGTTTCCCACTAATTTTTCGAATTCTAGGAACCCTATGTACTAGAATCGGAATACTCTTGAGTATTATAGTGGAAAGGATCACAGAACCTCCCTCATATTCTACAATCTATGGCTACACCACTACTATGAGGTTCCAAGGTAGGCTCTTGGCTGGCCAACTACATTAACTCACAGTTCCTTGATCTGTTGAGTAAATTCCCAGCTTCTAAAATCATAATATGATTTACTCAATGCTTGCCTCTAAAATTACAACAAGATAGCTATGTATATTTCCTTGCTTCAATTTTAGTTAAGTCGACCCACCATTCTAATAAGAACTCCTCGGTAATAAGAGGCGCCCTCGGATATGGCATGACTGACACCTCAAACACACTGTTTTGTACAAACTTAAATGATGGAAGATTATTGTGACATAATATTTTATTTGAGGGTTTTATTGGTTTTTATCTCGATGAATGTAATCCATTTATATTAAACTTGTTCATCTATGTTGTCGCACTCACAACTGAACTTTAATAGAAAAACATACACTGTTATTTATGAATTTTATTATCTATTATTTTATGTATTTTCCCACTGTTCTAAAATGCATAAAATAATAATTAAATGTACAAAGGTAAACTACTACCCGACTGGTCTTGAAAAGCTAAACGACCTAAGGAACATCATGCCTGAGTCGAAACTTGAATCTTGATGCATCTTTCCCCCGTCTTGTATGTTCACTTCTCTGAAGTATCACCTCATCTTGGCGTGGTCCACGTCACGTCTAGGAGTACCACCTCATCTGGGTGGAATCCATGTGTTGTCTTGCACCGTCGTGCACCATCTCATCTTGGTGGGGTCCACGTCGCTTGCCGTCTTTGTCCAAAGTACAATAATACTCACGCGCAGGCGAGGGGGACTAGTAGGATAAAAGTACATTGGGTAAAAATTGGGCTTGCAGGAACTTATACATTATAACCAAAAATTAAAAGACGGTGCACAGACCATCTATTTAATTAATTACAATCATCGCACGCAATTAAAATAATTAATTAAATAAAAGAAACACACACAGGTCGATGCTCAAGACTAGTTGATAGGTAAAATAAATCACGATAAAATTAAAATGCATTAATTAAGTAATAAGGTTATCTAAATTAAATTAAATGAATTAATATATTAAAATAATTTAATTAATTATCATTCCTTTAATTAAATAATTTAAATGCCAAAATTAAATTAATTAATTAACTTCATTTCATTGAAAAGTTAAATTAATTTATATCTCAATTATTAAAATAATTAAAAAATATTAATTTTAATTAATTTAATTTAGATACTAAAATTAAATTAATTAAATTAAATACTTTTGATTAATTAAGTGGTCAGTCTCCAAAACACCATTTTATGGATTGTGCGGGTCAGCCCAAACCCGCCCAGGGGCATGCATGGCCAAACTGGGTCGGGACTATCCATCAAAAACCCGTTTCGGGTTGGCCAGGTGTGCCTGGACCGCTTGAGAGCCAGATTTTCTCTGCGAAAAAAGCTTGCAGAAAAAAAAGGAATACCTCTCGGGTCATTACCGAGGGCGACAGTGAGGCACAGAGCTCCTGCACCCGATCCAAAGGCGGTTCTTGGCCAGATTATTCCGACACCAAGTGCAGTGGTGCCCAGTAGATGAGGGAGACAGCTGGACGGTGCGGCAGCGACCACCGCTGTGTGGTGAAAGGGAGGTCGGAGGCGCACATACTGCACTGGGGAGCTATTGGTCGGCTAGGATCCGACCTGGTTAGGGCGTCCGGGCGGCCTTTGTGTGGCTGCTACGAGACGACAGCGAGGGTGGCCACTGTAGGTGTGTTGGTGGGAACTGGGAACTGACAAGGATGCAGCTGCGCAGGGCGGGGTGCTTACGAGGTGCATCGTTCTAGCCGATGGGTGTAGCTAAGAGGTGGAGACCAACTCCGACGGGAGCTAGGTTGCAGATGGCGCGGTGAGGTCCAGGGCACTGGCCGTGCGGGGAGGCTGGAAGCGGCCTCGCCTGGTGCTTCTAGTGTGCCCTACAAGGATCCCGGGGTGCGGTCTGGGTGGAGCGGCGCTGACCTGGTTTGCAGGTTGGGGTTCGACGCCTCAGAAGGTCGGGTTCTCCTAGGATGGGCAGAAGGCGAGGCGCTGAGAGGGTTGGCGGGGCCTACTATTGTGGGTGGAGAGCGGAGCAAGGTGGGTGGTGATCCTAGATCCGACCTTCTTCGAATCGGCCAGCTCGGTGGTTGCAGGCCGAAACCGGATGGGGAGCCGCGTCTGCTACTGCATGGAGGCCGTCTGCATGCGGGGTGCCCTCCGAGACGTGTCCAGGAAGCAGAACCAGGGGGTCTGCACGGACCCCATTTCTAACTATTTTTTTATTTTTTTCTTTTATTTTTTTCTTTCTTCCATCCCCCCATATGCGGTTCCCCGCCCCCCCCCCCCTTTTTAATTAATTTTAAGACTTCGTTTTTAAGTCTCTTCCACCTCTTGTTTTTTTATATAATTCAAGTCATCTCCTTTATTTTATAAACGAGTCAAGTAATCTCAAAAAAAAAATCCATAAATTCAATTCCAAAGTCTAATTAGACTTTTCAATTTTATAATAATAAAATTATTATAATAAAATAGTAATTTATTATTATTATGTTATTATAATAATAAAATTAATATTATTATAATAATAGAATTATTATAAAAATTATTATATTAAAAAATTATAATTTTCACAATTAATTTTATTTCTAATGAACCGATTGAAACATAATCAGTTCAACTGGATGAAATAAAATTAGAACCCAAGATCAAACCTTATATTCGATCCAATCTGAATATTTAAAATGGCCATAACCTGGCCGTTCGAGATCGGATCGATGCACAGTTTTAACCGATGGGACCATTTTTGAACTCTCTACTTAATTGTAATGAAAATTTAATTTTCTAGGATCAGAAAATCTACATGATCGCTCTGATACCACTGATACGTTCTGAGGCCTGCAGTAGAAGTCGGGGGACCGGGGAATTTAAAAAAATTTGTCGGTTGGATGACGGGACTTGTCGTTGCCAACGATCTGAGCCCTAGAAAGGCCCAAGGATCTCACGTAAATTGTAAAGAACACAAAATTGAAATGAAAATGTACTTGTTTCAAATCCTAAGCAGCTGTCAACTGAAACTAGTTGATGATGATTGTCGCTTGAAGGATCCAAAGTAGGAACCCTCTAGATCAACCACACGCACTTCAAAAAACTGTAGGAGTGTTGTTCATCGAATTCCATGTGCTAGCGTGAGGATCCGACAGTGCTTTAGACATCCTGACGATCACTGCATCGAGATGCCTTCGATGGTTAAGAGAGATCTTGATCCGAGCATATTGGATCAAGAGATTATCTCTCTAGATAGAGGGAGGAGAGATAGACTCTCAAAATTCATTCCATGAATGAATGAATAGTGATTATCACAACATAAGAGAGAGCCTCCTCCTATATTTATAGTGGAGTTGAGAAATACCCGGTTGGGTTCCCCGACCCCCGTTTATTTCAACGTTCACTAAATAAATAATTTTGACAAACTAAACTACGCCAATATTATTTATTATTTTATCACATACCTATAATATATATAAAATATATTACGTGATAAAACTCGAGCCATTTAACTTGACTCGATGTCCCACTTAATATTAAACGAACCTTGAATATTAAAATAATATTCGTTCGATTAATATTTTTATCGTATTTAATAAACTTGTAAATACATTAAATAAATTCAATCCAAAATATTAATAACTTGAATATTAATGATTTTATTTAATTCTTTTGGTGATCGATTACTTGGACAATTCTCAGACCTCGTGGCGGGGCCCACTATGTCCATATAACTATTCGAATGAATAAGGTGGATTATTGAATATTCTATTGTGTGTGACCCTCTAGGCCCTTACCTTGATAGCAATTAATAGAATCCACAGACCAAGAGTAGAGTCTAGCAACCCATCATGACCCCTAAAGAGATAAGGATAGTCATAGCAATGACTACCAACCTATGAACACTGACTGTGTACTATAATCTCTTTGTCATTAAATATCTCATAAAGCAGGACGCACACTTGTGTCATCGCCCTTTTCTTTCTTTATTATTTGTTGATCTAAATGGATGTATTTACCTTTGTACTGTTTTGGCCAAAAACTTATGAAGGCAGCACCATCCTGATCAACAAGGCCTGAGATATACAACTTCCTAAACTTGGAAGCGAAAAATCCTTTCATGAACATTCAACCAATGTCATACAATCAACGATACATCCAACACAAGCTATCTCACCACGATTTCAATACAATGGTTTTCTCCTTGCATCAAGGAATGTAATCAAATGACACACATTGGTAATGGTCTTAAGTCAGGAGACCAATACACATGTTTGTAGATAGGAACAATAAATGACACCCAAAACATGGGGTGTTCCTATTGGTGGGTCCGTCCTCTTGATCTCACTACTAGAGATCACCAAGTGAGAACTTCATGAGAAGAAGTCTCAATGATTATGAGCCCCCAACACCTGATAGTCAAACATATACTGTGTCCAGTCAGTAATATGTACCTAGACTATAGAACATATATTTAATATTAATGTCGTGGTATCTTGAGGTTCTCATTATAGCCTGGGATCTGCTATAACCTCTCAACACGACAATTAACCTTTTGAAATTACCATTATAATAGTTGATGCAGAAAAGTATACACTATAATAGTATGATTACATCATGTATAACTAATTGTACACATGATATGGTAATCAAAAGTACTACATAGTTGGGTCTAGGGCACCCACTATTTCAACAAAAAAGTGTCACTCACTGAAAACTGAGAAAACACACTCGGATTGTCTTTATAATTTAGGGAAATGGTTAATAAATAATTTGTGATATGTAGGAATTGGTATCATGTCAAACTGACACACAATGTGACCAGTATGAGTCAAAGTACATGTTTCCAATTTAAAATGACAATTTAGTAAAAAAGACAAGTGATGTACTCAAAATCAATAAAAGACATTCGAATTATTTTGATACTTT
The DNA here is from genome assembly GCA_963277665.1 of Viscum album. NCBI lineage: Eukaryota > Viridiplantae > Streptophyta > Magnoliopsida > Santalales > Viscaceae > Viscum > Viscum album. The sequence goes on along the minus strand of OY728167.1, from coordinate 737,127,818 downwards.
AGTAAAATTATCCATAAGTCATTTGAGATATGTAGGAATCATCCTCACCTTAATTCGATGGACGGTGTGACCGGTATGACTCTGAGTGCATCTTTTCATTATATAAGTGTCATTTTACTTTAAAATATGCATCAATCACCAAACCCGAGAAAACATGCCTAGATTGTTTTCTAATCATTATATCTATTGTTCATTAATTAATTTCCTTATCAATTTTATCTTATAAATATTTAGTTAATTTTCACAAAGATAATGCTTGAAGATGAAAAAGAAAGGGTGTGATGTGAAAGAATCAACCACAACTCAATCTGATATACAGTGTTCTGTGTATGACTCAAAGTTTAGTTTAAAATTAACACTTTCTATTAATTTATTTGTTTTTTTATTACTAACATAATAATTATTTTCTTATATAGGTGTGTTTTTTTCTCAAGTAAGGGTTAGGGTCAAAAGACAAAGGAAAACCACTCTTTTTGAATGTGTATAATAATTTTTACTTATGTAATTGTATAAAGTGATTTTTGAAATTTATTTAATATTGTGTTTGTTTTCTTGTATTTTTGTTGTAAATTTTATTTCATTTAAATTTTGTATTCATACTTGATTTTTCTAATTTTTTAGTTTTTTTGGTGTTGTGGTGCGTTGTTACAGTACACTGCATTGGTGTTGTAGTGTGTTGTTGCATCTTACTGATGTATGCCCCTTTATCACTGCTTTAACAATAACTAATAAAATAGTCTTTTATTAGTGATTTTTTTAGAAAACCATGCATGAAATTTTCCAATTAAGGTCTTCAAAACCAAAAACTATCTTAAATAATCATTTAGAAACCTTTATTAATCATCTCTTTTTTCTATCAAATGAAATCAATCACTTCCTCCTCCAATGGCCCGAAGGCCTTCATTTTTTAATGATTTTTGATAATACACCTTTCAAGGGGTGATGTGGAACCCTTGTAAGGCCCGTAGGCATAAGTATTACATGACCCATATGACTTAGAGGAATTCATTTCCCGTAGGATTCAAACATTAAATACAACCCAGACTAACTACTTGGAACTGCTCCTCCCCATCATATTCATTGTGAAATCAGCTCTCCACCTTCACATGGATGTTCAGCTAGGCTTTCTTGTGGATTCACAGGCTTGTCCCGATGGCAGGTGTCAAACCCTCTCATTCTTGCAATCTATTTAGCTTCTTCTAGGGTGAAAGTCTCTTTTCTGATCTTCCTTCTGGAAATTTTTTTGTAGGTTGTCTGGTTTTCATCTGCACTTAAGGTTGCCCGAAGGCCTTAAAGGACTTGGGGACCAAATCTGTGGCCTGAAGGCCCAAACGTGGGAATAGTCCCGGCTGCTATAGTGCTAAATAGTAACCACTACATTCCCCGCTACAGTACTGCTAATGTCTAGACCAAACAGTCTAATCCAACCCTTTTTGGTTCCCCTTTTTATCTTACTTTTCAAAATGAAACTAAAAATGTAAAATCTAGAATAATAATAAAAAAAAATAAAAACAATATGTATAAAAAAAGTCAAAATAAAAACTAAATTGAAGAATTAGTGTATAATAAAGATACAAAAGGGCAGTAAACCATAATCACAACATCATCCATAAAAGTGATATTGGGCCCTTGATAATATGTAATATCACAAGCATAATCCATGTCACATGGGGGGGGGGTCTCCAACCTATAGGTTCCAAATATAATTTAATCACTCATGGACCACTAGATAACTATGTGACCTAAAAAATAATACAGCTTGGGCCTCTCAAGGACACCAAAATTACCCTTAGATAGCACTGCATGCCTAACTAGAGAAACACCCATCTGGTTACCTTCTTACCTATGGTCTTTCCATGAACCAAAAAAAGCATACAATATATCCAATATTTATTCCACAAAAAAAAATAAAAACCCAAAATCAAGAATAAAAATTGAAACCATTCCTCCTTTCAAAACCTCTTTTGAAAGATCAATTAAAAATCTGACATTTTTCTTAAGGCCACCCAATCCATATTTTTTTGAATTTTCAAATTAACACTTTTAAAAGGGAAAGTGTGAACCTTAATAGAATACCAACCAGATAAAACAAACATCACAGTCCATCCAGAATCCAAAAAAGAGTGCCATCATCCAAAGTTTAAAATTCAAAATTCAAAAAACATCCAACCAATAATCAAACCACGTGTCATCCTCCATCATCTGCATTGATCGAAGTGCCGCCTCACATCACCATCGATTAACACCCACCTTGAGTCATGCGCCAATAACACCGAAGCACCAACAATACAGCCGATCAAAGTGTCGGAAATCCCCCACAGGAGTCCACCAATGCCGACATAGAGTTCAACAATGACGAAACACAAAACAATACTACATAAACCTTTAAAACCATTGACACAAAATGGGACATAATGACAGAGAAACACTGATGGCCAAGGAACTTAATCCATGAAGCCATCACTGAAATTTCCCAGATCCAGCGAATATGAGACACCACAAGCCACCGAACACCCAAATGCACATCCCAAAGTGTCTGGAAGACCACCTCGCTCAAACGCCTCAGAAATGGATGTGGAGACCTGGAACCAGAGCAGTGAAGCGAGTATGTTGGATGTTGACTGAGATTATCCTCGATAATCTCCACCAGAAGACCAAACATGGAGAAAGAACCAACATCCAAAATACCTCGTTTAAAACAGAATCGAAAACCAGGAAAGAGATGGGAGAGATGGGACTAAAACCTGAGAGAGAAGAAGAAGCAGATGTCGATAAGACCTAGGATCACCAAGCTGCTAGCCCAAAACCTTAGAGATTCCATCACTCCAGGTCCGAAATGGAGAGGAACGGTGGAACACGAGGTCAGAGTGAAACAACATAAACCTAGGGAAAAACCAGACTACCTTCTCCAAAGCGAAAATGAGAAGCAAGGCTAAGGGGAAAAGAAATATCGGACCAGCCATGAAGGAGATCTAGGGGAATAACCCAGGGAGGAGCCATAGAAGAAGAATAGGAATGGAGGACATAGGCGGGGGTGGTAGAATCCATGAACTAAGAAGGTTTCATGAAGAAACCCTGAGGCCACCAGTGAAGTGAGTGAGAGTGAGAGGGAGGAGAAGCCCAGGGGAATGCATATCCATCCAATTCATTTTTCTTGAGGCCATTTAAAAAATACTTAATAATTTCAAAACTGTTTTTAAATTAAAACAAATCCATTTAAAACCAATTATTTGAAAACATATTTAAAATCAAAATTTAAACATTTAGTTGAAATTTCAAAACTTCCCATTTTAACATTATACACATATGAAATTAAATATATATTTATAGATATATTTTAATGTACATATTCACATATCTTTATGTGAACATGTACACATGTATATATATATATATATAAACACACCATACATATGTGTATAAGAACCAAAAATAATAAGGGTAATTGATAACATGAAACATAAATAAATAACACAAGGATAAAATCATTAAACCTTGTAAAGTTTCTCAAGAAATGGAAACCATAATTAAATAATCCGTTGAACTCATGTGCCACCAAATAAAGTTCCATAAAGAAGATAAGATAATTCTTAAGAACCTAATTCCACTTTTAAGACCACCATAAATATTTTATTAATCAAAAAAAAATTATTCCTTGAGTGAAGATAGAAAATAGGAAAAATTAGCTAAGAACTCATCTGAAAATCACTTTTAATCACATAAAAACCAAAAGAAACATGAGTATTTAAACTTGAATAAACCCATATATAATTTAATTTTTTTTAATTAATAAATTTTAAATACCCCACTAATATGCGACATATTAGGGAAAATAGAAAACATAGAAACACATACCTTGGTCTAGCATAGATAATGTTAATCCTCCATAAAAAATTGAAAGGACATAATAGAAGATTATACAATCTAGGAAGCGAAAATCACATGAAATTAGTATTATAACCCACCTAGGGTATGGATGGTGATGAGTCCATTAAGAGGAGAAAGAAAACCCAAGAAGAAGTGGGAGGGAGGAGAAGGAGATGAGTAAGGAGACTCATCCAGACTTATTTCCACTTGAAATCATGAAAAGAAATGCCTAAGAATAAGAGAGAAGAAAATGAGGGAGTCACCTAAGGGAGGGGTAATAGAAGACGTCGCACAAGATGGAGATGGGAGGGGAGGTTGCGACTTAGGGGGGGAAAGTTGTATATATTTTTTATAAATTCCAAATTTTTAAAAAACCTAGATTTATCACATGGTTTCCACACATTTTACCTAATTTTTGCACCAATCATACACCCTTAACTGGGCATATAGGGAACCAAAATAGTTGGATTGAAATATTAGACAAACTATGCATCAAATATGAAAGTTACTTTGTAGACCCCATACCAATGTTACAAGGTCTATACATAGTTTTCACTAACCATGTGCTAACCATGTAATATGAGATATTCCTCAAAAATTTCAAAAACTTAAAAGGACCATGCCCAAAACTAAATAGAAAAATTTTAATCAATAAATAAATAAATAGATTCAAAATCATGGACTCATAATCCTCCCCACTATAATGATTTTTCTCTTCGAAACCCACATAAATCAAGAAAGAGACTCCAAGAAGAAAATAAAAAATAAAAGAAAAAGTGATAAGCTATGAAATGATCTCCAAGCTACCCAAAACCAAATTTAACTAATTACATTATAGGCATATATAACAGATCCAAGAATATATAAATACTCAAAAAAAACTCACACTTAAATTATAACAGGAAATAATGAAATGGAGACCTGTAGTGGGTATCCCCACTATTTATGAACCTAAATAGAATGGTGGATTAAAATAATTAAAATAATTTCCATGAGCTAAAACCTGAACCCTCAATTGAAAAGAATAAAATAAGAAATACCAACCCAAAATATATCAATCAGTCTACCTAGAAAAAACAAAATTCAAAATTCCATAAACCACTTAATTTTCTAAATAGACACAAATCATTGAGTATCCCAAATGAATCTGACCTCAATAGTACTCCAAAAAGAAAAATTCCCAAGATAAAGGACTATCAAGTCACTTACTGAAACCCTCAAAACCATGAATGAAATGGGAGGAGGTTTCAACCATGAGAATACCTCTTTAATAACATAGGTTCAATCCTTGGTTCAAAAAAAAAGTGGTAACCTAGGTCCTCATGCCTAGTACATCGATCATAGTGATCCCTTAAAACCAAACAGATACTCATCAGTGCATAATCTCAACTTTTTTAGAATCCATCTTAAGCACCGAAAGAACATCCAAGGCCTTCCCCCATAAACAAGGGACTAAAATCAAACTCACCAACCGTAACTTCACTTAAAACTTTGAAGGACCTATAAAATCTAAAAAGACATGAGGGACCCAAAATCACCTCAATTAAAAAGAAGAAACTAAGAAATGATATTAGTAAGTATGGATAAAAATAATCTCCCCAAAAGTAATGAATTTACCAAAAACAATTGAATCAAAACCTAATGAGTCACTACCTAAAAGATAATTACATAAAAAACATTTTTGAATACAACCCTAAAATAAATGATCACCTAAACATGGAAATAATCATAACCTTCATGGGAGGAATACTTTCAATATAAGGGAGAGACACATTACTTAGCACAATAACATACAAAACAATAATGACCCTCATCAAAAATTATGTCTCATTTAAAAATAAGTATTCTGTGGGAGTAAAAACATTCAAAAAATTTAAAGTCCCCCTTTGAACCATTTTAAAACCAAAAAATAAAATTTTGAAAGTTTAAAGCCACGTTCAAAACCCCCGTTTAAACCCATATATTTTCTTTATTGAAAAAAATGATAAAATCCTAAACTTGAATTTAATTTTTAACATACAAATAAAACATACATAATAATATAAAAACCTATCTTATTTAATTAAAACCAATTTTCCCTATACCAAAGGCCAAAATAATTTGTCCCATAAAACATTTTCAAAACAAAAAACCCCATTTTAAAATTTTAATATCCCTGATCACCTTTAAATTCCACATTCCCCCCTTTAAATCAATTTTGAACCAAAATTTCCTTTAAAAAACCATTTCAAAATGTATATTTCCATTTGAAAACCATAAATATTTACTTGAAAACCACATTAACATCCAAAATATATTTATTAAACATTAATAAAAATCCCATTGCTCAATATCCTAAAACATAATGACACTTAAATAGTACTAGTGATCATGCATGAATTGGATGCATGCCTTGATGGACTATATTCCAATCATAAAACCGTCACTAAGATTAATAAAGAACCATGTACGTGGGATCCACATTGGTTACCAAACCAAGTGATATCACCATGTACCATTATCTCAAATCATCTTTCATCACAAAACATGATAAATCCATATAACATAAACCAAAACATACCAAAACCATAAACTTAGAATTTAAAACTCAACTTAACATGGTGAATTGAGGTTCAGAACGAGTAAGAGCTCATAGAAATATCCCCACTCATACCTATCAAGTCTTATAAGTCCTTCCTCCATCCACTACACACAACCAAATAACAAAGGGATCCTTGAAACCTAGGTCTCCATAAGAAACGTAGGATTCAATACCATTTGTAACAACCCGACTCAGACTACCACCTAAACCAGCACCGAAATCGACTTATAACTGACCTGAAGGGCATCCAAAATTCAACTGACATGACCCTCCCATAAGTCAAATGTCCACACAAAATTAAATAAGTAGAATAAGAAAGATAAACAATTTTAAACAAGAATATGATATAACATATGCCAATATAAATCTCCCAAGTCACCCTCCAATTCCCTCACATAAAACAACCCTTTATTCCACTACAACCTCCATAGATATAGTGTGCTACAAATAAATGTAACTAAAATCAATAAATATCCTATGTTTCCTAATCTACTGAAACACTAAATATAATCATTGACATGCCTGGATAATTGTCCCATGTGACCCAAGATCATGATCCATCCAAACTTGGTTTCCATTCTCAGAATCAATGCCCGAACCAATAAATCCACTCAGTCTAAAAATGTTGAGTGGTGTGGGTAGGGAGTTAGATTGATGGATCAGTAAGAACCACATAGTCCATTCTTTTAACTTCCAAAATAAAAAAAACTAGTTTGAAATACATTTGGAAAATATATTTAATCACTTTTTAAGAAAACCAACCCAACCCTTTTCTAATGATAGTTTTCAAAACCCAAAACTATTTTAAATAATCATTTTGAATCCTTTCTTAAATCATTTATTTTTTAATTAAAATGAAAAAATCACTTAAAAATAATTTCCTTTACCTAAGCCTCATTTATGAAAAAACACACACATTTAGGAATCCTTTTTCAATAAATCAACCCTTGTAAATTAACCCTTTTTATCCATTTTTTAGATTGTTTTTAAAAATTACACTAAAAAGTAAAAACCAAAAAGAATAAATAAAATTACAATAGAGGTAATACATATAAAAAAGTCTGAAATAAAAAACTAAAGTGTATTATAATGAACAATAAAAATAAACAAGGGTGGAATACCAAATAATATGTAACAACACAAGCATAATTCAAAGCACATGGAGAGGAGCACTTTCCTATAGGTTCCAAAGGAAACTGCATTCCTCATAGAATACTATCAGGCTATATGACCTAAAAAATACTACATCCTGGGCCTCTTGAGGGCACTAGAACAACCCCTATCTTGCACCTTGTAACTAAATAAAGAAGCACATATCTGGTTACCAACCTACCTATGGTCCCCATGTTCCAAACTCAAAACATAAAACATATCCAATATTCATTCCATAAATAATAATATACCACAATCAAGAATAAATATTGAAACCATTCCTTCTTTAAAAACCTCTTTTAAAATCATAATAAAAAATTAATTTTTTTCTCAAGGCCATTTCACAAACTCTTAATAATATCAATCCTATTTTCAAATGAAAAGAACACCATTTTAAAACCCTTATTTAGAGACATATTTTAAAACTAAATTTAAAAATATATTTAATTAAAAAACATCCCTTTTAACATTATACACATATGTAATTACATATATATTTATAAATATATTTCAATGCACACATTCACATATACTTATATGAATATATACACATGAATATGTATATATATAAACACCCATAAATTTTTCTATAAAAACCAAACATAATAAGGGGAATCTGTAACATCAAACATAAATAAATAATATAAGTATAAAATCATTTAACTTAATAAAGATTATAAAACAAGGGAAATCCCAATTAAATAATCCCTTGAACTTACACGAAACCTAATAAAGTTACATAAATAATCTAAAATAATATTTAAACACCTTATAAATCCTTTAAAATGACCATAAATATTTTATTTATCAAATCATAATTTATCCCTCAAGTGTATATAAAAAACATGGTAATGTTTCTAAGAACTCTTTTGAAAATCACTTGTAATCACTTAAACATATTGGGAAACATGCATATTTAAATTTGAATGAACCCAAATATAATTTTTAATATTTAAAGAAATAAATTTAAAATTCCCATGAATATGCATCATATTAGGGAAAAGTAAAAACACAAAAATAATTACCTAGGTCTAGCATAGATGATGAGAATCCTCCAACAATAGCACGAAGAAGGCCCCAAGTGAAGATCGTATACCCTAAGAAACTAAAATAAAAAGAAATTTAGATATAAACACATATAGGATTCAATAGAGGGTGAACACAATAAGTGTAGAAATAATAAAACTGAATAAAGGCAATGGAGGAGAAGGATAAAAGGAAGGAGACTCACCCAAACTAATTTATTCTTGAAACTGTGAAGAGAAATACCCAGGAATTAGAGAGGAAAAAAATAGGGGGGCTTAAGGAATGGGACTCTGCTGACGTTGTGAATAAGGGAGTGGGGGAGGGGAAACCATGGATTTGGGGAAAAAAGGAGGAAGTAATTTTTCATAAATTCTAAAATTCTAAAAACCTGGGCATATCGCACTATTGTCAGATGGTTTACCCAACTTAACTAAGCACATAGGGCACTATCACATCTAGCTTTCATGGTTAGAAAAACTACGTGACAATCATGAAAAATGCCTCTGTAAACTGAAAAATTGTCTTTCATGGTTGCCGAATGGTTTTCACCAACCTTGCACTAATTGTGTGGTAGGAAAATTTCATTTAGAATTTAAAAAATTTAAAAGGATTTGGCCTAAAAATCATGAGAAAAAATAATAACCAATAAATAAAGAAATTAGTAAAATTAAAATCATTGTGTCACAACCCTCCCCACCATTATACTTCCATCCCCCATAAATCCCCTAAACACAATAAAGGTATTGTAAGAATAACTTAAAATGGAAAAGAAATAAAATCCACAACACAAGCTTCATGCTAATTGAAACTGAAATTAGCTCAGTACACTAGTGGAATCTCTAAAAGATCAAAGAAACTATAAATCCTTGCAGAATAACTCAAACCTGACCACTAACAGGGAAATAAAGAAATGGAGGACCGTAGTGGGTCTCCCCATTATTTAATAACTCAACTAGAATGGTGGATCAAAATAATAAAATCATTTCCATTAGCTAAAAATTGAACCCTAAACTAAAAATAATGAAAGAAGAGATCACAACCTAAAAGATATCAATTGGGATACATAGAAAAAACATAATTCATAATTCCACAAGTCTCTTGCTTCTATAAATGGAAAAAAATCATTGAGAATCCCAAAACAACCTGACCTTAGGATAATTACAAGAAGAAAAAACCCCAAGACAAAGTACTATCAATCCACTCATCAACACCCTTTCAATGAGAAATGAAAACGGATGAGGTATAAAAATTGAACACGACTCTTCAACAACATGGGTTTGAAGCATTTGTAAAGACTGAATAAGTGGTATCCAAGGACCTCACACATGAGAAACTAGTCATGAAAATCTTCTCAAATAAAAAGGATACTATTCATTTCATAATCTCAATTGGTACAACATCCATCCTAGTTACCTGAAGCACACCAAAGGTCTTACCCCTTAAACAAGGGACTTAAATAAAAATCACTAACTATAACTTCACTTAAAACACCAAAGGAATTTTCCATTCCAATAGGTCATGAGGAAAACAAAAATCACCTTAATTAATAAGAATAAAATTGTAAAGTATCTAAGGAAGCACACCCAAAAAGAATCACCCCAAAAGTTGTGCATTTATTGAAAAAAATAAAAAAAGAACCCAACGAGTCACACCTGAAAAGAAAATTATCTCAAAAAATCGATTGAATACATCCCTTAAATAGATGATCACCAAAACCTGATAATTATCAAGAATTTCCTGGGAGGGTAACTTTCAATATCCTGGAGAGAAATAAGACCCAGCCCAATCACATCCAAAACAACAACCACCCTCATCCAAAATTATATCTCAATTAAAAATAAATATTTTAAGTGAATTTCAACATTCAATATATTAAATTATCCCCCATGAACCATTTAAAAACCACAAATTAAATTTTTTAAATATTAAATCCTCATTCAAAAACTCTTTTTAAAATACCAACTTTCTTAATTGAAAAGTTTTTAAAATTATCAAAATTTGATTTCATCATAAAAATACTTATAAAACATACATAATAATTTCCAAACCAAATTCTTTATTTAAAACAATGTATCTCAATACAAAAAATATTACATAATACCTCTAATAAAACATTTTACAAACACAAAAAATTGAAAAAATTAATATAAACCCCCCTCATTTAAATCCAACATTCCTCTCTTTAAAGTAATTTTAAACCAAAATTTCCTTTAAAAACCCTTTAAAAACCATTTCAAAATTAATATTTCCATTTGAAAAACAAAAATATTTACTTGAAAACAATATTAAAATTCTAAAAATGTCTTTATCAATCATTAATGAATAAACCATTTATCAAAATCATGCAAGATATGCCCACTTAAATGGGAATAATGACCATGTATGAATTGGATGCATGGCTTGGTGGACCATTTTCCAATCACAAAAACATCACTAATAGTAATAAGTAACCAATTACATGAGCTCCACATGGGTTACCAAGTCATATTATCTCACTTTGCATCACCATATCAACTACCATTTCATACCAAAACGTGATAAATCCCTAAAACATAAACCCGAAAATAAAAAAACCATAAGACAATAATTGAAACCCAACCTCCCATGGTGACTCAAGGTTCAAAATGAGTAAGGGCTCATAACTCTCTTCTCAATCCTACCTTTCTAGTCTCGAAAATCCTACCTCCATCCATCAGAAACACCCAAATAACAAAGGGAACCTTGAAACCTTGGTCCTCTTAAGAAACCAAGGTTCTGATATCAGTTGTAACAACCTAACCCACTGTGACACAAAAATCAGTACCCAACCCAGCATGAAACTGACTGGAGGGGAGTCCTTTATCACCATGGGATTATGAAAAGAAAAATAAGCATCTAAATTAATCATTAGGTGTAATTTCACCTAGATAAACATGATTTAATAATTAGCATAATTACACTGAATTTCCAGCATGATCCTTATGTGAGTAGGACATCCCACAAAAAATTAAATAAGTATAATACACAATATAAATTTTTTTAGACAAGTATTAGATATAATAGATTCAAAAATAAATCCCTCTGCTCACCCTTGAACACCGTTGCCCAAAATAACCCCTTGTTACACCATAACCTCCACAGATATAGTGTAACAACGATAACCATAAATGAAATTAGGAAATTTACTATGTGGAATAATCTACTAAAACACTTAAAATAAACACTAACATACCTAGATAACTATCCCATGTTACCTGATGGTACACTCCATCCAAACTCAAATATTATTCCAAAAATAAAATTCTGAACCTATAAAGCCACTTATATTACAAATACCAAGTGGTGTGAGCCGGGTGTGTGACAGAAAACCAAGTAGGTAAGCACCATAAAGTCAAAGATTTTTCTATTTCAAAATAAACTCAAAATATTCTAGTTTGAAATACATTTAAAAAGTATATGTTTTTAGAACTTTTTAAGAAAATCAACCATTATATTCTCGAATGACGATGATTAAAACTCTAAAATGTTTTAAATAAGACTTTAGAAACCTTTATTTAATCATTAATTTTTAATTAAAATAAAAAAATCACTTGAAAATCATTTCCTTGGCATAAGCCTCATTTATAAAAAACACAAACATTTAGAAATTATTTTTTTAATAAATAAACCCATGTAAACCAACACTTTTTGGATCCCCTTTTTAGAATTATTTTACAAATTAAACTAAAAAGGAAAGACCTGGAATAATAAATGAAATTATAATAGAATTCATATATATAAACAAAGAAGAAATAAAAAATAAAGTGTATAAGAAGTAAATAATAAAGATAAACAGGGCCAGTAAACCATAATCACAACATCATTCATAATAGTGAGATTGGGTTCTAAATAACATGTAACATAACTATCATAATCCACATCATATAGGATATAGAACTAACTTATAGGATATTAAGTTACCCTACTCCCTCATGAAACACTAGTCATATATGTGACTTGAAAAATAATACAGCTCGAGCCTCTCTAGGAAACCAAAATGACCCATAGCTATAACCTCATGCCTAACTAGGGTAACACCCATCCAGTTACCCACCTACCTAAGGTATCAAGTGTTCCAACCATGAAAACATACAACATATCCAACATTTATTCCATAATAAATTACAACACACAATAAATAATATAAATTCAATTCATGCCTCTATTCAAAACCTATATTAAAAGATCAATTAAAAATAAAAAAAATTCTTATGGCCATTTCAAAAATACATAATAAGATCAAACCTATTTTTAAATAAAAAACCCATTTAAAACCCATTATTTATAACCATATTTAAAAAACTAAATTTAAGCTTCATGTTGAAATTTAAAAACATCCCTTTTAACATTATACACATATAAAAACAGACCAAGTCAATCTGGTACTATGGTGGTGGAAGGCCAAACAATGATTGCGGTGGTGGTAGGCCCCACAATGACTGGGTTAAATCAATATGGTTTTTTGATGGCTGTGGTAAATGCTAGCAGGAAAGCTGAATGACCCCATTCTGTTCTTGTAGAAAATGAGAGAGATTCAAACATTAGGCATTTTGCAGTTTAAAAAAAATGTTATTCCAGAATGAATTGTGAAAAAGGGAGACACTAAACATGTACTTTCTAATAAGGAGGTTATTCTTGAGAGATTAAAAATTTATGAGCAATCCATCATTACTAAGATTGTTCTACACATTAAAGTAAAGCTTTATACATTTGATGATTTACTTCATAGGATGACATCTATATGGATTTTTTCTGATTGGAGATGTATTCCCATGGGGTGGGGATTATTTTATATCATTTTCCCATCATAGAATCTGAAGCCTAGGGCATGGGTGTTCGGTTTAATATCTCTAAATCCAGGTATTTTATACATTCAAGAATGGGATTTTATATTCAATCCATTTTCATTAAAAAATACTATGGTGAATGTTTGGGTAAAAAAATTTGGTCTTAATTAGATGTTGTGGCATTCTAAGATTTTATTTGATATAGACTCTATTTTGGTAATTCTGATCAATATAGATAGGAACATTGAGGTTTCAAAATTTGGTTACTAGTCCAGGGTCTTGGTGGAGTTAGACTTAAAATCTTCCTTGATTTATAGTTTTGTTTTGTTAGCTCTAGATGATGACATCTCTTTAAAAGTGGAATATTAAATGATTCATTATTTTTTTTCAAGATTTTCATCTTATTGTTCATGTAAAACATAGTTTTCATAGGAATGTGGCTTTCTCTTTTTTTCATTAAAAGGAAATTATGAGGTTTCTTATAGGATGAAATTAAAGAACAAAGCAACACAGATTAATATTTTTTTCTACTTGTGATTGAAAATACCCTCTTTACATAGAAATGTGCTTGTTATTACTGGATCATCACCGATGGATAAGGAGTCTTCCAAAATTTTTCCATTGGTGATACAGGTGGATAATTTCCCAAAGTCACAAAATCATAATAAAGTCTATGAGGAGGGATGTATTTAGTCCTAGAGATCATTGTTCACATGAAACTACCCTCACATTTGAGGGGAATTCAAATCCAGATGATGGTGAAAATATCTCAAGTATATAAGATGAAATCATAAAATTAAGATAAATGTAGGGAATCCATGGAAAATGGGATTATATTGAGGATTATTCCCCAAAAAAGATTTCATTTATTCAGGCATTGTCTAAATAAAAAACTTTTATGTTGACGATGAATCATTCCAAGTTGTCCCACCTAGGATATCAATATACAGGAATAACTATTCATACCTGAAGCTAATCAGGGTTACCATATCTCATGGACCCATTGACTCTGAATCAGATTGGTATGATGATTATGATTCCTCTTACCAATTTGATTATGATAACTAATGCTTATTTGGAATGAGGGAAATACTGCAGGTATGACCATGTCCATCCACTCTTTGTATCTTTTACTTCTTTTATAAAAAGGTATTTTTATTTTCCTTAAAATAAATAAATAAATTTCAATGTATGTATTCACATATTATTATGTGAATATGTATGCATGTCTATATACACACACACACATTCATATGTGTATATGAACAAAACATTACAAGGGTAATTCATAACATAAAAATTTAATATAGAACACTAGGATAAAATTATTGAACTTAATAAAGATTCTCAAATAAGGGAAACCCCAATTAAATAATCCCTTTAACTCACTTATTACTGAATAAAGTTACATAAATAAGCTAGAATAAATTTCAAACACCAATTCCTATTTTAAAACAACTATACTTATTTTATTAATCAAAACATAATTTATCCCTTGAGTGCATAAAAAATATGGAAAATTCCCTATTAAATAATTTTAAAATCACATGTAATCACTTAAAAACCTTGAGAAATATGCATATTTAAATTTTGATAAACTAAAATATCATTTGTAATTTTTAAATCCATTAATTTTAAACACCTATGAATATGTGTAAAATTATACAAAATAAAAAAAGCACAGAAAAACCAACCCAGGGCTAGTGTAAATTTTGTGAATCCTCCAATAACGGTATGAGGAGGGACATAATGGAAGATCACGAACCCTAAAAACCCAAAATCATAAACAATTAGGGCCATAACCCACTAAAGGTTCAGCCGAGGGTGTACACATAAGGATGATAAAGAAAAAGCAATAAAAAATGGGAGGGAGGAGAAAGAAAATAGGAATAAGACTCACCAAGACTAATTTACGCTTGAAATCCTAAAGAGAAATCCCTAACCTTTTTTACACTCAAATTCTTAGGGGTTTCTCTTTTTGATTTCAAGAGGAAATCAGTCTTGGTGAGTCTCTTTCCTCTTATCCTTCTCCTCCCTCCCCCTTTTTATTAGTTTTCCTTTCTCACCTTGATGTGTGCACCCTCGGCCGATACCTGGGTGGGTTATAGTCCTATTTTATTATTATTCTGGTTTTCTAGGGTGTGTGAATTTCCTTTAGGGCACTCCTCATACCATTATTAGAGGATTCACATCATTTACACTAGACCTAGGTTGGTTTTTATGTGATTTTTTATTTTTTACAATACTACACATATTCACAAGTATTTAAAATTGATGGATTTAAAAATTATAAATGACATTTTAGTTTATTAAAATTTAAATAGGAATGTTTCTCAAGGTTTTTAAGTGATTAAAAGTTATTTTCAAATGATTTATTATGGAATTTTCCATTTTTTTAGGAACTCAAGGGATAAATTGTGTTTTTATTAATAAAATATATATAGTGGTTTTAAAATAGGAATTGTTGTTTCAAATTTATTTTATCTTATTTATGGAACTTTATTCGGTTATGCGTGAGTTTAAGGGAATATTTAATTGGGGTTTCCCTTATTTGAGAAACCTTATTAATTTCAATAATTTTATCCTTGTGTTACATATTTACATTTTATGTTGCGAATTCCCCTTGTAATTTCTAGTGCATGTACACATATTCATTTTTGTGTGTGTGTGTGTGTATACATGTTTACAGATTTACATAAGAATATGTGTATACATACATTGAAATTTATTATTTTTATTTTTTTTAAGGAAAAGGAAAAGACATTTTTATAAAAAAGAAAAGGAGACAAAGAGGGGATAGACATAGTCATACAAGCAGTTATGCCCTAATTAAAAATAAGAATTAGTGATCATAATAAATTTTTTAAGAAGAATCATAATCATCATACTAATCTGATTCAGATTTAATGGGTCCATGAGACCAGGTAACCCCAATTGGCTTCAAGTTTGAATAGTATTTCTTTCGTATTGATATCATAGGTGGGACAGTTTGGAAACCTTCATCATCAACATAAACTTTTTTTCATTTAGATAATGCCTAAATAAAAGAATGCTTTTGGTGGGATTCATCCTCAATATCATCCCATTTTCCATGGATTCCCTACATTTATCTTAGTTTGATGATTTCATCCTGGATCCTTGAGAGACTATCACCATCATCTGGATTTGAATGCCCCTAAACTATGAGATAAGTTTCACGTGAACAATGATATCCAGGCCTGAATTCACACCCCTCCTCATGGACTTGCTTTTGATTCTGTGAATTTAGGAAATTATCCACATGTGTCACTAGTGCCAACTTTTTGGAAGACTCCTCATCCATTGGTGATGACACAACACTAACATGCACATTTCCCCTATCAAGTGGGTATTTTATATCACTAGTAGAAACAACATTAATCTATGTTTCTTTATTATTCAATTTCTTCCTACAAGAAACCTCATAATTCCATTTCAATGAACAAAAAGAGTAAATAACATTCCCTTGAAAATTATCTTTAATGTGACAAAAAAGATGAAAATCTGGATATAAATCATGAAGTATTTTATATTCCAATTTTAAATAGATATCATCATCCAGAGCTGACAAAACAACATTATAAATCAAGGAAGAGCTTAATTCTACATCCACCAGAACCCTAGAATAGTTACCAAATTTGGAAACCTCAATTTTCTTATCTTTTTTAATTGGAATTACCACAGTATAGTCTATATCAAATAAAATCTTAGGATTCCACAAGATCCAATTAAGACCAAAATTTTTGATACAAACATGAACCCTGGAATTTTTTAAATAAAATGTATTAAACCTAAAACCTCATTCTTAAAATCATACCATACCTAGATTTGAAGAGATTAAACCAAATACCCATTCCATACGCTTCATATTCTTTGATGGAAAAATTATATAAAATCAACCCCGACCCATAGTAATACATATCCAATCAGAAAAATTCCTTATAGATGTCAGCCTATGAACTAAATCATAAACTATCCAAAGATTTCTGCCAATATGTAGAACAAGATTAGTAATGATGGAGTGATCAGAAATTTTTAATCTCTTGAGAATAAACTTCTTATTAAAAGTACATGGGCAATGTCTCCCTTTTACACATTTCATTCTGGAATAACATTTTTTTGAACTGCAAAATTCCTAATTTTTGAATCTCTATAATTTTCTACAAGACCAAAATGAGATCATTCATTTTTTCTCCTAGCATCTGCCACATCCGTCAAAAAACCATATTCATTTAACCCAGTCACTGTGCGACCCACCACCACTATAGTTGTTGTTTAGCCGTCCACCACCATAGTACCAGATCGACTCGGTCCACTTTTATATGTGTATAATGTTAAAACAGTATGTTTTGAAATTTCAACATGAATTTTAAATTTATTTTTTAAATATTTTTACAAATAATGGTTTTTAAATGGTTTTTTCATTTAAAAAAATGTTTGAGTTTATTAAGTATTTGTGAAACGTCCATAAGAAAAATGTTTGATTTTTAATTGAGCTTTTAAAAGAGTTTTTTAAGGGAAGAATGGATTCAATTTTTATTCTTGATTGTGTATTGTTATTGATTATAGAATTAATATTGGATATGTTGTATGATTTTTGGTTGGAACACTTGATACCTTAGGTAGGTGGGTAACCGGATGGGTGTTACTCTAGTTAGGAATGAGGCACTACCTATGGGTTATTTTTCAAGGTTCCAGGAACAGCGGATGCTCGTGGGTGGATGTGACCACTTGGATTTTTTTCATTAGCAATGATCAATCCGGGATCAATACAATGATAAACGCTAGCCTCCACAGATCGAATCACAAAAATAGATAAAGAAGAAGAGTAGTCCTGGAACCACAAACTAGGATCGTCACAGGTTGATTATAATTAATTTAATTAATTGAAATGAAGTACCTTTTATGGAATTCTTTCTTCATTGATATTTCCTATCACACTCCGATGTGATTCATCATTGAGTCGCAGAAGCCAAGTATAGAATTCCTCTATCAGTGATCCACACGTGCACCACGTATCTTTGGACGTCACCAAAGGAGTCTCCGGGTACTAGTGTGGAGAAACCTTTGCTTGCGTTTTCTTCCTTAGATTGCCTTAATCCGATGGAGGAGGATCTCCCTCGGTCTTAAGAGAATTTTCCAGAATTGTAGTGCACAACCATTAGGGAAAAGTGATGGGGTTGTGAGGATATTTATAATCAGGTGTGAGGTTATAGAGTTTGGACAATAAATAAATGTGTTACGCTTTTTATTTATTTCATTAACTCTTACTAAAAACCCCCCATGTCGAATCATTAATTCCTTGACATGTTCCCACACTGATTATAATAAATATCATTTAATAAAACAATATTATTTACCTCAAAATCCCGACTGAAAAAACTACACGGCGTGTAATTATAAATACACGACGTGTACTTGTTTTTTCAAAATTAAAACTACACGATGTGTAATCATTAATACATGGTGTGTACTTGTTTTTAATTTCCTTTATAAAATGAGAACTATACGGCATGTAATCATTAATACACAGCGTGTACTTGTTTTCATTTTATTCTTCCTCCAACATTAAAAAGATTTAGGCTTCCTTGAATAATTATTAAACCACATACGGTAATAATATTTATTCTACTTGAGATACTTGGATACACTTAGTGTGTGACCCTCTAGGACTCTTTCTTGTTGGCATTAGGCGGGATTGCCTAAAGTCCAAGATTACTGTCTAGCAATGGGTCAAGGCACCCAAGAGAATGAAGTTCACGCCGCATTGACGTGTCACTTCATATGAATGATTACAGTGTAATTTAATCCCTTTATCTCAATATCTCATCAAGCGGGTTTTATGGCAGTTTCATAAACCTATATGCTTGATCTTTCATTCTTTGACTTCCAGAAATAAACTCATCATGACACCATGGCCATGGAATTTGGGTGAAATTTATATTTCAATCAAAGGGCCGAAGATATCTACTTCCATAAATATAGAAGGGAAAAATCCTTCATCGACTTATCCATTAACAACATGTCATTCATGACGCACCCAACGTACCCTACTTCCCGCCAACTGTCTTCGTGACAGTTTTTGTCAGCAAATCTAAATGTGCGAGTCATGACATGAGTTAATGATAATCTTCCAATCTAAGGACCATTACAGATGCTTGTAGATAGAAATGTTCGATGACACCAAGACATGCAGAATTACTACTGGCAGGTCTGTTCGCATAATCTCCCATATTGGATATTACCAAGTGCGAACTCCATGAGAGAGAGTCTCGTCTTCTTACGAGTACTCACACATGACGGCCTTTATACTATGTTTCCATAGTATGTCATCCAACTGTATAACTTTATTTATGAATATTTTTATAGAATTTCAAGGTTCTCATCATAGCGGGGATCTTCCATGACCTTATTAATGCAACAAATATTCCAGGACATTATTATATTATTTTCATGCATAACAATGAACAATATATAATAAGTTTACATTCATGTAATCAAAGTATAAACAGTTTGTTCTTAGGACACCTACTCTAATAGACTCCCACTTGTACTAGAGCAAATTGCCTACGACTTTTAGTCCACTAGACCTCACACGATGATCATGTTTCTGCTAATTCAAGGATTTAGTCAAGGGGTCCTCCACATTGTCTTCTGTGGAAATGCTACTCACTGCAACTTCACCACTCTGAGAAAAATACCTCAAGATATAATACTTCTGAAGTATGTTCTTTTTCCACTGATGTGACATTGGCTCTTTTACAAGTGCCACCACTGCAGTATTATCACAATAGACTTTGATAGGATCTTTACTGCTAGGTACTACATCTAGATCTTGGACGAAGCTTCGTATCCATACTATTTCTTTAGCTACCTCAAAGGATGTGATATACTCAGACTCTGCTGTAGAATCTGCGGCCACACCTTACTTTGAGCTCTTCCAGCTCACTGAATCTCCTTTCAAACAGAAGATGTATCCAGTCTGCGACTTCATGTCATCTTGATCAGTCTGGAAACTAGCATCTACATATCCTCTGATGACTTGTTCCTCAACTCCTCCATAAACTAGGAACATATCCTTAGTATGCCTCATATACTTAAGGATAGTCTTGACAACCATCAAATGGCGGTCTCCTGGATCAGCTTGATATCTGTCTACCACACTTAATGCGTAAGCAACATCTATCCATGTACATAGCATAGGATACATGACTGGCCCAATCGCGAATGCGTAAGGGATCATTTCCATTTTTTTCTTTCCTCATGTGTCTGAGGACACATTTTCTGGAAAGATGAATTCCATGTGACACTGGCAATAATCCCCTCTTGGACTATTCCATATGGAATATCTTTAGTATCTTGTCAATGTAGGTACTTTGAATTAGGCCTAGAATTCTCTTAGATCTATCACAATGAATCCTGATCCCAAGAATATATCTTGCCTTGCCCAAGTATTTCATAGAGAATCATTTATCCAACCATGCCTTAACTGACTGTAAGACAGGTACTTCGTTTCCAATTAGTAATATGTCATCAACATATACTATTAAGAAAATGATTGTACTTCCACTAAACCTTTTTTAGACAAAAGGCTCATTTTCATTCTTAACAAATCCAAATTTCGTTACGACTTCATCAAAAAAAATGTTCCATGACCTTGATGATTGATTTAATCCATAAATGGATTTCTATAACTTGCATACCTTTTTGGAATCCTATAGAATCACAAACCCTTCAAGTTGTTTCATGTAGAAATCTTCCTGGAGGTTCCTGTTAAGGAATGTTGTTTTGACATCCATTTTCCAAATTTCATAGTCATGGTAAGCGGTAATGGCCAATAGGATTTTTATGGATTTCAGCATCGCAACCGTTGAAAAGGTTTCATCATAGTCAATTCCTTGACGCTGCCTATATCCTTTTGCAACCAGTCATGCTTTATAGGGGCCGGATTGTCTCTCCATGTCCAGTTTCTTCTTGAATACCCATTTATTACCAATAGGATTTACATCAACTAGAGTATCTGCCAAAATCCAGACTTGGTTTTGGTACATGGAATCCATTTCATAATTCATGGCTTCTTTCCACTTGGAAACCTCTGTTCCTTCAACTTCTTCATTGTAGGTAAGAGGATCATCATTTTCAACCAATAATGAGTCACCATCCTCGGTGACAATAAAACCATATCATTCTAGGTCTCTCACCTCCCTCGTGCTCTTACGCTGTTCTTGTGTCTCTGGAACAAATTTTTCTTCCACGGGGCTTTGTGGAATCTATTCTTATACCAACTCTTGTGTATCCTGAGCCTCGACTTGATCGAAGTCTATCTTGCTCCCACTATCTCTTTTGGAGATGTGATCCCTCTCATGGAAAATGGCGTGTCTTTCCACTGTAACCTTTTTATCTGAGGGGTTGTATAGGTAATATCTCCTTGTTTCCCTAGGATATCCTATAAAGGTACACTTTGTGCCTCGGGGTGAAAGTTTGTTACCTGAATAGGCCTTAACAAATGCTTCACTACCCCACACATGTAAATTTGATAACATGTCTTTGCGTCCACTCCATAACTCGTATGGAATACCATTAATCGATTTAGTTGGTACTTGGTTTAGTATGTGTGCTACTTTTTGTAATGCATATTCCCAAAAGGATAATGAAAGACTCACATGACTTGTCATTGATCTCACCATGTCCAACAGGGTGTGTTTCCTCCTTTCACTTACACCATTCCTCTAAGGCGTGTAAGGAGGAGTGAGTTGAGATAGAATCCCAAACTCCCGTAAGAAATAAATGAAGTCCTAATTAAGATATTCTTACCCTTTTTTTGAGCGAAGTTTCTTAATCTTCTTACCAAGATGGTTCTCAACTTTATTATTGTATTCTTTGAACCGATCAAAAGAATCTGACTTATACCTCATTAAGTAAATATATCCATATCTACTAAAATCATCAGTAAAAGTTATGAAGTACAATAACCCACCGCTTGCTTCAACTAGAAATGGTCCACACACATCTGTGTGAACTAATTCTAGAATCTATTTATCCCTTCCACCTTTCCCAATAAATGGGGCTTTGGTCATTTTTCCTTGTAGACACGCATTACATACACCATGTGGTTTTAGTTCGAAAGAATCTAAATACCCATCTTGATGTAACTTTTTAAAACGTTTCTGATTGACATGACCTAGCCGGTTATGCCAAAGTTGGGTGTGGTATGAGTCATGTGAATTAACTTTGTCATTGATTTCCATTACTTGGTTTGTGTAGTATAACACATAAAGAACATTGTATAAATGTACCCTACTAAAAAAAATACTATCTTTATAAAAGTAGTAACATTCATTTCCAAATTTGAAGATGAATCCATCAGTATCTAATATGGATACTGAAATAATGTTTTTGGTTACAGAGGGTACATAATAAAATCCTTTTAATAACAAGACCATCCTAGTAGGCAATGTGAGGTGGTAGTCACCAATAGCTACAACATCGAGTCTGGCTCCGTTGGCTGCTCGCAGATCCACCTCACCTCGGTCAATCTTTCTGAATCTTCCTGGTTCCTGTATTTGGATACATATGTGAGCACCACAAGCAGTATCTAATACCCAATTGGTATAAACAGATAAATTTCATTCGATAACAAATGCAC
This sequence comes from Viscum album, assembly GCA_963277665.1. Taxonomy (NCBI): domain Eukaryota; kingdom Viridiplantae; phylum Streptophyta; class Magnoliopsida; order Santalales; family Viscaceae; genus Viscum; species Viscum album. Next base: position 737,104,723 of record OY728167.1, on the reverse strand, counting down.
CTGAATCTTCCCCTTTCTTCCTTGGCTGGGTGAAGCTTTTCTTCCAGTGGCCCTTCTTGCCACATCCGAAACAAACAGCCTCTTGTTCTCTTTCCTCCCCTTTGATCTTCCTTTTCTTGTAAGGCCTTGAAGAATCTTTGATCCTAATGATCTTCTCCTTCCCTTTCATTTTATTCACCATAAGTACTGAAGGCTGTTCACAATTCATATCATTGTCCACTTGGACAATGAGTATAATAAGATCAGATAGAGACTTCTCAATGTTGTTCATGTTGAAATTTACAAAAAAGTTAGAGAAGATATGTGGGAGTGATGAAAGAATGAGATCGGTACCCAGTTATTTAGGGAGTTTAAACCCTAGAACCTCCAAACGCTCAATGTAGCCAATGATCTTGACTACATGAGGCCCAGATGGGGCACCCTCTCCAATATTTCTCTGAAATAGAGCCTTGGAGATCTCAAACTTTTCATGACTTTCTCTCTCCTGGTATAGACCACAGAGGTGATCGATCATGATATAGGCATCCATGTGTTCATGAGACTTTATGATCTCACTAGACAATGATGACAACATCAAACATTAGACGTCAAGTGCATCACTCAAATGTTGATCATAGACCAAGAAATCTTCATCACTCACCCCTTGGGCAGGAAAATCAGGAAGTGAGGACTCCAGCACGTAAAACTTTTGTTCATGCTGTAGGATAACCCGAAGGTGCCTAAACCATTCTTGAAAGCTACTTCCAATGAAGATATTGTCTTTATCCCGAATTGATCGCAGAGAAAATGTGGTTGAAGAGTTTTTCATTTTGATTCTAAAAATTAAAAGATCAGATTTATCAGTACTTTATTGATTACATTTTATAAGAAATAATAATTTTTTTTAAGTCTCCCACTATTTTATCAAGTCCCAATGGCCCTCACCATTGAACTCGGAATGTCTAGTTGATTTGAAATTATAGTGGCAAGGATCCATATTCCACTTCGAATAACCCCAAAAAGGGTTGGTCAAGCTATTTAAAGGTATTTAGGTAGGAAGGTCTTTTCCAACTGTGAGCTTACAGTTCCTTGATATTTTGAGTGGAATTCCCAATCCTGAAATCCTGACTTGGATTTCCTCAAAAATTGCCTCCATTTTACAACAATTCTAGCAATGGATACTCCTCTTGATGTAAAATTTTTAAGTCAAACTGAAACTTTCATAAGATAATCTTTTATAAAAGTAAGTGTCCCAACAAGGGTTGGTCAAACACATAGGTTTATTGATTCTTTCCCTTAATCAAGCAACAGATGGCTTGGTCTGACTTAATAAGGTATTTGAGGGATTTTAATTCTTTATGTGTAGTTTCGGATTATCACATTCTTGTTAATATTAAGTGATGCTTGCTGAAGTGATTAACCATGTTCTTATAATGTTTACACATAGTCCGGTTTTTATTTTATTCCATCTTTGCATGCTTGTTTATTTCATTAACTATGTGATCGTGACAACACATACATAATAAATAAACCATTAAATCATACATAAATAAAATAAGATGGCATGATCATGAGATTTTATTGGTTATCTTATCTAGTAGTTTTGATAAGATAACCTTAACCTAGTGAAAAACACCTTGAACCCGATGGTTTGTGTTTTGCAGCTCCCACCTATCGACCTTTGTATTTTCATGGGATGTTTTCACCTCAGCTTCAGATTTTGAACCGTCTCCTCTAACTTGGGAGATCCTCCATTACATGGGGTTTACATTAAATAAATCATGGGCACACAGGCCAACGAATTTAAATTAAATAAATTTAAATGAAACCATACACACACAAAGGGTCTTTGGACTAGCTCATGATCATCCATATCATGTAATGACATTTACACATATTTAGTATTCAAATTCTTATAATATTTATATTATTCAAGATAATTCGTGCTTGAATTCAATTAATTATGATCTTATAATTAATCAATTATTTATCATAAATTCCTTTCTGAATTTCCTTGATATTCTTCTCATCCATATTCCTTGTACGGGTCTTTGTACTTTGGAGGAAACCTGGTGAAATTCCATTTTTGGAAAGTAGACGGTGTGTAGGCTATATTACACGGCGTGTAATTGTTTTCACCCTTTATCCAAAGTACACACCGGGGCTTTGGTGTGTTTTCTGCACTTTGGAAATTTTGGAGTACACGGCGTGTAGATTAATCTAACACAGTATGTACTTCCTTGTTATGAGGTTACTGGCCTGGCAATCTCGTGTATGCAGTACGCGACTTCTCCTTGTACATGGTTTCACCTGGCCCGGATCGGACTACACGGCGTGTTTATTCAACATACATGTCGTGTATTCTGGTTTCCACGTGTCGTTCAGTTCTGGTCAAAACAGTGTAATATATACTTAGGTATACTCTATTCACATGGTGTGGTTTGGTGGACCAGTACCGGTTCGTTGAACCTAAGTACACGGCGTGTAGTTTACACTACATGTCGTGTATTCTTGTGTTGTACAGACATAAAGAGCGGCTCCTCCGGATGATTTCCTCGTTTTTATTTTAATTAAAATTAAAATTAAAAGGTTGTTTCTGTGATGTGAATCAAGAAATGAATGAGGAAGAATAGAACTCATTCATTCATATTTATAGAACGATTTATCTTGAATTGAATCAAATATAAATGCGTAAATTATCAACGAAAATTAAATAACTATAATCAACGTTGTAACCTCTCTATGATACCGTTTGAAGGTTCCGGGCACAGCGGAAGCTTGTGGGTGGATGTGCCCACTTGGCCTTTTTGTCATTATCAATGATCAATCTGGAATCAATACGACAATAAACGCCAGACTCCACGGATTGAATCAAAGAAATAGACAAAGAATAAGAATAATCATGGAACCACAAAGTAGTATCATCATAGGTTGATTATAATTAATTTAATTAATTGAAAAGAAGTACCTTTTATGGCATTCTTTCTTCGTTGATATTTCTGATCACGCTCCGATGTGATTCGTCATTGCGTCAAAGAAGCCAAGTGTAGAATTCCTCTAGCGGTGATCCACACATGCACCATGTATCTCTAGACGTCGCCAAAGGAGTCTCTGGGTGCTATCATAGAGAAACCTTTTCTTGAGTTGTCCGCCTTAGATTTCTTTGATCCGATGGAGGAGGGTATCTCTCAGTCTTGAGAGAATTTATCCAGAATTTTTGTGCACAACCATTAGGGAAAAGTGTTGGGGTTGTGAGGATATTTATAATCATGTTGGAGGTTATAGAGTTATGACAATAAATAAACATGTTACATGTTTTATTTATTTCATTAACTCTTATTGAAAAACCCCCATGTCGAATAATTAATTCCTTGACATGCGCCCATGCTGATTATAATAAATATCATTTAATAAAACAATATTATTTCCTCAAAATCCCAACTGAAAAAACTACACGGCGTGTAATTAGAAATAAACGGCATGTACTTGTTTTTCCAAAATGAAAACTACACGACGTGTAATCATTAATACATGGTGTGTACTTGTTTTTCATTTCCTTTCCAAAATGAGAACTACACGACATGTAATCATTAATAAACGACGTGTACTTGTTTTCATTTTATTCTTCCTCCAACATTAAAAATATTTAGGCTTCCTTGAATAATTATTAAACCACATATGGGAATAATCTTTATTCTACTTGAGATACTTGGATACACTTAGTGTGTGACCCTCTAGGCCTATTTCTCATTGGCATTAGGCGGGCTTGCCTATAGTCCAAGATTATTGTCTAGTAATGGGTCAAGGCACCCAAGAGAAAGAAGTTGACGTTGCATTGACGTGTCACCTCATACAAATGCTAACCGTGTAATTTAATCTATTTTTTCTCAATATCTCATCAAGAAGGTTTCATGGAAGTTTCATAAACCTATATGCTTGATCTTTCATTCTTTGACTTCCAGAAATAAACTCGTTGTGAAACCATTGCCATGAAATTTGGGCAACATTTCTATTTCAATCAAAGGGCCCGAGATATCTACTTCCATAAATATGGAAGGTAAAAATCCTTCCTCAACTTATCCATTAACAACATATCATTCATGATGCACCCAACATACCCTACTTCCCGCCAACTATCTTTGTGACTGTTTTCATCAAAAAATCTAAGTGTGCGAGTCATAAAATGAGTTAATGATAATCTTCCGGTCTAAGGACCATTACACACACTCGTAGATAGCAATGTTCGATGACACCAAGACACGCGAAATTACTACTGGCCGATCTATTCTCATAATATCCAATCTTGGATATTACCAAGTGATAACTCCCTGATAGAGAGACTCTTCTTCTTATGAGTACTCACACATTATGGTTTGTATACTATGTTTCCTTTCATAGTATATCATCCAACTGTAGAACTTTATTTAAGAATATTGTTATACCATTTCAAGGTTCTCGTCATAGCGGGGATCTGCCATGACCTTATTAATGCAACAAATATTCTAGGACATTATTATATTATAGTCATGTAGAACAATGAACAATATATAATAATTGTACATTAATGTAATCAATTTTTAAATATTTGGTTCTCAGGACACAAACTCTAACAATTTTGGTTTACTTGAGAGGATTTTGTTGTATTATTTTTCAAGTCAGATATACAACTAGTGTTTTTTGAGGGATTCAGTTATGCTAATATCCTATAGGTTAGTTAACCACCCTATGTGATGTGGATCATGATAGTGTTGTTACATGTTATTTGGAGCTTACTCTCACTTTTACAGATAATGTTGCGATTATGGTTCACTGGCATTGTTTGTCTTTATTGTTTACTTCTTCTGCACTTTATTTTTTATTTTTGCCTTTTTTATATATATGACTTCTATTGTCATTTCATTTATTATTCTAGGTCTTTACTTTTTGGTTTAATTGGTAAAATAAATCTAAAAAGGGGATCCAAAAAGTGTTGGTTTATATGGGTTTGTTTATTAAAAAATATTTGGTAAATGTGTGTGTTTTTTCAGAAATGAGGCGTAGGCTAAGGAAATGATTTTCAATAGATTTTTTTATTTAAAATAAAAAACATTTAATAAATAAATATTTATAAAGTCATATTTAAAACATTTTTTAGTTTTAAATACCATCATTGGAAAATTTCATGTTTAGTTTTCTTAAAAATGTATAAAAAAATATTTTTTAAAATGTATTTCAAACTAGAATATTTTGAGTTTATTTTGGAAAGGAAAAATCTTAGACTCAGTGGTGCTTAACTACTTGGTTTTATGGTTCACACCATGCTCACACCACTTGGTGTTTGTAAGATAAGTGACTTTGTAGTTTCGTAATTTTATTTTTGGAATGGGATTTGATTTTGGATGGATTGTGACCTCAGGTAACGTGGGATAGTTATCTAGGTATGTTATTATTTATTTTAAGTGTTTTAGAATCTTATTTCACATTTTAAATTTCATAATTTAAGTAATTTTTATTGGTGTCACACTATATATGTGGAGGTTGCAGGGTAACAAGGTGTTATTTTGGTTGAGGGCATTCAAGGGTGAGGAGAGGAATTTATTTTCGAATCTATTATATCTACTACTTTTCTAAAACTTTTTATCTTATTTATTATACTTATTTAATTTTACATGGTATGTCCTACTCATATATGGATCATGTCGGAATTTTAGTATAATTATGTTACTTATTAAATCATGTTTATCTAGGTTAAATCATACCTAATTATTAATTTAGATGCTTATGATTTTTTTCATAATCCCATGGAGATCAAATACTCACCTCCAGTAAGTGTCAAACTGGTTCGGGTACCATTTTGGGTGTCACCATGGGTTAGGTTGTTACAAATGATATTAGAGCCTAGGTTTCTTAAGGGGAACTAGGTTTCAAGGTTTCCTTGTTTTATTTAGGTGTTTCTAATGGATGGAGGTAGGATTGTTGGAACTCAAAAGGTAGGAGTGAGAAGAGAGTTATCAAAACTTAATCATTCTGAACTTTGAGTCCCCATGGGAGGTTGGGTTTCATTTATTGAGTTGTAATTTTGTTTTGTTCGTATTTATTTTTTATGGATTTATCAAGTTTTGGTATGAAATAGTAGTTGATCTGGCGATACACAGTGAGATCACATGACTTGGTAACCCTTAAGGAGATTGTGTAATTGGTTATTTATTACTATTAGTGATGTTTTTTGTTTGGTAAATGGAACACCAATCCATGCATCCAATTCATACATGGTCATTATTCCCATTTAAGGGGCCATATCTTGCATTATGTTGATAAATGGTTTTTTTATTTTTGATTGATAAATCTATTTTTAGAATTTTAATATTGTTTTCAAGTAAATATATATGGTTTTTAAATGGAAATATTAAATTTTAAATGGTTTTTAAATGTTATTTGAAAGAAAATTTTGGTTTAAAATTACTTTAATGGGAGGGATGTGGGTTTTAAAGGTAGGGTTTTTCTTAAATTTTTCAAATTTTTGTGTTTGGAGAAATTTTTATGGGAGGTATTATGTTATATTTTTGTATTGAGAAACATGGTTTTAAATAAATAATTTGGTTTTGAAATTATTATGGATGTTTTCTAAGTAAGTTAATGATGAGATCAAATTTTAGGAATGTAAAAAAGTTTTCAATTGAGAAACTAGATAGTTTAAAAAGAGTTTTTGAATGAGGATTTAATATTTAAAATTTTGAATTTTTGGTTTTGAAATGGTTCATAGGGGGTATTTATTATATTTAATGTTGTGATTCACTTGAAATTATTATTTTGAATTGAGATTTAATTTTGGATGAGGGTGGTTGTTATTTTGGATGTGATTAGATTGGGTCTTATTTCTCTCCATTCTATTGAAATTTTCCCTCCCAGGAAGTTCGTGATCATTATCGTGTTGGGGTGATCATCTATTTTAGGGGATTATTCAATTGGGTTTTTGAGATAATTTTCTTTTCAGGTGTGACTCATTGGGTTTTTTTAATATTTTTTTCAATAAATGCACTACTTTTGGGGTGATTCTTCTCGGATGTGATCCCTTAGATCCTTTAAATTTTTATTCTTATTAATTGAGGTTCTTTTTGGTTTACTCATGACCTATTGGAATGGAAAAGTCATTTGGATTTTTAAGTGAATTTGTAATTAGTGATTTTTATTTCATTCCCTTGATTAAGGGTAAGACCTTGGGTGTGATTCAGGTACCTAGGATGGATGTTGTACCAGTTGATATTATGAACTGAATAGTATCATTTTTATTTTATAATATCATCGTGATTGGTTTCCCAGGTATGATTTCCTAGGTTAGAACTTATTTATTCTTGACCCAAGATTCAAACCCATGTTATTGAAGAGTCATGTCCATTTTTTATACCTCCTCACTTTTCATTTATTATTGGGAGGGTGTTGATGAGTGGATTGATAGTCATTTGTCTTGGTATTTTTTTTCTTTTGGTAATTCTACCAAGGTCATGTTCTGTTTGGGATTCTCAATGCTTTTTTCCCATTTATATAAGTAAGTGATTTTGGAATTATGAATTGTGTTTTTTATAGGTATCCCAGTTGATATCTTTTAGGTGGTGATCTCTTCTTGCATTATTTTTAGTTTGGGGTTCAATTTTTGGCTCATGGAAATGCTTTTATTATTTGTATCCACCATTCTAGTTGAGTTATTAAATAGTGGGGAGACCCACTATGGGTCTCCATTTTTTAATTTCCCTATTAGTTCTTAGGTGTGAGTTATTCTTCATGAATTTAGAGTTTATTTTATCTTTTGGAGATTCCACTAGTGTACTGAGCTAATTTTAGATTCAAGTATCTCTAAGATCATGTCATTGCTTCTCTTTATTTTCCATTTAAATTTCTTCTTAGAGTCTCTTTCCCGAGTTTAGTGTATTTCTGGGGGAAGAAATTACAATGGTCGAGAAGGTTGTGACACAATGATTTTAAATTTACTAATTTATTTATTTATTTTTTTTCATTTTTTTTCTCTTTAGTTTTTGGCCTGGACATTTTAAATTTTTGAAACTTTTATAGAATTTTTCCTACTGTACGGTTAGTGAAAGGTTAGTGAAAACCATTTGGAAATAATGAAAGTAAAGTTTTCAATTTACAAAGGAATTTTTCAAGATTTTCACATGGTTTGTATACCCATGAAAGCCAACTATACTAGTTCCATTTGTTCTAAGTGAAGTTGGGTAAACCATGTGACAATAGTGCGATATGCCCATGTTTTTAAAATTTTAGAATTTATGAAAAATTCCTTCCACCTATTCCCCTAATCCATGACTGCCCCTCCCCCACTCCCCCATGAACAATGTCAAATGAGTCCCATACCTTAGGGACCACTATTTTTCTCCTCTATAATTATTGGGTGTTTCACATCACAATTTAAAGAATATATTAGTATTGGTGAGTCTCCTTCCTCTTATCTTTCTCCTCCCTTGACTTTATTCATGGTTTTTCTCTCTCCACTTTCTGATGCACCCTTTGTTGAATCCTATATGGGTTCATATCTAAATTTCTTGTGATTTTGGTTTCATGTGGTATACGATCTTTACTTGGGGACTTCCTCTTTCTATTGTTTGAGGATTCGAATAATCTATTCTAGACCTAGGTAACTGTTTTCATGTTTTTTATTTTCCATAATATGATGCATATTCATGGGTGTTTTAAATTTATTTCTTTAAAAATTAGAAAAGATATTTTCTTTTATTTATATTTAAATATGCATGTTTCTCAATATATTTAAGTGATTACAAGTGATTTTCAAATGAGTTATTATAAACTTTACCCTATTTTATCTACACTTAAGGGATAAATTATTATTTGATAAATAAAAAATTTATGACCATTTTAAAAGAGTAATTGGGTGTTTAAATATTATTTTAGTTTATTTATGTAACTTTATTGGGTTACATGTAAGTACAAGGGATTATTGAAGTGGGATTTTCCTTGTTTTATAAGCTTTATTAAGTTAAAAGATTTTATCCATATATTCTTTATTTATGTTTGATGTTACAGATTCTCCTTATTATGTTTGGTTATTATAGAAAAATTTATGGGTGTATATATATAGATGTGTATATATTCATATAATTTTATGTGAATCTGTTCATTAAAAGATTTTTATAAATATATATGTAATTACATATGTGTATAAAGTAATTAAGAGATTTTTTTTAATTTTAAATGTATTTTTAAATTTAGTTTTAAAATATGTTTCCAAATAAGGTTTTTAAAATAGTTTTATTTTCATTTTAAAATAGGATTGATATTATTAAGAGTTTGTGAAATGGCCTTAAGAAAAATAATTGTGCCTTAAAAATTGTTTTGAAATAAAGAATGATTTCAACATTTATTATTGATTGTGGGATAATATTATTTATGGAATTAATGTTGGATATATTTCATGTTTTGAGTTTGGAACATGGGAGACCATAGGTAGGTGGGTAACCAGACATGTGCTTCTTTATTTAGTTACAAGGTGCTAGATAGGGGTTATTCTAGTGTCCTCAAGAGGCCTAGGATGTATTATTTTTTAGGTCACATATCCTGATAGTATTATATGAGTAATTCAGTTACCTTTGGAACCTATAGGATAGAGATACTCTCCATGTTATGTGGATTATGCTTGTGTTGTTACATGTTATTTTATGTTCCACCCTTGTTTATTTTAATTGTTCATTTTTTCTACAGTTTAGTTTTATTTCAGTATTTTTTATTTTTATTACCTCTATTGTAATTTTATTTATTATTTTTGGGTTTTTCTTTTTAGTTTCATTTCAAAATACAATCTAAAAATTGTATTGAAAAAGGGTTGGTTTACACGGGTTGATTTATTGGAAAAGGATTCCTAAATGTGTGTCTTTTTCATAAATAGGTATTAGGTCGAGGAAATTATTTTTAAGTAATTTTTTCATTTGAAAAAAAATAAATGATTTAATAAAGGATTCAAAATGATTCTTTAAAAAAGTTTTGGGTTTTAAAAATTGTCACTAGAAAAGATCATGGTTGGTTTTCTTAAAAAGTTATTAAATATATTTTCTAAATTTACTTCAAACTAGCATTTTTTTTTATTTTTCAATATAAAATAATGGAATATGAGGTTATTAATAAGCCATCGATCAAAATCCGCACCCACACCACTCAGCATTTGAATACTGGGTGGATTTATAGGTTCTAGCATTGATTCTCAAAATAGGATCCAGGTTTGGATAGATCATGATCTCAAGTCACATAGGATAGTTATCCAAGAATTTCAATGATTATTTTTAGTGTTTTAGTTGATTAGGCCACATATTATATTTCTTTATTTCAGTTATGGTTATTGGAAGAACACTATATCTATGGAGGTTTTAGTGGAATTAATGGTTGTTTCACTTGAGGGCATTAGAGATTGAGTTGGGAAATTTATTTTGGCATATGTTATATCTGATGCTTGTTTAGAATTGTTTATATTGTTTATTATCCTTCTTTAATTTTTTGTGGACATGTGACTTATGGTAGGGTCATGTCAGTAAGATTTTGGATGCCCTCGGGTCAGTTGAAAGCCAAGTCAGGTGCTGGTTTAGGTGGCTGTCTGGTTCGGGTTATTACAAATGGTATCAAGGCCTAAGTTTCTTAAGGGGGCCTAGGTTTCAAGGATCCCTTTGTTATTTGGGTGTTTCTAGTGGATGGAGGTAGAAATTTTGAGACCTAATAGGTATGAGTGGGGAGAGTTTCGTGATCTCTTACTCATTCTGAACCTCGATTCACCATGGGATGTTGTGTATTAATTCTCAGTTTGTGGTTTGGTAATTTTTGGGTTTATGATATATGGATTTATCATGTTTTGGGATGAAAAGGGAGTTGAGATAATTTTATATGGTGATCTCCCTTGGCTTGGTAACCAATGTGTAGCACACTTATATGGTTCTTTATTACTCTTAGTGATGGTTTTATGATTGTAATGTGGTCCATCAAGACATGCATCCAATTCATCCATGGTCACTAGTCCTATTTAAGTGGCCTTATATTTCATGATGTTGAGTAATGTGATTTTTATTAATGTTTGATAAAGATATTTTGGATATTAATATGGTTTTCAATTAAATATTTAAGGTTTTATAATGGAAATATACATTTTGAAATGGGTTTTAAATAGTTTTTGAAAGTAATTTTTTTGTTTAAAATGGATTTAAAGGGGGACTTTCGAATTTAAATGTGATCATTGATTTTAAATTTTTAAAATGGTTTTTTCAGTTTTGAAAATGTTTTATGGGACAAATTATTTTGTATTTTGTTATTGGAAAACATAGTTTTAGTTAAAGAAGTTCATTTTTTATATTATTATGGATGTTTTTTGAGTAAGTTAAAAATGAAATTCAAGTTTGGTAATTTATAAATGTTTTCAACATATAAAATGGATTGGTTTTAAAGGGGTTTTTGAATATGGATTTAAACTTTCAAAATTTTAATTTTTGGTTTTGAAATGGTTAAAATGGTGACTTTAAATTTTTTAATGTTGTGGCTCCCATGAAACACTTATTTTTAAAAAAGACATAATTTTGGATGAGGTTCGTTATTGTTTTGGATGTGATTGGTTTATGTCTTGTTTCTCTCCCTTATATTGAAAGTATACCTCCCATGAAGTTTATGAGTATTTCCAGGTTTAGGTGATCATCTATTTTAGGTATGTATTCAACCATGTTTTTTATGTAATTATCTTTTTGGGAGTGACTCATTAGGTTTTGTTTCAATTTTTTTTGTAAATTCATTACTTTTGGGGATATTATTTTTACGTATACTTCCTAATATCCTTTCTTAGTTTCTTCTTTTTAATTGAGTTGATTTTGGGTTCCTTGTGTCTTTTTTGGAATTTATAGGTCCTTAAAATTTTTAAAAGAATTTATTGTCAGTGAGGATGATTTCAGTCCCTTGTTTATGGTGGAAGGCCTTGGGTGTTCTTTGGGTACTTAAGATGGATTCTAAATCAGTTTAGATTACGCACTGACTAGTGTCCATTTGGTTTTAAGGGATCACTATGATTGGTTTCCCATGCATGAGGACCTAGGTTACCATTTATTTATTTGTGAACCAAGGTTTGAACCAATGTTGTTAAAGAGGCATGCTCATGGTTGACACCTCCTCCCATTTCATTCCTATTTTGGAGGTTTTTGGTGAGTGACTTTATAATCCTTTGTCTTTGGATTTTTTCTTTTTGGAGTACTATTAATGCTGGGTTCTTTTGGGATACTCAATGCTTTGTGTCCATTTGGATAAGTAAGTGCTTTATGGAATTATGAATTTTGTTTTTTCTGAATGATTGAGATATTTTGGGTTGGGATTTCTTCTTTCATTCTTTTAGATTGAGGGTTCAGGTTTTAGATCATGGAAAATCTTTTATTTTTTTAATCCACCATGCTAGTTGAGTTATAAAATGGTGGGGAGACCCACTACGGGTCTCTATTTCATGATTTCATTATTAGAATTAATGTTTGATTTTTTTTCTTTGAGGATTTATATACTATTGGATCTTTTAAAGATTCCACTAATTTAATTAGTTAAATTTGTTTTTGGTTATCTCAGAGATCATTTCATATCTTATCATTTTCTTTATTTTTTTATTTTTTTATTGGAGCCTCATTCTCGATTTAGGTGGATTTCTAGGATAAGAAATCATTATAGTGGGGAGGATTTTGAGTCCATGATTTTGAATCTATTTATTTATTGATTTATTAAAATTTTTCTATTGAGTTTTGGGCATTATCCTTTCAAATTTTTGAAATATTTTAGGAATATCTCATATTACATGGTTAGTGAATGGTTAGTGGAAACTATGTGGAGACCTTGTAACTTGGGTCAGCAGTTTACGAAGGTATTTTTCATGGTTTGTTCTTAGTTTGTCTAATAATTAAATACAACCATTTGGGTTCACTGTATGCCCTGTTAAGGGGCATGGTTGGTGCACAGATTAGGTAAAATGTACGACGACCGTGTGATACATCCAGGTTTTTAAAATTTGGAAATTTATTAAAAATATAAACCTATTTTCCACATAAATCATGAACTCCCCTCCCCATATCCATCTTGTATGATGTCGTCCAATTCCCCTCCATTAGGTGCCCCCTCTTTTTCTTCTCTCTTATTCTTGGGCATTTCATTTCATGATTTCAAGTGGAAATAAGTTTGGGTGAGTCTCATTCCTTATCTCCTTCTCCTCTCTCCCCTTTCTTCTTAGTTTTTCTTTCTCCTCTTACTTTACACACCCTAATAAAAACCCTATGTGAGTTATAATCCTAATTTAATGTAATTTTGGTTTCTTATTGTGTATGATCTTCTCTTAGGGCCTTCCTTTTTTTATTGAGTATTGATATCTTCTGCGCTATCCAAAGTTATGTGTTTCTATGTTTTATATTTTCCCTAATATGTTGAATATTCTTGATTATTTTAACTTGATTAATTAAAAAATTATAAATTCTATCTAGGTTTATTCAGGTTTAAATAATCATGATTCTTAATGTTTTTATGTGATTAAAAGTGATTTTAGGATGTATTCTTAGGCACTTTTCCATCTTTTATATCTTCACTCAAGGAATAATTTTTTTTTGATTAATAAAATATTTATGGTAGTCTTAAAAGTGAAATTATGTGTTTAATAATTATTTTATCTTCTTTATGGAACCTTATTAGGTGGAAAATGAGTTCAATGTATTATTTAATTATGGTTTCCCTTTCTTGGGAAACTTTATAAGGTTTAATGATTTTATCATTGTGTTCTTTATTTATGTTTTATGTTATCAGTTCCCCATATTATTTTTGGTTCTTATACAAATATTTATAGTGTGTTTATATATATATATACATGTGTACATGTTCACATAAGGATATGAGAATATGTACATTAAAAGATGTCTATAAATATATATATATGTAATTTTATATGTGTATGATGTGAAAATGTGATGTTTTGAAATTTCAACTCAATGTTTAACTTTATATTTTAAATATGTTTTAAAATAAGGGTTTTTAAATGATTTTGTTTAAATTTAAAAATAGGTTTCAACTTTTTATGTATTTTTTAAATGGACCTAAAAAAATGTCTAATTTTTAATTGATCTTTCAAAAGAGGTTTTGAAAGGAGGCATGGTTTCAATTTGTATTCTTGATTTTGGGTTTTAAATTTTTATTGAATAAATATTGGATATATTTTATGCTTTTTTTTGGTTCATGGAAATACCATAGGTAGGTGGCTAACCAGATGGGTATTTCTCTAGTTAGGAATGAAGTTCTAGATAAGGGTCATTTTGGTGTCCTTCAGAGGCCTGGGTTATATTATTTGGAATTTCACATAGTCATCCAGTGGTCCATGATTGAGTAAATTATATTTGGAACCTATAGGTTGGAGATCCTCCCCATGTGATGTTCATTATGCTTGTGATGTTACATATTATCCAGTGACCACTCTCACTTTTAGGGATGATGTTTTGATTATGGTTTACTTCCCTTTTATATCTTTATTATTTACTACTTCTTCAATTTAGTTTTTATTTTGAACTTTTTTATACATATTACTTCTATTTTTGTTTTGTTTATTATTCTACGTTTTACCTTTTTAGTTTCATTTTGAAAATTAAGCTAAAAAGGGGGTTCAAAAGGGTTGGTTTACACTGGTTGGCTTATTGAAAAAGTATTTATAAATGTTTTTTTAAATAAATGAGGTTTAGGCTGATAAAATGATTTTAAACTGATTTATTCCATTCAAAGAAAAAAAAATATATGATTAATAAAGGTTTATAAATTATTATTTAAAATAGTTTTTGGTTATGAAGACCTTAATTAGAAAATTTCATGCTTGGTTTTCATAAAAAGGGAAGATCCTTGAATACTCTATTGTGTGTGACCCTCTAGGCCCTTATTTCGAAATCCATGAATAGTATTCACAGACCAAGAGCGGTATCTAGAAACCCATCATGGCCCCTGAAGAAATAAGGATTGTCACAGCAGCGACAACCAACCTACGAACACGCACTGTGTAATATAATCTCTTTGTCTATAATATCTCATAAAGCAGGATGCACTCACGTGTCATCTCCCTTTTATTGCTTTATAGTTTTTTGATTTAACTAGAAGGATTTACCCTTGACTACCATGGCCATGGTCTTATAAAGGTACTTCCATCCATATCAACATGGTCGGAGATATATTACTTCCATAACTCGGAAGCGACAAATCCTTTCTTGACCATTCAACCAATGTCATGCCACCAATGATGCACCCGACACAAACTACCTCGCCATGACGTCATTGCCATGGATTTTTTCTTGCATCAAAGTATGTAATCAAGTGACATACATTGGTAATGATCTCAAGTCAGGAGACCATTACACATGATCGTATATAGGAACATCCAATGACACCCAAAACATGTGGAGTTCCTATTGGCGGGTCATTCCTCAGGATCTCACTTCTAGAGATCACCAAGTGCGAACTTCATGAGAATAAGTCTCAATGATTATGAGCCCCCAGCACATGATGGTCATACATCTACTGTGTCCAATCAGTAAGATGTATCTAGACCATAGAACATATATTTAAGATTAATGTCATAGTATCTAGAGGTTCTCATTATAGCATGGGAACTGCTATAACCTTTCGATACGACAATTAATCTTTGAACATTACCATTTCAATAGTGGACGCAGAAAAGTCTACACTATAATGGTAAGATGACATCATGCATAGTTACTGTATACATAATATGGTAATCAAAAGCACTGAATAGTTGGGTCTAGGGCACCCACTATTTCAACACTTCCACTTGCACTAGAGCCAACTTGCTAACTAAACTTGTTAGCTACTCACATGATGAACGTCATGTTTCTACTGAGTGATGGCTTTAGATACTAGGTCTTCCACGGTTCCTCCGCATGGCTATTCTGCTATAGTGACCTCATCTCTTTGATTAAAACTTTTATAGAGATGGTATTCCGAGTATATACCTTTTTGACCACTGTCATAACTTGACATCTTGGCTAGTAAGAATATCATAATCTATATTGTGATAATACTTTTCTCACCAGGTGCGATTCCAAGAACTGGAACAAATCATTGCATTTAACTTCTTCTTATATATCTTAGAAGCTGCAATGTACTCGGTCTTGTAGATATGTCCACCACAGGCTTATATGAGCTTGAATCGCTCGTCTAATTTAGCCTAACCACAATACTGGATCACATTGATCTACAAAAGACTAGTTTTTATCCCCAAAAACTAGTATCCTTTCTTCTCCACTTACCAGGTACAAATATTTTGTACTTGCCGAAGTACAATTAGATTGTTCTGACTGCATCCCTTGCAGTGCTCCTGGATATGACTGATATTTTCCTATTGTAAAATATACCTTGGCAATATCGGTTCTTGTATATATCATGGTATACGTGATTGATCCATCGCTCCTACATATGGATTTCAACTCACTGCATTTATCTCTTCCCATGTCACGGACAAGTCAACATTGAGAGATTATTCCCTATGACATAGGCAATAATTCATCTCTTTAATTGTTTCAACATGTATTTTTCAATACAATGTCACTATATGTAAGATTGACTAGGACTAAGCACCCTATAGATCTACCTGAGTAGATCCTATTCCCTAGAACTTAGGTTGCTACTTTAAGTCAATCATTGGAGAGTAAATTTTATTTTGGTCTTAACTACTTGTAAGAACAATGTTTGTTTTGCATATGTTTCCAAACATATTTCTTTAGAAAACATTGATGCTCCCACTAACCTCACATAGACACATGCAAAACATTTCAGCAAAAGTAGTTTCTATGATCATGTTTCTTACTTTAATCTTAAACCGGATTTTAGTAACTTGCAACCTTTATTAGCATTTTGTGATGTGACCATCCCTTTCTGGTTGCGTCGTATAGACACCATCCACAATTGGTGGTCATGACATCCAATGCTAAATATATTTATCATAGATTTATCTATGATAAGTAAAATTCTAACGGATTTATGCATAAAAACTTGGTGAAACCAATCGGGCCTTATTGGTACTAAGTTCGTACCATCCATGTATCAACTCACTTGAATACTCACCGCAATATTCAAAATAATATCCCCTTTTCACTTTGATACATGGAATCCATTAATTGAATTTTAGTTGGTCTGATCAATTTTAGCTAATTGCCATATACTGCTTAATTGTAGGAAATATTATTCACATTGAATAATAGTTTACCGACCGCGGTGAATATAAAAACCATCACCATGGTTTTATCCTCCCTACGCAGTATGTGTCTTTGGAACATACTTTGTTCCACATGCGCTTGTGGAACTAGTTACTATGCCAACTACTTGTGAATTTTGAGCATTGACTAAACACAAGTCAATATAGCTCCCACTATCTCTAATATAGATGTGCAACCTTAAATAGAAGTGTAGTCTATTTCTTGACTACCTACTCTTCTATCTTAGGGATTTATGTAACATCCTAAACAACTGTTAGGATTATTACACTAAATGCACAATGTGTCTATCTTGACGCTAGTTTTTTTATGTCCTAACAAACTTTTTGCATCCAAACACATGTTCTTATGACATAATGGGTTTACATAATACTATGACTTGTATAATATCTATTTGTCATTATAGTTGGCATATGGTTATGGGATATCACTATTATTTGCAATGCATTTCATGAAATATAATGGAAGTTTCTGCTAGTTCCAACATTGATATTACTTACATCAATACATTGATGTATAAAATGTGCATTTAGGAATTACTCCACGCTACATTTTGTTAATCAATGTTGATATGTAAGACTTCATCATCAATCCTCCCCATTAAAATCAATGTCGTGATGTCGATAAGGTAATGTGCGTTTAGGAATTGCTCCACGCTACATTATCATGATGGATGAATTCTTGGTCGAGATATTCTTCGGTATCACAATCCGAAGCAACTCATATCTCCTGACCATGAAAATAAATCACTTCGATATTCATTAATAACTTAAAATAATCTTATGAAGTATATATACCTCTAGCATATACTTGGAATAGTTCACACTTTTTTGTTGAACTATTTCCAAAAGCTTTGTGACGTACCTTTATTTCTAAAGGATCCTTTGTCCAAACTAAATACATCGATAATACCATTAGTATTTAGCTGTGCCGAGCCTAAATACCATACTTGGTATATTCATGATGTCCATCTTTAGTATTACTTGACAAATAAGTATCCTGTCACAAGTGGGTATAAGTCTTACATTTATATTCATCACTAATTGCCTATGATTCATGTATTACTGAACTAATGATTGAGTTTACCAAACACAACATTCATTTCCGAAGCTGAAAAAATGTCTCCTTGCGTCCAAGGACACATGAGATTAATGTTTGTGGTTATACTCAACAATAGTTCAACATGAATCTTTTACTTGGCAATTAAAGAAGTCGTGTACTTCTCACCACTACCCTAGGTATCAACCTTTCACAGCCTATTTGGAGAATACACCTGAATTCAAGTAAGGTTTCTATACTAACTTGTTTATCGTATTAGAATACACACATGTTACCAGCATATTGTATTTAATATCCAAGTAGTAAAAGGAAACATCACATTGATGAATATACCTGATGTGGAAGCGGAAACTTGCTTCTTTAAATCAGTTCATTGCTTTTAAACTTCTGTAGCATTATTTTATAATATGAAATGCATATAACCATTGTTAATACCTCATTAATTGAAGGACGTCACAAATGTGTCATTGACATTAAATGCCTTTGACCTTTTCACATTGTCTTTCAATTTATCCACCATAAGAATTAAAGCTTAATTGTCTTTTATTCTTATTCACTTGGCGAACCTTACCTAGATAGGCAATGAAGCATTTACTCAATATTTGTTCATTTTGTAACTTAAAAAGATACTTGAGTAATGTGGAAAAAATGATATTTAAAGATCATGATCAATCTTTAAATTTACACATGCCGGTGTAAACTTCGCCTTATTCATATCATTGCTTCACTTTCTCCTTGCAAACATCTCAGAGATGATACTTTATGTTATATCATCTATGTCCTGGTGTAGCGACCGCAACTGACACCGGACATTGATGAAAGCATAATGATATAACTATCATATGCTTAGTACATTAGTCTCCTGTAAGCATTTTTACCTTCGCTTCTTGAGGTAGTTTAACAGTGTTGGGGACACTGACACCTTGAGTTTCCTATATCATAGTACTATGCACACATGCCTATACTATTCATGGATACTTGTGTCAGTGTGGACATTTACTTTGTCCAATATTTATCGCAATTTTAATCTTCTGGTTTAACTTGCCATTTTTCTACAAAAATAAATTTTAGCAGATAAGTGCCTTTTATCTGGATTACTGGTTTAGATATTTTGATTAATTACTTAAATCATTTAATGTCTCCCACTATTTTATCGGATTCTAGGAACCCTCTGTGCTAGAATCAGAATAATTTGTCACTTGAGTATTCTAGTGGCAAGGATCCCGGAACCACCCCTCATAGTCTACAAGCTAAGGCTACGCCACTACTTGGAGGGTTCTAGGTAGGCTTTTGGCTGGCCGACCGCTTTAACTTGCGGTTCATTGATCTGTTGAGTGAAGTCCCAGCTTCTTAAAATCAAAATTTTATTTACTCAACGCTTGCGTCTAAAATGATAGAAAGTTATCTAGGGCTAATCCTTACTATCACTTTAGTTAAGTTGACCCATCATTCTTATAAGGACTCCCCAGTAGTAAGAGGCACCCTCAGCTAAGGCATGAACCAGAACCTCAAACAGCTAGTTTTGTCCAAATTTGAATGACAGAAGGCTGTTTAGACTTAATATATCATTGAGGGTTTTATTATTGTTAGTGTGACGAAAGAAATAATTTTCTAATTTTATTATAATGTATTATGTGATCGCAATCACAACTGACTGTGCAACAAATAGAAATTTCATCGCATCACTGTTCATTTTATCTTGCATGCTTGTTTATTATTATTCTATGTGATCGCATAATAAATTACACATGCACAAAAATAATAAACCATGCAGAAATAAAATGAACCCCTGATCATGAGCCGGTACTATTGGTTGATCCGTTGAGTGAATAACGGACCAACCGAAATCCTAGGGGTAAGTACCTTTTAGTCACGTGGCTTGCAACTTGAATAGAAATTTCTGCTCATCCAATGCAACCAACTCCTGTCTGGTGTGTCACCGTCACTTGGCACGAAATGTGTCATTGTTCGTCTCGTAATTACACAATTATACTCGCACACCGGCGAGGGGGTCTTAGGAGTAAAAATGTACAACTCAGATAAGTGGACACACAGGCCCTTATACATATAATGACCCTTGAGACGACACACAGATCATCTTTTATTTAATTAAAATAATTATTACAAATCATTGCAATAAATAAATAAATAAATAAATAAAAGCACCATACAAGCATCGGTCGGTCCACGGCTTATGACCAGTATACGCATTAACTCACATATAGAAACTAAACGCAGAATAAAAATTAAACTTGCATTAAAAATAAACATGAGGGAATTTTAATTGAATTAAAAATTTCACTCTAATTTTTAATCCAATATTTACGTCATTCGGTCCAAATTTAATTAATTTAATTTTAAAACTAAAATTTAATTTATTAACAAAATTTAATTTATTAGCAAATAAATTAATTACGTCGCTTTAATTTAAACCAAAGTTAATATTTAATTAATTTAATTCTGAACCGAAATTAAATTAATTAATTTAATTAACTTCTGATTCAAATATAATTACCCGATCCTCATTTACCCTGAGCAGGGCATGTGCGGGTCGTGGCGAACCTATGCAGGCCCATCTCGGGTAGCGCCGACCCCGTGTGGGGTTGTTCTAGACCGAGCAGGCCCGCCCACGCTCATATCTGGCTGGGCTGGTCATCTGGCATGACAAAACAAACAAAAACACACACCCGCAACATGGGTTACCTCACGGTTCTGGAAACGTGTGGCCCTGGCCGCTTGGTTTTCTGACTGCTACACCTGTTGTGCGCCCGGAGAGGGGCGGAGGTAGCCAAGTCGCAGCAACCGAGAGGTGGTGGGAGGCCGTCGGCCGAGGTCCCAGACCGCGACCGTCCTAGGCGGAAGTGAAAGGAGGTGGCCTCCTTGGTCCACGACGGGGTAGGGGACGACCGAGGGAGCACCGGCCATGCATGGTGTCGTCGCGGATCTGGTGCACAACAGTAGGACAGGGAGAGCAGGGGAGGGTGGCAGCCGCCTATGGCTGGTCCTGGTGCGTTGCATATATTGCAGCATGTCTGCGGGTAGACAGAGGAGATCACGGGGAGGCCCTACTGTGTGCCACTGTGCCTAGGGAAGAAGGAGTCGGCCTTCTGATGGCGCCGACTTGGTGCGGTCAAGAGTTTCCGCTACGATGAGGTAGAAAGAGGCGGCGACTTGGGAAGTCAGGTGGTGTACAGGGGGAATGCACGGTGCAGCGAGGAGGAGGCGCCTGGATGGTGCGCTGCTGCTGCGGCAGAAGGGAGGAGGGCCTCCGGGGTGGAAGCAGGCTGCAGTGGTGCGATGCTGGTTCGCGGGGAAGAGAGGTGTCACCGCGCATGAACAGGCCGTCACCCCCCTTTTTTATTTTAAACAAGACCTAAAATAAGGTCTTCCTACTTTTTTTATTTTAACAAGACCCAAAAGAAGGTCTTCTTCCCCATTAAATATTTTTTCCAAATCCTATATTAAGCTTTGGAAAAATAATAATAATATTATAATAATATTATTATTATAACAATATCAATATTATTATGATAATAAGAACAAATAATTTTATTATTATAATAATAATATAATTAATTTTTAATAAATTAATATCAAAACCAAATTGATTTTCTGGTGAGTATTTTGTACCGGAAATCAATCTTCAATCTGAATTTGAAACTTCGGATGACTGCAGACTGACCATCCGATATCTGATTCGGATTCCGTCTGCGGCGTTGGGACCGTTTTGACACCCTCTTTACATTTTAATGAAAATTAAATTTTTCTTGGCTTAAAATCAACACGCGTCGCTCTGATACCACTTGTTGGAGCCGGGCATGCAGCAGAAGCCCCAAATAGGTGGGTTTTAAAAATTATCCACCGATGTTCGGCGTGAACTTGCCGACGTTGGTGAAGAGCAGCCCGGTCAAAGCCGAGGACCACGCGTGAAGTGTTTTAAGCACAAACATAAACCGTAAAATACTTGGTTTAAATCCGAAGCCACACAGGATGTCTGCTCGTCATTGGAAATCGCTGCTCGAAGAATCTGAAGTCGAATTCCTATAGATTGTCCACACGCGAGCGCCATTCTTCGTAGTCCGGGTGCTAGTGCGGAATACCGACGATGCCTTCGACATTCCAACAATCACTGCATCACTTCGCTAGTGATTCCTGAGAGAGAGCTCCATCCGAGCTCCTTGGATCCAAAGCATCTCTCTCTAGAGTGTGGGAGAGAGAAGAGGAGAGATAAGCTCCATGAATAGTGTTTGGAAAATGCCCCTCCTCTTCTATTTATAGTGCACAATTAAAATACCCAGTATCGTCTCACCGACCCCCGAATACTTAAGGCACTATCAATGACATTTATGACTACTACACTGAGTCATAAATATTATTATCATTTATTTGTAATATATTAAAATATATTACATGATAATAATTGAGTCATTAACTTGACTCATCGCTTCCATAAATATTAATTGAACCTTGAATAATTTAATATTCGTCAATTAATATATTTTCATGTATTTACTTAAAAACTCATAAATACATTTAATAAATAAATTCAATACTCATTATTCTAAACTCTAATAATATGAATTTATTTATTGCATTGGTGATCATTTAACTTTGGACAATTCCCGGACCCTTGTGGCGGGGCCCACCATGTCCAAAAATCCTATTCAACTAAATAGGGCAGGACCTTGTATACGTTATTGTTTGTGACCCTCTAGGCCCTTATTTTGACAGCCGTGAATAGTATTCACAGATCAAGAGCGGGATCTAGCAACCCATCATGGCCCCTGAAGAAATAAGGATTGTCACAGCAGTGACAACCAACCTACGAACACATACTATGTAATATAATCTCTTTGTCTATAATATCTCATAAAGAAGGACGCACTCACGTGTCATCGCCCTTTTATTGCTTTATAGTTTGTTGATTTAACTGGAAGGATTTACCCTTGACTGCCATGGCCATGGTCTTATAAAGGTACTTCCATCCATATCAACATGGCCAGAGATATATTACTTCCATAACTCGGAAGCGAAAAATCCTTTCTTGACCATTCAACCAATGTCATGCCACCAATGACGCACTCGACACGAACTACCTCACCACGAATTCATTGCCATGGTTTTCGTCTTGCATCAAAGTATGTAATCAAGTGATATACATTGGTAATGATATCAAGTCTAGAGACCATTACACATGATCATAGATAGGAACGTCCAATGAAACCCAACATATGTGGAGTTCCTATTGGCGGGTTAGTCCTCATGATCTCACTTCTAAAGATCACCAAGTGCGAACTTCATGAGAAGAAGTCTCAATGCTTATGAGCCCCCATCATCTGATGGTCAGACATCTATTGTGTCCAATCAGTAAGATGTATCTAGGCCATAAAACATATATTTAAGATTAATGTCATAGTATCTAGAGGTTCTCATTATAGCCTGGGAACTGCTATAACCTTTCGATACGAAAATTAATCTTTGAACATTACCATTTAAATATTGGACGTAGAAAAGTCTACACTATAATGGTAAGATGACATCATGCATAGTTACTATATACATAATATGGTAATCAAAAGCACTAAATAGTTGGGTCTAGGGAACCCACTATTTCAACAAGACCCAGTATTTAAATCATTATGAGTATTTTAAGTGCATGAAATTTAGATAAGGGAAATTGTATAAAAACCGGTATATAAAGAAGACCAACACTGTATCACTCATTATGATTACATGTTGATGATATTATATTTTATATTGATGAAGAAACATTATGTGAAGATTTTTCTACACAAATAAAGAATATTTGAGATTTTCTTATATGGTGAGATTAATTTATTCTTGGGTTTATAAATTACCAAAGCTACTAGTCATATGTTTATCTCTCAATAAGTGTGTATAAAGGATAAATTGAAAATGTTTGGCTTGGAAGAGTCGAAAGGAGTGTATATAATAATTTAATTGGGTACAAAATTGAGTAGAGATAATGAAGGATAGAGTATCAATGATAAATAATTCAAAATTTTGATTGGTATTCTATTTTATTTAGCTACCTCAAGGGTAAATAGTATCTTCTTTTCACCATTTTTTCTAGGTTTAAATATAATATAAATGAGTCACACTTTATTGTAATAAAACGGATTCTCATATATATCAATAATACACTTAATTATGGAATGTTATATGAGAATAAAGTAACATTGGAATTAAATGGATTTACAGATATTAACTGGGATGGTGTTATTGATGACCATAATTCAACATTAGTAGTATCATTATTTATTGGGGGAAGATTCTTGGTAGGGAATAACATAAAAAATCCTCATTTAATTTGAGTACCATCAAGGATAAGTATATTTTTACATCATAAAAAGATATATAAATGATATGGATGAAGGATTAACTCAAAGATATGTATGTTTTTACTGAGTATCCACTAGCTATTTTCTATGTTGATTAAAATTCAATAAATATATCCATGAATCTAATGTAACATTATTGGTTAAAGAACATAAATGTCAAATACTATTTATTAATGGATAATATAGTTGAAGGAAATTTGAAAATGAAGAATATTCTTTGTAAGGAGAAAGTTGTTTATATTCTCAAAAAACCTATCCCCACTAGGAATTATAAGAAGTTGATATAGTAAAAGGGTGTAAAAACCATTCTTCAACATCACTGAGGTATGTTTCTACAACTTTATCCTTATTTTAATCATGTTTTATTTGATATAAATGGAGAGATATAGGTTTTAAGGGGAGAAACATACTTTTTCATTAATGTTTTCATCTATTTTTCAAGAGGAGTGTAGGAAATAGCTTAAAAATTTTATTACAGTTTTCTAAATTTGTATATTATTAGATGATATCACATGTAGAATTTTTTATGGATAACTTTACTGTCTGGGTTAGTCTCTCTTGTTTTTATACACCAACATGGATCATTTAGACTTAGATCTGATTGATTCAGGAATCATTTATTTGAGAATAAATCGTATCATCCTTTTTTATAAATACTCTTCCTTTATTATCAATTAGGGGGAGATGTTTTTCATTTCAATTCTTGAGTTTTTGAGAAAACATATGGAATGTAGAAGTGGATGTTATAATTCAGGGTGAGAGAAGTTCTTGAACTAAAATGTTGAGTATAATTGAAAATAAATCCAAGACTCTGAATTTCAATTCTTTTGTTTTTGAGAAAAATTATTTTATATACAAGTGGATGTACTGATCCATGATTGGATAAGTGGTTAAACTAAAATGTTGAGTAGTATTGACAATAAATCCAAATGGTGTGATTATTAGTCCCATGGATGATCATATTTTTTTTTCAATTCATGTTATGAGGTTTAAAAAAAATTATAAAGATGTTTTATAAGTTATAAAGTGTTTATACTAGCTTAATATAGCTCTGGAAGGATTTGGAACTTGCATAGAGTCATTTAGAGTTGGAAAGGAGATTTTTGTGAATTGGGACAATAAAATGGGAATTTTAGTTTTCTATATTCTATAGTGATGTTAAAAAATGGAAAACTTTAGTGAGTCTTTCGAAATTATGGAATTTGGATTCCATTTGGTAAATTTATTTGGAAATAGATTTGTTATGTATTCCATAGTCTAGGTTTAAAATCATGGTGGATAAAGGTTGAACTAAAATTTGGAGATGACTTTTTCCATGCCACATGACATTACATTTTGTATTTTAAATACTTATATGAGAAACAAGGATTCAAAATAGGTGTGGATGAAATTATTCCAATGCTTGAAGTCAAAGACCAAAAAGGGGATCTAGATATAGAACATGCCATCGTGTAAAGAGTTTTATTTATCAGTATTCACTATGTTTAATAGGAAATGAAAAACCAAGAGTGGAATAATCCACTAAAGAAATAATTTTGACTATTGGGGGTCTAGAGATGAAGAGGAAATGGAAAGTCATACATGGTTTAAGCCTTTTATATTTCTTTTTTCCTAGAGAAACATTATGTCATGGCCAGGTGAGGATACCCAAGAATTAAATAAATAAATATTATATCATTTTAGAAGAATATTGAATACATCACATAATAATACATGATCAAGAACCATAAATTTTTAGTGTCTTTTGGAGACTAGATACATAATCATCTAAATTCATGAAATATCTATAACATCTCCCACATAGTTCTTCTCACATTGTAACTTTGTTAGACATTTTTTACTTAAAACATTTCTTTATAACCTACGGAAATGGAAACCTAAAAAAAGGGTGAGATTGTATTCTCATTAATGTTAAACATGGAATATATCAATCTAAAATCATAATTGAACATAAAATAATCTTAACTACATGATAACATGATCAAATCTTATGAGATCATTCACAAAAATTCATAGACCATAAAACATGAGTTATGGAATAAGTCTTTATCATAACAAAATATACGAGTCATAAGATTGAGGAATCATCAATACTCAATCATGATTCATGAGTGCATATCATAATAATAAGACATAAGTTTGTGGCATACAATTAAGAATCAAAATAATATTTCAAGGCTACCCACAAATACATTCATTATATAATAGGCTTAGGTTAACCACCCAAGTGCCTGCTTGGGATTAGGATAAGTACATCTGTACCCTTTTAATCTTGGGATAACCTCCTGACTAAAATTTTATATCATAAGATATAAAAATATACCCAATTTATTAGAGTTTTATAAAATATCCACCCAAAATATAATAAAAAATCATTCATATCTATTACATACGAAGATAAGAGTATTCACCATTCCTTTATAGCTTAATTAACCCAAGAAATAGGTTTCATGAAAACATTATTAAAACATATTCATCATAATACAACCATATAAATAAAGTGGATGGTATAATAGGATAATATCCACAATGAAGAATAAAAATCCTTAAATTATATTGATATAGAAGAAAAATACTTTTATAAAAGCATTAGAAAGATGCCTTTACAAAAAAGAAGAAATATCCTTTTACTTTTATAAAATTTTAAAACTAAATATTCCAAGAAAAAGGGAATATGATTTTTTTAAACCATGGAAACATTTAAAGTAAAATTCATAATAGTGGTAAAATATGTTTATTCTATAAAGGTTTAAAAACATCCTTTTCACAATTATAAAGAAAGTCAAAATTACCCATTCAGAAAATGAAGAGAAAAATCGTTTAAAAAGTGTGTAAATAAATTAAAATATAGTATAAAATACATTTTAAAATCATTTAAAACTGGATAATAACTTAAATAAAACAATTTTTAAGAACATATATATGAAATAAAAATATTCTCATCTAAAAAGAATAAATAAGGTATTTTTTTCTTAAAAACATTCTTTCAGCATTTTTGAGTACCAAAGAAGGTGGAAATGGAAATAATACTTTAAAAACCTATAAAAAATATATTATAATAAAATATATTGGATTTAGGATATAAGGAACATACAATTACCCACAATTTAAATTAGAACATAAATAGACCTGATAAAAAGTGAGATTGTAACATAAACCATTTCCTTAAGTCTTTAATTGATTTGTACACACTCTAACTTCCTGTATAATAAATTTAGACTTATTATACATATATAAAAACTCGTATTCAAATTTATGTTAAATTATATCACTCCATTATAATTTCTACTTACCCATTTATTAATAATTCTTTATTAAAATCTATATTTGGGTGTCAACAGTTCTGTTTTCCATGTATGTTTCATTTTAGTGATTCTAGTCCTTACACTTTTTTCATTGATTAATAGTATCCAAAATAATAATAATATCATAAATATAATATTTATTCATTATATACACTTTTATAACTATCCATATAAGGCTGTGATAAAAAATGAATTACATCACTTCATGGACGTTGTAGCCTCCACGTATGCACGAGTGATGTTTTAATTTTTCAATGGATGAAAAAAGGATGGTAAATAATAATTTATCTTTATAGAATCATAATTATATCATAAATACCATATATATTCATTAAATATATCTATATAACCATAAATGTGAGGAAATTATGAAAAATAAAATACATCATTTTATGGAGGCAGTAGTTTGCATGTACGCATGATCAATACTTTCATTTTCCATTTGATGTAAAGGAGGTATGTAAGGATTATTAATTATAAATAATAAAATTTTATTATATTTATGATAATTATTTCATCATGTTGTGATGTATATAATATATTAACATGAGGATGAAAGAGAAATTAAATTTAAAGAACTTAGTTAAGACAACTACCTCTTCCTCGGGTATCCTCGTTTGGCCTACACCTTAAGCCTTCTTAGGTTGGTCCATTGGTGAGACCAGAACTACTAGTACATGGGGAGGATATTTGGTAAATTATTTTTGTAGTTTTTAGTCGATATAAGGTGAATTTTTTTTGTGAATAAGTGAATATAAGAGGTTTCCTTTTATAAGTGAGGGGAGTCGCACCCTTGTAAATACCCTTAACTTTAAAATAATATAGTCACTATCATGATAAATTGGAAAACAATAAGTAAAATTTTTATTATAATTTGATTGAGCTATAAGTAAACTCAACTAATCATATGGAGATGATTTTTTTGTGATATTAGGATCCTTATTCCTCAGTTCAATCCATTTTAACCCATTTTAACTTTTACCATGACAACTTAGCTTTTACCATGGAAAATTATTTTTATGAAAAAAATAAATTATAATTATAATTTTCTTTATAAATTATGATTATTAATATATAATCCATTTTATTGAATTCAATTTCTAAAGGTGATTGAAATTAATTATAATATATATACAAAAAACGCGTATAAACCATTTTTAGAATAAAAAAAGTTTCTTTAAGAAAAAAATGATTTTATTTTCATTCATTTCCTAGTAACAGCCATTAAATTAATTTTAAATTATTTAATTTAATATATTATCAAAATATACCTAAAATCATTTATCAATAGTTATTAATTAAATTTATTAAGATAAAATACATTGCGCACATAAAAATAGTTTTCAAAAAAAATATCACTTTTTACCTTCAAATGATTCTATCATAATTTATAACCAATAGATAATCAATGTATGAATTATCATTAATTTTCATAAATTTATAAAAAAATACATTTCTCTAAGTTTAATGAACCATGTAAAATTAATTTACTTTTAAATAAAATATATATAATAAAACAACATTTATAATAAAAAATTTAATTTTAACAAAGAATTATTTGAATATTATTTCTTATCATTATTTAATAATTTAATGGTTTTAAATAATTTATTTTAGTAATTATTACTTCAATTTTATCAAAAATATTATTAATATCATTCCCCAAAAGTATTAATTTAAAAAATATCATAATTCAATAAAATAATTCAAAAAAAAATCTTAAGAATTAATGGTATTTCCTTAAGTGAATTTGACCCTTTTATAATTTCATTTATTTTATAAATTTTATTTAAGTATATAATAATGTATTTTATTTTATATTTTATAAAAATAATTATTCACAAATGTTTTGTGTTATGTGTATCAAAAGTTATCAAATGCATCAAATTTATTTTAAAGAAAAATATATTCTAAAATCTTAAGGTGTTACATTTTACCCCCTTGTAATAATTTATCAATTTAAATTTTTTTAATATAATGTATATATCCTTGGATTCCCACATAGCTTCCTAAAATTTATGGTTTCACCACTAAACTTTGGCCATGTGAGTGGACTTGTTTTGCAGTACTTTATCTCTTCAATCTAGAATCTCTATTGATTATTCTTCATATGAAATATCATGATCCAACTATACATCCTCTGAGGTTAGTACATTTTAAGGATCTGGTATGTAATTTATCAAAAGTGATAAATTAAACACATCATGAACTTGAGAGAGGTTCAGTGGAATCAACAAGCGATAAGATATCATCCGATTACAATAAAGAATATTATAGTGACTGGTATATCTGGGGAATATTTTACCATTCGTTTTAAATATCATAAATTAATTTCAAGGATATATTTTTAGAAATACTTTGTCACCAACTTCAAACTCAATATCTCTCTATTGATTATCAACATAACTTTTCTTTGACTCTAAGTTGTCCTAATGTGTTACTGAATAGATCTAAATTTTTCTTCCATTTCTCAGCTAGCTCAGGTCCCAATAGGTTTCATTCTCTAACATTATCCAAATATTTTTGAGTTCTTCAATTATTTCTATAAATATATTCATAAGGAGCCATATTAATTCTCTAGTTATAGCTATTTTTGTAAGAAAAATCAACTAAAGGAAGGTATTTTTCACAACCACATTTGAAATACATAGAGTAATCAATAAACATACCTTCTAGGGTTTGAATGGTCCTATAATACTTTTCATATATATAAGGATGATATGTAGTTATAAGGTTCAACTCTGTATTCAATTATTATTGAATAATTATCCAGAACTTTGAGTTACACCTCATATATCATTCAAATATAAAACCTTACCACATCCTTAATGTATGTCCTGGAAATTTTATCAAGAACAAAATATTCCCTGATAGTAATTAAATGTGTTGAATTTGGAAAACAATATATTAAAACCCAAATATCATTATTTAATTTAGATTTTTTAGGTTTCCTATAATTTAATTCATAGCGATGTTTTCCCATTTTCATAAAGGTGTGGGTAATGCATGCATCATCCCCTTAGACTTAAAATGTTTAGAATTAACCTATTAATATACCAAGCATCAAGATACACACTTCACAATGTCTCATTTCATGTTTTACCATTATAAGTTCTCTTTGAGATCTCTATACATCTTTGTACTTCCAATATGGATAGAGAATGATGATATATGTGCTTCATGTAATAGCTCCTTCTTCAGTACTGGTATTGGAGGGACACATATATGGTTCCTAAATATTATTATCCCATCATGTTCAAGGTTTAATTTTAGAATAATCCATACCTATTTTGTATCTCTATATCATCTTTCAACTCCTATTTAATATTCACATGTATGGATGGTTGAATACTCATTTGATAAAGGTATGATTTATCCCCTTTCCTTATGATTTAAAGGTATATCTTATGAAAATCCATAAGTATTCGATCTTTTTTAATACTTATCAGGGACAAGGTAGAATGATCCTTCTGACTCAATGCATAATCCACATTATTTTACTTCCTTGGGTGGTAATGTATTAATAATTTATAATATTTAATCAACTCCAACTATCTCATTTGGTATATATTAAACTATTTCTATATGAATATATACTTCAATTTTTTATGATTAGTATATATATAAAATATTTCACCATAAACATAATACCTCTGAATTTTCACTGTATTAAATATTATTGTCAAATTCAAATCATGATTTGGGTAAATTTTTTCATGAACCTTCAATTAGTGTGAAGCATACACCACTAACATGTCATTATGCATGATAAAACATCCTTATACCTTCTTTGATTCATCACTATGTATCATAAAATCTTCTATACTATAGGGTAGTTTGATAATAGGTTCACTAACTAACCTTGACTTCATCTCCTTAAAATTAAATTCATATTCATTTTTCTAAAAGAACTTAACTCTTTTTCGCATCATCTTGGTTTTTGGATTTGATACCCATTAAAATTTCTCACAAAGAAATGATAGTATCCATCCAATCTAAGAAGACTATGGATATTATTCAAAGTTGTTGGTCTGGTCCATTAATTAATAATTGTTACCTTTGAATGATCCAATGATACACTTTCACTTGTAATTACAAAACCCAATAATGATACTTCCTGTATCTAGAATTCACACTTTCTAAATTTGTCAAAAAACTTCTCCTTTCACAAGGTCTTTAAAATAATCTTCAAATAATCTTCACGATCTTCTTTACTATTGGATTATATGGGAATATCACCTATAAAGACTATCAAAAACTATTCAAGGTAATCTCTAAATACTCTATTCATTAGATCTATGAAGATAGTAGTGGCATTGGTAAGTCTAAATGGAATCACTATAGATTCATAGTCGCCATAACAGATACAAAATGATTTCTTGGGTATATCCTCCATTTTGACCCTTAATTGATGATATCCAAATCAAATATCAATCTTGTAAAATTGTTAATCTCCACATAGTTTATCAAACAATTCATCAATATGGGGTATAGGTGTTAAGTTCCCAATAATCTATGCTAATACACAATGAATGATTTATCCTCTTAAAAAAATAACTAGTGAATCTCTTGGTGATGCGCTAGGGAATATTAATACATTTTTTATATTATCCTAGAGTTTCTTATTCAGTTATTATAACTAAATTTGGTCTAATCTATAAGGATTATTTGAAATAAACACAGCCCCAAGTATGATTTCTATTGAAAACTCAACGTTATGATTTGAGGGAAGACTAGGAAAATATTTATGAAATAAAATGTCATGTTACCAAATAATAAGAATATATTAAACATTGAGTTTCTCCCTAAAATTTTGAGATATATATCCCTAATTAATAGTAAGATGCATATAATTGAAGTAATTTCCATTGGATGTTCATGTTCATCCATGCACTAATAGGCCATCATAGGTTGATTCAAAATATAAAATGTAACATATATTCCTCAAAATTCAATATGATCCCTATATAGAGAGATCAAATCCATTACCAAAAATACATCAAAATATACTAAATGGAGAATATAAAAATATTTTTAGGAAGAAAATTCCCATAAACATCTGTCATAGAGGATCAATAAACTTGAGATGAAATCATTATACCATTTGATTTTTTCACTGCTATTTCACTATCTAAACCTTGTGGTGGGGATGTGATACTCTTAGAAAATTATTAAGATATAAAATAGTGGGTAGAAACATATAAAAATATGAAATTTAATGTTCATAAATGCATAATAAGTATACCATTATACATTCGATTCAGGTTATTATCATTTTCTTACAACAAAAAGGTTAGTATGAGTATCAATCTTCATTAATTGGAGTAATAAATCCTATTATAATGAAAATAATTACAAATATGTCCTAAATTATGAAAACTTATTATTAACCTATGACCCTTTAGTTTCATCTTATATCACTTTGGTTTATCATAGGTTTTCATAGGTTATATCCTCTCATTTCTCATAACTTAATCTCCAAAATAACTAAACCCTACTTTGATACCAAATAAGGTGACCTAAGAATTAATTATATAAATATTACAACATTTTAGATTAAAATTCAATACATATCACAATAATAAATTATTGAGAATCATAAAGTTTTATTTTATTTAGATACTAGATACAAAATCATCTTATTTTATGAAATATATTCAATTTATCTCATAAAGTTCTTCTCACATAGTACCATTATTATAAATTTCCTAATTAAAAACATTCTTTATAAACTGGGTAAATGGAAACATAAGAAATGGTGAGCTTTGAATCTCAGTAAGGGTAAAAATGGAAGATATCAATTGATGATCATAAGTGAGAAAAATATAAGATTAAGGGTATGTAATTTTTCATAACAAAAGACATGATTCATAAGATTTTGGAATCATCAATAATCAATCATAATCCTTTAGATAATATCATAAGAATAATACATAATCTTTTATAATACACTTAAACATCAAAAGTATATATCAAGGCTACCCACAAATACATTTTACACATTATAGGCTTGGGTGAACAACTCATGAACCTTCTTGGGATTGGGCCAACTGTCAGTGTTCCCTCTTAGGATTGAGATAACCACCCATACACCCTTTTATATCATGAGATATAAAAACTTATCCAATTTATTGGTGATATATAATGAACACACCTATCATATAATAATAAATGGTTCACATATATTCTATAAGACCATAAGAACATTCATCATTCCTTCAAAACTTAATTAACCTAGGAGAAAGAAATGGGTTTTATGAAAAAAATATTAAAAAAACGTCATTTTGACACCCTTTGGGTCACTGGTATGTATAATTATGAGTTTTATTTATCTTTTGGTTGGACCTTGGAGTTATTAGGTGTTGGGGGATAGAAACGAGAGTTTTTTGGAAGACAGACCAAGACGCATGGTTAGCACACAATTTTTCTAACTTCGCGGCTAAACATGTGAGGTTGGTGTAGGTTAGTATAGAGGGATATTTCTTAGTTTATTCATGGTTTTTAAAAATATAATAATCCTAGGGGAGACCATTTGGATTGATTTTTGGGAGAAAGTATCCCTAC
Source organism: Viscum album (assembly GCA_963277665.1). Lineage (NCBI taxonomy): Eukaryota > Viridiplantae > Streptophyta > Magnoliopsida > Santalales > Viscaceae > Viscum > Viscum album. Next base: position 737,070,202 of record OY728167.1, on the reverse strand, counting down.
GTGGTTGGCGCATTATTTATCTAACTAAACTGCCCAACCATGCAGCTTATCCAGGTAACTTAAAAATTGGTATTTTACCATTTTTTCCTAGAAATATTTTAAGGTTTTTGGCCATAATTTTCCTTCCCCATAATTTATAGACCCTTATCCTTGGTGTGGGTATTCCCTTATATTTTTTTGGTTGATTTTTATTGATTTCATGGTTATGTTTCTTGAGGTAGGCCATTTTTTCCTTGGTTTATTCCTACCTTACTCATCCTTTACCTTTATTATTCAATTTTCATGGAGATATGTAAACATATAAGGTGTCTGGGATGAATATAGGGTGTTTAATGGGGTTAATTTATTTATTTATTTTGGTATAATTGTGTGAGGCCTTGATCTTTCTACTCTGGGTGGTTATCGTCGAAGGCAATAAGTTTTGGACTGAGATTGAAGTAGGTGTCTCTATTTAATGGTGTTTTTCATGGATTAACATTAAATTTATAATTAACATTTAGTTTACATTTATATAATTTCAATTATATTTATTAATAGGTGATTTTTATCCCATTATTTTTGTTCTTTATGGTTTTGAAAAGAAAATTAAGTTTTTAAAGTGAATTTTTCCAAATGGTGGGTGGCATGTGTATACTTCAAGTGTTTGATAAAATTTATTAAAGATGTTTTATTATTTTAAATGTATTTATAAATATATTTTAGAAAAAAAATCTTTATTGAAGGTTTTAATATAAAATGGTTATGTTGTTTGTGAAAATGGTTTGTGAAATAGATTTTCATGATGGTCACTTCTTTGTAATCATGTTAGAATGGAGTAGCACATGGGTTAACTAAGTTGTGAACAAGGGGATGTCCAAGGGACTGTGATAGACTTTATGGAGGAAGACCGTGAGAGCTTCCATTTTGTATTCTAAGGGACCATGAAATTACTTGGGTAGTAATACCATGAGAGATTACATTATGTTCTAAGGGAATGTGATATATCTTGGAGTTTGGCCCAGGGAAGACCATGAGAGCATCTGTTTTTATTATCCATCTAGCATATGTTTCTTAGACTCACTCAAATTATTACCATACAGTTTTATCCCAAGGTTCACTAACTCATATAGTATTGGTTTATATTATTTAGTCATTTTAATAGTGCTATGTTTAATGTGGTGAGATATATTATTCACATTTTCATATATTGATCATATGATGATAATGTTATGCTTTACCACGTTACATTGAGTATATTGAGAATGTTAAAAATTGTTAATTTATTTGAGCCATGTTGGGAGATGCTTGGAAAAATTATTTTATTTGAAATGTAAGCCCAAAGGTATTTAAAAATATTATTTCAAAATTAAATTCTACCAAATTGGTTTATTTTTGAAAAGTGTTTTCAAACTAGTTTAATGGTGTTCATGGGTAAAATCCTTAAATAGATTCATGGTGGTATCCTACTTGGATTTGAACCTCACACCTTATATACTCTTTTGGGTATATGTTGAATTTTTTTTTCATGACACTCGTAAAGGAAAGTTCACCTTGTACCTGAGGGGAACTTCTTGATTACCCGCATCCGGTGTTTTGTAAAGGATATGTGGTCTCACAGAGTTGAATCTCATGGAGTCATTTTTTTTGTTTTGTATCTATCAGGATGTACGTATAGGACTTATTTGGTTATGTACCCATTATTTTTATTTTTAAGATTTTGACTTGAGATACCATGTATATGTCTTATTATGGAATGTTTTTTATATGAGGTATACTTTTTCTTATGGAATCTATTTAGTATTTATTTCATTATATAGATGTTTTGATTTAAGTTATTGAATCTAATTATGTTGGTTTGATCATCCAATTTTATGGATGGGATATACCGGTTTACTTTGGGTGAAATCAATCTCTAGAGATTGTCGGTTATGGTCGGTGCTTATCACAAGTTGATGGTGATTGGGAACACACTTTCGGACAAGTGGAGAGACAACTTGGGTTATAGGTTTGGATGACCCAAGTTGGTTCATTAAAAAATGGTATTAGAACTATTTTTTATTATTATTCAGTGGTATACTAGAGCTAGGACCATTGGGGCTTGAGAAGTAGTAACATGGGAGTTCTTGGACAACTCTTCTTCATGCCGAACCTCGAGTTTCCATGGGTGGTCTGGGATTTTTTTTTATGTTTTGATCTTGGTTATGGGTTTTTTAGGATGTTTTGATGTATTTTAGGAATAGATTTGAATTGAGGGGAAATCCCATAGTTTTTTTTGAGTTTCAGGGTGAAATCGGGGGAGAATAAAGGGGGTGCATAGTTATGGTACATGGTTAGTAATAACCATATGAAAATTGTACGGCCTTGTCTTCCAAGATACCAATGTCACCTATACCATTGGATCACGATTAGCTAAACTATGTGTCCAAACCAAAAACAGTGGAAAATACATGGTGTTTTGATGATTTTTATCCCTTTTCATCTAGAGTTGATTGTGATTCTAGTGTTTTTTTATTACCCATGATGGTGGTTTATTTTAGTTCTTTTTATGTGTTAATTGTTCTTGATGAAGCTTGTGTTTTGTTTCTTGTATATTGTGTATCCTAGAAGAACCTCATCTAGGTGTAGAGAGGGTGTTGTGGGGAACAATCCATAAGAAACTCATCTTGTTAATGAAACTCTATTAGATTCTATGATTCATATGATCCAATACTTGTGTCATTTGGGAGATCATTAAAAGACATGGGTTGTGGACTATGCTCAGGAGTTTACAAGGAAAAATCCATCAGTGTTCTGTGGTGACCAGGGACCCATTGACCTCGAGGAGTAGTTGGATCATATCGAGTAAATATTTGATTTCTTAAAGACCATTAAGACCTATAAATTGGTATTCTCCACATATGTGATGGAAGTACTGAATAATAAGTTTTGGGAGTCGATGGTGATTTTGAAGAGGAATGATGATCTCACATGGACCTCTTTCAAGGAGGATTTTTATCAGCAATTATACTCAAAGACCTTGAGCGTAGTGAAGTACTAATAGTTCTTGAAGTTTGAGGAAGGGGATCATTCGATGATGGTGTATTCCACTTGTTTTATTGATATGGTGCATGTTTCTCTAGACAAACACATGAAATATTACCTCAAGGTTCAATGTTTTGAGATGGTATTGAGGCAAGAGTTTATATCTATGATTATTCTCATTTGTCTACCGACTTATTTAGAGGTATTTGATATGGATACTATGGAAGAGGTATATTTTACTAGTAATAAAAGTAACAGTGGTATTATATCAATGTGTAGAATCTAGAGTTATTCATCATGATAGAAATAGAATTGGGGTGAGTATCATATTGGAAGTGGAAAGAGTGTCCAGTATTCATCGAGTTCAGCTCCCATGGATTCTTCAGGGCATAATATCATTTTTTTATTAGTGCAGGAGGGATGGACACACTAGGACTAATCTCATAAATACTTTGAGGGAGTTCCACTAGTATGTATGACTGGGACATTTCTTCCATTTCTTTTAGTTGGATTCATCATGGAGTAGTATATGATCCAGTTTTTATAAGGGATATCAGGTTCAGTAAGAGGCTTACAAGAGTATAGGATCTAACCCTCATGGTAAGATAGATTATAACCAATAAAAGAATACTAGGGGCGGGTCAGGGATAGGGTGTTTTCATGTAGTAGAGGTTATGTCAAAGGGATCAGATTCTAATCCAAACTCCATGATCTGTATGGAGTTTATTTCTTCTTCCATGGAATCAATTTTATTTTAAACTATAGAATTTCATTCATTCATTTCAATAAAATTTATTTATTATTTGGTTATTAAAGATGATTTTATTCTATATGTTATGGATTTTATAAACCCTTTGGGTAGGAATAAGGAGCAAAGTTTCATTTTCCCCAAGTGTTGTGTTTGGATAGCTGGCGTGGAATTTTTCTGGGACCTCCTTATTTTAAACATGGATATTTTCGACCTTATAATCAACATTGATTGGTTGATCAGTTTCAAGGTTCTAGTTTAATGTTATCACTAAATGTTCTTGTTCCTTACTCCTAATGGGATCAATCATTTCTTTTAGTTTGACTGGGATCTATGATCAGGGTGAGAAAGACTAGTTGATTTGGAGTTGGGGTTGATCTCATGCCAGCTATCGAGGTTATTTCTCAATGGTGTTAAGAAGAGTTATATGGGTGAACTTTTAGTGGTCATGTATATTTACCCATATATGTTTACGATGGATTTTTTGGGATTAATTCCCCAATGATAGGTTTAGTTTACTATCAATCTACTCCATGGGATGAACCTGGATTTCTTATCGTCATACCGAATGACTCCGACTGAGTTGATTGAGATAAAATTTTAGCTAGAGGATCTTGAGGGAAAGGAATTTATCTATCCTAGTTTATTGTTATGGGCTTCATCAGTTCTATTTATAAAGAAGTTGGATGTGAGCCTCTGACTTTTCATAGACTATCATAAGATTAAACAGGTGACCATGAAGAATAAATACTCATTTCATAGGATTGATGATCTCTTTGATCATATTAGAGGGGCCCATTGGATTTAAAATATTTATCTGAGATCATGGTACCACTAGCTAAGGGTCTGGAAAGGGTATGTTCCAAATAATTCCTTTCAAATCCAATATTGAAATTTTGATTATTTAGTAATTCCATTTGGGCTTAACAATGATCCAACAATTTTCATGGAATTAATGAACCAGATCTTCCACCACTTTTTGGACTCATTCATGGTTGTGTTTCTGGATAACATCTTATTTTACATCAATATAAAAGAATATCGTGTTGAATTTTTGGAGGTTTTTTTGGTGTTTTGAGGGATAATCATCTATATTCCAAGATTTACAAGTTCTGGTTTTGTATTTAGGATGTGAAGTTTTTGGGCCTCATGATTTCTGAGGTAGAAGTTTCAATGGATCCAAAGAAAGTTCAAGCGATCATGTCTTGGGAGAAACCCAAGAATTTATTTGAGATCCATATCTTTTTAGTCCTGGTTAAGTATTATAGACATTTTTTAGGAATTCTCCATCTTCTCCCTTGACATTATTGATGATGAAAGGGATGAAGTTTGAGTGGGATGATAAGTTCTATCATTCTTTTGAGTAGTTTTAATCCCTTTTAAAATTTTCACCTGTATAGATTATCCCCAAGCCTAGGATAGATTATGTCATGTATTGTGATGCTTTTGGTGCGGGAATGGGATGTGTGTTGATGTAGGATGATTATTTAGTGCCCTATGTCTTGTAGAAGTTATTCCCACATGAGTAAAATTACCCCACCCATGACCTATAATTGGTATTTTTGATATATGCACTAAAAACATGGTGACATTACCTCTTTAGGGAATGTTTTATAGTGTATCTGAATAATAAGATTCTGATTTACATTTTTACCAAAAGGGACCTGATCCTAAAGTTGAGACACTGTGTAGAATATATTAAGAATTTTGATTTCAATATTTTTTATACACCCATAAAGGGGAAAGTGATCGCTAATGCTTTGAGATGGAAGATTCCAATGTAAGACATTCGAGATTTAGTGGATGAGTGGGGTATGATGAGTTTGTTTTCTAATATGAATACGGAGATGCATGAGGATGGAAAGTGGGAGCTCTTGGAAATTATGAATACCACTCCCTTTATTTTCGATTGAGTTATGGATGAGAAAGTATTCAACCCCTAAGTGACAATATAATATTAGTTATTTAAATGGTGGGGAGACGTTGAAGATTGGACTTGGTCTCTTGATGGTTTTCGCCTCTTTAAAAAGTGGCTAATAGTTCCTATGATTTTTAGATGGGAGGTTATGCATGAGGTGAATCATTCAAATTGGGTTGTTTACCCCATGGTGACCAAGATGTTATATACATTGAGAGGTTGATATTGGCGACCTCAGATGAAACATGTAGTGGAAGACTTTGTTTTCATATACTTGACCTATCATAGAATTAAATCTAAGCATTAGAGACCAGCTATATTCTTGTAGACACTTCCCATTACATTGTGGATGTGGGACAAGATATCTATGGATTTCAAGAATGGACTACCTCATACTCTGAGTGGAAAATATTACATATGGGTGACTATTGATTGTAAAATAGACCAACTTTATTCCCATTAGGGAGTTTATGAAGGCATAGGAACTCATAAAAATATATATTTGAGAGGTTATTCGAGTTAATAGAGTTCCATCAATAATATTTTTTAGACCAGGATTCCCATTTTTACATCCTGATTCTATATGGGACTCTAAGAGACTTTGGGAACCCACTTGCGTTTGAGCACTGAATACCACCCATATACATATGGTCAATCTGAGCAGATCATCCCGACTCTTGACGATATGTTATGATCATGTATACTTGACATTGGGAGTTTTTGGGAAAGGCACCTACCATTGGATTAGTTTTATTATAATAATAGCTATCAATCCTAAATTAGGATGGCCCCATTTGATACATTTTATGGATGGTCATTCTATTCCACATTGTGTTGGGATGAGGTGGGTGATAATCCCTTAGTATGACCGAGTCTCATCAATGATATGATTGAGATAGTTCAGCTGATTCATAAGTGATTAGTGACTGCTCAATGATTCTAGAAGACATATGCTAACTGTCATCATCACCCATTGTAGTTTTAGGTTGGTGATAAGGTATCTATGCACGTATCATTTCAACTAGAACATTATCTCTTTGGAAAGAAAGGGAATCATGCACTATATTATGTTTCATGTTGTGGAGAATATTGGAAAGGTGAATTATTGGTTGGAGTTTCCACCATTATTTATTTAAATAATTTATGTTTTTCATGTCTCTTATCAGATTATATTCAATCCAGAACCCTATAATGTGTTAATGTGGGAATTTTTGGAGATTGATCCTAATACCATCATAATGGAGAAGAAAATTTGTGTCTTGGATTATCAAAATAATGTTCTCTATGGAAAGTTGATATCATTGGTTTGTTTGATCAATAAGTGATTTGGAGATATCCATGAGACATATGGGAGTGGGAAGATTTGGTAAGGGTACAATGGCATCACATATTTTCTTCCAAGGATTCCAGTGGATTTTTTGGTAGAAGAAAGTAGTATGGTGGGGAGTTTGTGACACCTGATTGGTCACTATTACATCTAATTTTGAGTTTTATTTCTCATTTTTTTGACCTTAGAGATCTTGGGTGTTGGAGATAGAAAAAGGAGTTTTGGGGAAGAAATAACAAGGAAAAAAGTTAGTGCATGATTTATCTAACCATGTTGATAACTATGTGAGGATGATGTTGGTTAGGATAATGAGATTTTTCATGGTTAAATCATGGTTTGGAAAATCATGTGTAGCCCTGGGAAAATTTTATAGCTTGATTTTGTGGAGAAATTGTCCCCTTACAGTTGGAAAAAGGTTTATCTATCCGTTTCACCGGTCCATGTGACTTAAAAATTGGTATTTTACCATTTTCCCCTGGAAAATTTTAAGGTTTTTGACCCTAATTTTCCTTCCCCATCATGTGAAACCCCTTATCCTTGGTGGTGTATCTTACCTTCTTCTTTTATGGTGGATTTCTCTTGATTTATTGGTGATTTTTCTTGAGGTAAGACCTTTTCTCCTTGATTTATTCATCCTTTCATACTCCTTCACCCTTTTTCATCCATTTTCATGGATAGGTGTAACCCTAGAAGGGTTGTGCGTCAAATATAGGGTGTGTAATGGGGGGAAATGGTTTAATTTCTTATGTCTCGGGTGTTTGTAGCCTTTATCTTCCTACTTATTGGGGTTATTGTTGAAGGAAATGAGTTTTAGAACAAATCTAAGGTTTGTATCTCTATTTAAGGGAATTTTCCATGGATTTTCATTCAATTTATGAGTATATTTTGGTTTGAGTTTATATAATTTACATTAAATTGATTTATGATTTATTTTTATCCCATTCATATTGTTCTATATGGAATTGAATGACAATTTACGTCTTTAAAGTGAATTTTTTCAAATAGAGGGTGGCATGTGTGCACCCCAAGTGTTTGATAAAATGGATCAAAGAGGTTTAATGGTTTTAAATGGATTTATGAAGTTATTTTAGATATTTTTTTTACCTTGTTGATGGTTTTTTTATAAAATGGGAATGTTATTTGTGTAAATGGATTGTGAAATGGATTTTCATGATTGGCACTTGTTTGTAATTGTGTTGGTATGGATTAGCACATGGGATAACTGAGTTGTGAGCAAAGGGATGTCTAAGGGATCACGAGAGCCTTTGGGGAGGAATATCATGTGATCTTACATTTTGGTTTCCAAGGGACCATGATATCCTTTGGTTTTGAATACCATGATAGTTTCCATTGTTTGTCGAGAGACTGTGAGAGCTCTTAGAGTTGGGGAAAGGGATAACTGTGAGAGATTCCATTTTTCTTATCGGAATAGCATAATTTTCTTAGCCTCACTAACTTTAGACCCTTATAGTTCGATCCCTAGGTTTACTTACTCATGGCTCATTGGTTTATATTCTTAATTACTTTTATTAGGTTCATGTTTTATGTGATGAGATATGTCATTCCCATTTTCATTTATTGATCATATAATGATGATGTTATTATTACCCTTGTTTTGTTGGGTATATTAAAAATGTTGTACCTTGTTAATTTATTTGAGACATGTTGGAATATGTTTGGAAAAATTATTTTATTTTAAATGGAATACCAAAGTGATTTTAAAGGATTATTTTAAAATGAAATGTTATTAAAGTGGATTAATTTTTAAAAGTGTTTTCAAACTAGTTTATTGGTTTTCATGGGTAAAAGCCTTAAATAGATTCATGGTGGTTTCCTAATGGTATTTGTTCCTCACACCATACATATTAATGTGAGTATATATTGACTCTGTTTTGAAGGACACATGTAAAGGTATGGGAACCTTGTACCTGGGTGGCTATACTTGATTATCACCATCTGGTGTTTTGTGGAGGAGACATGGTCTCTCAAAGTTGGATCATATGGAGTTGTTTATGTGGTTTTGTATTAGATAGGATGTATGTATAGGTATTTTTTTTATTGCACCCATTATCTTTAGTTTTGGGATTTTTAATTGAGTTACCATGTAAATGACCTGTTAGGGCATGTTTTTTATATGATGTATACTGCTACTTATGGTATCTTCTTAGTCCTTATTTCATTATCTGAATGTTGTAATTTAAGTTATTGAATCTAATTATATTGGAATGGTCATCCTATTTCATATATGGGTCATGATGTTTTATCATTTATGAAATCATTCCTAATAGATTATTGGTTATGCTTGGTGCTTATCGTCAGCCTGTGGTGATTGGGAACGTGCTTCGGGCTGTTTGGCTGTCCAACTCAGGTGACGGGTTGGTTCAACTTGAGTTGGTTCATTAAAATCCTAATAATCTATCCAGAGAAATGAATTTTATAGTTTCATAATATAATATCACCAGTAAAGCATAAAAATACTTAGAGCATGTTAATATTGATGAAAAATACTTTAATAAAATCATTAGAAAGATTCCTTGAAAAAAATTAAAAAATATCATTTTCTTTTTGTAACTGTTAAAAAATAAATATTCCTAGAAAAATGGGAATAGTATTTTTTTTATAAAATCATGAAATATTGTAAAGTAAGCTTCATTTTGGTTGGAACCCCCATTCATTCCATATATTTTTAAAATAAATTCTTTTCACGCTTTATTAAATAAAGTCAAAATGACCCATTTGGAAAATGATAATAATATTACTTTAGAACATTTGTAAATAAAGTAAAAGATATTATAAAAATAACTTGAAGAATAATTTAAAATTAGATTAGAACTTCTATAAAACAATTTTTAAGAACATAGATATGGAAGATACAAATTCCCAACCAAAAAAAGAGAAATAAGTTTGTCTTTTCTTAAAAACATTCTTTCAGCCTTTTGAGTATAAAAGAGGGATAAAATTGAAAAAATGTAATAACCCTAACTTTGGAAACCTAGATTCGTTGTATACATATATTAAGTTTTCATAAGATACAAGGAATCATGTCACCAAGGATCGATCAATTTAGTAGTCTTAAAGAACTGGATACAAACATGCTTCCTATTTTATATTGGTAATAAAATATAAAAACATAGTGAAAGTAAATATTATGTATCCTTAAAACCATTAAAATATTCATTATTCATATCATGGGGAAGGGAAAAAATAATTGTGAGATCAAATGCTCAGTAAGGGTTACATACAGTGGAATATATCATGAATAAATGAGGAATAATCAATATGGAAAGGTAAATAAATTAAAACACATGTCATTTAATCAATAACTTGATCAAAAAATGAATCCATGGATAATATCAATATAATAATCTCATGGATAATTATATTTATATTCTCAATGAATAAAATTTCTAATATTCAGTATTATGATCTTCTACATTATGATATCTTTACCATTAAGTCCTTGGGATAAGATAGTTTAATCAATGGTTAGTTATACACCAGAAACCCATTTAATAATTTGGCCAACTGGTTTGTCTCATGAGACCTATTGATGCATCAAGGGGAAATGTAATTCCAAGAAACCCCAATAGTTGTATGTACAATTCATTCCTCATATATTGAATGATCAGTTTAATTCATAAAAAATAATCCTTATTAATAAATAATTGTATTGATAAAAGTATATTTAATATCAAGATTTACCCAGTCAATCAAATAACTCTCATAGTAAAACTCCATATGTATAAATGGCATATGCTTTAGGAAATAATAAAATCCAAGATATAAATAATATGGATATTTAATATAAATTTAATGTCTTATAAAATATTATCATAATAAAGTGAATGTTTCAAGAGAAAGTTAATAACCAAAAAATTAATAATATATAAAATATAACCACCACTTCAGAAAAAATATAGTTTTTTAATAAATTTATATCTTTTGTAGAATAAAATAAAATGTAAGATAAACATTCAAATAATTTTTCATTAAATATTTTTATTTTTAAAACCTTTTAAATTTTATAGAAATTTTTAATAGCATAAAATGAATACAGTGGGGAGAAATTATGTTAATTCCATATATATTAAAAATAAAAAATTCTTTTAGAATTTTTATGAAGAATGTAATGAATGGAACATTAAGAATACATAAGAAGTATTCCTTTAAAACCATGAAAAATTCAAGGGAAACTTAAAATTCACTTAATAAATAATTTGAGTAAATAAAAAGGACTTTTGTAAAACAATTTTGAAAAATATGGGCATAAACGAAAAATATACCTAATTAAAAAGAGAAATAAGATCATATTTTGATTTAAAAAATTATTGATTGAAGTTCTAAATAAAGTTAAAGTTTTAAGAAATAATGGAAACTCCTTAAATATCTAGAGGATAATAAAATATATTAATTTTATTAAATATAGTTTATAAGATTCCTTCAATGAAAACTATAAGCAATCCCAAAAAAATGATAATGTAAAATAAATTCTTACCTCTTTGGTAATTTTAAAATTGTAACACTCTAAAAGAGTAAACTTTAATTGAAACTTTAATCATCACAAATAAATAGATATTCGTGTTAAATGCATCAAATGGGTAGCATATACACCACATAAAAGTAAATAGGTTCATAATACCAAATAAATCTTAATAGAGTGGAAATTGGGACGAAATACCTTACAAAGATCATATCATTGAAAATAAAATTAATAAAAGAATTGATTTTGTGTAAAAATTTTAAATCCATAAAAAAATAAGTGTAAATAATGCATAATACAATCAGAGTTCATTTCACACATAATAATGGCATAACATCGTCAATGAATTAGAAGTATAACCCAATGAATAGAAATTGAGTTAATAAACACATTACCTCATGCTTCCACATTATTGAACATTCTTTAGCCTCCTTTATTATGGTTTTAAACATGTTATTAATTTATACAAGAACCATATTTATATTTATAATATCCTATTGTATCCACTTATAAAATCTAATAACTCATTCATAAAAAATATTAAATTATTATAATTTTTTAATATGTTAATTGATTATTTTTCACATGTATTTTTTATTGTAGATGTTCTAGTTCAAATTAATAGGTTATAGTTTCATGGTAACTTCCTGGGTTTTTGGAATAGATCATTTTCCCAGGTTAATTTGAATTTTATGTTCAGTGGACAAGCCAACTTTCTTTTTGGTATTTGGGACCTAAACCCAAGAGTTTGAATGAATTTTTATGTTGTTTTTATATTAGTTTTAATTATTTATGAGTGCTTCAAAAATTTATATGGTTTCAGAAGCATCGGCCTCCAAAAACCTGGTTTTGGGAAATATAGATAGAATTTCATGGTTGACGCATGGTTTGTCTAACCTTGCAACCTAAACCGTGTAGCCTGTTTTTAAATAGGGAATGGTTTGTTTTAAATAAATAGTATTCCTAGTAAACCAAGTGAGAAGGTGAAATGGGGTAGAAATAATCTCATGATTAATTACATGGTTTTACTAATCATGCACTTGAACCATGTCAGGTGTGGTGCTCTAAGACAGTGAGCACCACATGGTTGGTGCATGGTTTACAAAACCATGTGGTAACCTTGATATTTTTTTTAAAAAGGAAAAAATAACCCTTTTCCATATACTTACTCAATAATCCCCCTTATTATTTATTTCTCCCACACACAACACCTCTCCTCTAGGTCGTGTGAGATCATTTCTTCCCCTTTTGGGGATTTTGTTCCTTCTTTGTTCAGAATCCAATTTAATATTTTTTAATGGCTATGGATTCCTCTTGGTATTCCCTTTAGTACATTAGCATTTTTTACTTATTTTCTCTTTCCTTCCTAGGAACTATTTCCATGCATGCTCATTTCCCCTATTTTCAGGTTGTTTGTCTGAAACTATGTTTTATTCTGATACAGCTTGAATTAGAGGTCAGTATTCGACAAGTGAGAACCTATGAGTCTAACATAGGTGGTTCCTTGATTTCTCCTTAAATATATGGGTGTTATGCGAGGTCTTATTAAATACACACATATGGGTTGGATGGGTGAGACCCTTAATAAATTCATACTCATCTTTAAATTTTTTAATTTATTTTATGGGGTTTTGTTGGCATGCTCTAGTCTATTCAAATATGCTAGGTCAAGTGTGGGGATTGTGGTTGGTTGGCAGGTTGTGTTGATGGATTAAATTGTTAAATTAATTAAATATGATATGACTAAATTGGTTTCACAGGAATGTGAAGGACATGGATTGAGGTATAGAGGTTATGTTTATCATTGGGACTAAGGTGATGAGGTTTATAAGGCTGAGGGTGTGGCTTGAGTAATTTAGGATGGTTTTGACCATTTGAATTGAGGAGATGTGATCATCAGGCTGAGTGCATGTCCTATGGAACTTAGTATGGGGTTGACCATCTGGATTTGGGTGATGTGGTTCTCATGTAGAAATAAGGTTTCTGGGTGGGGTTTATTAAGTACTTGGTGATGATTACCACTCACCGTTGTTGGTCAAAGTTGATGTTGGAGTCATGTTCACACAAATAGGACTTAGTTGAGGTGTTGTGGACCACTCATTATGGGTGGAGGCATCTGTAGTTATAGTAACTTGGGGGATTATTTGACCATCAATTATGGAGGTTCTCACCATAGAAATCCATGTTTGATAGTGTTGGAGACCATAGTTTGTGTGTTGGGGGTCATCATTATATTTGAGGTTGATGGTCTGGGATTATTGGAGGATGGATATCATCATGCCATAGGATGTTGGGTTGTTGAACCAATGGTGATTTATTATTTATAGGAGGAAAGATATCGTCATTCCTTCATATGTCGGGTTGTTGAGATGAGGGTGAATTTTGAACAAAAGTCAATGGGACTTGTGATGTATTTTTTAGGTGTGCCATTGGTACACTAGTTGTACTCAATGTAATGTTACATGGGGTTTTGGTTGGCATTAGGTATCAAATGATATTCACATGGGTGAGATACCAAGGTTCTTCTAGTACAGCTGACCATGGATATATCTTTCTACTCCAGCATTGGATGAAGTATGTGAAACACTCACTTGTGGTTGTTGAGCACAAGTGGAGTGAATTTTTTTATTCTTATGTGTGATTTGATGTTATTTATTTATATATGGATACACTGTATAATTAAGGATGTAAGATAGGAACACATTGGTGTTGGCTTACTAAGTTCATACTCACACCCTATATGGGCCCCTCAGGATGCATGTAGACTTTATGGTTTTGAGATCAGGTTAGGGACCAGATTTATGCTCTAGAACATAGTGATCAGGGATGCAGTTACGTAGAATGGATGACATATGGACCATGGTGGTTCTTTTCATCGATATGGAGTTCTTTTTGGGGCTTTTATATATGTACTTATATGGTTAGCCATGGGAGACCTTTATCATCTTTTTGTATTGATTTTATGACATGTGTTTTTATCTGCCAATGGTATGATGCCTTTGGACTTCTTATCATTGTTGTGTTTTCTATGTTACTTCCACTATTATGGACCTTTTTCCATTGTGTTATACATATATGAACCATTATTATTATAATCACTAAAGGGTATAGTCTCCCCCACTATCACCTAATGTAACCCTCGCTGCTAGTCAAAAGGATTTGATGTATGGGGAGGTGTGCCTAAGGCCCAATGGCCTACCGGCCTGGAGCACAATTTTTAAGTGGATCCAAGGTTGGGGTGCTACAAATGGTATTAGATATTTTTTTCCTTTTAGGTATTACTATTTGGGCTATATTTTACTGGAGATTAGGATGTAGTTAGAATTGGGTAAAGAGATCATGTTTGAGTGCCTACAGACCCGTGCATGGGGGATAGACCAATATTCTAGGGGTGGTAAATTGATGTCATGCTTTTCACTTTTATAGTTGATTGATTTCCACCTCAAGTGGCACACTTGGGTGTGATGTTATTGGATTATGTGATTTTGAGCCTTGGACTGATATGGAAAGGGAGGATTATTTATGCATCATGGTAGGAACTTGGGCTCATATGATGTGTTTATATTCCTGTGATTGTCATTGGGAACCTGGAATGTTCTAACAGGGTTTTATCTATTTAAAGAGTCAATAAAAATGCTAAACTGTGCTTTCCTATATAGCCTTTTTGGTGTCATCATACTCATCCATCCTAGGTATGTGGTCCCTGATGAGGTTAGTATACGATTTTATGTATATATGGTATGTATATGCCTAACTCTATTAAGGGTAGTTAGGAATAAAGGAATGGGGTGAGTTGTATAAAATGTCCAAAAAAATCTAAAGAGTGTTTTCTTGTATATACTTTTAGTAGGATTATACTCACCCACCCCAGATTGATGATATCTAATATACATGATATGTGATACCTGACTCTGATAGGGGTAGGTAAGGGGCCATGAGGTCAGATGATATGTGATTCCCAACTCTATTATGGGTAGGCAAGGGGCTATGAGGTCGGATTATATTTGACATAGGTGTGGTAGGGGAGTGTAAGGGTGGTGATATATAATTCCTATTATAGATTTCCCTATCTATGATATATATGACTGGTATGGCTGTATTTACCATGGTGTGTAGTCTTTAGCATGATGCCACCTAGATGAATTTTGGCGGAGCATCAGAAGGGAGGAGATGTGTTGCTTCTAGATAATGAATGAGGTGAGGCCCCTGAGGGTCAGGATGAGGCCCCTGAGGGTTGGGTTGATCATTATCCATATGTACAGGCTCCGATACAAGTGGGTAGCCATAGAAGATGAAAGATTTTTGGCCATGTCTAGATGAGAAACTTAGGGAGAGCTTGGTGTGATCCATACAAGGTATTGATAGGGGAGCTTAGGGAATTGAACCATCTATTTATTCATCTATTCGTGAGTTCTAGTCTCAGAACCCACCATTATTTTAGGGTGGGGGTGGATCACAGGCAGCATAGAATTGGATTGAGTCTGTGAATATGATTTTTGACCATCTTGACACACCCTCATGTTAGAGGGTGAATTTGGGTACTTATATACTCATAGGACTAGAAAAGCACTGGTGGTATGTACAAGTGTTTTCTAGTAGACTTTAGGGATTGTAATGGAAGTATTTTGAGGATAGGTTCCTCAATTTATTTCTTCTTGGAGATGTTGAGGGAAGATCGATCCCATGAGTTCATGAACCTGCAGTAGGGAGATACATTCATTGTGGATTATGCAGAAATTTTGATATAAATGTCTCAATTTTCACATTATATGGTAGGAGATGACATTTCTAGAGTGAGGAATTTATAGTATGTTTTACAACATGCCATAGGGTATAGGTAAACATCTTTAGGGTGACCTCATTATTAGAGGCGATGAATCAGGATTTCATAGCTGAAGAGAATCTAATGAACTATACTTATTATAGCCAAGTGATAACACCATGTGAAACAATAAGTGTTGCTTCTAGTAGCCAAAAGCAAGGTTGTAAATATTCTATGTAGGGAAGTTGGTCCAGATATTTGGGAAGACAACCAAGGATTGGGACATCGATGGTGTGTTTCTATCGTGGATAGTTAGAAAATGTTTAGACTCATTATGAGTAATCAATAAAGGATTTTAAGGCATGAAGTAAGATGGATAATCAAGATAGGTATTGTAGGAATCTATCTCAAATAGCTAGGATTTAGGGATTGGGTCAGACACAGGGATCGGAGGTTGGACAAGGAGTGGTACCTAGAGTAGGTAGTCTGGATTTGACTACATGCATAGGTCATGATAGGGAGAGAGATACCCATCAGTGGCGTCAGTGGCTAGTAGCTAGTACATATCCATAGGGACTTTATGACTCAGGAATTCATGCTTAAATCTAGGTGCGCATAATTAAGCTCCTATGTGTAAGAAGTTTGAGGATCTGATGATGGATAGATGTACGCCTTGATCGTGGCGTGTCTTTTTGTTTTTGGGAATTGGGTATGATGTGTGGTTTGTATGAGGTGTGTTGGAAACAGGTATTTTATGGGAATGTATATATATGTGATGTGGGATTACTTTTTACCATTATTTGTGATGATGGACCTTTGAGCATCGGTATGATGTGGGACTCATCGATGTCATGTGTGGCACATGTATGAAATGGGAATCTGATGAGATGCAGGACTTCATTGGAATCATGTATTACATAGGTATAAATGATAACCTTATAAGGTGTAGTAATGAAGATATTTTATTTTGGGAAGTTTATATCCTAGGATGGTCAGAGGAACCAACATAATTTTAAACACTGGTTTGGGCTAGGAAGCAATCAGATAGGTAATTACAAAGGTGAGGAGCACCACAAGAGGAATTGACATGTGACTAAGAATCTAGGGAAGAATAGGTAAATGTGAATGATATGGGTATGTTTGGTACCATGTTTGGATAAATCCACATATCTTGGGGTGAGCTATCTTAAGGTAGAGAGGTTGTAATGTCCTAAGTTTTTGGAATTCTTCGTTTTCCCAGGTAAATTTGAATTTTATGTTTCGTGGACAAGACAAATTTCCTTTTGTGATTAGGGACCTAAAATCAAGAGTTTGAATGTATTTTTATGTTTTCTTTATATGTGATTTAATTCTCTATGAGTTACTTGAGAGTTTGGATGGGTTTCAGGAGCATCAGGCTTCAGAAAACTAGTTTCGAGAAAGACAGACAGAAGCACATGATTGGTGCATGGTTTGTATAACCGTGTGGACTAAATCATGTGGCATGTTTTTCAAAGGGTCATGGTTTATATTAACCATGTTTTATTCCAAATATATCATTAAATATGGTGTAGTGTGGTATATAGACCTTCATGGTTAGGAACACAGTTTGATTAACTGTGTTCTTGAACCATGCGAGGTGTGGTGCTATTGGACATTGAGAAATGCACAGTTGGTGCACAGTTTTTCAAACTTTGTGGTAACCATGTGATTTTTTTAAAATAATAGAAAATGACCCTATTTACCTCCACTTTATTAATAATTACCCTCCCCTTTTCTTTCTCCCATGTTCAATTCCTCTCCTACAGGCCATGGGAGCTCCTTTCTTCCCCATTGGGAGATTTTGATCCTCCTTTGTTCGGGCTCCAATTCAAGATCCATTAGTGGACATAGACTCCTCTTAGTAAGGCCTTCAGTCCATTATAATCTTTTCTTATTTTATATTTTTTTATTTTTTTTATTTCCATGTAGGTTAATTTTCCCTATTTTTAGGGTGTTTTTCTAAAACGTTGTTTTATTATGATATGGATTAGATTAGAGGTCAGTATTTGATAAGCGAGTTTCTATAATTCTAACGTAGTTTGTGTCTAGTTTTATCCTTAAATATAAAGGTTTTATGGGGTATGTTATTAAATACACACATGTGGTTTTACCATGTGATACCCTTAATATATTAATGTTTGTATTTAAATCACTAAATTGATGTCATGGGATTCCTTTGGGCATGCTCTAGTGTCTTTAAATATGATAAGCCAAGTGTGGGGAATTTGGTTGGTTGGGAAGGTTATTCTGATTGAATAAATTATTAAATTAATTAAATGTGGTATGAAAAAATTATTTCCATTGGTATGTGATGAGAATGGCCCAAGTTATTGAGGTGATGTTGATCACCATGACTAAGATGACGAGGTTTGTTAAGTAGAGGGCATGGCCCCGGTTATTTGGGATGGTTTTGACTATCAGAATTGAGGATATATGATCATTAGGTTGAGGGAATTTCCCACAGAACTTTGGATAGTGTTTTACATATTTATTTGGGTGTCGTGGTTCATATGTGGTAATGAGTTTGTTCAGTGGTGTGTCTTAGGTACTTTTTGGTGATTTTTTCTCACCATTGTTGGCCAATGTTGCTGTTGAAGTCATTTTCACACAGAAAGGAATTTGTTGATTTGGTTTTGACCACTTGTTATGGGTGGAGGCCACTTTATTTATAGTAGATTAGGGGATGGTGTTGAATATCAATTATGGAGGAGGTACTAACTGTAGAAATCCACAGTTGATAGTGTCTGAGACTATCAGTTGGGGGATGAGCCTCTCCATTATATTTGAGACTGATGGGATGAGATTATTGGAGGACAGATATCATTGTGCCTCAGGATATCAATCTATTGAGATGAAGGTGATTTATTATTTATAGGAGGATGGATATCTTCATGACTTGGGACATCGGGCTATTGAGCCGAATGTGACTTTTAAATGGATGTTCATGGGACTTGTGGCATATTTGTTGTGCATGTTATTGGGACACCAGTTGTACTCAATGTGAGGATGCATGTTTTTTTATTGGTGTGTGGTGTTGGATGACATGAACATGGGTGAGATGCTGATATTATTCCTGTTTGAATGACCATGGATATATCATTCCACTCCGGCATTGGCTAAAGCAGGTAAAATGATCACTTGTGGATATTGATCACAAGTGGAGTGATTTGTTTATTCTAATATATGAGTTCTTGCTATTTATTTCCATATGAATAAACTATTTAATTATGGATATAAGATAGGATCACATTGGTGGTGTACTACTGATTTTATACTCACACTTACACAGAACCCTCAGGGCATATATAGACTTTATGGTTTTGAGATCAGGTCAGGGACCGAGTTTGTGCTCTGGACCATAGTGATCAAGGATGCAGTTACTTGGGATTGATGTAATATGGACCATGATGGTTCTTTTCATCGAGTTAGAGTTATTTTTGTGGATTTTATATATGTAATTATATTTATTTCCATGGGAAACCTTTCTTTTCTTTTTGTATGTTTTTTATGACATGTGTTTTTATATGAAAATGGTACGATGCCTTTATTCTTATTATCACCGTTATTTTTACTCTACTTCTTCCATTTTTATGGTTTTTTTCTAATTTGTTATATATATATATATATATGTTTCATTATTATTATCATCATCACCAAAGGATATAGTATCATCAATATCACCTAATAAAACTCTTGCTACTAGTCAGTGTCCTTTGCCATACGGGGAGGCGTGCCTAAGGCCTAATGGCCCACCGTCCCGGAGCATGGTTTTAAGTGGATATCAGGCCAGGGTGATACATTCATCATCTACAAAATTATATTAATGTTAAAAATATTATATTTGATAATTAGATACATTTTTATAATCATTATTGAATGGTGTACATGGAAAATAAATTGCATCACTTCGTGGAGATGGTATGTCAAATGCACACACGAGCAGCGTTATCCTTTTTTAATGGGTGAAAGGGTAATAAGAAGATGATATATTAAATTTAAATAATTAATATTATTTCATAATTACCTAATATATTTATCATTTATATCATTATTAGTAGCTATGTGGGGCTACGATGGAAAACAAATTTCATCGATTCGCGATGTGGTAGTTCATCGTACACATGAGCAATGGTTTTGATCCCATTTGATGGAGAAGGAGATGGAAGAATATAATTATATCAATATAATAACATATCAGTATAAGGGATATTTTTTTATATTTTAATTGTTAGGATATAATTTAAGGTAGTAAAAGAAGAATTAAAAAAGAAAGAGCTTGGTTAGGATGATTATCTTCTCTTAGAGAAACCACCTTTGGATCTCTTCTTAAAAACCCTAGGGTTGGTCTTTTAGGAATTAAAAAACCTCTATAACATGGATTATGATGTTGGTGAGAGATTGTTATAGGTTTTGGTTAATATAAATGGCTCAATATCTGTGAATAATTGAGGGGAGGATGTTCACTTTCATAATTGAGGTGAGTGGAACACTTGTAATTTTTCAAAGTTTTAAAATATTATTATGTCAATTTCTTGGAAAAATGACTCTAAAATGACTCATATTTAGAGATGATAAGGGTAAGTTATAAATACAGCTAAAAATTAAGTTTAAGTAATTTTCTAGTCCATTTTATCTCTTATATTTTGTTTTAACCCCTTCATTAACCATTTTTAACCATACCCTTGGTCGCAACTTTTTCTATATTAAAGGGTTACAATTTTACTTATAAGATAACAATTGTCTCATAAATGGATAGTTTATGACATTTTTGACCATTTATCATCATAATATTCTTCTTGAAATATTTTTATTATTTTTATATAATTTAATAAAATACTATTTTTCATAAAATATCATTAATGTCATTTTTGAATCTAAACATTTCATTTGACATTAAAGGCATTGAGAAAAAAAATTAATTTAAATATAAACTCTTTAAACATAAATTATACATTATAATTAAACAAAAAATTCATGTCACATAATAATTAATTCTAAAAAATATTACTTTTTATGTTTTTAAAATCAATTAATTTGATTTTTCTATTTCTTGCACAAGAATGGTGTCAGTGTCGTATAAGATTTTAGTGTAATTATACCATTAATAAAAATTATTGATAAATTAAAATAATAATAAAAAATTAATCATGTTAAAAATACAAAAATATATTCTTTAATAACATATTCTTATACCTATGTGAACATATAAAAGAAATTAAAAGTAAGGGACTGAAATTTTTGGAATTTTCTTTACTTAAAATATTATAATTGTCATTATCAAGGGAAAATGGCATCAAAATTCCATATATTTGAATTTTGATGGATATGGTCGAATTTATACATTAAAAAGGAATAATTTCAAGTGTTGGGTTGATTTTGAGACCTTATCTAATAGTTTAAACCATTTTTTCCTATTTTATCCTTATTAAGGTGACCAATATTTACAATGATTACTATTCATAATAACTAAAAATAAAAGGGATCTATTTAAAAAAAATTGAACCTCCCAATTTCAAATATATATTTATTTTTCAAGATTAAATATATATAAGTGGTATAAATAAATTTTAATATAAATACAAAAAATTCAATAAAAAATAGTTTTTAGAAAAAAATTGTTTTAAAGCATAAAAATTAACTTATATCAAAATCATGAATATTGCTAATTTAAATGGAATTTATTGAATAATTAAAAATAAAATAGATCATATTTAAATTTAATATGAAATCCAAAATATAATGGGACTTTTAAATTACTTGATTTAATGAAAATAAATGACAATATTTGAAAAATCTGTATTTTCACAATTTATTGAAATTTCAATCATTTTAGAAAAATGAAAAAATTTCTCTTTGAGTTAAATTTTATTTGATGATTTAAAAAATTTATATTGATTTTATATAATATAATTTTTAAAATTTTCAGAAATTAATTATAATTTCCATGCAAAAAATATAATAAAATCATTTTTGAAGAAAATGCATTTTTGAAGCATAAAATAACTTCACTAAAAATTGAGTGCGTATTTACTAAGAATTAATAAATAAATTTGTATTGACTAGTAGAATTATAATTATATATCATAACGTGGTTACTCAAATTCATATCCTCTGATTAAACTACTATGTTATAATTGTCACATTTAAACAATAATATTTTTATAATATATCTTAATCTACTTAAAGATCAGTGTTGTATGTTAAGAAATCCGTCATGATTAATATACATTTAAACTAAATTTTTGTGGTGTTATAAATAATACTTAAAAAACCTATAAATAACCAAAATAGAAGAAAATAATTTTGGTTTATGATAGAAAGAACATAAAATTCCCCATGGTATAAATTTAAACATAAATACTCCCGATAAAAAAATGAGATTGTAACATAAACCCTTACCTCTAGTCTAAAATTTATTTGTCTGCACTCAAACCTAATATATAATAAATTTAGACATATTATAAATCTATAAAATAACAAAATTCATAGTTATATTTATATATATCACTCCCTTATGATTTTAAATTTCCTAATTATTAATAATACTTCATTAAAATCAATATTTAGGTGTTAACGATTCTGTTTTCCAGGTATGCTTTGATTAAGTGATTTCAGAACATGAAATTTGGCCATGGTTTAATATTAAATTTAATAATAATTATGTCATGAATATAATATTTATTCATTATATACACTTTTATAAAATTTATGTATGTTGGTGATGAAAAATGAATTGCATCACTTCGTGGAGGCGGTAGTCTGCACGTACGAACCACTGATATTTTCATTTTTCAATGGATGGAAATAAAGGAATATAAATAATAATTTATCTTTAAAAAATAATTATTGTATATTAAATATCATATATATTAATTAAATCCAACTATATGAACATCCATGAGGGGCAGTGATGAAAAATGAAATACATCACTTCATGGAGGCGGTAGTCCACACATATGCATGAGTAATGATTTCATTATATATTTGATGGAATTAAGATAGATAATGATCATTACATAAATAAAATAAAATTTTATTTTATTTATTACTCTTATTTAATCCTATTATTATGTATATAATATATTTAGAGAATTAGTAGGAAGAAATAAACTTGAAAGAATTTTGTTAATACAATTACATATTCCTCGAGTATCCTCCATTGTATTACACTTTAAGCCTTATTTGGTTAAAATTTTGTTGATACCAAAACCAATAGGACCTAGGGAGTAAATTTGGTATGTTATTTGTGTAGATATTAGTCAACTAATCTGCTTAAATTTTTTAAAGAAGTGAGAATAGAAGGTTCCCTTTTATAAGTGAAGGGAGTGGCACCTTCATAAATACCATTAACTTTAAAATAATATAAAGTCAATATTATGGGAAATTGGAACCAAATAAGACAAATTTATAATATAATGTATATTTAGGTATAAATATAATCAAACAATCAGATAAAGATAGGGATTTTTTATATTTGGAGCTTTATCCCGTAGTTTAACCCATTTTAACCTTTATTGAGATAACATAACTTTTTTACCTTGGTAACTTATTTTTATAACCAAAATAAAATTTACCTTATAATAAAATTTGTACATGATGATTAAAAATATATAATCAATTTAACTAGATTCAATTTCTAATGGTTTGATATATTAATTCTAACATCTGGGCACAAAAATCATACAAACCATTTTTAGAAAAAATATATCTTTAATAATAAAATTGATTTTATTCACATCACATTCCTTGTAATATCCATTAGATGAAGGTTAATTTATTTTATTGAATATATTATCTAAAAAGTTTCATTAAAATCATTTATCAATAGTAATTAATTTAATTTATTAAGATAAAATACATTATGTGAATAAAAATAGTTTTCTAAAAAATATCTATTTTTTACCTTCAAATGATTTTATTTCCATTTATAACTAATATATAATCAAATTATTAATGATTATTAATTATTATAAATATATATAAAAATAATCTTTCATAACTTTAATATTCTAAAGAAGATGAATTTACTTTTAAATAAAACATATATGATAAAACAATGTTTCTAAACAAAACATTTTTGTTAAAACAAGAATTATTAGACCATTATTTATTATCATTACTTAACCATTTAATTAATATAATTAACTAATTTTATTAATTTTTACTTCAATTTTTTCAATAAATTTTATTTATATCATTCCTCAAAATTATTAAATTTAACAAAAATGCATAATTCATCAAAACAATTCAAAATAGTTTCTCAAGAATCAGTGGTATTTCCTTAAGTAAATTTTACCCTTTTACAAAGTCATTTATTTTATCAATTTTATTTCACTATCTAAAAAATTGATTAATATTGTATTTTAATAAATAATTATTCACTTAAAATTAGTGTTTTATTCTTCACAATATATCGAATGAATCAAATTTATTTTAAAGGAAAATGTATTCTAAAATCTCAGGGTGTTACATTAGGAGTATATTATATAATGGTTAGTCATGAATATGTTAATTTGAAGTTTTAAAATGACTACAGATTTCAGGATATGGAGGAGATGATGTCGTGAAGCTCAGAACAAGCTATTGATGTGGAGCACATAATGGACTTTTTGAGTGGATATTATTCTATATTATACTTATTTCTTTAAAAATTATTGTTTTTATTTTAATTTAAAATTTATATGTTATAGTTTGAGTTTTATGGGTATATAGTGACTTAAATGGACATGTTTTTCTAAAAAAATGTGAAGGAAACCTGGAGTGATCCAAGATCTGATAAAAATAATATTTTATCCGGGTCATTTGATTAAGGGTTTTTGAGTTTTTTAGAAGTTTCCTTTTAGACGTAATCATGTTTAGATCATTGTGTAATTGAGGAAATTTGTGAGATTGTGAGGGTGTTGGTGATTTAGAGTGGAATAGAGGAAGAATATCATATCTGAGAAACCCATTAGAGACTTGATCTTTCCTTGATCATCCATCTTCAATAAGAAACTTTTTTATCATTTTTCATTGTAAATAATTAGTTCTTATTGAACTAGTTAGTGTTAATGTTGTATAGGATTCAAGGTCATTCTCCTGAACTAGGTTTTATTTTGATAAAAAATAGTAACTGAGTTTTGTCTGATAAAAATCACAATACACCGAGGATTAGTACACACAATGTGAGTGAAAAATATAATAATTTTTCATGCTCCATATTTACTTTCATCACTGTGTTAGTTAGATATATCATTTTCTAACCATCATGAGAGTGATTGAGTTTAAAAAACGAAATGTTAAAGTGCATATTCACCCCCCTCTCACTGTTAATCATTCATTCAAGTGATCCTAACAAAGGCATGGAGATATTTACACTATAATGGTGGATCATTTGTAATGACCTCTAATCTAAAACTAGTGTAAGGATGACTAAACCCACAATATGAGGGAACCAGTGGGAGACAGGTTGGGTTATGATAAGGAGGTGAAAATTTTATTATACCTTTCTCAAGTGATTAAAGTTCCATAAAGAGGGGAATGTACATGATACTCATTTAATCTAATTATAGATCTAGTGGTAAGATTTGATTAGTAATTTACCACATGAGATGGTAACATAACATAAGTGGGGCTTATAAAAAATCTAACCAGGTTTACAGTTACTATAAATGACCCGCATATAGGTAGTTGACAACTCCAAGGGTAACTCAAAATAATCCTTTATTTGTAGGTGATAGACAGGGATAAAAGGTACCTCATTGAAGGTTTTTATCCCTTTGATAAAGGGATGTGCATGAATATAAGAATGTTTCACTTCATTATATAGAATATGGGGATTGTACTCAAGGGTGTCCTTTTTTATTCAACATGTATACACATGTTCATTTTTTATGATGATCACTTTCTAAAAAAGTTCTAGTTTTATCACATTTTGGAATTTGGGCATAGTGTGAAGAAGTTATGATTGTGAATTTTCATGCTTAGGGACTCACACATTTTTATGTCTAGAATTTTTCCCCTGATCCTTATATATTTGGATTCCTTGAATGTAAGTGCATAAACTTATGCTTTAGGAACCTTGAGCATAGGTACAGTGCTAGAACCCACACAAGTCACTTAGTACATACTTTTTCTTCTTCTTATTTTTGATTCAATTACGCACCTGTAGGAGATGATGTTTAATTATGGATTTTCTCTCTCAAGGGATCATGTGAAAGTGTTAATCACACATAAGTGGTAAGTTCATATAACACAAATCATTTTTCCCTTTAATGGTCAGCTAAAAATCATCCCCCAACCTTGAATTTTGGGATTCCAAGGTATTTATAGTCATTTGGTTCACGCATGTTGGAGTGACGATGTAGGAGATGAAATAAATCATGCATTTCAAAGTGAAATTCATGGACGTGAGTCTAACATGCATGTGTAAATGATCAAATACAAAGTCTTTTTCATAGTGATTAAATATATGTTGGAATTAGTGAAACTCTATGGTGTATAACATTTATGATGGTGGAATTTGATGCATCATATTTTGGTAGTTAGTGAGTATTTTTTTTGGTGACGTCATAATGGAATCATTCAACCCCATCCCCCCACATCATTTATGCCAACTCATTTCAAAAGAATCCAAATTAAATGTGCTAATAATTCAAGAACTTGACTTTATTTGTGCATGCGTCAGGATTATCAGTTCAATACACTTTTTACCTTTTCTTTTAACTATGATGAGTGTTTACTTTGATCACTGAATTTTATTTCTAGGTAATTTTTTTAATGTTGAAAATCACACTCGCCATCAAAATTGAATTTTTTAGCCTAAAAAGAATCTAATTATAAGGAAAACTAAGTGTTTAGGGTGTTTTTGTTACTTTCACATAGAGCCATGGATGATGAAAGTTATCTTATTCACCTCAATGTATAGGGGTATTCTTCATCAAATATATCACTACATTTATATGGATCTTATATAAAAGAACTATTTTCACTAAAGTGCTTTCACGCATGCATTTTTTCTCACATAACTACTTTTCTCTCACTCATGCATGAGTCTAGGGTTTGTGTATGTTAATTGGGTGACATAATTTTGGCCTGGTTATTTCCACACATCATAGAACATTTACATGATGATCCATTTTGGAATGATCCATTAACTTAAATGTGGTTTCATACATTGCTAAATTATTAACAATTAATGATTTCTTGATAATTTCTTCCATTATTTTCTTCCCTTAATATAGTAAACGGTAGTAAGTTCATCTTGACCTACTACTTCAAGTGACTCGAAAATTTGGGTTTCCATGGTTAATAATGTCAGTGATGGTTTGAATCTTCTTGGGTAATAAATTTAATATTATTCTCAATATTAATGATTGCCACTATATAGCTTCAGTATTATAGAGGGAATTCCAATTCTAACACTCATAGAAAATTATGTTTACCTGGGTTTATATCATTCACTTGCAATTCAAAATTAAAAATCCAATCAAATAGACACATAATACATTCAATGAATTCCCATGAGACTTGTCACCATCATTGTTACCCTCATATGATCACTTAAAAAAATCCAGCCCAAGAGTATTTAATCCATAATTATTTCACCATATTTAGCTCCTAAATCACTTATTATATCTAATATTAGACATTATAGTGGGATCACTATTTTGGAGTGAAATTCATGAGAAAATGGTAATGGACCTTTTGGGTTCATCATAGTTGTGTGTAACTTGAAATATGTCTCAAATATATCAAAATATATGAATAAATCAAGACCTCTCGATTAATAGTCTATCAACATTCTAACTTGATATTAGAGTTAATTATCCATAGGTTCCTTGGAAAAAATAACTTCCATATGATAAATGGAAAAGTGGGAATCAATATCTAGGATATATACAAATTGAGTGCAATACCATTATCAAAATATATGTATATTGAATTCCTTTCGGTAATGGATTCCTATGAAGATAAGTTATAGACTCTAAAGAATATCAATGGCCTATTGGACTTGATCAAATATAATTTGAAAAAGGACATCCACCTACATATAGATATTTACTTTATAGAATAAGTTGATTTTTTTCCACCCCCATAGAGAGGATATCAAGGTGTAGAGGCTAAAAGGCTTAGTAACTCTCCATAAACAAGGGATGGAGGGATTGCTTTGGTCTTGGTTTGAATGAGGAAAATATAGTGAATGTGGTTTTTAAGTCTCGCCAAAGATATCTACATGTCCTAGATTTTGTTATATTCTTATAAATTATCTCAATTTTATGATTAATATTAGTTATAGACTCCCATATAGGCATTAATCCAACCACTTTTATTATGAATCCATGGTTGGATAATGATTTTTAGATTAATCTGTAAGTTCCTACATTAGCTAGGTTATACTGGGTTTTGAGCCACATCGATTAAGGAGAGTATCCGGTTTTGGTGTGTGCTCCCTTTCAGATTTTGTATGCTTTCATGGTAGCACATATTGAAGGTAATTAATTATAGAACCCCTTCACTAATCACTACTCTAAGTTCAGGTCATTAATGGTAAACATTATTGGTATTAGGCTCGGATAATGGTCATATAATTACTTATTATTTTACTCTCTCATTATGAATGGTTAAACTTTATTTCATAGGATTCCCTAATAGGATGGATTGTATAAATTTTTTGATTCAGCCTTGAATATCATTTATATTTAATGACATTTTGTGATATGGTACTTACAACTCACTTTGATGGAATAATGTTGTGTGAGCCTTATTCACACTTTGGTTTTCCAAATAGTTCATGTGTTTATAAGAGACTATCTTAAACTATATTTGGAGTCAGTATGGAGTAGTATACCATGATTATGTGTCATTTATAGCCATTATTCATATGTGAGTGTACCTATGCATATATTTTCTTCCTGCCCACAAATGTTGTGGATGGTATGTTTCCTTCTTATTCTTGTAGGTGGGTGGACATTATTATGTTTCAAGTCAATAAATTAAAAATATTATAAATCATAGAATATAGATCCCTTATAAATTAAAATTAAAATACACATAAAAAAGGTTAAAAATAAAAAATATATAAAAATAATAAACATTAAATAATTTAAATACCACCAATGCTTAAAAAATAGTGTGTGGTTGGCCTTATTTGAGACTTCATGACACATGGGAGATATAGCTGGTGATGAATTTACTAGTTGAAGTGGGTAGATCTTCAAGGATATTGGTTTCACGGTGCGGGTTGGTCATGAGGGATAATGAGGCATGTGATCCAGATGATGTAGGTTCAAGGCAAGGCATAGGGTGATAGTTATTGGGATTCTTGGACATAAAAATTCCACTTGAAAGGATATGGTATCACCAAAAAATTGGGTTGGTGGGAGGGAACCCCAACACCAAATATAGGCTTTACCATGCCTGAAAACAAATAGAGGGGTCTTTGGGAAACATATATCAGGGTCGGTGGTTGGAAAACCCAACAAAAAAACAAGGGCCTTAGGGTTAGATAAAAATTAGGACCATCATGGCCAGAAAATCAAGGGTCCTTTAGATCATATTATTTAAGGCTTTCGGGTATGAAAAATTAGGGCCTTTATGGTTAGAAAATAAAGAGGCCTTCGAGCCATGAACTCACGAGCCTTTAGGCCATTAATTTGTAACAAAATAGTTCTGGTGAGTGTCTATCAAAACTTATGGGGAGGGATGAGGATTGACCCAGTGTGGTGCCTGAGTATGTGTGTATTTGTGGTTTTTATTCTCCTCTACCTAATATAGTATATTATTAATTATATTATTAATTATTTATTATTTATGTTTTGGAACAACTATATTTTTTGTAGATTAAATTATTTTTTGTTTTTAATTTTCACTAAATTATTAATGTTCTCAAATATTTTTTATATGTTTAGTCTATGAGATATTTTTCATTTTGATTGTATTTATATTTTATATTTTATATTTTATATTTTATATCCTTTAAAATTCACCTACTTTAAACATTAATTTTCCATGTATGTGGCTTTAAAATCTTATAAAATATAAAATATAAATATAATCCACGTGTTATCGAATACAGAGATTCAATACATAAAAAAATAGTCAAAAGTAAAAAAAAATAGTCAAAATAATATACATAAAATAATTTAAATGATAAAAAATATTATTGGATCAAAACATAAAATTTATATATATTTATTATTATTAAATATTATTAATTATATTATTAATAAATATTAATTATATTAATAAATATTTATAATAATTAAATTTTCATTTTTATTATTAATAATTAATAATTATTTTATTGTAATTATAAATTATTTTATTAATTATAATATTAATATTAATACCTATAATTTAACTGCATTATTAATAATTATTATTTACATTAAATTATTAATAATTTCAACCTTTTATTAATTTAATTACTAATTATATAATTAATTATGACTAATTATATATAATTATATATTTACTTTTAATAATCACTATTTATTAATTATTTTTATCCTAATTATTAATTTTATTATTAATATTTAATTTTATTATTAATTGCTATAATTTAATTACATTATTTATAATTATTAACTTTATTACTAATTATTAATTTGAATACCATTTATATTATTAATTTCTAATTAAATTAATTATTATTATTATAATTACTAATTACTTTAAAATTATATTATTAATAATTAATAACTATATTTTTTATTAAATTAGAAATTAATTAGTTGTTTTTAATTATTAGTTATATTATAAGTTAATTACTAATTTAAATAATAAAAATTATATTTTACATTATTATTTAGTTATTAATTACACATAATTATATTTTTTTATTTATTATTTTTAATTATATTTTTAGATATTATTTTTAATGCATTATTAATAATATTATATTTTTATTTGAATGTGCTAGAAAGGGGATTCTGAATCCCACATGGAAAACCAAGAAGGTTTGGTAAGGAGGACTCCCCTATAAAAGGGAGTGATGGGTGGGAGTTTAAGAGGTGTATTATTATTTTTATTAAAGTTTTAAGAATACTTTATTCAAAGTAATGATGAATAAGAATATTAATTAAGTATTGTTTTAATTTCTTTAATGTGTGTGTGTGCAACAAAAAAAATAGAAGGCATTTTCTCAAACAATGGCTTCTTTAGAAAAATTTAAAGGAAGGCATTATCATAGACAACATCATCTTTGAAAACATTTCAAAGAGGGTGTTATCCGAGGCAACACCTTCTTTATAACATTTTCAAAGAGGGTGTTTCTCAGATAGCTCCGTCTTTGAAAATTTTCCGAAGAGTGTGTTCTCCAAGACAATGTTCACCCTTTGATCAAAATTCATCGATAGATAGGGAAATAGTTTCCCAAACCCCTATATGGGGAATTTCATTTTTTATTTTCCATATATTGGAAAATTTACCCCAAAATGTCCCCATAGGAAATAGGTGACAATATGATTTACATCCAACAACTCCTCATAGATCTTGGGAGTGGTGAATTCGATTACCAATGGCTCTACATAATAACCCAAGAGATTTTTACTATTTAAGAAAAAACGATAGCATGAGAAGCAGAAATTTATATGACCAAAACTAAAAATTAACCTATATAGTTTTTAACAAAATCTACACAAATAATAAACCAGTAGGTGTAAGAGGAGGCTAAACTATAGAATTAGATTACCGAGCCTATATAAAAGATATAAAATCTCTAATTTCAATTATTGGGTGATTATAAGGTAATTTCTGAAGTGACCATTAAGATAAAGGATATCCAAGTAAGTCAGCACAAGCTAATTACAAAGGCATTACAAAAACATGTCCTAAAAGAATCAAAAGTTGATAGACTAACAAATCTGTAGGCACAGGTTGGAACTTCATATAAAAATCAAATTAATTTTAAGGATTATATAGACTGACTATTATCTTTATAATGTGGTCCTAACTGTCATGTATCTCAAAATGTAGAAACATTTTAGGAAGAGTCTTGAAATTATGGATTCCCCCTATGTTCTCACAAAAATATAAACCCATCCTTTACTTATCCATGTCATGATAAATCCTATAGTTTAGGCTATAATGACATATTAGCTATTTAATTTTGTTTATGAAACTATGCTTCACGATTCAACTTATAAATATACCATAGGACTTGTCATAATGATATATTAGCTATTTAATTTTGTTTATGAAACTACGCTTTATGATTCAACTTATAAATATACCATATTAATTTTGATTATCATAGGGAATGATCTAGAAAGTGACTAAACTCCATTTAATATAAGAAAGAAGAATTGATTTATAAATTATAAATTAGTGTACTTTATTTGAGGGTATAAAAGAATGAGATGTTAGTCATCCATCATATGTCTGTACAAATAAATTTATAGGCTAGTCATATGATCTTATATTGTCATTGTGAGCTATGGTTGATCTATTCAATAATAAATGAAAAGCATATCCCCTCCTAGATTTATTCTCTTGGACTGTTATTAGTTGGACATATGTTCTTACACCTTCATAGTAAACTAAGGTTGATCTATTTGGAGAAAAAATGAGGATGAAACACTTTGGGAAATATGCACTTAGATGACTATAGGTGAGCTGTATATAGGGACACATATGTCATTATCATAATCCATGGTTGGTATATTTGGGTATAAACGGGTTTACTAATAATATATTAATTTTACAATTATGATTTCTTAAATAATATTTAATGATTACAAATTTCATCGTGTTATAAAAAAATTAATAAATTAATTTGAAAAATTAAATATATATTTTACTGAAAGGGTTTAAGGGAAGATACCATATTGTTAAAAGATAAATAAAACAAAAACAAGGAGAAAAAGTATTGAGGGGTTAGACATAACATCTCTTCCCTCAACCAAAACTAAATACAATCAATAATGCTCATAAAATCAAAAACTAAAATTCATAATCATCATGATAATTATCTCCATAATCATACAAATTAGAGGCTTCACTCAATTGGATAAACATGTTGTAATTATCCACATTATTTATCAGAGGATTTTTCTTGGTAATCATTATTAGCCTGAGATCGAACTAGTCCCTTCTATGCCTTTCTTCTCCTTAGAAGTATGTGAGACTCCTTTTTTATCAATCTTCTTCCCCGAGATCACTTTTTTTGTTAGAAGAATTGTTCCTTTGATCTTATCATCTTTAATTAGGTCATTATCTCCCCAATTTCATGTTATCCCTAAGGATATTTAATCCTCCTTTATATATTTTTGAAACTATATTCTGTTATGCTCCTACATTAAAGTGAAATCAACCCCAATGGGCTCAGAATTAGACAATTATTTCTGATTTGGATATTCCCTTTGATTACCATCACTTTGGTTCTGAGAATACAATACTAGATTTAGGAAAACCTCCCTTTCTACCACCAACTTTTCCCCTTACTAAAGACCAGCTTCACCATCAATTGTAGGAACAACCAAAGATAGCCCCTGCTCCGCTAATTGATCTGCTTCATAGTGAGACTTCCAATTATAGGGGGAACAGAATTAGGTAGAGCCTGCTCAGAAACTTGAAATGAAGAATCTTGTTTATTAATTCTAGTTAGACCATCTTTAAAGGATACTGCACATTCTACAGGCTCATTATACCATGAAAACTTGGCCTCATCTACCCTCTTCCCTAAAGAGGTGGTTTTCCCTTAAAGAGAATCTGTAGAATCCGACAACCCATGAAGGTGTAAATATTCATAAGACAAAGAGTTATAAATATTAATAGGATTCTTCCCAAATTCCTTCTCAATCCTATCACTGGAAAGGGGTTAAAACACATTCTAATTGAGATAATTCTCAAAAGCACCATCAATATATTTTTCATATTTGGAAATAATGTCTTACGCATACAGGCATCATGACCACTATTAAGGTGGGTTATGCAAGTTAAAGATTACCTACAAGAACTCCAGGTATAGAAAATTACCTTTAAAATAGAGAACAAGTGAGGGAGATTCTCATAAACAACTAGAATTTTCAAGTCATCATTCTATGTGGATAGAACCACCTTCCTAGTAAGAATTAATCTCAAATAAACTTTGAATAAGACCCTAGAATAGTAAATGAAGATAGCATTCTCTATATTTATTTCCATTTTAATTCAAACTCCAGTTGAATAATCTAAATCAAATAGAATCTTAGGGTGTAAATAGATCTAATTTAGACTGAAAAATCTAACCCATACTTAAGCGAAGGATTTTCTAACCTCAAAGGGATTGAAGATCAAGTTCTATTCATAGATCCATATAGAACATGGATTCAAAAAACAATATATTTACAAAAAAACATAAAAAATTATAAATGGAAACAACTATAATAATAATAATAATAATATCATAAATTAAAAAAAAGATTAAAAAAATTCATATCACAACTTCTGATGACCCTGATTTCTACCTATAAACTATCAACCATGGTCAACTCCTAAACTAAATACAAAAAAAATATTATAAAAAAGAGATATATATATATATAATTATAAAAAAATAAAAAAAAAATAAATTAAAATATATAAAAGTGATAAATCACTCTTCGTATAAGCAGGCTCAGTCATAATCACCAGGGATGATGGGGATAATGGAGGCTAGGCCATAGTTTTTGAGGAATATGGGGAGAAATGGAGTCTAAAATGTGGTCATTGGGAACAATGGGTTCTGCATCATTCATCTTTAACATATCAGGTGAGGTATAGAGAGGTAGAGACACGATAATGGGGGATGTCGGATCAAGAAAGGGACAGTAGTGTTGGTTGGCCTTCTGAGAATCTTTTTCTGATAGATGAAACTAAGACCATCAGAAGGAGAATATTCAGTAGACTAATTTATAAAACACAGAAGAATATTACAGGAGTGGGAGAGTCCGAGGTTGGGGTCACTAGAAGTTATAGGTTGATGATCGCTGAAAATTATAGCTAAGTGTTTCACCATAAGACCCTATTCACTGAATAAAAAGTTAGGAGGGATATTTTTCAAAATCACCATAAGCGATGGATAGTTCACCAAATGAGACAGTTAAGTAATTGGTATCCTTTAATCAAATATAGATTCATCCAGTAAGTTATCTTATGGTTATTTTAACCTATAAAGATAGGAAGGAAGAGGTGAACAGAAGCACTAGTTGGGATTTACTATATTAATAGGGTTCGATCACATTGTGATCGATGTACTAAAAATTGTAATAATCCTTATTTACTCTAAATCAATGTAAATAATCATCCCCCATGTAGTAGGATACAAGTATGTAGCACATAACCTCTTGAGTTATTCTTTCACCTTGTTTTTTTATCATTACTTTGATAGTTCTTGTATGAAACCTTCAGTGGTCTTACATTTCAGTGTGGTGAATTGGGTAGGCTTTTCTTCCAAGTTTTGAGAATTTAAATGTAGGGTACATTCTAGATATTTTGTTTCCACACAATAAGTTCTGGTGATGTTTCTTTTAGTGGTTTACTTGAAGATGGTTGTGGACCTAAAAAATGGTATCAGAGCTCAAGTTGATGTTTTTTAGGATAGTTTGAACCTAGTGAAGGTGATTTAGATCTCATTTTAGTAGCATAATTCAACCCATTTCCCTATAGGATAATATTGATAAGAAGTTCATGATATATTTTTCCCTTATGTTTTCTATAAGTAATAGGGGTTCACAATTTCCATTGTGATAGATTTAGAGGAGAGTAAGGTCTTAGTGGGGAAATTTGACAGAATAGATTTTAGGTTCTGAAAGTTGCGGATGGAGGATTTCATTCTACAGAATGACCTTAATCTTATGTTAACTCATTACAATATATAAGTGATAAAAGGAAAATAACAGTAAACTACTGAAAATAAATCATCTAGGTTTATGAGAATGTCTCTTTTCAAAAACATGTAATATAATATCTGGTAATTGATGACAACATCAGAACTCATAAAGGCCCTTGTTGACATGTATGAGATTCCCATGACAATAAAAAAAATTTCCTACTAAGGATTCTATTATTAATAATAATTTTAAAATATAATTCAGTTATAAATCATATAAATGACTTTAATATCATCATAAGTTAGTTGGATTTTTTTAAGCTAAGCTTCGAAGACCAATTTTGGGTGATGTTGTTACTATCTTTACTCCTATAATTAAAGGATGTGACGATGACCGATGTGAGAAATTCTAGTAGAAAGACAGGATTAAATATTATGGAACTTATAGATTTTATATTGAATGAGGATATTTTTTGGAAGGAGATTCAGGGATCTTCCATGAATTCATATAATGGAAAAGGAATGAACAGGGTGTTCTGGTGTTCAAAAAAATTATTGGAATGGTAAAGGAAAATATAGTCAAAGCCAGAGTTTCTTGGTAGATATTTCTCTCTTGTTCTGGTATTGTGGGAGAAAAGGCCACCAAAATAAATATTTTAGTTAAAGTAAGGATAACTTTAGAAGGTAAACTTCTAGTAGTGGTTTTGAAAATCCTATATCAGAAGATAATAGTGGATTACTCTTAAGCACTGCTAGTTTGTTGGGGGCCTTGAGTGATAGATTTTAGAGCTCCATTCCACTCAAAATCAGAGAAAGGAAGTATAAGGGATTATACTTCCATAAGGTATTTCAAGGAGCATATTATAGATGATAATTATCTTGATATAGTAATTAAAGGTGATGTTTTGGTTTGAATAAGTAATAGAAGGAAGTTGGAGATAAAAGATGTGTGGTACATCTCAGGTTCAAGGAAGAACGTAATTTTCATTAGGAAACTAAATGATGTAGGTTTCAGTAATAATTTCTAAGATGGTGTATATAAAATTTCACATGGATCCAAGGTCATCGAAATAGGGTTAAAGGATGATATTCTCTACCTCACGAGTTCACCAGAAGGATTTATTCATGCTACATATTTGACTTCAAAAAATTTATGGCATGACCATATAGGCCTCCTTAGTGAGAAAGGGATGAAAATACTAACTTCTAAAGGGGTGTAGAAAGCTAGAATCATGAAGTATAGAATGTGATAGGATTTTATTTTTAGACAGGAGTGTAAGGTTTCTTTTTGAATGGAATGGAAAATTAAAAATCATTAAAAGTTAGAGTTGAATCAAAAATATTTTTGGGGGTAGAATCCAATGTATTCTCAATTAGTATCACACTTTTATGTTAATTTCTTCGAAGATTCCACATAAAAAGTTTGGGTGTACTTTATAAGGGGAAATTATGATTTTTTCAGTACTTTTTTCAAGTGGAGTTCCATGGTGGATAATGATTCTAAATACAAGGTTAAATGATTACGGTCAGAAAATAGTGGTGAGTGTGGAAGTGGGGAGTTATGGATATTTTATTGGAAGAAGTTTATTATATTTAATAAGACCATGTTAGGCACTTTAGAAAATATTGGAGTCGTAAAGAGGATAAATAGGATGTTGGTGGAGAAGTCCAGGAGTATTTAAATTCACATGTGGTTCCCTAAGGTGTTTTGGGTAGAATTTGTGAATTATACGATATACTTAATTAATCGAAGTCCATCATCACCAATTGAATAGTATCATCTAGAGATTTTTTTCTATAATGAAGGTAGATTTAAACCATCTCAAAGTCTTCAAAGAACTTACCTATCTCCATGTTGATTCCAAGGAATGAGATAAACTAGAGGCTAAGCCCCATGCATGTTAATTTTTTGGCTATAGTAATGAATAATTTGGATTTTTAATCTAGTATAATGACTCTCTAAAGTTAATAAAAAGTTGAAATGTGATCTTCAATGAGGCTATTATATGGAAGGATCATAACTTAGTATAATTTTATGATGAAATAAATGTAGTATCAAGAGATGAGGTTAAACTAGATGGACATCTGGAAGTCATGGATGGTAAAATAGATTTAGTGATCATGTTATTACCATAAACACTAGACCATATGGAGGAATTAGAAGATGAAAGAGGTAAGTTCTAATGGTGTTTCCCAGGATATATGGAAGATGAAGTAATAAAGGTTACAACTTCAAAAGTTTCTGTGCTAAAATAAACTCAACCATGGGGATAATTGTGTAGATATACTAGGGAGAGACACCCAGTGAAAAGGTATGGTGATAGTTTTCACTAATTACATATTATGAATGATGTAGATCCTAATAAACCAATAAAATGGAGATTTTGAAACATTTATAATGGTGGGAGTTTTCCATGAGGTATGAACTGATTACCTCCATGTATCTGGAACATGGGATCTAGAAAATGGCTTACTAGGAAGAAATTATTAAAATAATGGGTTCATAGACTAAAGTAAGAGGTGGGTGATATAATAAGGTACAAGGAAAGTCTAGTCATGAAAGGTTTACAGAAAATTTAAAATATATATTTCTTAGAGATATTTTCACCTATGTTTAAGCTCACAACTATCCAAATTGTGTTAAGTTTGGTTGCATCAAAAGGACTTCGTCTGGAAAAGTTGGGAATAAAGAAAACATTCCTTCATATGGACTTAGATTAATAAATTTAGTTGGAGTTTCTAGTTGGTTTTATTTTTTATAGGAACTAGGGACTTTTGTTCTGAATCAAATGTAGCCTTTATAGTTTGAAGAAAACACTTAGGATTTAGAACAGGAAGTTTTATTAAAGAAATACTTATCCTTGTTGTTACTAGAAGGATATTAGTTGTGTGAGTTTTATTATCCTTATTCTTTATATAGATAGCATATTGATTGCAGGTATGAGGAAGGAAAGTTATAATGATCATAAATATAAGTTATCTAGGTGTTTCAAGATGGAGGACCTTAGTCTATAAAAGTGTATTTTGGGATGAGAATTTTTAGTAACCTAAGTTCTAGTAATTTTTACCTGAATCAGGCTGACTACATCTAGAAGACAGTGGAGTGCTTTGACAAGTTGGAATAAAAACTAGTGTCAACACCCTTGGTCAGACACTTAAAACATATTAAGGAGAAGTCACCATGAATGAAAGTATAGGTCGAGTACATAAAAAATGATTCATATGCATCATTTATTATAAATTTGATGGATTATATCATATGTACTAATCCATACATTAGGAAAGTAATGAAAATTTTCAAAGGTTTTATATTTCCCAAAAAAGATAATTGGTTGGTTGTGAAGTGGATTCTCTGGTACTTTAAGGGTCCTATAATCATGGTGATTTTCTTTAGAACAAATGATTTTTATAAGAGTTTTTACACTCAGAATTCAGTGTAGATTTTGACACTCAAAAAAGCACCTTTGGATATGTGTTTACTTTTAGTAAAATAGAATTCATATATATTTAAAACCTTTATCTGGATGTAGCACTCCCGATAATAGAATTTTAGTATGTAACTTTAATGGAAGTAGGGAAAGAGATTATATGGTTGAAAGGGTTGTTGAAATATTTCAAAAGAAATATGAGTAATATGATACTATTTTGAGATCAAAAAGTGTATTTCACTTAAAAAAACTCAACATTCACTCTAGCAAAAATCAAATTCAATTGAAAATTAATTTCATCTAATATTTGTTAGAGGACAGAGTGTTAGATCTGTAGAAGAAAGAGGGAGTTAGGAATCTAGAATACATGCTGAAAAAGGTTGTGTATTGGGAATTACATGGATGGTGATACACCTTAATTGGACTAGTATGACAAGAAATTATGGTTAAATCAATGAAGATACTTAACTAAAGTTCAAGAGTAAGGAAGTAGGTTTATTGAGGCCGATATAAGGACTTTGTAATGAATCCTAGAAAACAATACTTATATAACATCCCACTTCCCCGGACAATTGTTCATTACCTAAACTAACAGTTTATAATACACCTTAGGGTCATCTACTCATATTATAGAGGTTGTCAACTATTAGTGAGAGTATAGGGTGGTACTATGAGAATAATAAACCCCATATATTAGAAAACCCAATAAATTATGAAGTAATTAAACATGATTCACAAACTGTAACCATCAGAGTATAGAGAAAGATTAATAAACTAAAAATTCCATAAAAAATGAAAAGTAGTCATACTAGTATGCAGGACCGATCACCCATTAGGCCAATCACATATAGAGATAAAAAATAAAAAATAATAATAGGGCCTATTATGTCACTGATCCCTACAACATTCCAGTCTCTTGTATCTCTATAACCTATTTAGTTATTCATGTAAAACTCAGGCCTCTTCCCAACCTCTACTTAAAACAATTTTATGTTTCTCGAGTACCTAAGTGAAATAAAGGCCCAATATGGGTGTGGGTACATAAATCTATAGGGAACCACCATCACAGACTCTTACTACACTAGTAACACACCGACATATTCATGTGACATGCTCTGTATACATAAAAAACATTGAAAAAAATAAGAAAATCTACGATTAATAAATACTTCATATCGATGCCAAAATTTCTTTGAGAACATCGTAGAGACCATGCCAGCCACAATGTCTCAACAGACCCAAGGGCCTAAACGTATAACTAAGACTAAGCACAATAAAAATCTCTTATTCTTGGTACTATGACCTAGATCAACCATACCTACTTTGGAAAATGTAGGAGTGTTTCTAAGCATGTTTTGGTGGCCATGCCAACTAATATAAAATTTCTTATCCATGGAATAATCCCACAAGTAACATGGACATCACCTATAAGAGCTTTATCTGCTAATCCATTAGCCCACAAGTAACACAAACCTCCACAATATGAGTTTTCTCATTTAATAAACTTGACCTCCCCAAGGTTGTTTTCTATACATAATAAAAGACTACCCCTGCATAAATCTTCCCATTTTATAGAAGTATAACCCTGAGGGAGTATACCATCTAAAGTAATAAAACACCACCCCTAAGGGGATTTTCAAAACACTCATAAAATAAAAGGAAAAAGTTTTGGTTGAAACCCTAAGTTGATCATCATTATCCACAACCCATTGAATCATAATTATGATATGGGTTCTAAGGTGACACCCACAACCATCTCTACCCATGTCTCACACAATCGTACAGGGTCAAATATGAGTCAAGGGACCTACTCAGGTCCCTTAGATCAATGTGTAGGTGGAGTAACCCTACAGGGGGTCCTTGATCTCAATAAAATCACTTGGGGCATAACCCATCTCACAGGGAACATCACACCCCTCAATGGTATCATAAATAGAAAATATCCTCACAGGCCACTTGATACATGCCACATTTTCATAGTGGATATGAATTATTGGTTCTATATGAAATAGAATTACCTTATGGTTGAGTAAACAATAAGGTTTTTGACAGATTAGATGGATCGTTCTCAAATTTTACAAGACATAAATGTCATGTCCAGTGAATGTTTTCATCGAATATTGACACTGAAAGCCCAAAATCAAGAGATGATTTTTTTCATGTTAACGTTATAATAAATTTAAATAAATTATAAGGAATAATACCTCATCTTAAGATATTTTTTGATGATTTAATTGATCATATGAACCCCCTTTTTGAATTATCTTCATTGCATAGGGAGGACCCAAAGTAGACCCCCTCTAGAGGTGATACATGTGTGGTCCTTTTATCTCTAAACAACATCGATGGAATGTCATGTTCTAGCACATTAGATCAGTAATATTATTTTTTTCATCTTTATTGCTCCAAGTTCCTTCGGGATTAAAGGATTATCTCTTTTTCTTCTCATTATTGAGAGGATGTGAGAAGGAGGAATGTAGATAGAGATGTGTTGTGCATAATGATTCTCAATTTTTGATTAACCCTACATAATAGATATAAATATTTATTTGTATAGTTAGGGTTATGGTTAAAATAATATTTAATTACACAAAAACCCTTAAATAATATATTAAACCTTATTTGACCACAAGACATATGATAATAATATTATTATTATTTTTATGGCATGCGATAACTTGCACAAAAATAAATATTATTTTACCATCTTGAAAATTAATATTTATCATTCGAAACAATCTTGGTCCACTCATCCTCCTATAAATTTATCAAATTATTGAATAAATATTTTATTAAATATTTTATTC
Organism: Viscum album; assembly: GCA_963277665.1. Classification (NCBI taxonomy): domain Eukaryota; kingdom Viridiplantae; phylum Streptophyta; class Magnoliopsida; order Santalales; family Viscaceae; genus Viscum; species Viscum album. The sequence goes on along the minus strand of OY728167.1, from coordinate 737,027,940 downwards.
ATCAATAAATATTTTGTTCACGGTCTGGAGAATAAATATATATTAAATATTCAATAAATCAAATAAATATTCTATTCACAGTCTGGTGAATAAATATTTATTAAATATTAATGGAATTAAATAAATTATTTATTAATGAATAAATAATTATTTATTACCTTATGAATATTTGAGATCAATAAATCCTGAATAAAATTATTCCTTGGTCTTGAGAATAATATTTTTTATAATAATTAAATTCAAATAGAATTTAATTATGATCGACAGAAACACTTAGTGTGTGACCCTCTAGACTTATTTCATGTTATAATTAGGAGGGATTGACTAAAATATAAGATTACTATATATAAATGGTTCAAGGAACCCAAGATAAATATTTTAATGTTACAACATCAACAACCACACACAAATACTTAATAGGTAATATAATCCATTTTTTCACAACATCTCATCAAGTAGGTCGCATACATGGGTCACTAACCTATGTTTTTGACGCGTCTTTCTTTGAATATATAAAATAAAATTTCTATTAAACCATAGAATTTGAATTTAATGTGATGGTTCCATTTCAATCAAAGTTCCAAGATTTTAACGTTCTGGGTTTTTGGAGCGGGTTGAAATCCTCAACCCATTTGAAATTTTCATGTTTGGTGAGCAGTCTAATTTGAATTCTTAACTTCAAAACCTAATTATATGAGTTTATTTTCCCACGTACTTATTTTTAGATATATTTAAATTCTTCAAAAGTGTTTCAGGGTTTTGGTTGGGTTTTGGGTGTGTCGTAGGTAGAAAAAAAAACTTTTTAGAAGGTGTGGACTAGGTTACATGATTTGGAAAAACCATGTAGACTCTTAGGGGTAACCATGTAGCCCTCCTTCACTGGGAAAGGTTTTTCAAACCATGTAGGAGGCATGAAAAAACATGTGGTACCTCTACAATTTTTAGTAGAGGGGATTCACAGTGCTTGTGTATGGTTTGGGAAATTGTGAACCTTGGTCATGTGAGTGTGGTGTTCATAAAGTGGGCATCACATGATTAGAACATAGTTTTCTCAACTTTTTGGACTCTTTAAAGGGGAAAATGACCATTTTTTCCAATTATCATTAATAGGTTTTCCCTCTTTCTTCCTCCCATTCATGTCTCTCCTTTCTAGTGTCTAGGGATCTCTACTCCTCCCTAATCTAGGATTTATCCTCATTTCTCCATCTAATATCTGATCCGAGATTTTTTGGTCTCTTTAAAACCACATCGATAAGACCTTCAATCCACTAGCTTTAATTTCCATTTTCTCTCTCCATATGGTTCTCTAAACATATGAGATCTATTTTACCTTATTTTCAGGGTGTTCAACTAAAATATTTATTTATTCTGATTTGTCTTGATTTATAGTATGATATCATAATATTAAACCTCTATTATAATGAGGTAGGTGGTGTTAACATTTCTCTTTGATTTCTAGATTTTTTGGTGGTGAGTTCTTGAGCGTGTCATTGGGTTATCCAAGAGGGACCCTAATAATTTAATTCTTGTCTTGTAATTATTAAATTTACAACAATATATGTATATGGTAATTCTCCCCCTTAAAAATGGTATAATACTAGTGAGAGTCTTTAGACCACTTGGGAAGATTAGTTCGGTTGTGTGTTTTAAATTAATTAAATTGGTTATATTGAATTTATTATTTTCATGGTAACATGTCAGTACTGGATTGACGATTGAGGTGTTTTTGATCACCTAAAATGGGGTGATGCGAATCATCAGGTTGGGAGAGGCCCAAGGTGTGTGTTTGTGTGTGTGTGGGGGGGGGGGGGTTATTTCGATCATAGGTTGGGAGACATGGTCTTCGAATTGAGGCAAAGTGATCATCACATTGCGGGTATGGCCGAGGTGATTTGAGATGATGTTGACCATCTGTATGAGCAACATGGTTTAAGGCACATGATGTTCTGGGATGATGTGGATTAGGTATATTTGGGTGATTTACACTCATCATGATTGGCTGATTCACCATAGATTCGTGTTCACATAGATAGGATTCAAATAATGAGGTGGTGTTGACCACTCATGTGGGTAGATGCCTCCATTGGTTATGACTTAGGATGATGTTTACCATTAGTGAAGTTGGAGGTTCTTTCCATAAAATACACGTCAATGGTGATATAACATAGTTTTATGGTGTTGAGACCATCTATTTGTTGCTAATGCGTGATATATTTTGAGTCCATTGGTCCATGTTATTGGGAGGACAAACATTTTTGTTCCTTGGGATGTTAGGCTATAAGATGACGGTCATTATGTATGGGAGGATGTCATTGTGCCTCAAATGATGGTATTTAAGTCAACATGGACTTATGATCTAGGGTCCAAGGGACCAGGTACATTTTGATTGGTCATGCCGTTTGGATGTTGGTGAAAAAATTTGTGACATGAGGTGTTGGTTGGCACAAGGTTCTTGTGATAATTTTTCAAGAGATGCCTAGGGTCTATCTAGATTATTAATCATCATATGATGTCTTGAGATTTATTCTAAGGATCCTCACCACTACAATTATATATATACAGACACATATTGTAAGCCATGTGTATTATTGGTGGCATGTGGTATATTGGCGTTGGCCGAAGCAGGTGAACATTTCCTTGTAGCTGCTGAGCACAAGGGAATCAGGTTGTTTATTATATATTAATGTTATTCCATTTTATTTATTTATATTTTCTAACACCTGTATTATTAGGGTTTTAATTTAGGCACATGTTGGTGGTGGCCTACTGAGATTCATTCTCACAACCTACACGGGCCCTTCAGGACTCGTGTAAACTTTATGTCTCTATGACATGTAAGGGACCGATCTTAGGAGTTGGAATTTCATAATAAAATCATACCTATTTTCATGGTATGGATGGTAAGGGACCTTTTATATTCATTAATAATTTTGAGCTTATTCTTGAGTTTCATTTTTTCATCATTTTTAATATATAAATGTATTGAGGTTGGCCACAGGTGACCCTTCTGCTTATTTTCATATATGACCGGATGTAATATAGAATTTTTTTGTTTTAGTAGCTATAAATATTGTTTTGTTTTTAAAATGGTATGTTTCTATTTATTAATTATTACTATTTCTATAAGTTTATGCTTCCTCTATTGTAGGTTACGGGTCTTATTGTCTGTGGTCTTTCTTCCACTTCTATATTTATCTATGCACCACTATTATTATCACCACCAGAGGGTATAGTATCCTCACTATCACCTCATTAAACCCTCACTTCTAGTCGGCAACCTTTGGAATATGAGGAGGCATGTATAAGCTTAGTGTCCAACCATCTTAGAGCACTGTTCAGGTGGAAAATCAGTCCAGGGTGCTACAAATGGTATCAGATCTATTTCTTTTACCTATTTTTGGGCCTTAATATTTGGGCTATAGTATACCAGAGATTTGTATGTTTTCGTAACTTGGTTTATATCTCGTGTTTGGGTGCCTGTATCTCCATGCACGGGGGACAGACCAAGTTTTCAGGGGTGGTAAATTTATGTTCTACTATGTGCTATTATTGTTGATTTGATTTCCACCTCGAGTGATGAAATTGGGTGTGATGATTATCTATTATGATATGTAACCCTTGGCCCGGTATGGTAAGGGAGGAGATATGGACCCTTCTCTTGGTATGGAAAGGGATGATTATTTATACGTTCTTGATAGGAACATAGGATTATTGATATATATATATATATAATTATGTGTATGTTTTCCTATGATTAATTGCTTATGGTTTTCACTAAGAAAATGGATTTCACTAAGAGGAGTTGGGTTGTTTAATGTGTCAACAAAGGAAGTTAAACAATGTTTTTCTTATTAGCCTCTCTTTGGTGGAATTCTACTCAACCAACCTAGGAATGTGGTTATAATTAAATATGTGTGTGATCCTATATGTGATATATATATATATGGTCCTGGATCTGATACGAGCATACATGGATGATGATAGGGGTGAATTATTTAAATTTTCAACAAATAAGAAAAACATGTTTTTCTTGAATATCCTATTTTGTGAAATTATACTTATCTATCTCATATTATATGTGATTCCTAACTTCTATGGGGGTAGGTAGGGGAAATGAGGTTAGGATATACTCGATACCTAACCCTGATATGGGTAGGTAAGGGTCCTTGAAGCCGGATGTTGTTAGACAGTGTACGGTAGGGATGTGTGAGGGTGGTGATATGTGCTTCCTAATATAGATTTTCCAATATGTGTTATATATGTATATATTGTTATGGTTTTATGACAATGAAATCGATATTCATTGGGATTACACCTAGACGAATTCCAGTGGAGTGCCAAGGGGGCAGTGATATAATGTCACACAATCATGCATGTATGGATGCTTCTGAGGGTCTGGATGAGGCCCCTAAGGATCAGGATGATCATGAGATATAGGTAGAGGCTCAGTTACATGCAGTAAATCCAAAGAATATGGAAGCTTTTTGTTTATGGATTGATGATAAGCTCAGATTGAGTCCGGTTTGGGTTATCCAAGGCATTGACATGAGATCTTAGGGAGTTGATCCATCAATGGAATATTTGACTCATGAGTTCCAGTCGTAGTAACCACCATTATTTTAGGGTGACGGTGGACCATAGGTAGCTGAAAACTGCATAAAATCAGTACAGGCCATCTTCAACTAGCTTGAGACACCCTCAAGTCAGAGGGTGAAGATGGATACATACATTCTCTAAGGACTGGAAAAGTGCTGGTGGGATGTGCAGGTTTAGGTAGGAAGACATAAGGGGCCATCTTCGATGGACTTTGAGGCTAGGTTCTTTGATAATTTCTTCCCAGAGACACTAAGGGTGGACAGGGAGTTTTTGAACCTTTTGTAGGGAGATATGTTTATCATGGACTATGCAGCTACCTTCACATACTTGTCTTGTTTTTCACTCAGTATGATGGGCAGCGACACCTCAATGGTGAGGCATTTCGAGGATAGTTTTTGGATCTTCATTTAGGTGTACATAAACATATTCATGTTAGTCTCATTCTCAAAAGTGGTTAATCAGGTGCTGATAGCTGAAGGAAATTTGACAGAACTGTCATATTTGTGTCAGGTGATTTTAGTGGTGATGCTTTTGGTATATAGAAGTGAGTTCGTGAGGAGTCTCAGTAAAGCATACAGTCTAGATATTCTGGTAGATCACTAAGTAGTGGTTCATTAACCTTGTGCTTCCAGTTTAGGCATCGAAGACCTGTTTGGAATCATTTTCAGCAGCCTCCAAAGGAGTGTTATACATGTGAATAGATAGACCATATCAATAGGTTATGAAGTTATCCTTCTTGGACATATGGGATCTTGGTACTGGGTTAGACATAGGTATTTGAGGTCAGGATGAGAGCAATACCAAGATCTAGTAGCTGGGAGTTAGCTTCACATGGAGGTCATAGAAAAGATAGTGGGACCTAGTAGTGGGGTTAGTGTCTAGTGGCTGGTGTAGAACAACGGGGAATCCAGGCCTCAAGTAGTCGGTCTTTAGGCTAGGTGAACATGGTGGAGTAGCTAGGTGCATATAAGGATAGGGAGCTAGTTACAGTTAGAGGTTTACTATGGTGATGGGAATGAACAAGTTTCTTTAATATTGGGCTTCATCCATTATTACTTTTAGTGCATGAGGTGATTGGATGTTATATATGGACTAACCAGGCACTAGTTAGTAGGTTGGAATCATCATGGATGCGTGATATATATATATATACACACACACACACACACACACACACACATCTCTGTGTGAGTGTGTGTGTCTGAGGTTCATAACACCAGGATTTCTTATGAGCATCTGATGAGATGCAGGACATGATGAGTGTCATAGGTGGCATGGGTATGATTTGGGAACCTAATTAGGTGAAGTAATGATGATTCATCATAGGATGAATTTTGAGTCTATGGATGGTTGGTGGACCATTGGATTATTTAAGTTTTGGGTCATGATGCGACCGAGTAGGTAATTTTTAATGTGGGGATCACTTTAAGGGATTTGACATGTGACTAATCACGGTAGAACGAGTTTTTTTGAATGATATTGGTATGTTTGGAACCATATCCAATTAATTATTTATAGATCAGGTATTATCTATATTAAGGTGGGGGAGATTGTAATGTCTTGGTTATTTTGAGTAGGTCGAAATCCTCAGCCCGTTTTAAATTTTCATGTTTGGTGAGTAATAAAATTTTAATTATTAAATTTAAAACCTAATTCCAATAGTTTATTTGAACTAAATCCTTTTTTTAGATGGGTTTCAAGGATTGAAATTTCCTTTGATTTTTGGTTGGGTTTCGGGTGGATCAAAAGCCAAAAACTCAACTTTTCAAAGGCACAGACTGGGGCACACAATTTAGACAAACAATGAGGCCTCCCAGGGGTAACCGAGAGGCTATCCATATACATTGGGAATAGTTTATCAAACCGTGAATGAGGGAGATCAAGTCCAGATGGAACCTTTATGTTTTTTAGCATATTGTATTCGTATGGCATGTGCACGGTTTAGGAAGGTGTGTCCTTTGATCATGTGAGTGTGGTGTTCAAGCAGTGGGCACCATACAGTTGACGTACGGTTTTTCCAATCATGTGGTGACTATATAGCCTCTTTAAAGAGGAAAAATGATCATTTCCCCCTATTTTATTTAAGAGGGTTTTCCCTCTTTTTTCCTCACATGCGTGGATCTCCTCTCCAGCATCCAGGGAGCTCTCCTCCTCCCTTGTCTAGGTTTTGGCCTCATTTATCCATCCAGACTTCAATGGTTTCATTTGAACCACATTAGTAATACCTTCAATCTACTAGATTCTATTTCTCTTTTCTCTCTCCATATGGTGCAATAAATATATGTAAGTATTTTTACCTCATTTTTAGGGTGTTCATCTAAAATGTTTATTTTTTTTTATTCGGATCGAAGTAGATGTTGATATTTGATGAGCGAATGTCTACTAGTTTGAGGTGGGTAGTTCCTAGCTCTCTATTTGAATTTTTGGTGTTTTAGGGGTGAATTATTGAACGTGTCGTTGGGTTTTCTGGGATAGACCCTAATAATTTAATGCATGTCTTGTAATAATTAAATTGATCGCAAGAGATGTCTATGACCATGATCCCCCTTGAATACAAATTGTATAATCCTGGTGAGAGGATTCAGACCACTGGGACAGATTAGGTCGTGTGTGCATTTTAATTAAATTAAATTTTTTATATTTAATTGATTGTTTCTATGGGAATATATCGGCCCTAACCTAAGGGTTTAGGTGATGGTGATCACCTAGACTATGGCAATGTCAATCAGCAGGTTGGGTGAGGCCTAAGGTGTGTGTGTGGGGGGGTGATGTTGATCACGGGTTGGGAGACATGGTCATCATATTGAGGCAATGTAATCATCAGGTTGTGGGTGTGTATTGGGTGACTTGAGATAGTGTTGACCATCGGGATGAGAGGCATGGTCGTCGGGGAATAAGGTGGAATAATGATGTGTATTAGGTATGTTTTATTGATTTCCACCCACCGTGATTGGAAAATGTTCTATATAGTCATGTGCATATAGATAGAACTCAAATAATGAGGTTTTTTTGACTAATCATTTGGGTAGAGGCCTCCCTTAGTTTCATCTTTGGATGGTGTTAATCATCAGTAAGGTTGGTGGTGCTTGTTGTAGAAATCCATGTGGATGGTGATGGACCATTGGTTTATGGTGTTGAGACTGTCAGTTGGGATATGAGGTTCACCATATATTGAGGTGGTTGGGCCATGTTATTGGGAGGATAGACACCATTCTGCCTTGAGACATCAGTCTTTGAGCCAATGATGATTATGTATGGTAGGATATGTATCGTTGTGCCTCTTACATCAGGATTTGAGCTAATGGGGACTTCTAAGTTGTGGTCTGATGAATTAGGTATATTTTGATTGGGCATACCATTTTCACATTGGTGACATGATTTGTGAAATGAGGTATCAGTTGGCACAAGGTGTCAATGATACTTTTATAGGAGGTGTGTGATGTATCTCTATCATGTTACTCATCATGGGATGCAATGGGAATTATGCTAAGGATCATTTCCACTACAGTTATACATATATAGAAATTTGTTTTATGCCATATATATAATTAGAGGCACATGGTATACCAACATTGGCTGAAGCAAGTGAATGCTTCCCTGTGGCTGTTGATAATAAGGGAAGTGGGTTGTTTATTATATGTGCATGTTCTACCTTTCTATTTATTTATTTTTCAATACACCTACATTATTAGGGATGTAATTTAGGAACATTTTGGTGGTGGAATACTGAGATTTATTCTCACACCCTATATTGTCCCTTTAGGATGTGGGTAAACTTTATGCCTCTTCGATTAGGTAAGGGACCGAGCTCTAGAGATAGTCCTTAGTGATCATATCATACCGCTTAACTTGGGATTGATGGAAAGGGACCTTGAATTTTCTTATATCATTTGGGGATTATTCTTGAGTTTCCTTTTTGTTCATCATGGTTACAATATGTATGTACAATGGTCAGCCACAGGAGACCCTTCTGCTTATTTTCATGTATGACATGACGTGATGTGGCATGTTTTAATTTAGTAGCTAAAAATGGTATTTTATTCTACAAATGGTATGTTTGGATTTATTAATTATTACTATTTTGTCTGTTTATGCTTATGCTATTATGGGTTACTAATTTTGTTGTTTTTGGTCTTTATTCTCATACTATATTTATCTATAGACCACAATTATTATCACCTTCAGAGGGTATATTCTCCCCACTATGACCACTTTAAACCCTCACTGCTAGTCGGTAGCCTTTAGCATATAGAGAGGCACTCTTAAGGCCTAGTGGACAACTGACTCGGAGCATTGTTCGAGTGGAAAACCAGTTTGGGGTGCTACAAAGATATCAAAGTCTATAAATATAGAAGGGAAAAATTCTTCCTTGACTTATTCACTAATAACTTGTCATTAATGATGTACCCAATGTACCCTACTTCTCATGAACATATGATGTTATGGTTTTGATCATTACATCAAAGTACATGATTCATGAAAATCATTAATAATAGTCTTAAAGTCTAAGGACCATTATATATGCACACATATAAGAATATCATATGACACATAAACATGTGAAATTCCTACAAGTGGGTTTCTTCTCAAAATCTGCTATATTGGAGATTATCAAGAGTAAACATCAAGTGAAGAAGTCTCATATATTTACTAGTACTCTCACATGATATTCAACATTCTATTTTTCCTGTCATAGTATGTTATCTTATCATAGAACTATATTTAAGAATATATTCATGAAATTTCAAGGTTATCATCATATAAGGGAATTTTTTTGACCTTATCAATGTAATAGATACTCTAGGACATTATTACTTTAAATTATTGCAGAACAATGAACATATGTAATAAGATATTTCATTAATATTAAAATCTTGAAATATTCATGTAATCCAAATTATAAAAATTTGGTTCTAGAACACCAACTGGCTCTCACTTGGACTAGATCCAACTGCATATGACTTTAAGACCTCTAGACCACACATGATGATCATATTTCTACTAAGTTAAGGATTTAGTCAAGGGGTCCACCATGTTGTCTTTTATAGGTATTATTCTCACTTTTATGTGACCTATTTGAGAAAAATACATTAATATATGAATCTTTAAAATTATGTTCTTTATTCGTTGATATGACCCTGGATCCTTTGAAAGAGATACCATTGTAGTATTATCACAATAAAGTGTGATAGGGTTATTACTGATAGGCACCACTTCAAGATATTGGATGAAGTTATATATCCAAACTACTTTAATTTCTTCCAAAGTAGAAATATAATATAAATCTATTTTATAATCTTCGAACATGTCTTGCATTGAGATATTACATCTCACAAAAGCTCCATTAAGAGTGTATATGTTTCCTGACTATAATTTCATATCATCTTGATCTATTTGGAAACTAGAAACTACATCTCCTCTAATGACTTGTTCCTCATCTCCTCTATATACCTGGAACATATCCTTATTACACCTTAGATACTTAAGGATAATATTGACTACCATCTAATGTAAGGCACGTGGTTCATCTTGATATCTTCCTACCACACTTTAGGAAAAGGTGACATCTATCCTAGTATATAACATACATGACTGACCCAATCACCAACATGTATGGAGTCCTTGATATTCTTTATACTTCATAATATGTCTAAGGACACATTTTATTGGGAATATGAATGACATGTCACATTAGAAATAATCCCCTCTTGGATTTTTCCATACTGAATCTCTTCAATATATTTTCAATATATGTACTTTGATATAGTCCAAAAAGCATCTTGGATATATCATGACAGATCTTGATCCTAAGAATATATGTTGGTTCACCTAATTCTTTCATGAAGAAGCATGTGTTTAATTGGTATTTAATATACTATAAGCCTAGTATTTTGTTTAAAATAAGTATCATGTCATTGATATAAACTATTAATAAAATGATTTTACTCCCACTCAAACATTTATAAACATAAGGCTAACATTCCTTCTTTATAAAACCAAATTTTGTTATGGATTCATCAAACCAAATGTTCTATGACCTAGATTCTTACTTTAATCCATAAATGGATATTTTCAATTTTCATACCTTTTTGGAATCCTTTGGAATCACGAACTCTTAATTTGTGTTGTAAAGACCCGTAAATTTCAAGGAAATTTTTTTCTTAATTTTCTTTGGAATTTTAAAAGAGCACAGCTTCTGACGGCGCCTGATTCCGAGGCCCGGTGTGCCCGGAATCATTTTCCGAAGTTTGGCTCGGGTACGTTCAGTGAACGGACGAGCGGGTTTTTCAAACTTTTGAACCGGTGCCCGGAATCGAATTCTGAGGGCTCCGATGAAATCGCAGTGCCGGTATTCGCTTAGAAACGCCTCTTCCGGAGTTGCGTTTGCTCGGGTGTGGTTTTTAATTTTCGGGCTTAAAGTTAAGAAATAAAATAATTTTGCTACAACTTTATTTTATTTCGCTTAAGCCACTTGGAAGCCACTTGAAGCCACTTAAAGGCGGCTTGAACTGAGTTGAACTGGATAGGAAGCTATCCAGAAATATCCTACCCCTTGGTAGGATATTTGTGAGGTGGGGCCCGTACGAGCCCCGCCGTTTCTTTCCGCTAAGAAATGCACCCGTGAAAACCTGTCTTAATGAAAGTCAACTGACGCATTTCTTACAAATCTTAACAGACCATTTAATTGGGCTGTTTCTTTCGTGAATTAAATGAGTTGTTTCTTTCGTTGAATTAATTCTACGAATTAATGGTTCGTTTCTTATCTTTTGAAATTCAAATGTTTAGTTTTGTAAATAAAATAAGGCTTAAGCTTATTTTATTTTGGGTTGAAACTTGTGGCGTGGAGAGGATTTGGAGGAAAGCGTTCTTCTTCGGCGAAGAACGCGAAGAACGCGAAGAACACGAAGAACTCCAAACCTACGGAGATCGACGACGCGAAGCCTTGTACCGCGACGCCAACGGATCTCCCTTCGCGACGCTTCTTCCGCGACGATCCAACCCCGCGACAGCCTTCGATCCACAACAACCAAGGTAGGGGGTTGCGCTTATTTTTATTTTCTTTTTGTATTTCAACAACAACATGGATTTAATTATTATTAATTAAATCCGTATGTTCTTGGTCCTCGGAGATCGTAGACGCGACGCCCTTCCGCGGTGTGACGATCACCTCCTTCTGCGACGGTCAATTCCGCGACGACCTCGCATCCGACAGCGACGGCGAGGTAGGGATTTATTTTTGGGAATTACCCCCCTTTTCTTTTTTATATTCCCGTAATTGTTTCTTTAAAAAGTTAAAGAACTGGATTTTTAAACAATTTTAAAATTATTAAAATTGTTGTTTCCGTTCAAATAAGGAACCCGTTTTTATGAAACAAATTTATTTCATTAAAAATTGTTTCGGATATGCGTTCATGTGTTGAACTTTAATTTCACCCGTTGTTTATATCTAACGCGGAGGGTGCGGGCCAAACGAACACGGCCCGACAACCCTTCGTCGTTCTTCGTGTTTTGGGATTTGGCAGGCGACGACGGAACATGCCGCAACGGGTGTTTGATGATCCCGCAGTAAAGAACGGAACCCGGGAGGAACAACGGCGTAGACGGGAAGGAAAACGGGCCACCGGAGCGACTCCAGCGGCCCGTGGAAGCCGATGGTGGTGCGGGTCGCCGGCGCGGCGGCGCCGGCGGCCGGAGGCGGCGGCACCCCGCGGCCGGAGGCGGCGGCACCCCGCGGCCGGAGGCGGCGGCACCCCACGGGTGTCCAGCGCGACACCCCGCGGGTGCCGCGGTTGTCCAGCGCGACACCCCGCGGGTGTCCAGCGCGGCACCCTGCGGGTGTCCAGCGCGGCACCCCCGCGGGTGCCGCGGGGTTGTCACGCGGCACCCCGCGGGTGTCCAGGGCGACACCCCGAGGGTGCCGCGGGGTTGTCACGCGGCACCTCGCGGGTGTCCAGGGCGACACCCCGCGGGTGCCGCGGGGTTGTCACGCGGCACCCCGCGGGTGTCCAGGGCGACACCCCGCGGGTGCCGCGGGGTTGTCACGCGGCACCCCGCAGGTGTCCAGGGTGGCACCCCGCGGGTGTCGCGGGGTTGTCACGCGGCGTGTCCGGCTGTCTGGCCGACACCCCGCGGGTGCCGCAGGGGTGTCACGTGGGGCGGCGGCTTTCCCCCGCGACGGCCGCTCGGCCGCTCGGCCGAGCCGAGCCGGACCGGCCCTGGCCGGGCCGGGCCGGGCTAACCGGGTCGGACCCGACCCGGTTCGGGCCAACCAGGGGGGGTCGGCCCGGGTCGGCCCGGGCCCGGACCCCCCCCCGTCTTCGGACGACTTTCGTTCAAACGCCCGTAACTTGAGCTACGGGCCTCCAAACAACTCGCCGTCAGTGGCAACGCAATCCTTGGAGCGAGTCGGTCGTTTCAGTTTATCGCACTCAAAGTTTCGGAATACTTTGGGTTCGGCCGGGTTGGTTCGTACACGAAACCAACCGGGCCCTCGGAGCGGAAACGCTCATATCTTGAGCTACGGACGTCTGATTGACGTACCGTCAGCTTTGTTAGTTTCCTCTTAGTGAGACAGATCTTTTGGCTCACTCCGCCCGGGGTTTGGGCGCAGGTGGAGTACGGTCGGGTTGGTTTTTCCTTAAAAACCAACCGGGCCCCTGGGACGAAAAGGCCAATAACTCTCAGACCGGGCGTCCGATTGACGCGCCGTCTATTGCGTTGAGTTCCTGTTGACGATACAGAACTTTTGGCATCCTTCGCCCGTGTTTTGGATACAGTTGGTAGTGGTCGGGTTGGATCGCACCCGAAATCCAACCGGGCCCCTGGAACGGAAAAGCTGATAACTCTCAGAAAGGACGTCCGTTTGATGAACCGTCAGCGGCGTTGACGATCACGTTGAGAAACGGTCCCTATGAGTATACCCTATGAGAGCTCGGGGTACAGTTGAGATACGTCTGGGTTTGGTTCGCTCACGAAACCAACTGGGCCCCTGGGACGAAAAGGCTAATAACTCACAGACCGGGCGTCCGATCGACACGCCGTCTGTTGCGTTGAGACCCCTGTGACGAGGCGGTACTTTGAGTTACTTCTTCGTGGGACCTTGAGATACTTGGAGTATCGACTTGCAGCTCGTGGAGCGGACCCTCCCAGAGTCGAGCGTGCGGAGTACGGAGACCGTGTAGCCGACTGAGACCTGACGACTGCTTGACCGACTCGACTTGGAGTGAGTCGACTAGCCCAGTGGACGGAGCACTACTTTGTTTGGGTGCAGACCCATGGCGGACGGAGCACTACCTGTGTGATAGTGCAGACCCGCGGTACTCGTCCGGAGAGTACCTCTGCAGGCTACTAGGGGGTGTGTACTACTGTGTTTGAGTGACATACCTCGGCGGGAAGCACTACTGTGTTTGGGTGGCTGGCCCGTGGTACTCGACAGGAGGAGTACCTCAGCAGTCTTAGGTTAGTGAGTAGTACCTCGGAGTCGTGACAAGACCACTGTACACTCTAGAGACGGAGCTTTTCAGTAGTTACGGTTTCGATAATGAAAATCCTGGTTTGAGCTGAGACTTTTGACCTTTGTGTTTCCTCATGATTGAGATGGGTTACTTGATAACTTAGGTATATGTATGGGCATATACCTAGGTAGTGGTTATCCGTTGATCTCATGATCCTTGTGTTTCCTCATGATTGAGATGGGTTACTTGATAACTTAGGTATATGTATGGGCATATACCTAAGTAGAGTTTATCTGTTGAGATCTTCTTGTGGTTATCCTTGTTGGATTTAGTGAGACCTTGAGGGTCTCGGGGTCCCTACTGAGTATCGTTATACTCACCCCTTCACGGGCTATGCCCGCACCTCGTTGTGTTGGTTGCAGACGACAGACAGTGCTGACGGAGGCCGAGTGTTCGAGGACTGGACGGTACCCGGAGGTGGACTACACGACAAGTCAGTGTCCGGAGGTGGGCTTCACGGCGAGACAACACTCGGAGGAGGTTGACGGACGAGAGCACTGTGGAGGCTATTTGTACCTACCCTTAAGGTAGGATTCGTGGTGGATGATCCAGGAGCTGCGCCATCTGTACCTACCCTTCAGGTAGGATCTGAGGAGGATGACCCAGGAGCCGCTTCCGTCCCTCCAGCTGTTGTCTTTTTCTGTTGTACTTTGTTCAGTTGTAGTTGTACTTTCTTTTGGGTTTGTATTCTGGCCCATTTACTTTTCAGCACTTCTTTTTGTACTTAGTGTTTTACTTCCGCTTGTACTCTGTGGTGTTTTGTTACTTTTATAAAGGCAATTCCTTCCCAGTTATCGGGATTTACGCCTTTGGTGCTAGTCGCCATCCCCTGGCCTATGGAAGGCGGGCTTGGGGTAGTCACGGCACGGGCCCCGTGGACGGGTCGTGACAAATTGGTATCAGAGGTGGTCGGTTCTACCGCAGACTCTGATCTTTCTTTCTGTGAAGCAATAGTGTTAAGGGTACCGAGTGTGGTTTTCAGTTCAGGGAGTCCAGTGTTGGTGCGGGCGGCCGACGTATCCATACACCAGGACCCTGGCAACTGATTTCCGACTTTGTGCATGAAAACACTGATTGCGTGTGTGTTTTCAAAGGTTTCCCCCCTTAAAACAGCTCAAACCAGGTCAGCTCACCAGGTATAATCGTTTGACCGTGTTACGTTGTTACTTTCAGGATGCCTTTTCTCGGACGACCAGCTAGAGCCCAGAGGGATGTGCGTGCTGACAGCTTGTCGAGTGACGAGGCTTCGGTACAGGGCCCTCTTGCAGTTGAGGCACCAGCGGAGGCGCCAGCGATACTACCATACGTTGGGCCACCGATGCCACCAGCCCCAGCAGTAGGCGATGCCCGCTACTTACGCGCACTGCATGAGTTCCAGCGCCAGAGGCCACCCAGGTTCGGGGGAGAGACGGACCCGCAGGCGGCTGAGGATTGGCTGGAGGCTTTGGTGGGAGTCTTCAGGCTAGTGGGGGACGCTATCGGACTTCATAGTGACCTTTGCTGCCAGCCTTCTTCAGGCAGCAGCAGGCAGGTGGTGGAGCCACTTGTTCCAGTTTTGCGATGGGATGGCTTTCACATGAGAAGACTTCGAGACCTTCTTCAGGGTGGAGTTTGTGCCAGTAGCTCTACACCCCGAGCGTGTTCAGGAGCTGCTGCCTTTTCCGCGTGTTTTTCGATCAGAAGTCGAGTCATCTGTGGGCAGTAGACAGATGATGCAGAGGTCCAGGAGGACCAGACCAGCAGTTGGGCGATCTCGGGTTTTAGGACTGGTGGTGCGGGGCACCCGGGGTGGGGTCAGAGCCAGGCGTTCCAGAAGCAGATTGTGTTACTCGTGCGGTGGAAAGGGGCACCTGGCACGTGACTGTCCGACTCCTCGTACAGTTGATCCATAGGCTTTTGAGGATCCACCGAGGCAGAGGCAGCGACGAATGCTTGATCAACAATAGAGCAGTGGACAAGGCAGTAGAGCTCCTGGAGCAGGTGGACAGGAGTGGAACTAGTGGATACGTCTCTTGTACTTCTAGTTCCATGTTGATGTTGTTTTTGTGTCTTTGTACCATGAGCTGCAATAAAATAAAGACACTTATCTTGTGATGTTTTCTTTCCTGTCCTCTTTTGTGATGTTACTAAGTGGTCCTGGTTAAGACTGTTGACTTGACCCTCACTTTCGAAATTCCTACTGGAGGAGACCCAGTGACCTCACACTGATGCCGACAGTGTGACTCGACCCTTGGAGGCGAGAGTGACAGTTGGATCTCTTAGTAGTTACGTCGAGGCCTTACGACGTCATCCATGGCATGAATGCATCCTTCATGCCAGGATTGATTGTATTAGGCAATGGGCGTGGTTCATCTAGAGAGGGGATGAGACCGGGTTTCTCTTTTCGGCAAAGGAGAAATTTTAGCAGCTCTTCCAGATCGTATGCAAAGGAGGTGCAGTTCATCCAGGAGCAGATGAAGACTGCACAGTGCAGTAAGAAACAGGAAACCAGTGCCAGTCTTAGAGACTCGGGCGTGATAAATGTTTCAAGAAGATGAAGCTTAAAGTAGAGATGAGTCTACAAAGCAGCAGACGTGGAGGCACAGCTAGGTGAGCAGCATGAGGTGGTGTACATCCTAACATGGTACAACCACCCGCCTTAGTTATTCCCGCCAGGCTCATGGAGCTGGAGGGCGGTGGAAGAATGCGGCTGCATGCGGTCAAGGAGTGTGACCCAATGTCTCTAGAAATGATTCAAGGGACAGTATATGTCCACTACTAGCTGCTGTAGTAACAGACGTCGATATGAATCATTCCTCGCTTCCACAAATATTGTTCCAGACCTAGAGTTTCCGGTAAGCCGTGGACTTGACCCTCACGTCTGGAGATACCTTGGGAGGAGACTCGATAATCACACTTACGCCGACGTGTGGTCAGACCCTCGAGGCAAGAGTTCTGGTTGGAATCTCTTGGTGGCAGCGTCGAGGCCTTACGACGTTAGTTTGAGTATGGAATGGGCAATAACTGTTCATACTCAAATTGACGGTTTTAGGCAAACGTCGGGATGGGTTTTCCTTGGTCGGCGGAAAAGGAAACCCCAGGCAGCGCAGGGTAACTCTTGCATAGGAGGGTATGACCGATCACTCTTGAGTCGGTCAACCTTACTCTTGTGGCAGCAGTCGTTTTGAGTTTCAGTTCCAGCAAGAATTGGAGACCTCTGGAGTTCAAGGATGACGATCACGTCCTTATACGGGTCTCACCTCGACGAGGGTTACGGAGATGTGGCCAAGGCGGCAAGTTATCTCCGAGGTTCAACAGACCTTTCTAGGTCCTCAGCTGGGTAGGCGGGATGGTTTACCACTTGGTCCATCCACCTCAGTTGCACTAGGTGCACGATGTTTTCCACGTATCCCAACTGGGGAGATACGTGCTCGACCCCTTCGCATATCATCGACCATGAGGAGCTAGACGGTGGCGATGAGTGTCTTATACGGAGGTTCCTGTGGGGATCGAGGATCGACAGGAGCGGATCCTAGGAGGACGGTCGATTACTCTTGTGCACTTTCTTTGGCAGCTCGGGGACCTCCAGGAGAGCACTTGGGAGTGGAAGGCTCAGATGCGTGCTCAGTACCGCCTTTGTATCCCTAGTTTGTGTTGGAGTTTTACGGGGACGTAAAGCCCTGTGGTGGGAGTAATGTAAAGACCCATAAATTTCAAGGAAATTTTTTTCTTAATTTTCTTTGGAATTTTACAAGAGCGCAGCTTCTGACGGCGCCTGATTCCGAGGCCCGGTGTGCCCGGAATCATTTTCCGAAGTTTGGCTCGGGTACGTTCAGTGAACGGACGAGCGGGTTTTTCAAACTTTTGAACCGGTGCCCGGAATCGAATTCTGAGGGCTCCGATGAAATCGCAGCGCCGGTATTCGCTTAGAAACGCCTCTTCTGGAGTTGCGTTTTCTCGGGTGTGGTTTTTAATTTTCGGGCTTAAAGTTAAGAAATAAAATAATTTTGCTACAATTTTATTTTATTTCGCTTAAGCCACTTGGAAGCCACTTGAAGCCACTTAAAGGCGGCTTGAACTGAGTTGAACTGGATAGGATGCTATCCCGAAATATCCTACCCCTTGGTAGGATATTTGTGAGGTGGGCCCCGCACGAGCCCCGCCGTTTCTTTCCGCTAGGAAACGCACCCGTGAAAACCCGTCTTAATGAAAGTCAACTGACGCGTTTCTTAAAATCTTAACAGACCATTTAATTGGGCTGTTTCTTTCGTGAATTAAATGAGCTGTTTCTTTCGTTGAATTAATTCTACGAATTAATGGTTCGTTTCTTATCTTTTGAAATTCAAATGTTTAGTTGTGTAAATAAAATAAGGCTTAAGCTTATTTTATTTTGGGTTGAAACTTGTGGCGTGAAGAGGATTTGGAGGAAAGCGTTCTTCTTCGGCGAAGAACGCGAAGAACGCGAAGAACGCGAAGAACGCCAAACATGCGGAGATCGACGACGCGAAGCCTTGTACCGTGACGCCAACGGATCTCCCTTCGCGACGCTTCTTCCGCGACGATCCAACCCCGCGACAGCCTTCGATCGACAACAACCAAGGTAGGGGGTTGCGCTTCTTTTTATTTTCTTTTTGGATTTCAACAACAACATGGATTTAATTATTATTAATTAAATCCGTATTTTCTTGGTCCTCGGAGATCGTCGACGCGACGCCCTTCCGTGGTGTGACGATCACCTCCTTCCGCGACGGTCAATTCCGCGACGACCTCGCATCCGACAGCGACGGCGAGGTAGGGATTTATTTTTGGGAATTACCCCCCTTTTCTTTTTTATATTCCCGTAATTGTTTCTTTAAAAAGTTAAAGAACTGGATTTGTAAACAATTTTAAAATTATTAAAATTGTTGTTTCCGTTCAAATAAGGAACCCGTTTTTATGAAACAAATTTATTTCATTAAAAATTGTTTCGGATATGCGTTCATGTGTTGAACTTTAATTTCACCCGTTGTTTATATCTAACACGGAGGGTGCGGGCCAAACGAACACGGCCCGGCAACCCTCCGTCGTTCTTCGTGTTTTGAGGATTTGGCGGGCGGCGACGGAACGTGCCGCAACGGGTGTTTGATGATCCCGCAGTAAAGAACGGAACCCGGGAGGAACAACGGCCAAGACGGGAAGGAAAACGGGCCACCGGAGCGGCACCCCGCGGGTGTCCAGCGCGGCACCCCGCGGGTGCCGCGGGGTTGTCACGCGGCACCCCGCGGGTGTCTAGGGTGACACCCCGCGGGTGCCGCGGGGTTGTCACGCGGCACCCTGCGGGTGTCCAGGGCGACACCCCGCGGGTGCCGCGGGGTTGTCACGCGGCACCCCGCGGGTGTCCAGGGCGAAACCCCGCGGGTGCCGCGGGGTTGTCCCGCGGCACCCCGCGGGTGTCCAGGGCGGCACCCCGCGGGTGTCGCGGGGTTGTCACGCGGCGTGTCCGGCTGTCTGGCCGACACCCCGCGGGTGCCGTGGGGGTGTCACGTGGGGCGGCGGCTTTCCCCCGCTCGGCCGCTCGGCCGCTCGGCCGAGCCGAGCCGGACCGGCCCTGGCCGGGCCGGACCGGGCCAACCGGGTCGGACCCGACCCGGTTCGGGCCAACCAGGGGGGGTCGGGCCGGGTCGGCCCGGGCCCGGACCCCCCGTCTTCGGACGACTTTCGTTCAAACGCCCGTAACTTGAGCTACGTGCCTCCAAACGACTCGTCGTCAGCGGCAACTCAATCCTTGGAGCGAGTCGGTCGTTTCGGTTTATCGCACTCAAAGTTTCGGAATACTTTGGGTTCGGCCGGGTTGGTTCGTACACGAAACCAACCGGGCCCTCGGAGCGGAAACGCTCATATCTTGAGCTACGGACGTCCGATTGACGTACCATCAGCTTTGTTAGTTTCCTCTTAGTGAGACGGATCTTTTGGCTCACTCCGCCCGGGGTTTGGGCGCAGGTGGAGTACGGTCGGGTTGGTTTTGCCTTAAAAACCAACCGGGCCCTTGGGACAAAAAAGCCAATAACTCTCAGACCGGGCGTCTGATTGACGCGCCGTCTGTTGCGTTGAGTTCCTGTTGACGATACGGAACTTTTGGCATCCTTCGCCCGAGTTTTGGATACAGTTGGTAGTGGCCGGGTTGGATCGCACCCGAAATCCAACCGGTCCCCTAGAACGGAAAAGCTGATAACTCTCAGAAAGGACGTCCGTTTGACGAACCGTCAGCGGTATTGACGATCACGTTGAGAAACGGTCCCTATGAGTATACCCTATGAGAGCTCGGGGTATAGTTGAGATACGGCTGGGTTTGGTTCGCTCACGAAACAAACCGGGCCCCTGGGACGAAAAGGCTAATAACTCACAGACCGGGCGTCCGATCGACGCGCCGTCTGTTGCGTTGAGACCCCTGTGACGAGGCGGTCCTTTGAGTTACTTCTTCGTGGGACCATGAGATACTTGGAGTATCGACTTGCAGCTCGTGGAGCGGACCCTCCCAGAGTCGAGCGTGCGGAGTACGGAGACCGTGTAGCCGACTGAGACCTGGCGACTGCTTGACCAACTCGACTTGGAGTGAGTCGACTAGCCCAGTGGACGGAGCACTACTTTGTTTGGGTGAAGACCCATGGCGGACGGAGCACTACCTGTGTGATAGTGCAGACCCGCGGTACTCGTCCGGAGAGTACCTCTGCAGGCTACTAGGGGGTGTACACTACTGTGTTTGAGTGACATACCTCGGCGGGAATCACTACTGTGTTTGGGTGGCTGGCCCGCGGTACTCGACAGGAGGAGTACCTCAGCAGTCTTAGGTTAGTGAGCAGTACCTCGGAGTCGTGACAGGACCACTGTACACTCTAGAGACGGAGCTCTTCAGTAGTTACGGTTTCGATAATGAAAATCCTGGTTTGAGCTGAGACTTTTGACCTTTGTGTTTTCTCATGATTGAGATGGGTTACTTGATAACTTAGGTATATGTATGGGCATATACCTGGGTAGTGGTTATCCGTTGATCTCATGATCCTTGTGTTTCCTCATGATTGAGATGGGTTACTTGATAACTTAGGTATATGTATGGGCATATACCTAAGTAGAGTTTATCTGTTGAGATCTTCTTGTGGTTATCCTTGTTGGATTTAGTGAGACCTTGAGGGTCTCGGGGTCCCTACTGAGTATCGTTATACTCACCCCTGCACGGGCTATGCCCGCACCTCGTTGTGTTGGTTGCAGACGACAGGCAGTGCTGACGGAGGCCGAGTGTTCGAGGACTGGACGGTACCCGGAGGTGGACTACACGACAAGTCAGTGTCCGGAGGTGGACTTCACGGCGAGACGACACTCAGAGGAGGTTGACGGACGAGAGCACTGTGGAGGCTATCTGTACCTACCCTTCAGGTAGGATTCGTGGTGGACGATCCAGGAGTTGCGCCATCTGTACCTACCCTTCAGGTAGGATCCGAGGAGGACGACCCAGGAGCCGCTTCCGTCCCTCCAGCTGTTGTCTTTTTCTGTTGTACTTTGTTCAGTTGTAGTTGTACTTTCTTTTGGGTTTGTATTCTGGCCCATTTACTTTTCAGCACTTCTTTTTGTACTTAGTGTTTTACTTCCGCTTGTACTCTGTGGTGTTTTGTTACTTTTATAAAGGCAATGCCTTCCCAGTTATCGGGATTTACGCCTTTGGTGCTAGTCGTCAGCCCCTGGCCTATGGAAGGCGGGCTTGGGGTAGTCATGACACCGGCCCCGTGGACGGGTCGTGACATGTGTCATATAGAAATCTTCCTGAAATATCCTCTTAAGGAAGGCTAATTTGATATCCATTTTTCAATTCTCATAGTCATTGTAATCTATAATGGGAAGTATAATTCTAATGAATTTCAACATAGAAACTGATGAAAAAGTTTTATCATGGTCTGGTCCTTGATGTTTTTTGAACCCTTTTGTAACCATTCATTCTTTATAAGTATGATCTTTTCCATCCATATCCAGTTTATTCTTGAACACCCATTTAAAACCAAAAAACAATACATACATTGGAGGATCCACCATAATCTAGAATTAGTTTTAGTACATGGAATCCATTTATGAATTCATAGCTTATTTCCATTTGGAAATTTTTTTCACTTGCTACATACTTATATGTTACAGGATTATTATTATCAACTAATAAACAGTCACCAGCTTTGGTTACTATAAAACCATATCTTTCAAGTTCACTAACCTCTATTGTACTCAAATATTGT
This sequence comes from Viscum album, assembly GCA_963277665.1. NCBI lineage: Eukaryota > Viridiplantae > Streptophyta > Magnoliopsida > Santalales > Viscaceae > Viscum > Viscum album. The sequence continues at coordinate 737,005,595 of OY728167.1, read as the reverse complement.
ACTTATGTCTTCAGAACTTATTCTTCCATGGGGATTTATGGAATCTATTATTATTACAACTATTATTTACCTTGATCCTAGAATTAATCAAAGTATATCTCACTCCTAATATCACTTTTAGATAAGTTCTACCTCTCAATTAATATGGTGTGTCTTTACACTATTGACTTTTTGTCTGAGGGGTCATTTAGATAATATCCCCTTGTTTCCTTGGGGTGTCCTATAAAGGTACACTTTTTGGATTGAGGTTTAAGTTTATTTCCTAAACCTTAGAATGATTCACACCCCCACACATTTGAGTATTAAAACACAGGTTTCTTTCCACTCCACAATTGTTATGAAATATAATCTTCTGATTTAGCTGGAACCTAGTTTAGTATTTGTGTTTTTTGTAACATATATCCCCAAAATGATAATGTAATACTCACATGACTAATCATTGATATCACCATTTCTAACAAGGTGTATTTCCTTATTTTTCTTCCACCATTCCACTAAGTTGTATAAGGATTAGTGCATTGTGATAAAATCCCAAACTTATGTAAGTAATCAATGAAGACTTGATTAATATATTCTCCACCAAAGTCTAAGTATAATTTCTTAATCTTCTTACCAAGATGGTTCTCAAATTCATTATTTTATTCTTTGAATTTATGAAAAGAATATGAATTATACCTCATCAATTATACATATTCATATCTACTGAGATCATCAGAAAAAGTTATGAAGTATGAGTACCCACACCTTTATTTAACTAGAAATGGTCTACATGCATTAGTATGAACTAATTTAAGAATCCTCTTGTAACTTTAATACATTATAATAAATGGGGATTTGGTCAATTTCCATTGTAAATATGCGTGACATACACAAAGTGTATTTAGTTCAAAAGAATTAAAATATCCATCTTGGTATAATTTATTTTAATTATTTTCATTCACATGACATAGCTAGTGATTCCATAATTAGGTTTGGTGTGAGTCATGTAAATTATTTTTGTTATAGATTTAAATTACTTGTTTTGTGTAATATAACACATAAAGATCATTATTTAAATGTGTGTTACCATAAAAAATAATCTCTTTATAAAATAAGAAACATTTATTCCTGAATTTGAAAATTAATCCATCTCTATAAAGTCTGGATAAAAAAATAATGTTTATTGTAATAGAAGGTACATAATAAAAACCTTTTAAAACAAATATCATTCTCATCAGTAGTGTGAGGTGGTGGTTCACAATAGCCATAGTGCAAGTCTATCTTTATTGGATGCTCATAAATCTACCTCATTGTAATCAATCATCCAAAATTTACTTGGTTCCATTATTTGAATACATATTTGAGAACCACATGATGTATCTAATATATAATTGGTATAAATAGATAAATTGAACTTGATTACAAATACACCTAAAGCTTCCCCATGATCCTTTACCTAGGTATATTTTTTCTTCTAGAGACCCTTGTTACCACATGTGAAATAGATAGCATCATTTTCCCTTGCCTTTCCCTTGATCATTCTCTTCTTGGAAGGGAATTATGAAGAAGATTTATATTTAGAGCACTTATCTTGGATTTTACTTTTGTTCACCACAAGGATAGAAGGGTTTCTTCACTTGGTCTCCTTATCAACTTGGAGAAGTAGTGTGAGAAGATCTGGAAGAGGATTCTCTGTGATTTTTTAATTATAGTTGAAAATAAAACTAGATAATCTCGGATGGAGTGATGAAAGAATGATACTGCTGTGTAGTTCATTAGGAAGATTAAACCCTAGAACCTCTAGGTGATCAGTGTATCCAAGGAGTTTTACTATGTGAGGCCCAGTTGGTACACCTTCTCCATGTTTACTTTAAAAAAGTTCCTTGGATATCAAAAACCATTCTTATCTATCTCTCTCCTAATAAAGTCCATGGAGATGTTGGAGCATGCTATAAAAATCCATGTCTTCATGTGACTTCATGCGTTCATTGCACGTTGATGAAAGAATTAAATACAAAAAATGGATCACATCACTTATATGTTTATCATATATGCCGAGGGCATGTTTTTCCCATTTAATAATTTGAAATATTTCTAGATATATTTCCAGATCCAGGTGTTGAGACAGCGTGCGATTATGAGGCCCTTGTGTGCCCAGAATTATTTTTATAAAAATATTAAATATATTTTATATTAAAAATTCATAGTTTCTTAAATAAAATGGGATAAATCTTAAAATAAATCTTAGATAAAAAATCTGATACCATGGTTGAATTTGAAATAAGAGGTTTTTCCTAGGTGTGACCTAATATAGATCAGCGTAGGACATTTGAATAAAAGAATCCATTGGCGGGTGCATTTGGTTAAATAAATAAATAATTATTTTTATTTAATTAAATTAAGATAATTAAAATTTCTTTAAATACACCATTATGACAATTCTCTAGGTTTATCCACATAAACCCTAGGAGAATTGAGAGGTTCCTTCCACCTTCATTGGAAAATCAGAATCGTACGACGATAAACCTCCAGATATGGGAAGATCAATGTGCAACGAATGAAATGACTCATATCATTCATTGGAGAGCATTTTATTCATTAAAGAATTATCCAAAACCAATTAAGACTCATAAATTCATATTTTATTTCCCTATTAATTAAATTGGTTGAGCATGATCATCTTGCTTCTTAATTTTCATCAATTGTAATAATTTTCATGTGCTTGTGTATCGGTTTAAATTGGTTTATTCAATTGTTTCTCACCATGGATATCCTAGATTATAATTGTTTCCCAAGAACACTTATCCAACAATCATTAACCTTTTTTGTGATTCTCTCCCTTTAATTCTTTTCATTCTTCTCCATCGGGCTACGGGTCCATGGCTCAATATTGTTGGGTGGTACCAAGCCTGATCAGACAACCGGACTCGCGGTGAAATCATGTGAAATGAAAGAATCATTGATTAGAGAAAATTTTATGTGTTGAGGTATATGAGTGATGAATCCCATGGATTTGGGATCCAAGATCGAACGGAAACATAATGAGGTGTGTAGGGCGAGTGATGACCCGTTGTGGTTGAAGGATATCGATTTACCACCACCAGATTTCTAGAAATGATAAATAGAGTCAAGATACACTGATTTTTGGTGTTTGGAGGTGAGATATGCAGTGTAGGAGTCAGGTCTAGAACTCTCAAGAGTAGATCTAAGTTTCTATGAAAATACTGACTACACGCCATGTAGTTCAGAAGAACACACAACATGTGACCCCTTGGCTGCAGCAGCTAGGGTTTCATTCGAGAAAAGTATCACACACCATGTGGGACCTTTACACATGGTGTCACACATGTGCTAGAAACTCAATTTTCACTTCAAGAGTGCACAGTCATGGGCATGTCTAGGAACACACCATGTGCCGAAGTACATGAACACGGTCAGGATACACAGATACAGCCAGGGAGTATGGGAAGGACCCCAAGTGGTTGAGGCATGTCATGTAGTAACCCTACACGACATGTAGGGATACATGGGAAGTAAACCATGTTCCAGTGGGTACATGTCTAGGTGATGGAGCAAGACCACATGTCGTGTGGGTCTCCTTAGACACCACGTACCCCTACTTTCCTTCTGATGAAACTTCATCCTCTCATATATCCTTTGTGTGGACTTATATTTTGGCCCTAAAGTAGCCTATCCTGAGTGTTTTTTGTATAGAATGAGATGGTGGAATCCATGATATATTGTGAGATATTATAAAATATTTTTTGGTCATGATTATTATTTATCTAGTGCTCGATGATGGAAATTATCGAGAAAGATAATTAGAGTGGTACACCATGAGGGACTAGGGCATGAGTCCTCTATCTATTTATAGAGTAGTCCCCCCCCCCTATCAGGTGGGTTGTGTGTCCTCCTTACACTGAGAGGTACCCCCCCCCCCCCATGTCATTAGGGCATGGGTCCTCTATCTATCTACTAAGTGATACCCCCCCCCCCCTTGATGGATCAGGATGCAGATCCTCTATTTATAGAGTAGTACCCCCTATCGAGTAGGGTGTAGGTACTATTTACATTTAGTGGTACCCCCTATATAATTAGGGTGTGGTTCCTCTATATACTAAGTGGTATCCCCCCCCAATGGTATTAGGGTGCAGGTCCTCTATCTACTGAGTGGTACCCCTCTATGGCATTAGGGTTCAGGTCCTCTATCTACCGAGTTATACCCCCTATTAGATAGGGAATAGTTCCTCCTTACACAAAGTGGAACCCCCTGATTCACTAGTGCACAAGTCCTCTTCTTGGATATTATGTCCTCTCAACTGTGCATCACAGTGGCGAGGCATGGTCCCTCCACATGGTTACTTCTTTGGATAGAAAAGTGATATTTTGGGCATCATTTATGGACTTCTAGAACTATTTTCACACTTCTCCTGGGATGGGCTATGAGATGGAGATCCCCTTATCTATCATTTGGGCTTATTTTGTTTGATCATATATATGTGTGTATATATATATATATCCATGTCGTTGGATTTTTTAATCTCTTTCTTTGGGTTGATATTTCTACTATCTATTTATTCTTATCATGTCTCCTACTACTCCCCCTTCACCTTTCATAGCATCCTGCTAGGTATATATATACTCACCCCAATATGGGCTTTGCCTGTATTTTTCATGTCTTATATAGATGAAGAACATATCAGTGGTAAATACAGAGGACTATAGGGATACCCAGTTTATTGGACCATTTATGGTGGTCAGATCTTGGAGATCAAGAGCTAGGCTCTCTCATCACATTTACTTACTAGTTTTTTCAGGTTGGGATATCTTTCTGGTTGGGCATGAATTTTTTTCATTTACTTTCAATTTGCACTTTTTTACTCTTATACACCCTAGAGGTTTTCATATGCATGGTTATATTCTAGATATTTCATCTTTTTATTATTATTCCTCTACAATTATACATTAATATGGTTGATTGTGTGCATACAAATACATTATTAAAAGGCCTCCTATGTTAGATATTTCTTTTGGTGCTTGTCTCCAACCCATGGCCTATAGAGGCAGGCTTGGGGTAATTGTAGCTCGATTCTTGTTGGGTCGGGTCATGAGAGATTATTATCAGAGGTGGTTTGATCCTTGGTATGGTATTTGGAGTAGTCCCCTTATGATTATTTGGTTTGGATTTAGGGAAATAGTGTCAAAGTGTTTCGAGTGGGACTTTTAGGCTAGGTAATCCAGTGTTGGTGTGGTGGTTGACATATCCATTCACTAGGACCTTGACTACCTTCTTGTCGAATCGGTATACTGATACATTTTTTTAGGGATAAATAGAACATTAATCATATAGGATTGAGTCTTTTACTATCCTTCTTGAGTCATCTCTCTATTGTATATATATTCTCATCTAACTGTGGTACGTTTTGATTAAATTTTCTAGATGTCGTTATGGTGATAACCATTCAGGTTACCAGTTATGGATCATGATGATGATATAATGAGTGATGAGACCGTAGTTTAGGGTCTATCCCATGATATCCTTCCTCCAGGTGGACAGTTGGAAACACCCCCACCTGTCGAGAAGCATATCATAACAGCAGGGTAGGCTGAGGATGCACGATGGCTTAGTGAACTCTGTGAGTTCCAACACCAGAGGCCACTGAGGTTCCATGGTGATTCAGACCCCCATGTAGAGGTGGATTTTCTAGAGTCAGTGTTACATGTTTTTATTCTTATCCAGACACCAATGAGTATGGTGATTGCTCTGACAACTATCCTTTTCCATGGAGCTACTAAGTGCAGGTGGAGTCTTATTACACAGATGCACAATGAGTCAACAATCTCATGGCCTGGCCTCCAAAATCTATTCCACGAGGATTACTACCCCTTCCTATTACACTAATATAGGATTCATGAGCTTATAGAGCTTCATCATGGAGGTATGACAATTTTACAGTATGTTTCATGGTTCACTAACTACACACGGTACTCACTTAACATGATCTGGGATAGATACTTTTAATCCCATAAGATTGAGAAAGGTATCTACGGAGATATTTTTTTCCAGTGTAGTGAACTTTTTCATCCCCAAATATATCAAGGTGTTGGATTGGGCACTTTTGATAGAGATATTTCTATCATAGGGATGCCAGGAAGCTAGGGATCACAGTGGGCGTTACAGGGATGAGTCATCTGCAAAATCTAATTGGTGAAACTTGATAGGATCTTGGTGTAGGGGACCTCCCCATGACCAGACTCAGGAACGTGTTCATTTGGAATAAAGTTAGTGAAGAGTACCAAGGAATCCCATAGAGTGGTGGTTCTATGCATGTGATGGGTGAGGTCACATGGTGTATGATTTGTCAACCTGACATGCTGAGGATAGCAGGCTAATAGCTAATGAACTGTCGTGGCAGAAGTAGTGCCATGATCAGGGATCTCCCAAGTGAGGGTAGGGTGGACTCCATTAAGGTGAGGCTAGAGGAGCAGTATATGGAGCTCCCTGAGGAGGATCTATGGGTGTTGGATGATGCTCTTAGATCCTTCCACCACCCCCACCAAGTGACCCATGTCAAGATTAGAGGGTTGGTGGTCAGGGTTGTGGATAGCAGCAGGTGATGGATTCTTATGACATAGTGGATCATGAGTTTATTAGAGGTATTATATATGTTTATTCTACACTTTCATTAGTTTTATTAGAAAAAAGTTCAAGACATTCCTTTATCTATTTATTCCTAGTGTGAGAGATGGAGCTCCCGGTTGAGGCGTTAACCCAGCATCTTTTTCTTGAGCTTCCTATAGGGAATGCTTCATTTATATATTTTATATACAGGTAGTGTGAGATATATTTTAGTGTAGAGAGGTTCTTTTGGTACCTTTTGGTCATCACGGTGGAACCTTATGACGTGGTCTTGGGTATATATTGGTCGTCCATGATCTGAGCCTAGATTAAATATCACCGCAGAAAATTCATATGCCTTCACACTGATGGGATGAGATTATACTTTATGGGAAATAGAGATCTCATGTAGGGATGAGTGGGTTTTACGAGTAGGATATTGTATCCCATCACCCATCATTTGGTGAGTGTATCCCTTGGTGCAGTAGGCTCTTCACGCATCTGGATTCATTTAGTTGTGGAGGATTTTATGGATATATTACCCAAGTATGTTCTAGGGCTACCTATAAGGAAGAAGATAGAGTTTTTTATTGAATAATACTGATACCTCTCCTATATCTTCTTCATAATATCATATGTACCCTACTGATTTTTGAGATCCATAGTTGTAGATGGAGAGAATTCGAGAGAAGGGATTTTTCAAACCCACTGTGTACCCTTGGGAAGATCTGATTTTGTTTGTGAAAATAGAGTATGGGTGCTTGTGGATTTCCATATATTATTTTCACCTAAATCAGGCCCCAAAAAATAAAAAATACCCCTTGTAAAATATAGATGGCCTATTTGATTAGTTTCAAAGAATGAGATGGTTCTTGAAGAACGATCTCCAGTATGGATACCACCATTTGAGAGTTTGTGAGGCTAGTATTCTAAAGCTATAATTTTGATGTTTCTACAAACACTATGAGTTCCTGGTGATGCCATTTGGTGTGATGAATTCAACTACCATGTTTATGGATTTTGATGAACCAGATCTTCCAGTCATACTTCGACCAGTTTGTGGTTGTCTTTTTGAAAACATACTCATATACTCTTCATCAGAGGTGAAGTATACAGAGAACTTGAGGATGGTCCTAGATTTTCTTTGGGAGCATCATATGTAAGGTAAGCTCTAGAAGTTCTAATTCTAGATTCTTGAGGTTCACTTTCTAGAACATTTCATTTCTGAGCATGGTTTAGTCATAGACCTAGTGAAGAACGATGTTGTGTTTTTATGGGACCCACTCAAAATAATTTTAAAGGTGAATAGTTTTCTTAGCTTTGTGGGGTACTATAGGAGGTTTGTGATAGACTTATCCTCTTTTAATGCCCTGATGTAGAAAGGGAATCCATTTACCTAGACTGAGCAGTTTCAGAGGGCCTTCAAGGAGTTGAGACTTAGGCTAACGACTGATCCTTTTTTGAGGCTACTAGTGGAGGTTGTGGAATACATAGTGTATTGTGATGCCTTGTGAGCTGGGATTGGATTCATGTTCATGTAGTGGTAGGCAGTTATCACATATGTATCAATTCATTTTATACCCCATGAGTATAACTATGTGACTTATGACCTAGAGATGTAATTGGTAGTCATAACTCTAAGGATGTGGAGGCACTATCTTCTAAGATAGCACTTCATGATTTACTCAGACTATCAGAGTATCAAGTATGTCTTCATATAGAGATAATTGACCCTAAAACAATTTATTTTGTTATATATTTTATTTGACTTTAAATTCAAGATATTTTATACTCTAGGGAAGGTCAACCTGTTATTAGATTCCCTTAGCAGGAAGTCCCATGCTTGTTTGGTGCAGGAGGAGTCTGAGCAGTTGGATTCATTACAGCTAACCCTAGTTGAGTAGAAGGGTGTAGATTTTCTTCATTTGATGATGTTGAATCTTCTGATTATTCGGTGTGTGAAAGGGTAACAGTTGGGATACATTGACTGTGAGGTCTTGAGTGACCAGATATCCTCATGATATTCACCTAATGGATTTTTTGAATGAGGGAATTACATCGTCCTTCTCTAGGGACGGACGATGTTCCTAGTCACTATGTGGGAGGAGGTGATGAGGGAGTTCCACACTTCTCCTTTAGTTGTAAATTTTGGTGTATAGAAGATGTACATAAACCTATAGTGGTAGTTTTGGTGGGCTAACATGAGATGGAGTGTGGTTGAGTTCATCTCACAGTGCCTCACCTATCAATAGGTGAAGGCTAAGCACTAGGTTTTGATAGGTTTGTTATAACCCCTTGAGATCCCAAAGTAGAAATGGATAGTAATATCCATGGAATTTATGATAGGGCTTCCACATATATAAAAGGGCCATGATTCCATCTGTATGATATTTGACCGACTCACGAATTTAATACACTTCCTTACCATCAGGGAGTATAGTTTGGTGGAGAGTTTGAGGAAGATGTACATATGGGAGATTTCTCTCCTTCATGGGTTACCCTAAAATATTTTCCCTGATCATGATGAAAAGTTCACATCATGATTTTGGATAGGCCTATAGGATGAATTCAAGAACTAAATGAGGATGAGTACAACCTTCCACCCCTAGACAGATGAGAAGACCTAGCGCATTATCCAGGTGTTGGAGATATGCTGAGGGAATTTCTGTTAGACTTTTTTCTAGAGATAGTAAGATCAGTTTCCAATGGTAGAGTTTGTGTAAAATAACATCTAGCACTCTACTATCAACATGAAACCTTTTGAGGCCTTGTACGGTAGGCCCTGCAGGTCACCCTTATGTTGTGAAAAGATCAATAAGGCATCATTTGTGGGTCTATAGATGGTGTGGATGATTGTGGAGAAGGTACAGGTCATCTATGAGAGGATGAGGATAGCCCAAATAAGGAAAAAATCTTAAAAATATCAATGTCTTGGACTCTTGGAGTTTGATTAGGGAGACCACGTTTTTCTGAGAGTCTCCCCACACTGAGGATTGTGGAGATTCGGCTAAGGAGGAAAGCTATACCAAAGTTTCATTGGTTTATTCAATATCTTATGGAGGGTTGATGAGGTTGCTTATCACCTTTACTTAAACCACATATGTAGTGGGTTCATGACATCTTCCACACGTCGTAGATGAGGAGATATGTGCATGACCCCACACACGTTATTAATTGGAGGAAGTTTCACATCGAGGATGGATACACTTTTGAGGAGCACCTAAAAATTGATGATTTGAAGGAGAGGACCATCCATGGATGGACCATACCCTTGTTTCGTGTGTTTTGGTAGTACGGGAGCATGTGGGAGAGCTTCTAGGAGTGGGAGATCCAGATACGGGATCAGTATCTTGATATTTTTTCTTAGTTTTTTCTTTTACAGAACAAAAATATTGAAGGAGGTAATGATTTATAGACCTTTATTTATACTTTTATACTTTTAAATTTTTATAAATATATTTTTAGATCCATACACTAAGACGGTGTGCGATTTTGAGGCCCAGTGTGCCTAGAATTAATTTTATAAATGTATTAAATATATTTTATATTACATGCATGTAGTTTCTTAATGAAAATGGAATAACTTTTTAATGGAATCTTATATCATAAATCCAATACCACTGTTGAATCTGGAATGCTAGGTTTACCCTGGACGTGAACTAAAATAGTTTGGTGTGGGACGTTTAGAAAAAATTAATTATTGGTGGGTGAATTTAGTTAAATAATTAATTAATTTTATTTATATAATTCAATTAAACTAATTAAAATTCCCTTAAATATACCATTATTCAAATTCAAAATATTTATCCACATAAAACCTGGGAGAATTGATAGGTTCTTTCCACCCTTCATTGGTGAATCGAAATTAGATGATGACAAACCTATGGATCCTGGTAGATTGACATGCAACGAATGAAACAAACCCTCTCATTCATTGGTGAGCACCTTATTCATCAAGAAATTATCCAAAACCAAGTAGGATTCGTAAATTAATGGTGTACTCACCTATTTATTAAATTGGTTGAGCATGATCATATTTTTTCTTGATCTGCATCAATTGAAAGCCTTTACATGCATCCGTGTACCAGTTTAAATTGGTTTATTCAATTGTTTCTCACCCTGGATATCCCTTATTCCAATCATTGGATAAGAACACTTGAAAAATAACCATTCAACTTTATTTTGGATCTTTTATATATTTTATTCTTTGCATTCTTTTCCACAACACTACTGGGTCATGGATCGATATTGTCGGGTGGTACCGAGCCCGATCGAACCCCTAGATTCAAAGAGAAATCATGTGAAATTAATATATCAGTGATCAAAGGTAAAATCAGGATGTGTTATAGGATATTAGTGATTAATCATATGGATTTGTTATTTGATACTAAATGGAAATGGAAGGAGGTTCACGGGGAGAGCGACGAACCACCGTGGTTGATAGATACCGATTTTTAGCCACCAAATAGAAGAAAATGATGAATGGGGTCAAGATCCAATGATAGTGGATGGAGGTTTGATTCATGGTGTAGGATTCTAATATTGAATACTTGATATTAGATATATCTTTCTATGAAAATATCAAATACACACTATGTAGTTTGGAAGAACACACATTGTGTGACCCCTTGGTTATAGTTGATAGGGTTTCTAGAATGAAAAGTATCACACACTATTTGGTACCCCCATACACCATATCACACATGTGATGGTGGGCCAACATATACTTTGGGAGTAAATGGGCATGGTCATGGCTAGGAAAACACCGTGTGTTGAAGTACACAAACACGAGCAAGATACATGAACATGAACATGGAGCATGGGTAGAACCCCAAGTGGCTAAGGAATGTCATGTAGTACCCCTATAATCCATGTAGGGATATATGGACAGTGATTTATGTACCTGTGTGGAAACTTACAGATTATTTAGTGGGACAACATGCCATGCGGGTCCCCTTATATGTCATGTACCCCAACTTTCCTTCTGAGGAAACTTCAACCTCTCATATCTCCTTCGTTTGGACTTGAATTTTGGCCTGCAAGTATCCTATAATTAGTGTTTTTTCATGTAAACCATAATGGTGGAATCTATGATGTATTTTTAGATATGAATCACGATTTTCTAGGAATGAAGATTATTTAGGTGGTTCTCAACGATGACAATGATCAGGAAGGATCATTAGAGTGGTGCCCCCTGACTGACTAGGTGCAGGTCTTCTATTTACGGAGTAGTACACCACTATATGGTAGGGTACAGGTCTTAATTACACTGATTGGTACCCCCTATGTAATTAGGGCATGGGTCCTCTATATATATACTAAGTGGTACCCCCTGACGTATCAAGGTGCAGGTCCTCTATTTATGGAGTAATACAGCCTATCAGGTAGGGTGTGGGTCCTCCTTAAAATGAGTGGTACCCCCTATGGAATTAGGGTGCAGTTTCTCTCTCTACTGAGAGGTACCCCTATAGAATTAGGGTTTGGGTACTCTATCTACTCAACACTACCCCCGATAGAATTAGGGTGAGGATCCTCTATCTACCATTATACCCCCTATCAGATAGGATGTAGTTCCTCCATATACTGAGTGGAACACCCCTAACACACTAGGGTGTGGGTCCTCTGCTTGGAGATTGTGTCCCATTGACTATGAAACACATTGGAGAGGCATGGTCCCTCCACATAGTTACTTATTTAGACAGACGCATGAGATACTGGTCGTCATTGATGGACTTCTAGAACTGTTGGTGCTTTATATCTAGGTTGGGCTGTGAGATGTATATCCCCTTCTCTCCCATTTAGGTTTATTTTGTTTGAGAATATATATATATATATATATATCCATGTAGTTGAATATTGTACTCTCTTTCTTTGGGTTAAGTTTTTCTACTGTCTATCTATTCATATTATGTCTCTTACTACTCCCCCTTGAACTTTGAGGCCATCCTACTCGGTATGTATATACTCACCTATACATGGTCTTTTCCCACACATGTCATGTCTTATGCATACGATGGATAGGTCAGCAGCGACTACAGAGGAGCATAGGTATACTTGGTGCATTGGACTACTTACGTTGGTTGGATCTTGGAGATCAGGCTTTGGGCTATCTCCGTGCATTTCTTTTCAAGTTTTTTCAAGTTGGTACATCTTTCTAGTTGGGAGTGTATTTTTTCCTTAAATTTCAGTTTTCAATGTCGTACTCTTGTACACTCTATAGTTTTTTATATATATTGTTATATTCTAGATATTTCATCTTTTTATTATTATTCCTATGAACTTATGCATTGATATGGTCAGGTGTGTGCATACAAGTACATTATAAAAATGTCTCCCATGTTAGATATGCCTTTTATCACTTGTCACCAGCCCCTAAACTATGGAGGTGGGATCATGGTAGTTGTGGATTGGTCCCCATTGGGTTGGGTCAGGAAAATATATATAGAACTCATCATCACTCACCTCCTTTTTAGGAGGATCATTCAATGAGTACTCTCATATATAAAATTTTTTCTCAAGGTGAAACACAACCCATGGGTGTGTGAACCATTCCTGGAAGTTACTTCTAGTTAAGAGATTTTATTTATCCAGAACTGATCATAAGGATAATTTGGTTGATAAACTTTACATTATTCTACAATATTAAAATATCATTTTATTAGTACTTCACTCAATTAAAAATCATGTAAGTCATAATAATAATAATAATTTTATTTATTCTTCCACTATATAATCAAGTCTCAAAGACCCTCACCATTGAAATCAGAATGTCCCATCACTCAAGGCATTCTAGTGGAAAGTATCCATATTTCCCTTATCAATACCCAAGTGTGGTCTTGGTCAATTATTCAAAATTATTTAGGTAGGTATGTCTTCTCCAACTATGGTATTACTTTTTCTTGATCCATTGAGTGGACTCCTCAATCCAGAAATCCTTACTCGGATTTCCTCAACACTTGACTCCAAGTTACGTCAAGTATACAAAGAGCTACTTATCTTGATGTAAATTTCTTAATTCATGCCAAAATTTTCATAAAAACTCCTTGACAAAATTAAGCGTCCCAATGAGGGTTGGTAAAACACCTATTTTTATGGTTTCATTCCTAATAATGTAATGGAAGGCTTAGTCTGGCTTAAAATTTAGTTGAGGTATTTGTATTTATTATTCATATCTTTTTCTTGTTTCATCCTTTACATGTCTTGTTAATATTAAGTGTATTTTTCTTAAGTGATTAACCATGTTTTGATAAAAAAATTATGCATAATCCAGTTATTTAAATTCCTTCTCTGAATATTCGTACATTTATTTATGTGATCATGGTCTTTCTTTCATAAAATTAATTACACATAAGATAGAAATTACTAAATAAATAAACCAATAATTATTTTATCAAATGGTTTATTTATTGAGTGGAAAATAAATCCACCTATGACCCTAAGTTAAAACTCTTTGTGTCGGTCTTGGCATGAGCTGTAGAATTTCACCTTTTCCACTAATGTATCACTCAAGTTGATTTTGTCTTGGTTCTTTCTTGAACTACCTTCATGCTCTTTTTATTACATATGTTTATAATTTTCTCGCATGTGAGGGGAACCAAAGGATTGGTTAAGAGGAATTACATAAACAACGTTGGACACATAGGTCCTACATAATAAAAAGGTAGGGATGACTCGTAGGACATCATATTTAATTTAATATTAAATAATTTCAAACTCGTGAAATAAAATAAAATTAAATAAAACTAACTCATACACAGGTCTTTTCAAATCTCATGATCAGTCATACACATGAAACAAATATGAAAAATTAAATTGCCTCACATTTACTATAATTTTTTATTTATTAATAGATAAACACACATGTATTAATTAATTAATTAATCAATAAATAATTTACCTTTATCTTAATGTCCATCTTAATTCTCTTGAAGATACCCATCATAAAGTCATTTAGGGAAAATAAAAGGCATGATGAATAATTACATATAATTAAAAAAAATTAATTGATAATTTATTAATTATTCAAAACCTTTATTCCATAGTCAAACACATCTTTTGAAAAAAATGTAATTAGGTATTAATGATGTAATTAATTATTTTAATATAAATTAATATTTTATTTATTGGGAGACTACATGGAATGTACTCATGATCTACACGTCATGTATCCTCGATTATCTTATATCTGGGATAAATGACTTGGGATTAAATGTGTACCTAAACTATATTAAACAATGTGTACTAATGAGCTACATGTCATATGGTCTGGTTTTTATGTTCTCAAGATAAATTTTTAGGGATTAAGAATGTATCTCAAACAGATTACATGTCATGTAATAACGAGTTACATGTCGTATAGTCTAATTGTTTTGTGTCCTTGTAACTCATCGATTAAATCATCATGTTCTTAGGACATGTAAATTAATGTGTTACATTATTTTTATGATGGTTATACAATTTTTGTCTCATTAATTGTCTAGTATATCAATATCACATGGTTATAAACTATGTATTTGACCACACAATTAGTGTGAATTTTTTTTATTATACCTTGTAAACATAATAGTGTGTACACCATATACACATCATCTAGTCCAAAAAACCATGTACTAGGTTGTCTTGGTCAACACAGTGTGTGTAATAAATGCACCATGTGTAATAACTACTTGGCACGCCATGTATCCCACAACATGTCCAGATGCAGTGAACTCGGGTACATGCGTGTACTCCGACTACATGTTGTGTAACAAAATCTATCGGCCAGAAACTTTGACACCTCCTAATAGAATCTCTAATCATTCTTCATTTATTCTTAAGACTTATGAAGATATAAATCTTAAATTAAGAATATTAAAATGTTGAAATCGTGTTAATTTACTTTGAATTAAATAATGGAAAATCTTGAATTTAAAAGTAACCACACAATTGTGTATATACAATCAATAGTCAAATAAATTTTAATGAATCTATTTTTTCATGTATTTTTTTGGATATTGTATTGATTATTTTTATTCTAGGAACTAATATGGTATGTGATTCCGAGACCCTGTGTGCTCTGAATAAATATTTGAAATATATTAAATATATTAAATAACATGAGAGCATATTTTTCCTGAAAAAGTGGAATAACTTATAAACTAGGGCCCAAATTATAAATAGAAGGGAACCATTGAGTTTAAAATGTTGGTTATACCTTAGTTGCAACCTAACCTTTTTTGACATGGTGAATTTGTTAAAAATTCATCATAGACGTAAAAATGAATAAAATAATTTATTTATTTATTTTATTTAATCTATTGATGCAAAAACCTAATTATTTTCTTTTTAAAAATGCTTATGGTATATTTTTAGGGTTATCCCCATATCCCTGAAAACTATGGAATGTTTTTGGAGAGCATGGAGGAATATCCATTGACAAATGACAACTAGATCGAGGTTACATGATCGGTGTGCAATGGAATCAAAGGATATTTCCAATGAAGATGATGTGTCATCATTCTTCATTAGTGATCAATCAAAAATTGAGTTAGTGTGTTTGTTTAATTATATTTATTCCCATTTTATGATTTCTATAATGAATTTTAATCAATAAACTAATGAATTGATTTGTAGATCATGCTTGTTCCGGGTGCGGATTAGAATTATTTAGGAATTGGGGATTGCTTTGTGATTATTTTTTTATATCTTAATTCATCATTCTAATGAAAATGAATCGAGACCAAAATAAAAATTGACTGAGGTTAATTCCCCATGTTTGTGTTGTTCTTTTCTTCCCCATTTCTTTATTCATTGAGGGAAATACTTTGGTATTTACTTCAATGAATACTAAGTAAATCAAACATTTCACACCCATTTATTACACAAAGATTCAATATTGTAGATCATGGATAAGTATGACTTGAAGATTGTTCAATGATGGAAGTAGCAGTGGATAAGATGGTTTTGGTTACCCAATTTTGTGTTCTTTGGTATGAAATGAAGAACTACATTCAAAGGTGTTTTCTAAGCAGTTTTGGTGGCCGGAATATAGTGTTTGATAATAGATAGGTTTGGTCAGAGTAGATCCATGATTTCTGGTGAGGTCGAGGCCAAAATATGAGGTGGTGGTGGTACGATCATACATGGGAGAAAGAATGGGGGTTTCTAGAAAAACCCAATCAATATGATGTGTATTTCATATCTACATTCCATGTGGGGCCCTTATAGTAGCAGCTAGGATTTCAATATGAAGTTAAGGATTGCATAGAATGCGACCCTATCACACAACGTGTAACCCCTCCCAGATGTCTTGGAATGTACCTCGGAGGTTACGCAGACATGACCAAAGAATACACGGCCACAAGAACACCGTGTACTCCTACATGGACATATCCATGGGAATAACCATATACAAGGATAGTATAAGAAGTACATGGGCATGGGAATTCCATGTACTTCTATAGGGACATGGTAACGGTCCGTTTTGAACATGCAGGACTCACTGATAAAGGGATATGTCATGTACTCCTTCAAACTTTTCTTGGAGCCCTTTTCTTTTGTATCTTGGAAAAGTTTTGTTAGGTTTCATTCCCTATATCCTTTTCATAAGGGTTAGTATGTAATCGACTCCTAATCATAGGATAGTGATCCCTTTAGTGGTAATTCTTGGATAGAGTTATTGGAATCCTTTTGTGAGGCTCGGAGTGAAATCATTTATCATCTTCTTTCCCTAGGTGGAGTTCTTGGTATTGTTGTGACCAACACTAAGTGGGAATTGATCCTATACATAGGAGGTTATTCTAGATTGAGTTTTTTTAATACCCTATGTCCTTGTGTGTGATCCTCATATGTGTATCATTCTCTTCAGACTTCCAGCGTATACTTCTATGATGATACCTAATGACCACTAACACTCAGATGAATGTCGTCAGTGTTATCTAACTCATGGAGTGTATTCTCCCAAATGAGTGATAAGTGTAACCTTTGAGTTGGAATCCTAGGTAGGCTTTATGGTTATGACTTTGCCTTGAGACTTTATCTCTTTATTGTTTATATCTAGATATTCTTGTTATATGTATTATAGACATATACCTATGTAGAGTTGATTGTTATTATTTTTTTATATGATTTGTGGTTTTAGGGTATCCTATTGGGTATTGTTATAATCACCACTATATGAGAATTTCCTACACATTTCATGTCTTGTGTAGAAGATCAACCTTTTGATAGAGTCCAAGAGGGACCGGGACCGGATAGTACTTAGTGAACCAGACAGACCAGAGTGTGTTCCTATAGTATCTTGATAGCAGTTCCCATATTTACCTTTAGGTTGGAATTATTTTTAGAATATTTATTGTGGGTTTTATTTAACCTTTTTTACTTTCCATTACTTATTTTTGTACTCTGGTTGTGTGATTTAGTTGTATGCATGCATGGTTTTTCATTTTTTTACATTTATCATTTTATGGCCTAGGAGATGTGTGTGTGTGTACAATTGTTTTATGCTAAGGCATCCTATATTAGTCATATGCATATTCGGTTTTAGTTGTCATGCCATGGCCTGTTGGAGGTGGGCTTCCAGATTCATGGAATGGGCCCTGTTGGGATTGGTTGTGATAGAGTGATATCAGAGGAGTCAGTCCTAACTTAGGATTAGATTATGTAAGATTCAATTGAGGCAATGGTGTTAAGTGTTTCGAGTTTGGATTTCTAGCTAGGGACTCCAGTATTAGTGCAGCGACCGATGTATCCATACATCAAGACTCTAATCACCTGTCATTCAACTCAGTACAAGAGAACATTGGTTATAGGGAAAATAATCGTATATGCATCATATAGAAATGGGTTGTGGTTTCCATGTCCTTCTTGAGTCATTTCCCAAAATATACTCATTTAACATGGTACATATTGTCTATTTCAGGATGCCTATGTGATGTATTCCAATTAGGATTCAACACCAAGATCATTAGGATGATCCCCTTAGTGATAAGTCATTGATACATGGGACTAGTTCTAGAGGTGCTACCTCTAGGTGGTGCACCGGTTATACCGCCACCTATAGAGAATATTGTGGTACCATGATTACCAGTAAATGAGGTGTGTAGGCTGAGAGAACTTCACAAGTTATAACGATAGAGACCCCCTAGGTTCTAAGGTGATCCCGATCCATAGGTGTCCTAGGAATCTCTTGAGGTGGTAACATGAGTTTTCCATCAGGTTAGGACACCAACAGATCATATAGTGGTCCTAGCGGTGAGCCTTCTCCATATCTCATAAGGATAATGGTGGGGGTTAGTTACCTAGTCTTATAATAAGGTGACTCTAGTGTGGTCAGAGTTTGAGATCCGTTTTAGAGAGGAGTTCTCTCTAGTTACACTGAGGTATGTATGTATCCATGAGCTTCTACATAAGGGAAGTATGACTGTATCTAAGTATTCATCGAGGTTTATCAACCTCTCTAGGTACTCGATGGATATGGTTAAGGATTAGTTCTTTTAGGATTATAACTTTGATCAAGGACTACATAGACACATATGAGTCATATTTATACCTCTGTGCATTCCAACCTATACTGGGGTGCTAGAGAGAGATTTAGTGGTTGAGAATTTCCTATCTGAGTAGATACATAGAGTGGTTTTAGAGAGTGGGAACACAGGATCTAAGACTTCCATGGCTGGGATTTGATGTTAGTCCCAAGGACATAGATGTGTGATACATTTTAGGAGGAGGTCCCAAGATAGAGGGATTGTGGTTTAGGGATCAGAGGATTGGTCCAATAATCCATGGGAGAGGCATTGATACTCTTGTGATGGTAGGGGACATCTAGAATGATATTGTACGACCTGTCGTATAACTGATAGTGAGACAGTAGATGGGATGCAGAGGCAGATTAAGTGGTAGGAGTATATAGGTACATAGGGAAGAAGATGTGGTAGCTGATCTAGGAGAGTAGCTGGAGGTGGTATGCACTTTGACTTATTACCACCACCACCCCTAGGTGGTCCACACCAGGATCAAGGAGCTTGAGTATAGGGGTGGGGGAAACTGTAAGAGGTTGAGGTGTATGACCTAGAGGATTCAAGAATAATATAAGGTATGATCTATACCTTTTATAACTTAGTTTTAGTACTCATAGACATAGGTTTTATTCATTCCTTTATTTCCACATATCTACTTTAATACTTAAATATTCTAGTTGATCCTTTGGATCAACCCTTATGCTTAGAGACTCCTATCAGAGATGAATCAGTAATAAAACACTTATGCCGATAGTTTAACCTAACTCATGGAGGTTAGAATTTTGATTGGGATCTCTTTGTAGATTCTATGATGCCTTACAACATCATCTCAATTATGGACCAGTTATCTATAGTTCCTGACCATATCGTCTATTTCAAGCGAAGTATGTGGTGTGTCCCTAGTTATGGGACCAAGTTTTCCTTTATGGGTGAAAAGGAAACATAGGAAGTGTATGATGGACTCGTGCATAGGAAGTTGTATCTAAATACTCATCAATTGGACATCATGACCCTTGGTGTAGTGGATGTTATGAGTTTTCAGTTCCCTAAAGTGGTGGTGGAGTATGAGGATGTCTTTCTTGAAGATGTTCTAGTCTTACCACCCTATTGAGAGATAGACTAATACATTGATCTACACCTAAGTACACCATTGATATATATTCTGAAATATCAAATGGCTCCCTCATAGCTTCATGAGCTGAGGGTGTAGTTGGAGGACTTATAGAGAAAGATATTTTTAAGTCCCAGTGTTTCACCCTAGGCAGCCCCAGTTTTTTTTTCTAAGAAGGTTGATGGATGCTTGAGGTTATGTGTGGACTAGCGATGCTTAAAATAGGTGAATGTGAAGAAAAAGTATTCACTTTTGATGATCAATGGCATATTTTTTTAGTTGAGAGGGTCTTGATGGTTCTCGATGATTAACCTTAGTTCAAGCTACAACTAGTTGTGAGTATGGGGCAAGGATATACCGAAGATGGCATTCAAATGTTACTATGGTAACTATGAGTAATTTTTGATTCCCTTTAGCATGGAAAACATCCCAAAAGTGTTTATGGGACTCAAGTACTTGATATTACAACCCTTCTTAGACTGTTTCATAGTAGTCTTCGTTGATGATATCCTTGTGCACTCGGTGTCTAAGGAGGAGCATGTGAGACACTTGGGGATAGTTCTGGATGTACTCCAAGAGCACCAACTTTATGAGAATCTCTCAGAGTCACCATTATAGATTCAAGAGATCCAGTTTATGAGATATGTTATCTAAGAAGATGGATTAGAAGTGAACCGGGTGATGTTAGAGGCAGTGTTATCTTGGGATCCACCCAAGAGTATGATGGAGGTATAAAGATTCTTTGGGTTGGCAGGATATTACTAAAGATTCATACCTAATTTCTCTAGGATATCATCCCCCATGAAATCTTTGGCCCATAAGTGGAAACCTTTTGTGTGGAAAGAGAGGTTCCAATAGGATTTCAAGATTTGAGGTAGATATTGATGTGTGTGCCCATCTTGAGATTACCAGAGGAGGGTGTCAAGTACGTAGTGTTCTATGATGCATTAGGAACTAAGATTGGTTGTGTCCTAATTCATAGTTAGGTGGTTATTTCATATGGTTCACATCAGTTGATACCGCATGAGCAGAACCATGAGACCCAATATCTTGAGTTAGTATAGGTATTAATTGCACTAAATATGTGGTGATACAACCTGATGGACTAGCCATTCATCATCTATTATGACCAAAATTTTATCAAGTATATCTTCTATCAGAAGGATATCAACTTGAGATAGAGACGATGGATAGAGTTCCTCCAGGATTATGACTTCATGGTTTTATATACTCTTGGTAAGTGGAATGTGGTAGTAGATGCACTCAGTAGGAGATCTTGTTCATAGTTGTTGAATGAGGGATCGGATCAGTTGGCCTCAATGCAGTTATACTTTTTGGATGGATATGATTTAGCTTACCTATATTCAATGGTTTTTACCCCTCTTCTTTTGCAGTGATTCAGAGAAGCATGACTTGGGGATACTGACTATGAGATTCAATATACTCAGATATACATTGAACATAATCCTAATGGATTTTCTGAAGGTGGGGAGTATATTTTTATTTTTAGAGGATTCATGATGGTATCAGTGACATTGTGGGAGGAGGTTTTAAGAGAGTTTCATACCTATCATTTAGAGGTACATCAAGGTGTGGAAAAAATATACCAGGACCTCTAACATCAGTTTTGGTGGCTAGGGATGAAGAAGGGAGTTATATATTTTGTCTCTCGATGCCTTACTTATCAGCAAGTGAAGGCTGAGCACCAAGTTCTAGTCAGTTTAACTCAACCCCTTGAGGTGCCATACTGAAATTGGGATGAGATATCTATGGAATTCATGATAGGATTACCATGTACATCAAAGGGGCATGATGCATAATGGGTGATTTTAGACCAACTCACCAAGTCGTCCCACTTCATATCTATCTAAGAGTAGAGGTTAATAGAGAGCTTAGGACGCATCTACACACAAGAGATAGTCTAACTCCATAGAGTTACCTTAACGATTGTTTCCAAACATAATGATCAATTTATATCTCGGTTATGGAATGGATTATATGTGGATTTTGGGACTTAGTTATTCTCTATCACAGTGTTTGACCCCTATATTAATGACCAGACTGAGCAGACCATTCAGGTTCTAGAGGAAATATTGTATGCTTGCAGTGATGCTTCTTATATCTCTTTTCTAGTGATTCTTATTCATCATTATTTCCTAATTTCCACTCATTAGTGAGTTTTTTATCCTACTTTTCCTTCAAAGACAATATGTTTCCCATCCATCTTCTTCATGGTTCCTTCTCAGGTAGCTTCCTTAGGTGGCATTAATATCATGATATGCATTCTTGGTAATTTTTTCCCTCTTTCTAGTCTCTCTATTGTATTCTTACCAATCTTAAAACAATCATTCCTTTTTTTATCCTAATGGTTCCTGGGTTTGATCTAGTTTCGTCCCCCATAGGTGGTTTTTTTAGGAGGTGAAGCCTTTTTAAGTTCAATATAAGTTCATTCACTAGATTTAGGTCACTGAAAGGTAAAGTAGTGTATTGTTCTGATATCAGTAGTTATTCTTCTCCATGGGAAGTATGATCATTGTATGTTCACATCTTTCAATAATGTGATGATGAAGTATTGGAGGTCTAAAATTTTATCAAAACTTAAGGGTTGTCGGGTTGGTAACCTAGTTGAGGCATTCATTTCTAGTGATCTTTGATTTCAGGGGAGGAAGTCTTAAATGTTGACTGGATGATGCATAATATATATACAATGGGAACTTGGAGATAAAATAGAGTATTCATAGTGATTAAATTAGAGCTTAAAGAGAGTGATAAAGCTTTTGAAATTTACTTGTACTTAGTAATATTTTTTTTTAATCTCGTGTATCATCTGGTGAATAAAAGAAAGTATCAGTGTTTCTATAATGTAATCCAAAGCATGTTAATCTATTATTTCCATTATTAATTTATTTATTTTCATTGAATGTTATTTTTTTTCATGAATTTTTTTGATATTTCTTGTTTATTTGAAGGAAAACTTATTATTGTGAGTAGGGTGCTAAGTCTACATACTTTCAGTTCACTCAGTCATGGGGAAGGGGATATCTGGAGTTTATATTTTTATTGTGACAAACCTATTATGTGTAAAGTTCTAGTGGATCAATGATCCACCTTATGGTGGTTTTATCAGAATCACAGGCGATTAGATTTTCCCCCAACAAGTGGCATTAGATCTATAGTTTAAGAAACTTGGGTTCTCTCTTTCATTGATGATATCTCAATTTTAATGAGAGTTCACTATTATCACAATGTATTCTATATAATTGTACCAAGGTTTGGGTATATAGGTTTGATGGAATGGATTTTAGATTCTAGAGAATATAGATTGAGGACTATATGATTCAAAAATAACTTGATGCTCTACTTACTAGGGTTTGTTCATAGAATATGGAAAAGGATAAATGGGAACATATGGATGGGAAAGATTTAGTGTTGGTGAAGATGTCTTTGAAAAGGAATTTTGGGTTTAACATTCATGAAATAAAGACAAAAATATAAGTAATAAATGCATTGGAATATCTGTAGAAGAAACCTACAGTATTGAATAGAGTGTTCATGATGCAGATGTTATTTAGCTTAATATTATCAAAAGGAAGACCAATGGAAGACCATGTGAATGATTAAAATATAATATGGGGGCATCTCTAATCAGGGAAATTAAAGTTTACTAATGATTTGTGGGAACTCCTACTGCTATAATTACTTCTGGAGAGTTGGGATACAATGGATTCTACCATTGATAAGTCAAATGGAATGATATATTGGGTATTTGATGATATCAAGATTCTAATTCTCAATAAATAGCACTGTATTATGGAAGTCAAGGCACTATTTAGTAATGCTATTAATACTCATGAAAAAGGATGGTCATGTTAATAAAACTAAATCTATCATAATAAACCATCATAATATAAGTCATGGAATAGGGGTCAAGGAAATTTGGCTGGTCCAAGCCCTGTATACTAGAAGTTCAAGAAAAAATTACACTTCTAGAAGGAGTTTAAGAGTCACGGGGAAATATTCATAAGACCATCAGCTTCCATAATCTCAATTTTTTCTGGTATAAAGGAATAAGGCATTGAATTGTTGTAAAGATTCAATATTCTGATGGATCTAGGATTATTTGACTGAAGTGTATCATTCCATTCAATTGGAGAGTATAGATACATTAAAAATTATATATACAAAAGTTTCAATAAAAGTATATTTGTAAAATGATAAAGCTCTAGAGATTGTAAGAAAAATATATGTAAATATTAGGAAGAAGAATGCAGGATTTTTTAAGATGAAGAATATTAGACATATTCCAATGCTATGAAAAAATTAAATTTTAGTTGGACAACTAGATAAGGCAAGGTATGGAACTACTTTTTTTAATGGGGTATGGAAAGTTACTCAGGGTTACATAGTTTTTTTAAAAGGATTAAATTATGGTACATTGTATTTAAACAGAAGTTCAAACAGAATTGCAATGTATTGAAGTTCAACATCCAATGATCTAGAAGTTTGGAATTGTATGCTTGGTCATCTCGGTGATAAAAACATAAAATTTCTAACTATAAATGGAATCTTAAAGCTTGATCATACATACATCAAAATATGCACAAGATGTGTGCTTGGGATGCAAAGGTGGGTGTCCTTTAATTTAGATATATAGAATCCCAGGGCTTAGAAGTTAGAACTTATTCATACTAATGTTTGGTTACACACCCCTATTCATTCCCTTAGAGTTTCACTTTACATTGTACCTTTTATTAATTATTCAAAAACAAAAATATGGGTTTAATTTTTGATGAAAATTACTTATGTATTTTAGGCTTTCATTCAATAGAAGGACAGTATGGAAAGGCAAAGCGGTCAGAAATTAAAATTCCTATGTTTCGATAATAATGGTTACTACACTGGACACAACTTCCAGATCTTCTACAAGAATAATTGAATAAGGAATGAGAAGATGGTGCCCAAAACTCCACAACAAAATAGAGTTACTGAAGAGATGAATTGGATGTTGATAGAGAAGGCTCAAAGAATGATGTTTCAATATATAATGTCCAAGGTAATCTAGGTAGAATCTCTCAACACAACATCATACCTTGTCAATATAAGTATAACATCTATAGATGGGTAGGAAATTATAAAGGAGATATAATCTAGAAAACAACCAGAATTTATCCACCTCAACGTGTTTGGAAGCTTGGAATACATGCATATTAATTCCAAGAAAAGGAAAAACTTAATTTTAAGTCTAAATTTTGTTTCTTAATTGTGTATAGTGATGAGAAATTTGTTTATATACTATGATATGAATACAAGAGAAAATTCATTAAAATATCAGATATTTACTTCAATGAAGGGGTTCCATGGAAGGACCAAAAATTGATAGTAGAATAAGTTGAAATAAATAAATCAACTATCAAAGTATAAGTTGATATAAGTAAGAACACCAAAATAGAGAAAATATATATAAATAAGATGAAAGTTACAATATTATAAAGGTGAGACTAGTGGAATATGTGCTAGAAAGTTCAAGGGAGACTTAATCTCAAGTGGGAGCACAGAAAGTTAGGGCTTTAAAATTTAAAGTATTGGAAGTTCAGGCTCCATAAGGAAGAGTTTGGCTGATATTTTTAGTGAATCCAACTTAGTTATAGAGATTATAGAGATTTATAAATCTAGTTTAGAGATTTGGGGATAACATGAACTTCCTAATCTAATAAATACAAGAGATATAGAGATCCCAGAATAGGTGGCCACACATAGTGATTCGAAATAGTGTAAGTCATCCATGGATAAATAAATATCTTTATTAAAGTACCATATAACTTAGGATATCATTGAATTTCCAAAATTCAATAAGGAATCGGAAAATAAGTGGTTTTTCTATTTTACATAGGAAGCTGATGGAAAGAAAATATATCATGTGTAGCTGGTATTAAAGGTATTTTAAAAAAAGTGGGTTTTGATTTCATAGAAATATTATCATCATTGGTTAAACATGAAACTATTTGGATGGTCTTGAGCATGGCGTCATTAGATTATATATACCACAAACATATGGATGTAAATACAACCTTTCTTCATGGTGAGTTTGAGGAAGGAATTTACATGTAGTATCCAATGGGTCTAGTAGAAGTTGAAAATCAAAACTTGGTAATTAAATTAAAGACGAGTATTTATGGAATGTATTAAGTATAATGATAATGGAATCATAAATTAGATTAATTTATATTGGAATAAGGGTTCAAAAGGTACAATATATATCATTTTTTTCAAAGGTAAAGGGATGGTGGTATATTCATCATATTTATTTTATATGTTGGTAACATATTTCTAACTGGGTGGATGGAGGAAGAATCCAGAAGATGAAACATGACTTGGTCAAAATATTTGAAATGAAGAATCTAAGGAAGACCATGAAAATTTTTGGGATAAATATTGAGAGATATAGAGTTCCAAAACTTTTGTTCTATTTTAGAAATATTATTTTTGGAAGTTCGTCAAAATATTTGGAATGTATGGATGCAAGTCGGTCTCAACTCCCTTGGTCAGACACTTCAAACTGACTAAGGAGAAATCACCCAAAATATAAGTTACATCCAAGTGCATGTAGAAAGTACCATATAAATTAGTGGTTGAAATTTTTATGTATGAAATGGTTTTCACTCATCCATACATTTCTCATGTAGTGGGAGTTTTAAGTCAATTCATGTCGAACCCAGGAAAGGTACAATGGGAGACTGTAAAGTGGATACTTTGGTATTTGAAAGGAATTAAAGATAAAACCTTGTTCTATGGAATGGATGATATATGTGTTGATATATTTATGGAAACACTTTAAAATATTCATACACTTGGAATAGAATAATGGGGTTTTTTTTACCTTCATAGGAATAATGATAAGCTAGATTCCATGACTACAGAATCTTATTATGTTGAGTATAATAGAATCAAAGTATGTAACTTCAATATAATCTTGGAAATAAAATATTTATTTTATGAGGATGTTAAAGGACATTGGAAAGTGTCAAGAATGTGGTTTTATTTTTATAATATCCAAAAATAAATACACTTGTATGAAAAATTTCTATTCCATGAATGGATAAAACTCATCAAATTGAAGTATCATTTAATTAAAAATTTACCGAAGTAAAAGGAGAAGGAAATACAAAAAATAGTGGGAATCCAAAATCTGGAATACATTTTTATCAAGGTGATATCTAAATAAAGTCTAAGGTGGAATTATGACTTAGTGGGGATTTGTTGAACATAAGGGGAAAATGTAGGAATCCTACTTTCTGTGAGGGGAGGTTCCCTAAAATTATCCTTTAAGTGGGAGATTTTTGGTAGTTGAAGTCTATTTTAGTTCAATGAATGTTCATTCATAGAATTCAGGTCACTAAAAGGTGAAGTAGTGCAATGTTTAGATAGAAGAATCGGGTCTTCTCCATGGGAAGTAGGATCATTATAATTTCACATATTCAAATGATGTTATGAAATCACCGGAGGTCCATAAGTTTAGAAATATTGAAGGTTCAATGGGTTGGTAACCTAGATGAGGTGTTCATGTTTAGTGATACAGGTAATAGGTATTATAGGTTGACCAAATTATTCCTAGTATATATGTATTGGGACATTGGTGCTAAAAGAGAGTATTCAAGTTGATTCAAGGAGAGAATAAAGAGAGTAGTAAATCTAGTATAGATAACTTGTACTTAGTAATCTTTTCTGGTAATATCTTGTATCTTTTTATTAATAAAATAAATTAGCAGTGTTTCTCCCTTGAATATAAGACTCATTTTACTAAGAACATTAATCTCCTGTGTTATTTGTTATTGTTTGTATCTCTATTTAATGTTCTTCCACTTTTCTTGAATTTTTCTATGATTTTTTTTATGTTCCAAGGAAGAAATTTTTTTGGTTAGTAGGGTGTTAAATCTACCTACTTCTAGTGCACTCATTCATGGGGAAGGGAAATTCCATAGGTTTCATTTCCACTATTTAGATCCTCTAGTGCATGAATTTATAGAAGACTGATGATCCTAATTTTAGTGGTTTTACAAGAAGCATAGGCGAACAAAGTTTCCCCCAACAAATTCTTCCCTACTCTCAGTCAGTTCATATTCCATAAAAAAGTGTCACTTTCAGTGTTATTCATCTTAGGTCTCCACTTAAATGACATCTCTTGTTGTGTTTTATTAATTCTCCCAACCCTAAGTAGTGTTGACTTAATTTAACCCCTTAAGATGTCTGAATCTTCATATTTTCACTCAAGATATATGAGGATTTAAGGTTTACTATGTTGGTGGGTCTTGAGGTGATTCTTCCTTCGATTATTGTTGCAACATGATGGTTGTATGCATGATTGTCTGAAATGATACATCAAGGTCTCAAATCTCTTAATGTATCATCATATGTACCACACCAAGAGGAATTGTAAGGAATAAATAAGTAAGTTATTTGTTCTTTATTTGGAATGGGTAGTGGTGATATGGTTCAATTAGTTTAGAGAAGTATGTATCTATTTTTCTGTTGTGTGGAAGCAAGGAAATAGTGACCAAGATGATGTTCCTTTTTGGGGTTGCATCAGTTTTTTTTGGATGACTATCTCTTTTGAGGACTTTTATATGTTGGGTTTCTTGTGCTTTAGTGGATTTTAGCCTTTCCATTATATTGTAAAAAATATAGATATTCTGGTCTTTAGAGGAGTAAGGTTTTATTCTACTTTGGTTTTGCGTCTTTAGTGATTTTTTGGAATTATGTTTGTTGAACTTTTTTATAAAGGTGTTAGGTGTATCTAATTGTGTCTTTTAAGAATTGTTTTGGTATTGGTGATTGAATTATATGGGGACCTACTATAATTAATGGTGTTTTGTTTCCTTTGGTTTATGAGGGTATTTTTTTAGTGTATTGTATCTTAAATAGTATTGATCGATAGTTTAAGGTAACAAAATATGGTTAATAGATCTAATAAAAGAAAACTGGTTCAAATTTGTCTTTATTAGTGTTTTTAAGTGGTTTTCTTTGTTTTTTATTTATTTGGGTGGATGTGGTTTTTTGGTATTTAACTTTTGGTTTGAATATAGTTCCCACTAAACTATAAAGTGTCTCTTTGATAACAAAAAATGATTCAAGGTTAATATTTTTAATGTGTACACATATTATGGAAACAAATATATAAATTTACTAGTTCACCACTAGTTGGTTGATCTATTGACTAATTACCAATAGAGATAGGGTTTACTAGCTCATCGCTAAATTTTTTTGGGTTCACTATTTTTTTTATAACCCCCCTTTCAAGGGATAAGGGGGAATCCTTAAAATTCCCATAGGCTTAGAGATTACATGACACATAGGTCTTAGGAAATATAAATACTATACTTGGAACTCATCCTCCCATATTCTTAATCTTGATATCATATCTCCACCTTCACATGGTTATTCAACTAGGCTTCTCGTGCAAGCACAGCCTAGTCTCGATGGAAATTCCATACCCTCTCTTTCTAAAAAATACTCTTATCTTCTGCTCTAGTGAATGTGCCTGCTCTGAATCCCCATCTGGATTCTGCTCCTTGTAGAGTCTGCCTTGTCATTTAATCACAATTTCAGGTGGCCCGAAGGTCTTAAGGTGGCATGAAGGCCTTGAGGTGGCACGAAAGCCTTACTGGCCTGAAGGCCTTGGGTGGCCCGAAGGACTTAAAGGATCTGAGGCCCAAACCAGTTGTCCAAAAGCCCAAACGGATGAATATTTCTAGATGTTATAGTACCAAACAGTTTCTGCTACTGTACTTCTATAGTACCCCAGAAATATGTCTCCACCTGATTTTGAAATCAGGTCTCTTGGATGCACTTTCCAAGTCCTCGCCAAATGGGATGAGGCTCTTGTGCGGGTTCAATATATTATCACTAATAGGTTTTGGGTTTTCTATATCATTACCAGTGGATTTAGAATTCATTGTATTGTCACCAGAGAATCTGGTGTTCATTGGATCATCACCAATAGATTTTTTTTCACTATCTCATCACCAATTAAAACATGGGTTTACTAGATCATCACCAGAAAATTGGTTCATTATCTTATCACAAAAAAATGGGGTGTACATATCATCACCAATATGTTTATAGTTCACTAACTCATCACCATCTGATTTGTTATTGGCTTGTTAGAAATAGATTTAGGGGATGCTAGCTCATTTCTATAAGGTTTATAGTTTAATATATTTTCACCAAAAAAAATTTATACCGACTTTTTGAAAAAAAAATGCATGGGTTTAATAAGGGCATTAGTTTAGAAAGATATTGAGTAATGAAGTTAATGATAGAGTTTCATATCATCTAGGAAGACTTAAAGGTTATGTTTGGGGTTTAAGGTATCTAGGGAGTGCAAAAGGTAGTGCTAGAGTTTTGTGCTATCCAGGAAGACTTAATGGTTTAGAATAGGTGGTAGGTGAGGTTTAATTGGGATTAGACATATGAAAGGTTATTTCCACATATCCCTGTGAAGGGAATAAAAACCCATATAGTTCAAGGATACAGTTTAAAAATTTGTGATAAGGAAATTCATATATTTAGGATCATGTAACAAGGACCAAAGGTGTGACATTTAAGGTATCAAAGATCAATGGTGTGCCTTTTAAGTTTGTATAACTAGAAACTTTTGTACACCTTTTAAGGCCATGTAGCTAGGATTTTGTGTGTTCCTTTTAAGTTCATGTAGATAAGATCATTATGTCTTACAACATAAGGTTATTTGACTAGTAAAACTCGACAAAAATTCCTTCGAAACAATTTAGTGTGGGATTTATGAACAAATATCCTTTTTGTAATTTTTTCCAACATATGAGTCTGGTGAATGCGTGGAGGTAATTTCACTATAATGGTAGCCTAATTATAATCATCTCCTATCTAAAACAAATGGGAAGGGAAACTAGACCCATGGGAGGTGGGAACCAGTGGGGAAAATTTTTGGCTTACACCAAGGAGGCATCTAATTCAATGTATTTTCCTCAAGTGTTGGGAGTTCCAAAAATAGGTGAAAGTAAGTAAAATAAAACAAACATGATTATAACTTATATATATAATTTATAATGTGCATTGGATAACAATTAAAGAGGTATGGTTGGTAACTAGCCATATGAGAGTGGTATATAACATGAGTGGGGATTATAAAAAATCTGAATAGAATATTGAGCCCTATTGATTACCTTGATATAGGTAAATGGCCTCTCCAAGAGTGACATAGAATAATATTTAGTATATATGTGATGGATAGAGATAAAGGATACCTCATAGAGGGGTTATATCTCTTTGATAAAGGGGAATTCATGAATGGGAGAAGTTTTCACTTTATTGTGTGAAGATTAGGACTTATGATCAAGGGAATCCCTTCATGTTCAAAATATACACACATGGTTCTTGTGTATGAAAAAAAATTCTTGTATAAGTTATTGTTTTCTCAAATTTTGGAATTTTGGAACGGTGTGTGGAATTTATTCATGGGAATTTTCATGCCTAGGGACTCACACAAGTTCATATAGAGCGTAAGTCCCTTGATCCTTAGATAATTGGGTGCCTTGATTGTAAGTGCTTTGACTTATATTCAAGGATCATTCTACATAATCCCCATATTGGAACCCATATAAGGCACTTGAATTGTAGGTTTTTTAGTATGTTATACACCTATGGGATTTGGGGTTTAATTCTTGAGTTTCACTCATGGGGGTCATGAAGAAGTATTCAGCACACAAAAGTGGTGAGTTCAACATGAAGATAGTGTTTCCCCCGTTGAGAGGTGGCTAGAAATAAACCCCCACCTTGACTATTGGGATTCTGAGTTATTTATAGTCATTTGGACTACACATACTTGAGTGAATACATGGAAGATGAAATGGATCTCACATGACATAATATAAGTTTTAAACATGAGACTACCATGCACATGGTAATTTTAATGTGTGGAGTCCTTATGGTGGTTTAAGAAATGTTGGTGGAAGTAAAGATCTCTTTGAAATCCAACTTATGTGATAACGGAATTCAACGCATCATATTTTAGCAACCCACATTTATTTTCACATACGTTGGGATCATCATTTTATTTCTAAATTTTTCATTTTCTTTTAATAGTTATGGATCACCACTTTGATCATGGAATTTAGTTTCTAAGAAATTTTTTAGTACTAATAAACCAGCTGCCTTTATAACTCATTCGTGAGAAAATATTTATCCTAAAACCATAAAGTTACTCATTAGAATTTATAAATCATGTTTCATAATTAATAAAAATCAAAGAACCAAACTCCATAAATAAACTAAAAAATAAAGTAAATGATATGGAATCCTCAATTTATAAAACATAGATAAACATCAATTTTAACCCAAATCAAAGAAAACAATAAAATAATTCTCCAAGTAACTTTAATCATAAAAATAATGATAAATGGAAATAATTTAACCCTTTTATGCCTCCTTAAACTCTTTCACATGAAATCCCTTTCAATCATAATGATACCACCATTCTTTAGTGGAACCACTTATTGGAATTCTTAACCCATTTGATAAAAATCAGAAAACAGGTAAGAAAACGAATTGAAGAATGAGAAAGGAAGAAATTACATTGATTTAGAAAGCCAAAAAAATTTAACACTTCATTTATGTATAGGGGAATAAGGGGTAAAAGGAGAGTAAATAAGGGCTTTTTCACATCCTTATGTGTAGTTAAAGACAAATGATCCCCAAGGAACCCTAAAGGGGTTAAAATAAAAAAGGGAAAATTTCCAAAATGCCTATAGTTTGAAAAATACCACTATTGGAACCACTGAATGTTTTATGTCCTCCATTAATGATTATCACTCCATGGTGTTCATTTCATGGGAAGATCATAGTATTAATGAAATGAAAATGATGAAGGAAATTATAGAGAAAATAAACTATAACTATGTTTGAAATCCCAGAATAAATTTTCACAAGGCTAATTATTTTATTTATTAACTCCAACATATACCTCAAGGTTGAGAATTAACTCTACATAAAATGTAGCATCTTGAGTGATTCTTTTATGTACATGATAATCTTTAAGATTTTCATTCTTCCCAGCTATTCTTTGAGCATCATGGATTTCAGTATCTAGCCCAAAATCTCACCATTCCTTCCTCACTCTAGGATCGAGATCCATGTGACCTTTTTTTACTCATTACTCAATTTAGTTAGGATAGTTATATGAGTAATATTATTTTTTCCCCAGTTCATGAATGTGTTACACTTGGACTCCTTTTATCATTAATGATCATAACTTCGTTAATACTTGAGCTTCCTCTGACTTCATAAATGATCATGGGTGTGCATGATAAGGTACATAAATATTCCTTTGGGAAATGTGATGGTGTGTTTTTTTATGAAATTTCATAAATTTTATAATATGAGGATATTTTAAACTCAATCAATTGTACTTTATTTAATCCATAAAGTCACCTTTTATAATTCAGATCAATAGTAGGCTAAATAATTTTCTCCTTTTCATTATCATCTACAATGGCCTGTCATTGAATATATAATCCATTTCCTTTTGTTTCAAGCCATTATAGTTATCTTTTTTTATTTTCAACACCATATTATAATATCTGATAATATTTTAACCCTAATTATCACTTCAAATTAACCAATATCATAAGGGATTATTCGTTACATGGCCATTATTTAGTGAACACCCTGAAATAGAGCATCATGTATGGGTAGCAATATCCCAAATCATAAACGGTGACATCATCATAGGGTTAAATATCATATACTAATTTTGGTTTCCATTTCACTGGTTTGGTGATGTAGGTGGATCATATGGAATGATATCTACAGTAGTCGATAATTTCTTTTTATTATATGAATATTGGATCACGGGTAGTGACATGGTATTTTCTTTGATTATGAAATCATATTTCTTCATGTGTGGGAAATTTCATTAGCTTTGATATCACATATTTCCCTCAATGATAATGAAAATTCTCATAAATGAGGATTATTTATTCCTTAAGTTTCACTTATATAGGCTATTCACCTAAGGTTACATTCCCAGTGTCGTATAATACAACATGTCTCATACTTTACCCCATTAGATTCCTAATCTCTTCATGGATAGCATAAACTCAAAACACCTACATATCATCAAAATAAAAATTCACACAAAATAATATTTAAATTAGTCAATTCCTATTTTTTTATTCATATTACATTTATTACCAAATTCACACAAAATATTAAAAATGGTAAAACTTCCTAAATTTTATGAAATTAATATGAATAAAAATAATTAATTATATAATAAAGATTTATAAAAAATTAATTTTACTAATAGTAAAATAATAGATATGGTGTATATAGATGATATTATATTTTGGGGAACAAGGAGAGATGATTTTGAATAGTTTATTTCTCTTATGAAAATAGAGTTTGAGATGTCTCTCATAGGAGAGTTGAATTTATTCTTAGGTTTATAGATTGTAAAAAATTAAAAAGGGATATCTATTTCATAGATTAATTATGATAATGATATTCTCAAAATATTTCTTATATAGAACTATATGATATTAAAAACTCATATTATGAGGTTCCCTAGACCCGCACTCCTGGGTCGGATGCTAAAAATGTAACACCCCAAAATTCTAAAATAAGAACGTTGTATTTGATAGCATATGTGACATGAAACACTAATATTATAAGAAAATATAACACACAAAGAATTTATGATATATTTATCTTTAAATAAATTCAATCTCTTCAATAGCTTGCATTACATACAACATTGACTTTAGCTTGTATAACACGTAACATCGAGATTAAAAAATGTGAAATATTATTAAAATATTATTATTTAATATAATAGTTATAACCTAGATGTTAAATTGGAGGGTATGAATATTAATAAAAATTTATAAAAATTATGGATATATATTGATTATAAATAAAATTATACTCATTTAAAAGAAAAAGAAATGTTTTCTGAAAACTGTATTTTTTCTAAAAGAAGGTTTAGTCATGCTTTGCACATGTAATTTAAAATTTCTTTTTACCAATTTTATAAAACATATTTGATAAAATTAAAGTAATTTTTTAAATCATGATATCAAAATTATCTTAGGATGAATTTTTGGTATTTATCAGAAAAGTTTGAATTTTTTGATGAATAGTGAAAAATACTAAATTTTAATTAAAAAACTTCTTTTTCATTTCAATAATTTATAATTTTAAATTATATTTTTAATTAGTTTTAAAGAAAAATTATTTAAATTATATATAAAATAATCCAATTTAGGCCCTTTTAATCATTTTCATATTTAATTTTGATGTAAAACCACTGTAAACCTTTGATCATTTTCTCTTTAAAAAATCTGCTTTCTCATCACGTCTGTGGGATTAATTTTAAATTAAAAATTTCCACTTATGAGAATTGAATTTGAAAGAATAGATTCTGTATTTTTAATCATAATTATTTATAATTTCTAATAATTTAAACTTAATTTTCTACCAAGATGAATAGTGAAAATAGTAAAAATTAATTACCACAGTTAAAGTAAAAATGGATTTACCAGGGGTTAAACTAAGAAGATAAGGTTTAAAAATGACCTAACAACTTTTACAGCATCAATTTTCTGGACATATTTACACCTTATCTCTTATATTATATATAATTTCCAATTTTGGAATCTTTTTGCATGATTACAATATGGGTATGATTGAATCTTTTCAAAACATTACAAGCGTGTCACACACCTCACTTATAAAAGGCCACCCCCTCTCCTCTCTTCTTCACACCTTAAAACATATTTATTTTGTCCAATACCTGAAAAAATGACCCTAAAAGTTATCTCCCCTCATCCTATAAGCTTTATTTTGGTCATAAATCCAACCTAGGAAGGCTTTAAGTGCAAACTTAAGAAGGATACCTGAAGAAGAGGTAATGTTCTTCAACGAGCGTCTTTATTTTATTTATTTCTCCACCTCCTTCAATTATTATTAAACCATTACGATATAATAACCTCAGTATATTCCATATAATATGATTTTTTATAATAAGTTCATGACCTACAATAATCTCCACTTCCATCAAATGGTTTACGAAATCATTGTTCGTGTGTACAATGGATTACCACCTCGCGAACCAATGTCATTTGTTCTTCCATTACCACATTTCATGGTTGGGTATGATGATGGGTATAAAGTATATATATGATATTTATAATATATTTATACCTATTTATTAAATATTATATATATATATATATCTTTTTAACTTCCATTCCATAGAAGATACGATAACGTAGCTCATTTGTATGGCGGACTACTCCCTCACGAAGCGATGTGATCCGCCTTTCACTAATGCTCTACATGGAAGGTGATAAAGATAAATATGATGATTATATGTGATATAAATGAAATAATTATGTTATTAAAGAAATATTTATTATTATTTAATGATAATATATATCATTTTCTTTCTTACCTTTCCACTCACTTAAAGATGATAACA
The DNA here is from genome assembly GCA_963277665.1 of Viscum album. NCBI lineage: Eukaryota > Viridiplantae > Streptophyta > Magnoliopsida > Santalales > Viscaceae > Viscum > Viscum album. The sequence continues at coordinate 736,968,879 of OY728167.1, read as the reverse complement.
TCGTTCATGTACGTGTGAACTATCACCTTCACAAAGCAATGTGACTCTCTTTTCATCACCAAAACATGTGGATGATATATATATATATATAAGTATATAATATTTTATTTATGTTTTTATTATTATTATATAAATATAATATACTACTTACCTCCTTTCTATAATGATCATGGAAAAATGGAAATGTTACTCATGCGTATATTTTTATGAAAATACGACTTCATTTCTCTCTTCGGTTGAAAATCTGTTTTCTTCCAAACCCATGTTTTCTAAAAAATATTTTTAACCTTTTAAAAATAATTTATTAAGTAAATTTTTACCCATTTTTTATATTTTAAAAACGTTTTCAAAGGAATATTCATTTCATTTTCAAAACAACCCCTATTTTGATTTTACCAAAAAAGTGAAAGCAATCTTTATTTTAAGGTGTAAAACGTGAATAGAATTTCTATCCTTCTTGACCAATTAAATATTTTAAATATTCTTTTATAATTTTCAAAGGTTGTTTTCAAAGAAAAGTATTTTCAAAAGTTTTTTTGAACTTTTATTTTTAGAAATTTATTTCAAAAATGAAAACAATATTTTCCTCAAGAATGTTTTTAAATATCTTTTAATAGTATTTCTATTCATAAATAAAAAAAACCCTTTATTATTACTTCAATGGGTATATATTGTATTAATACCATACTTATTATTTCTATAGATGGTTTGTGATTATTTTTTCCAAGGATGGTATTAACATTCACTTCCTTGGTTTATTTTTTTATTAAATAACTTTCCGCTGAAATGTTCACTTTCTTGTGATCATTAGATACTAAATTTTCCTTAAATATCCAAATTATTTATCATGGATATTCTTATCTCTTAAACCATATACCATTCATACATATGGTGTTTTAATTTTAAATTTATTTTATTTACTAGGGAAATACCAATAATCTGTATCAGTTATTCAATATAGATATTTGATGATAAGGCACGTCGTTCATGAATTAAATTGATTATTCCATATGTGATAAATTCTTTGAACATGAAAGACATGGGTGGGGACCATTTATATAAATCCCCTTGATTCATCTATGGGTCTCATTAGACAAAATTAGTTGGCCAAAACCTATGAGTTTGTAACCAATAGTTTTAAATTATCTTGTGAAAGGTCTTGATAGTATAAGTATAATTTGACAAACTAGATTGGTTTGTACCCAATAGTTTTAAATTTTCTTGAGGATAGATCTTGATAGTAGAGTTTTTCATGTGCCTATGAAATTACATCCAATAATTAATCATTTCCTTCATTGATAATTTAGTTATTATTATTATCCATGATATTTTTATTATGATATTATCTATAGATGCATTTTATTCTTAGTTTATTTATTAAATGGAATTTGTATTCAGTAATTTACCTTTCTATGTTGATTATTATTATTGGTTTATGATATATTCCATTTTACTTAACCCTTACTAATCATTTTATCTCAATCATATTTTTTCCTTTCTTAGAAAACCACGAAGTGTACTATGTTTGATATACGAGGATATGCTAGGGGGGTGATGTTATTCTATAAAAAAATTATGTTGTAGTTTTTTTTCAAATGTAATATGGGAATTATGTATATATATATAGTTCACCAAGACTAATAAACTGATTGGTATTTTGGGATGTGGTTCCTTGTATCTTATTCCAGTGTAATAAAGTAAACACTGACTCTGGGCTACTGGGGTCAGGGTTGTTATAGTTGGTATCAGAAGAAGTTTAGTAGAAACCATGGAAAACAGATTTAGGAAAACATATATTAGGGAACATAACCCTATTATAAACTTTGAGGATAAGTTTATAATAACATCCTAAATTTTTGTTAAGCTAGATATTATGTGGTTTTTCCTTGCAATACATTCATGTCTAGATACTACAAGTGGACGTGGTTCTAGAAAATATGTACCTAGGGATAATAACTCCAAAAATAGTGAATTTTTGTAATGTACCAACCCTAGTTTCCAAGATTTGGTGAATCATTTCAATAAAATGGCATGATTACAAGGAATTAAATCCCAAAGTACATATCAGTTTAGCAGTCTTGGAAATACTAGATATAAACATAAGTTGTACATTACATTTCAAAACATAAAATACAATAGTGATAATCCTTTTAAAACTCCATTATTATCCTAGATAAACCCTATATATAAATATTAATACACTTATTGTAATCCTAGGAAAATAAAACATATGAAAGGGGTGACCTCAGATGATCGTTAAGGTTAAATAATACAACAAAAGCTTTCATAAATAACCATAAATTTATAAGGTAAGGTATAAAATTAAAACACAAGAATTTTAAACCTTTCATTCAATATAATATGGTAAGAATAAATCAAATAATTTCATTTAAACATTTACATGGATATTCTACAAGTATAATAATCACATTTAATATCAATAACTAATCTCATAATGAGGGAATGCATAATGTTGGACATCATAACCACAATGTCAAGGCCTCATGCCAAGATCATACATAAATATACCATCAAGGCCTCATCCCAAGACACTAGTTTGTCTCATGATACCTATCGATACATCGAGAGGCTATAAAGGGCCCTTCCCATCACTTACTAATTCCAATAGATTCCTCATATGAAAAGTGTGAAACATAACATAAACATTCGTATTAAATCTAGTATACGAAATGTTAATACTTTAACTATAAACCATGAATGGTATAAAAATAAAACATCTACAGTAAAACATATCATCAAACCTTCAATATAATATGGAATATTTTATCATAATAAATCAACCTCAATTAAGCATAAAATACAATAAATGATGTTGACATAGATGAAAATAATCTAATAAGTTCACTAAAACTCTTTGAGAGAAATATCAATTTTACTTTGAAATAAGTTAAAATACACACAATTATGAAAGAAAATATTTATTATTGAAAATAACCTTGAAATACTTTAAGGTAATCTTCAAAATGTTAAGGCGTCATGACGGCGTAAATAACCGCTTGCGCCGTATAAGTTAAAAAAATATTCTATCCTTAATTTTTCAAAAAGTTTATAAAGTAACTCATTTGGAAAATGATGGAAAGATTCCTTTAAAAATGTCTTATAAAAAGTAAAACATGGTTAAAATTTACTTTAAAAAATAGTAATAATATTTTTAAATAAATTTTTAAGAAACATGGACATGGATGATAAAGATGTCCTAATAGATACTTACATATAAACAACCTCAGATAATAATGAGATTGTGAAATTAACCCTCACTTAAAAACCTTAAAGATATTTATTTATGAAAACATTTGATTGAAATTAAAAATAGACATAAAATTTTATTTAAAATATTTTATATACATATAAATAAATTTGTATGATAATATCAAGAATATTGAAATGGAGAAAGGAAATTCCTTAAACATTCAAAGAGTCTCATACCACTTTCAACATTTAAATAATAAGACCAATATCTTTTAATGAATCTTTAAATACCATGAAGATAAATTTATTCATGATATAAAACATAATAGGTTTAGTACATACACTACACACAAGAAATAGGATGTTAACATGGCTTATATCTCACGAAAATTTAAAGTGAGACGAGATTCCCTTACCTTAGATCTGATACTCTTCGTACATGTTCTAAACTCCTATATAATGGTTTTAAACATATTATTAACTTATACTAGAATAATAATAATATTTATGATATAATATATGATTCACTTATGACTTTATATTACCCTTTTATTTATAATTTCCATGTTAAAGCAACATTTCGGGTAATAATCGTTTTCATTATCGTATGTGTTTTGACTTGTTATTCTTGATCGTATTTATTAAATCATGATTTAATTACTTCAAGAATGTATAAAATTATTTATATATCATATATATTTAGAATATAAACATACACAGTAGATATATATATGAAATAGAATACATTGTTCATAGAGACGGTAGGTCATACGTACGCCTGAACGTTGTTTTCATTTTTTTATCGTATTGAATGGAAGAAAGTGAATGAAATATATGTACAGACACACACACACACAGACATATATATATATATATATTTATATATTATTCAAATATAATTATTATTTCATATATTTCATACTTATTGATAATATATATTTTTTATAATCATTCTTGAATGGTGAATGTGGAAGATGAATCTCAACGCATCGTGTAGACGGTAAGCCGTATGTACACACGAGCGACGATATCATTTACTTTATGGTTAAATGGTTTTAAATTTGATTTAATATGGATTTTACAAAAAAAATATCATGTTATATTAATTATTTATAGTAGTTATATTCATCGTTATACCCATAGAAATAAAGTGTACATGAAAAACGGTTTACAGCATAACGTGGAGATGGTAAGTCGTACGTACGCACACATGGTGATATTGTTTTTCATAATATGAGTAAAAGGAGGAATATAGTTGTCCCATAATAATAAAAAAATATCAAAATATATTATATTAATTTTTTATTACTTTATTATGAAAACAATATAAGAATAGAAAGTAGAAGAAGAAAAGAACTTTGAAATAGGTGATAAAACAATTACCTATTTTTTGGGTATCTCATGTTGATTTTCACAAAAGGACTCCATATGATGGATTTCTATCCAAAGTATGGCCTCTAGGATGTATTTAGTGAAGTTTGGAGAGGAAATTGGTAGTTTTTTCTGATACAAAGGGATTTGGAGGTGTGAATTAAAGAGGAGAAGTGACCTTTTATAAGAGAGGTGAGGGGAACTTTTGGAAGATCTTAAAATATTAATTTATTATAAATTTATTCTTGGTCTTAAATAGATACAAGGGGGTTTATTTCGAGGATAAGATTATTACAGTTCTAAATCCTCTCAACCAGTGAATTTTAGACAAGTTTAGGTAATAACATTAACCTTATCTTTTGGATTTAACCCTTAGTTAAACATTTTAACTCTTACTGTGTCTTCCTGTATTTTTACACTATATGGGAAATATAGTTATAATTAAATTCCAAAAGAAACATAATTGGACCATTTAGGACATATTTAACACTATAAAAGATATTTTTCTGAACCTTAGGTTTTTATGCTTTTTATATCATTTAATAAAATAGTATTTGTTTTAAAATATCATTTAACTCAATTTTAATACTATTCAATATTTTCATTTTTAGAAATATCAAAACATCATGATAAATTTGAACCAATACTTCCAATATGTCACTACCATGTATAAGTTATCTATAAAATTATTTTATGTCATTAACTAATTCAAATTATATTTATTTTAATATTTTTAATATCATTTATTTGATATCTCAATTAATTGAACAATTACTACATCATCATTATATAACCATTTAATTTATTTATTTAATGTATAAAAATTATAAATAAATTATCATGATGTATAAAAATTTATTAGCTTGTTAAATACTATTTATAGTCTACCATATCACTTATATAACCTCATATTAAAAATAAAATAGTTATTAAAATTTAAATATGACATTTTTAACTCTTCTTTAAATAAAATATAATAAATTTCCTAATCTAACACAAGTGGCTTAAAAGGATCCTATTTCTGAAATAAGGTTTATTTGGGTCTAAAAATACTTATCCAATGAAATTAATACAATTTTTAGGGTAATTTTATATTATTATAAATTTATGTTTACCTTTAATTACCCTATTTACCTTTAACTGTGTTAAATAGAATTCAAAAGTTATTATTAACCAAAAACTATTTTGATCCTATTAGACCAAATTTTTCATACTAATTACAACTATGTATGTCTATTTTTTAAAATTCAATTCACAGAAGTAGTCAAATTATGTTTAGAAAATGTTGCTAGAAGGCGAGTAAAAAAGAAGTTAAAAAGGTTCAATTGATTTTTATATCTAATTTTATTAAAAAATTCATTCCAATGACCTAAATTGGGTTAATATAAGTATTTTTAGTCAATTGTGACTTTAAAATCAATTTAAAGTAAAATAATTATTTAAATTAAAAAGTTGGTTCTTTAACAATAACATAGTGTTTTTCACTATTCATCAAACATTAAAAGTTTTCATAAAAATACAAAAAATTCACACTAAGATGATTTTGATATTCATAATTCAAAAATTAAGTCTATTTTACAATTTTAAATTTCGAAGAGTTTCCTAAATTAATTTTATTATTGTTCACAAGAGGACATAAAAAGTTGTTCCTTAAAGAAAATAGTATTTCTAAACATATAACTATTTTATCGAAACTTATACATTTCATTATAAATATTTTTTATTTATGTAAAAACATTATAAATAACATTTCAAAATTATTTATTACTATTTATATTACGATATTTAAATGATAAGTTATAAATATATTATTTAAATAATTTAACACTAAAGTTTTGTTTCGCAGAAAATCAATCTTGCGTGTTACACAAGCCAAGTAGTTGTTGCGTGAAACACAAGCTATTGAAGGTAGTATACAATGAAATATTGTGGTGTTAAATTCTCCCCTCCTTCAATAAATTTTTTCCTCGCAATTTAAACATGGAATTGAAATCTATGGGTTGGACTTTTCAAAATATCTTTATTAAAATCCCACATCAGAAATGGATTAATGAGACCTCCATTTTAAAATAAATAAAGGGAAGTAAGAAAGTCACCAGAGATAAAACATACTAGGGTTACATGTATAAAAACATGGACATGAAAGAAAATGTAACCATCAATTTCTGATGGAGAGTGATAGAGAACATATTAAGAAAAGTGAACGACCACAAAGCTATAAATATGCAATGATCGAGGGTTCCATTTGATTAATTTCCAATGAAAGTACAATGAATTTTTTTTTTTTAAGATCCTTTCCCTATAGTTTAAGAATTAATTTACTTCATAGAATAAGAACAAAAGGAAGCATACTTACTTGACCAGTAGAGTTCCATCCTTTAACTAATTCTACCACAAACTCATCTTTCTCTCCAAAATATAATAAAATGACAAACATATTCTATTTATATTAATCGTATAGGGGTCAAAAAATGAATTTATACTTCATCTATAATACCATTAAAATAAAAAAAAACTACATTATACAAACCAGGACATCGTGTAGGATAGTGGTAGGTGATAAACCCTTGTCACACTTCGGTTGTGGGTTCGATTCCTGCAGCCTTTTCTGATGCGTCGGGTTGTCCTTTTCTTAAAACTATATTATTATAACATTCCAACAATAATATTATTAAATGTTTTAACCTTAAACAATACTATCCAATGTCCAAAATAATCCATTCCAACCATTATACTTATCCAAAATACTTCTGTCCAAACTCACTGTCCAAAAATTTATAAGGAATGTCACATAACATGTAGATATTTTCATCACATAACAAGTATGTGAATACCTTCATCGTGTATCCTAAAAAACATGGTAATACCCTGAATTACCATAAAACCATATTTCAATACATCCGTGTTTCCTTATTCCTTATGTAAAACATAGAATACTGGATATAGTCCTTAAATTCTAAAATGTTGTAAACTCCAATAATGATGGAATAAATAAACCATTAATTAGTTCCAAGATAGTCAATAATATCCAATATATTTTATCCAAATAAATTATATCTTAATTTATACATCATTATCTCTTAAATTTTAAGGTTTATCATTCCCACAACCATATATTTTCCAAAACGTTTAACTTGCAATTGTTTCACTTTACTTAGTACCATACATTCTCAAATACTTAATGAAATAGTACTACAGTACAATCCTTATTTACTTTAATAATTCATATAACCAGTACATTATTGATACAATACTCAAATGACATAATTATTTAATAATAACAGAAGCAAATTAATCATTCATCTTCATCTTCAGTAGTATCATAACTTGATTATTATCTAATAGCATCATCTAGGGTATACTCTGACGATTTGGATATTAATTCGTATAGTATCTCATCTCTTTTCAGATGAAGCACTATATATTGGAAACCTTTTTTTACCCTTTCAATAATGAACTTGGTGTACTTTTTCTCCACACTTATAAAAAAATCTCATTCCCTTCAATCATTTACCAGGGTGATTCTTTTCATTGTTATCACATGTGGGAAAATATTTCTTTCCCTTCTTCCCTTTATCCATATTTTTCTATTCCATCCTATTCTAATCTTTCTTCCCTTAAAATCCATAGGAATCAGAGAATACTTTACTTATATTATTAAAACATGATATTATTTGTTCATATGATGAGAATACGTGGGAGACTATTTCCCTTTGAAATATTGGCTTAAAACCATGAAAGATATTATCCTTCTTACTATTCAGATCATATGTATTAGTGGATTTCTCATTCCTTTTACTGGGCACCATTTCTAAATGACGAAATACACTAGGTTAGATCATATCGTAATGTATAATCCACAAACTATAAAAATTTTAAGCATTAATTGAATATTTACTTGTATCTAGTCTATAATAATAAAAATGGTTTCTTTGGGGACATACTTACTCATAAATCCTTCATAATAGTTTGTAAAGAAAATTTGAATTATCCTAAGTATATCCCCCCAGAAGTGTCAAACCAAGTGCGTAGTAAGGCCCATTTTCATGTACCAGGTTACCCAGATTCAAGCCTGGAACACCTTGTCGGAGTTATTACTCCTAGGTATATTTGTTTCAAAACCACGTCCACTTGTAGTATCTAGACAAGAATGTATTTTCTAGGAATACCCACAAAATATCTATATTACCAAAATTTTAGGATGTTCCTCTATACTTATCCTCAAATTCTATCTTAGGGTTATGATCCCTAATCTAAGTTTTTTAAATCTATTTCCAAGATTGTTGTTAAACTTCCTCTAATAACAATTGTAATGCCTCGACCCTATTTTCACAATTTCGGTGAATCATTTTAATACATCATCAAGATTACAAGGAATCAAATCCCAAAGGACGCATTAGTTTCGAAATCTTGGAAATACTAGATCCAAACTTAAGTTTTACAATACATTTCAAAACATAAAATACAAAATTAATAATCCTTTTAGAATTCCATTAATTCTCCTAGATTAAACCTGTATATAAATCATAATACACTTCTTAGCATCCTGGTAAAATAAAACATAAGAAATATGTGAGATCAGATGCTTAGTAAGGTTAAATAATACAGCAGAAGCTTTTATAAATAAGAATAAACTTTTAAGGCAAGGTATAAAATTAAAACACAAGCCTTTTAAAGATTAAATTTTGTATAATATATAAAGAAAAAATAATATAATTCCATTTAAACATTCACATGAATATACTACTAGTTGAATAATCACATGTAATATCAATAACTAATCTCATAATGAGGGAATGCATAATGTCGGACATCATAACCACAATTTCAAGACCTCGTGCTAATACCATACATAAATATAACATCAAGGCCTTGTTTCAAGACACTAGTTTGTCTCATAGACCTATCAATGAATTTAAGGGCTATTGCGGGCCACGCCCATCACTTATTAAGTCCAATTCATTCCTCATATGAAAAGTGTGAAACATGACATAAATATTCATATTAAATATAGAATAAGAAATGTTAATACTTTAACTATAAACCATGAATGGTATTAAAATAGCACATCCATAGTCAAACATATCATAAACCATTCAATGCAATATGGAATATTTTATCATAATTAATCAACCTCAATTAAGCATAAAATCCAACAAAGGATTTTGACATAGATCAGAATAATCTAATAAGTTTATTAAAAATATTTGAGAGAAATATCCCTTTTACTTTGAAATCATTTAAAATCTAAAAAATTATAAAATAAAACATTAATTTTTGAAAATGACCTTGTAATATTGTAAGGGAATCTTCAAAATGTTAATACTTCATGATGGCTGAAATAATCTCTTATGCCGTATAAGTTAAAAAAACATTCTTTCCTTAATTTGTCGAAAAGTTCATAAAGTGTATCGTTTAGAAAATGAGGTAAATATTACTTTCAAAACATTTTATAAAAATTCAAACATGGTTAAAAATGACTTTAAAAATAGTAATAATATTTTGAAATACATTTTTAAGAAACACGAACTTGGATGATAAAGATGTCCCGTTATATACTTACGTATAAATAACCTCGGATAATAAGAAGATTGTAAAATTAACCCTTAAATAAAAACCTTAAAATATTTTTTTTTAAACATTCATATGAACTTAAAAATAGACATAAAATTTTCTTTATAATCCTTTATATACATATAAATAAATTTGTACGATAATATCAAGAATATTGAAATATAGAAAAGAATAATTCTTTAAACATTCAAAGCATACCATACAACATTGAACATTTAAATAATAATCCTGATATCTTCAAACGAATATTTAAATACCATGAAGATAAATGTATTCATTATATAAAATATAATAGGGGTAGTACATACAGCACACATAAGAAATAGGTGGTGAACATGGTTTATATCTCACAAAAATTAAAAGTGAGATGGAATTCCCTTACCTTAGGTCTGATACTCTCCGTACGTGTGAGAAAATCCTATATAATGGTTTTAAACATATTATTAAATTCTACCAGAATATTAATAATATTTATTATATCATATATGATTCATTTATGACTTTATATTACCCATTTATTAATAATTTCTAAATTAAATCAACATTTTGGGTAATAATCAGAAAGTGAATTTTTTTTATAAAAGATGAGCATGGTACAATAGGACATCAGGGGGGTCTATAGAAATGGAGACCCAAAGAATCACCAATGGAAATGTTCGCAACCAAAATGTGAAGGGAACCAAAACTATCAAACACCATGATGGGGGCCTCCTGGGATGCCTTTGAAGCCAAAAAATCTATAACCCGATTTCCTTCTCGCCACATATTTGCAAGATCGATATCATGGGGGAGATAATATTTGAATTTCCAGATAAAATAGGTGATGTCCCAAGGATTGGGAGTGATTCCTTTGATATAGCTTCACATAATCTTTGAATCTGTCTCAATCATCAATAAATAAATCTGCTTAGAGGAGCATAAAACCAGGCCACTAAGCAAGTCCTACGCCTCAACCCACAGTGAGTTGCCATACTCGTAAAAAGAGATGAAACCAAGAACCACCGAACACATTTGTTCACGGACCACACTGCCACCCTTCATGCCCTCTTGGATATATGAGCTGTCGATATTTAACTTAAGACCGAGAGTGGGGGTATCCATTTCACCCAATGGCCCACTGATTGGGGACTGGGAGTAGTAGAACCTTGCCTTCGGGTCATGAAGTGCCTGACAGAAGGGGAACCCTACCATTGATTCTTTATACAAGCCAGGTCCACCACTATATATTTACTTCTGACCCTCAGGCCACAGTCATAGGAAGGGGATTTGTGGAATTTCGGGTAATAATCGCTTTCTTTATCTTATGTGTTTTGACTTGCTATTCTTGATCGTATTACTTAGATAATGATTTAATTACATCCAGAATTTATAACATGATTTATATATCATATATATTTAAAATATAAATATACACAATATATAGATATATGAAATGGAATACACCGTTCATGGAGATGGTAGGTCGTATGTACGCATGAACGTTGTTTCCATTTTCTTATTGTATTAAATGGAAGTAAGTGAATGAAATATAACGACTCATACTTTACATACATGGTTATTACTTCAAAATTGAAGCATACGTATTACAAAATATAACAAAACCATGAAAGGACCGTATAGGTATAGTGTCTTTAGAAACTGTTAAACATAAACAACTGGTTCATAAATCTTCTACGTTGTCTCCCATTTATTTCATCATATCTAGAGTCCATTTTTTGGCATATCCTACTTAATATCCTTCTTCCTAGCCTGGGGAAAATAAAACATACAAAAGGGTGAGCTCAAATGCTCAGTAATGGTAAACAAAATAAATATCAAACATATCATATTCATAAGAACATAACATTTTGAAAATCTTATCCTGCAAAAGAGATCATAACATGGGATAAATCATAGAAGTGAAATGTAATCCCAATAATCATAACTTAAAACATGAAGCTTTGTGGAATACACAAATAATCATAGAAAATCATTTCTTAGTAGTCAAGACTCATTTTCAAGACTATCTTAGCGGACAAAGTCCATTTCTGAACCGAGTTCACTCCTCGTTTCAGTCCTGTTTCACTGAATCGGTTTAACCTGCCGTTCCAGCCATGTCTATCTCATGAGATATAAATCTTTACCCAATGCATTGGAGGGAGATATAGGTCCCACCCATCTCATAATGAAACCATTATTATGTGTGCCACAAAATCATAAATCATACATCATAGCATAACCCATGTAATAAAAATGGGAATCTTAAACATCATGCCATCATAACATAATCCATATAAGATAAAAGGACATCATAAAAATAATTCCATCATAACATAATAAAATAAATGTAAAAATAGGGATAGAAACATAACCCTATATTATCTTAGATAGAAAATAATTTTGATAAAACACTTGAACTCCATTCTTGAGGAAAATATCATTTCTACTTCATAAACATTTTTCCTTTCTTAACATGGCATACAATTTTAAACTAAAAGAAGTTGATTAAAAATAAACTTGAAAACTTGTAAAGTAATCTTCCTGGAAATAATGTTCTATGAATCCATTCATGCCTTACAATTTAAAAAAAACATTCTTCTCGAACTTTGGTCAGAAAAGTCAAAAAGTACCTCGAACTAAAAATGACAAAAGATTCCTTTCATATATTTTACTAAAAACTCACCAATGGGTAAAATTGGATTTAAAAAATTGTAGGTGGATGGAAATAATATTACATATTGAGGAAACATGGATGTGGATGATAAATATTCCCCAGTAAATTCTGAAGTATAAACAATCTCGGATAAAAATGAGATTGTGAGATTTTCCCATACAATAGGTTCGATATGCTTCGTATGAATTCAAACCTCCTGTAATATGGTTTAAATAATTTCAATTGAATTATTGTAGAATCATATTCATTGTTATGATATCATATATGGTCATATTTTCATCTTCTAAGTAGTAATATTTCATTGCTACTTGTTATTCGGGTGTTTATTGCTTTATGTTCTTATGCGTGTTTTGTTGAATAAATTCTTATTACTCTCTATAGGATATAGATATATCATTTACAGAATGGTATTAGTGTAATATATATCATATTCATTCATTAAATTCATTTATATAATCATTATTCAATGAAGATCATATAGAATGAGTCGCATCACATCGTGGAGATGGTAGGCCGTACGTACGCATGAGCGATGATATCGTTCCCATGATCGTGGAATTGTATTGAAGTGTATGTATAATATTTCAGAATCAATACCAATTTAAAATAATCATATATAGTTATTTATTTTCACCATTATACCCATCCAAGTAAGGTGGTGGTGGAAAACATATTACACCACGGCGTGGAGACGGTATTCCGTACGTACGCACGCGCGGTGATTTTGTTTACCGTAGGATGGATAAGAAGTGAAATAGGGTTGTGTAATATTTATAATAACATATCAGTATATTATGGATACTTATGTTATTAATTCATAATGAAACAACTAAAGAAGAGGGAGTAGAAGAAGAATGGAACTTGAAGAAAACGGTTGAAGGTATTACCTCTTTCTTGAAGTGCCTCCCTTGAACTTTCTCTTAGGGCACTAGAGTTGGTCTTTTGAGAAGACCAGTACCTATAGTAGGTTTAAAAGGAAGTGGGGAAGTGAAATGGGAAGGGTGTGGCTTAGCTAAAAGTCTCAAATTGGTGTGATGAGGAGAGGGAGGAGGTTCCCTTTTATAAGGGAGGAGAGGGGCACCTTTGGAAATATAAGAAATATTAGTTTATATTAAATCCCAACCCCACAAAAAAACTTCCAAAATGACTCATATCCGAATATTAGATGATATAGGGTTGTAATATCATCAACCAATAAAATTTATACATGTTAAGAATTTATTTTAAACATTATCAACTTGATTTATCCTTATTTATCAATTTAATTTTATTTGTGGTAATAATATTCTAAATTTTAAATTATTATAAATAATTACATACGTCTTATGAATTTTCCATAATTTGACACTTTATGAAATTTTCGACCATATAAATTTTAATTTATAATTTTTAAATATTTTTGTGATTTTTAAACAATTTTATAATATGTTATTTTTATAAAATAACAATAGTGTCAATTTTGACACTATTCATTTATTTGAATTTAAATAAAATATATACAGAAGATATGTTCGAACTAAAACTTTAATAGATTCATAAAATGTCATATGTTTCTAGAAAATTAGTGGATCACATTAAATAGTTCATATAATATTTATTTTAATATTTTTAAAACCATTTATTTGATATTTTAATTAATAAAATAATTTCAACATCACTATTTTGTCATAATTAATGATAATTATTTAATCCCTAAAAATTCTAAATAATTTCATATTATGTAGATAATTTTATTAGCTTTATTTAGACTATTTATATCCTAAGTTTCATGAAGTTTATCACTAAATTAAAATTATTATACTTATAAGATTTAAAAGAGTGACATATTTTCACTTTCCTTGGTTTTAATAATAATTATATTATTTCATGGTCAAAAGTCCATGAAATAAATATAGTCTGGACCTTAGGTGATATGGGTAGACTTTTATTCATCCAACAGGATTTTTTCAAGTGTTAAGGTAATTTTATAATCTTATATTTACCCTTAATTACTGGATTTACCTTTAACTATGGTAAATAAAATTTACCGTAGTTACTATTCATAATGCCCAAAAATAAAAAGTAGGCTATTAACATAATTTGGACCCACTGATTCCAAATATAGAATCCATTTTTTAAAATTCAAAACACATAAGTTTTAGTAATTAATTTAAAATTAATCCCGTTGTTAAAAAAAGGGTTTTAGAAGTTAAAACATTGCCAAAGATTGAAATGTTTTTACCTATGAATTCAATGTGAAATTAATGATAATGACATAAATTATATTAAATGGTAAAAATATATTCTATTTATACTTTAAAACCATTCAATATTATAATTTAACCATATAAATTATCTCAATAAAAAAAGTTGTTTTTAATTAAAAATTAGCGTATTTTTACTATTCATCAAAATATGAAAGTTATCAGAAAAGCATAAAAAATTTATCCAAATTTAATTTTTATATCCTGATTCCAAAGAAGAATTTTATTTTGTCAAATTTAACTTATAAACATGTCAGAAACTAGATTTAATGTGGGTGTGCCATCAAAAGGCGCCAAAACTGCATTTTTTGAAAAATACTTATTTTACCTGAAAATTTTATTTTTGTTCTCTTAACATGTTCTATAAAATGTGTAAGATTAATAATAATGTTATAAAATTCAAAATGTAGTTAATAATATTCATAACGGCTAGTCCATAATAATATATTGTTGTTTAGTGAAACCCGGTATTGCGTACTACACACGCTATCGAGGAAGGTCATGATTGCATGTAATGCAAGCCAAGTCAGTATTGTGTATTGTGAAAGATTGCTTTGGTGTTGCATATAACATAAGACAATAAAAAAATATTTCTCAAAAAATCTCAGGGTGTTACATTCTACCCCCCTTAAAATGAATTTCTCCCTCGAAATTCGTCACTTCATTACAAACAGATGAGGATACCTATCCCTCATCATATCCTCAAGTTCCCATGTAGCTTCTTCTAATTGGTGGTTCCTCCATAAAACTTTCACCAAGAGAGTGGTCTTGTTCTATAGAACTTTTTCTCTACGATCCAGAATCTCTATCGGTTGTTCTTCATAAGAAAGATCTTGCTCCAGCGGTACAACTTCTGAGCTGAGTATATGTGAAGGATCAGGTATGTACTTTCTCAAGACAGATACATGGAACACATTGTGAACTTGAGAGAGATTCGGTGGAAGCGCCAATTGGTAAGCTACCTTCCCCACATGATCCAGTATTTCGAAAGGACCGATATATCTAGGGCTCAACTTTCCCTTCTTTCCAAATCTCATTACACTCTTCCAGGGAGATATTCGTAAGAACAATTTATCACCAACTTCAAACTCTAGGTATTTTCTTCGGTTATCGGCATAGCTTTTTTGTCGACTTTGAGCTGCTCTTATGTTTTGTTGAATAGATCGAACCTTTTCTGCCATCTCATCAACAAGATTAGGTCCTAATAGCTTTCTTTCTCCAACTTCATCTCAACAAGTTGGAGTTCTGCATTTCTTTCCATAGAGGGCTTCATAAGGATCCATCTAAATACTATAGTGAAAGATATTCTTATAAGAAAATTCCACCAAAGATAGGTGTTTATCCCAACCACCTTTGAAATCCATAGAGCAAGCTCTCAACATGTCTTTTAGAGTTTGAATTGTCCTCTCAGACTGACCGTCTATCTGAGGATGGTAAGCAGTGCTGAAACTCAACTCTGTATCTAGAGAATGCTGAAGACTTTGCTAGAATTTTGAGGTAAACCTCGGATCCTGATCAGATATAATGGAAAGTGGTACTCCATTCAATCTTACCACTTCCTTTACATATATCCTGGCAAGCTGATCAAGAGAAAAATCTTCTCTAATAGCAATGAAGTGTGCCGAATTCGTAAGACGATCAACTATAACCCAAACAGCATTATTACCTTTGGATGTTTTAGGAAGTTCGGTGACAAAGTACATAGTGATGTTTTCCCATTTCCATTCTGGTATGGGTAATGGTTGTAACATTCCCTTAGACTTCTGTCTCTTAGCTTTAACTTGCTGAAAAACCAAGCATCAAGAGACATATTCAGCAACATCTCTTTTCATGCCATCCCACCAGAAGTACTCTTTCAGGTCCCTATACATCTTCGTGCTTCCAGGATGAATAGAGAATGAAGAACTATGAGCCTCATCCAGTAACTCCTTCTTTAATTCTGGGACGGGAGGAACACAATTCCAATTCCTGAACCTTATTATCCCATTACAATCAAGGTTGAATTCAGGAACATTTATCACCTTCTTTTGTAACTCTACATATTCTTTCTGTGCCTCTTTAATCTTCACGTGTATAGATGGTTGAACATTCATTTGAGAAAGATAAGATTTTTTTTCCCTTCCATTATAATTCCAAGATCCATCCTTTGTAAATCCATAAATATTTGATCTTTTTTTATCCTCATCATGAATAATCTAACATGGTCTTATCGACTTAATGTGTCTGCCACCTTGTTTGCTTTCCCAGGGTGATAATGAATCGAGCAGTCGTAATCCTTAATCAGCTCCAATCATCTTCTTTGACGCATATTCATCTCCTTTTGTGTGAAAATATACTTTAAACTTTTATGATCAGTATAAATATCACACCTTTCACCATAAAGATAATGCCTCCAAATCTTTAATGCAAAGATTACCGCAGCTAACTCCAAATCATGAGTTGGGTAATTTTGCTCATGGATTTTCAACTGTCGTGAGGCATAAGCTATCACCATATCATTTTTCATAAGAACACACCCCAGTCCCATCTTGGATGCATCACTGTAGATCACAAACCTTTCTCCACTGCAAGGTAGTGTGAGCACAGGTGCACTGGATAACCTTCTTTTCAACTCCTTGAAATTCTCTTCACATTCCTCCATCCAAACAAACTTAACTCCTTTATGAGTCAACTTGGTGAGTGGGTTAGATAACCTTGAAAAATATTTCACAAAACATCAGTAATATCCAGCCAAACCAAGAAAACTTCAGATCTCAGTTACTGTTTTTGGTCTCGACCATCTTTCGATAACCTCTGTTTTTGCTAGATCTACAGATATCCCCTCTTTTGAGATTATGTGACCCAAAAATGCAACTTTTTGAAGCCAAAATTCACACTTGGTAAATTTTTCATAAATCTTATACTTTATTAGGGTCTTTAATAAAATTCTCAAGTGATCTTCATGTTCTTCCTTGCTCTTTGAATAGAAAATAATTTCATCTATAAAGACTACCACAAAATGATCAAGATAGTCTCTAAAGACTCAATTCATCAGATCCATGAAGATAGCAGGGGCATTAATAAGACCAAATGGCATCACTATAAATTCATAATGTCCATACCTTGTATGGAAAGACGTATTTGGTATATCCTCCCTTTTGACCCTTAATTGATGATACCCTGAACGAAGATCAATCTTGGAAAATTATTGAGCTCCATGTAGTTGGTCAAATAGGTCATCAATGCATGGGAGAGGATATTTTTTCTTTATAGTGATCTTGTTAAGTTCTCAATAATCAATGCAGAGTCTCATTGATCCATCTTTCTTCTTAACAAACAAAACAGGTGCTCCCCAAGGTGACACACTAGGGCGTATGAATCCTTTATCAAGATTCTCTTGGAGTTGCTTCTTCAATTCCTACAACTCAATTGGGGCCATTCTATAAGGTGTCTTTGAAATATGAAAATCGCCCGGTACGAGTTCTATTGAAAACTCAACTTCAAGATTTGGTGGAAGACCTAGAAATTCATCCAGAAAGACATCATCAAACTCCTGTACAATGGGCATATTATTAATCGTGAGTTTCTCTCCAACCATTTGAGATAAATAACCTTCATTTAGTGGAATCAAGACCCATAAGATGGAAGAAATTTCCACTAGAAGGTTATGTTCATCCTTGCATCGATAGACAATCATAGATTGATCTGGAATATGAAATGTGACTTCCCTTATTTGGAAATTGATATGAGATCCATATAAATAAATCCAATCCATGCCAAGAATCACATCAAATTCCACTATAGGAAGGATCACAAGATTTTCAGGACGCACTTTCCCACAAACTTCAATCGGAGAAGAATTGTAAACTTTTGATGCAACCATTGTGCCATTAGGAGTTGTCACAGCCAACTCAATAACTAATTGTTGAGGTAATACGGCGATACCCTTATAAAATTCTTCAGAAATAAAAGAGTGGGTGGATCCAAAATCAAATAAAACATTTTATACTTTAGAGTGGATGGTAAGTGTACCTCTCACCACTTCATTGTCGTACTCCACATCACTGATAGTAATTGCATGTGTCTTTACTTTGTCTTTGGCCTTAAGAGTTTGTTGACGTCAATCATCATCATCAACCCTTGGCTGAAAATTATTTTTTTATTGAAAAAACACTTTTAAGGAAAAAGTGAGAAACCGTAAGTTCCAATAAACAACAAACATAGCCCAACAGGAAAAACCAGAACTAACCTATTCCAAGTAAAAGCAGCAACTGCTAGATCCGAAGAAGAACCGCTCGGCGATCCCATGCAAGCATGGTCCCTCCTGATGGAAAGCCATCCCTCTGATCCAACCACATCCCAAATGGCCTTCCGAGGAAGAAGCAGCATGCTCTAACCTGCCGAAGCTGATCTGGCCCTCCACCATTTCCACCCACAACATGGATAATAACTCAACAAAACATTAGTTAGGGAATAAATAAACAGAATCATTGAAAACCAATTGCATTTTACCGGAATCCATATCCCTAAACAGTTTCCAGGATAAATTGGAAACCTTTAGGAACGGATCCACCCTTATCCGATCCTCAAAAGAAGAGGTCTGGTGGTTCCAGGTCTGCATGTACTCCTCAATTCTGAGCAACCCCCTGTTGAAGCCTCCAACCAGAATCGTGTCCTGTTTGTCTATCCACACATACTGTTCTTCATTAAGGTCCACTTCAAGGCTTCGACCCATCATTTTGGCCGCATCCTCCTCCGATGCATTGAGAAACAGCACTTGCTCTTCCATTACATCATCTGAACTTAGAACCAAGTCCGAGGGAGTTCCAGGCTGTTCACAGGATTTTATTGGACACCTGACCTTCTTGCCCATCTCCTCCATTGTCAGTTTCCTTGCTGACCAAGTCCTCAGAGGGGGAGGCAATGAGGAATAATCCTTTCTAGACCTCCTTCTCCTCTTACTCCTATTGTTCCTTGGACCGGACTCCTCATCAGAAAACCTCCTACTGACCTCGTCAAATTCTGACTCCCCTCCACCGAGAACACACTCTGGGATAACATGCCCCATGTTCTGTCCTCCCAGAGTGAGTTCATCAAAACTCCTCCTGTTGATCTTACCTTCCTCAGCCAAGTCAGATGGTTCCACTCTCGGATCCTCTTCATTCAGACCTTCAAACCTGTTGCTCAAGATGACAGGGGGCTGGTTAAAAGAAACCACCCCTGGAAACATTCCAGAGCCCGAGCCCCCTGGTTGAAGGTTGACTAAGGAGGCAGCAGACTTCCCATCCTCCTCCCCTGCATATTCCTTATTCTCCTCCCCCTTCAGTGATGGGGCCTGGTTCGAGGAGCATGGTTCAACACTTACCAAAGCAGCGCTAATCGGGAGGACCTGCTCCGTATCATCTGAGTTTGTTGAAAGGTCGAGACCACGTCCCACGAATTGGTTTCCACCACTGTTAGCATTATCTTGAGTCTGTAAGGAGGGCTCCATTGCCTCCCTACCAACATTAGACTCAAATACATTATCCCTGAGGTTATCCTTAAGCCTACTATAAACGCTAAAGACCGAGGGGTTGTCACCCTGTTTTGCAGCCGGAGCAGTGTGTCCATCGACACTGGGCCCATTTCCTAATGGTTCCTTATCCCCTTTCGCCAAACCTCCAGCCTTCACAGCATCAAATTTCCGTATACCATTGCGCCGGCAGCAAGCCACTGCGTGGCCTAGTTTATGACAAGCCGGACAATAATCCATCCAATGATCATAGATCACGGGCTGCTTGCATCGAACCTCCTCAGCAGCTTCAATCCAGATCGTCTCCACCGGCGCTATAGAGGTGTCGACCTCCACGCACATTCTTGGATTAATCGGGTGTCTGACCGTGGCTGTGTGGGAATCAACACACAGAAAGCTCCCAACCATGTTCCCCAACACACGCATAATCGCTGGATTTTGGAATGAAAGTGGAAGCATGGGCAAACTAACCCAGACCGGAATGAGAGGGGAGTCCCGATTCATATGAAAATCATATGACCATCTGCATAAATGAAATTCATACCTTCCGCACTTCCTGGGAGAAAACGAAAGCGCACGAACCATGTCCTCCGATGAATAGAAACGAACCATCAAACTCCGCTTATCCATCAAACCAACAATTGGTTGCAACTGAAGTCTCCAAGATTTGGCAACGAACCTGTCGAAGTCGTCCACCGAAGGTTGAAGCTTCCTGAATCGCGCAATCAAGGTTAAATCGAGGAGATTCTCAGCATCCGAAATCTCCCGACCCGAAAGAGGGACCACGGGGTCGCCGTTCTGTATGCCATGAACCTTCTGGTCGATCTGAATCTCAGGGAACAGAGGATACAAATCAGGGTCAGAGAAATGGGCAAAACGGTTCCGCCTCGGGAACAACTTCTCATCCACCCCCCCTCCAGCTTGCGATGGAGGGGGGAGAACCGCCGACCCCATTTAGGGTTAGGCGGCCATCAGCTCAAGCTTCGCCGACGGAGCTCCTGTTGACTCGACATTACTAGATCACTTGTTCCATCATCAACCCTTGGATTTGGGCATTGATTGGCATAATGCCCCATCTCCTTACACTTGAAACATTGAAGTGTAGTAGGTGAATTCTGTGTATCCCTTCCTTTGTTTGCATCATTAGGCATCTTCTTCCCATTATTTCAACATTCAATTGCCCGATGACCTTCTTTTCCACACTTATAACATTTTCTTGTACCCTTAAGACAATTTCCTCCATGTTTCTTTCCAAAATTTGAGCATAAGGGAAAACTCATCTTCTTTTTAGTGTGGTCTTTAGATTTTCCTTTGAATTCAATTTTCCTCTTCTTATCAAACCCATGTGACTGATGGGTTACACCAATCTCCATCTCAACCTTGAGAGCACATCGAACAATTTCCTCATAGCTATTGAAGTCCCTTATGGATAATGCCCTTCGAAGACTTGGTTTTAATCCACTAAAGAATCGATCGATCTTACTCTAAGGTTGGATAATAATTCTGGAAGCGTACCTTGCAAGTCTTGTAAAATTTACTTCGTAGGTACCAACGGATTAATCATCCTTTTCCTTCAGTTCAAGAAACTCCTTCTCCATCTTTGTTCGAAGAATACGAGGAAAATACTTATTGAAAAATAAGTTATTGAACTCGTCCCATTCCATGGACTCAATTTCATCCCTTTGCCTCGTATTCTTAATAAGATTCCACCATTGATCAGCATCACCTTCCAAACGATATACTGCTAAGATGACTTTATCATGTTCAGGACATTGAAGAACTGAAAATATCTTTTTAGTGGTGCTGATCCATTGTTCAACCACTAATGGATCAGAAGACCTGTTGAATGAAGGTGGACGCTACCTCATGAAGGATTCAACAGAATGTTGCTCCTTCCTTTGCTCGTTTGGAAGTCCTACATGATTAATAGCTTAAGAAATTTGTGTGACCATGGCTACAAGATTTTTCATTCCAACTCCCATAACGTTTGGTTTCTCAAGGGGACAATCATTGCATTTCCCTTTGCATTCCGCATTAACACGGTTCCTTCGAGTTCCAGCCATTGACTAAAACCAAGAAGAATAGTGTGAGAAACACTAATTATAATAGGAAAACCACATAATCAAGAATAAAATTTCACACTTAAGGTCTTATCATAGGTTTTTCATGGCCATTTCTAAAACACTAAGATTGTGTTCTATGCTTAGACATATCGTTAGGTTTCTTACTAAGGCTTTCACATCCTAGTTTCCAAAGGTTGACTATACCTTTCCTCTGATACCAACTATAACGACTCATACTTTACATACATGGTTATTACTTAAAAATTGAAGCATACTTATTACAACATATAAAAAAACCATGAAAGGACTGTATAGGTATAGTGTCTTTAGAAACAGGGAAACATAAGCAATTGGTTCATAAATCATCTATGTTGTCTCCCATTTATTTCATCATATCTAGAGTCCCTTTTTGGAATATCCTACTTAATATCCTTCTCCCTGACCTAGGGAAAATAAAACAAACAAAAGGGTGAGCTCAAATTCTTAGTAAGGGTAAACAAAAGAAATATCAAACATATCATATTCATAAGAACATAACATTTTGAAAATCTTATCCTGCAAAAGAGATCATAACATGGGATAAATCATAGAAGTGAAATGTAATCCCAAAAATCATAACTTAAAACATGTAGGTCTGTGTCATACACACATAATCATAGAAAATTATTTATTAGTAGTCAAGAATCATTTCCAAGACTATCTTAGCGGACAAAGTCCATTTCTGAACAGATTTCACTCCTCATTTCAGTCCTATTTCACTTAATTGGTTTAACCTGCTGTTCCGACCATGTCTATCTCATGAGATATAAATCTTTACCCAATGCATTGGAGGGAGATATAGGTCCCACCCATCTCATAATGAAACCATTCTTATGTGTGCCACAAAATCATAAATCATATATCATAGCATAACCCATGTAATAAAAATGGGAATCTTAAACATCATGCCATCATAACATAATCCATATAAGATATAAGGACATCATAAAAATAATTCCATCATAACATAATCAAATCAATGTAAAAATAGTGATAGAAACATAACCCTATATTATCTTAGATGGAAAATAATTTTGATAAAACACTTGAACTCCATTCTTGAGGAAAATATCCTTTCTACTTCAAAAGCATTTTTCCTTTCTTAACATGTCATACAATTTTAAACTAAAAGAAGTTGATTAAAAATAAAATTGAAAACATGTAAAGGAAGATTCGTGGAAATAATGTTCTATGAATCCATTCATGCCATATAAGTTAAAAAACATTCTTCTTGTACTTTGGTTGGAAAAGTCAAAAAGTACCTCGAACTAAAAACGACAAAAGATTCCTTTCATATCTTTTACTAAAAACTCACCAATGGGTAAAATTGGATTTAAAAAATTGTAGGTGGATGGAAATAATATTACATATTGAGGAAACATGTATGTGGATGATAAATATTCCCCAGTAAATTTTGAATTATAAACAATCTCAGATAAAAATGAGATTGTGAGATTTTCCCTTACCTTAGGTCTGATATGCTTCGTATAAATATGAACCTCATGTAATATGGTTTAAATAATGTTAATTGACTTATTAAATAATCATATTCATTGTTATTATATCATATATGGTCATATTTGTATATTCTTAGAAGTAATATTTCATTGCCACTTGTTATTTGGGTGTTTATTGGTTTATGTTCTTATGCATGTTTTGTCGAATAAATTCTTGTTACTCTTTATAGGATATAGATATATCATTTACAGAATGGTATTATTGTAATATATATCATATTAATTCATTAAATTCATTTATATAATCATTATTCAATGAAGATCATATAGAACGAGTCGGATCACATCGTGGAGACGGTAGGTCGTACGTACGCACGAGTGATGATATCATTCCCATGATCGTGGAATTGTATTTAAGTGTATGTATAATATTTAAGAATAAATAACACTTTAAAATAATCATATATAGTTATTTATTTGCACCATTATACCCATCAAATTAAGGTGGTGGTGGAAAACATATTACACCACGTCGTGGAGACGGTATTCCGTACATACGCACGCACGGTGATTTTGTTTACCGTAGGATGGATAAGAGGTGAAATAGGGTTGTTTCATATTTATAATAACATATAAGTATATGAGGGATACTTATGTTATTACTTCATAATGAAACAACTAAAGAAGAGGGAGTAGAAGAATAATGGAACTTGAAGAAAACGGTAGAAGGTATTACCTCTTTCTCGAAGTGCCTCCCTTAAACTTTCTCTTAGGGCACTAGAGTTGGTCTTTTGAGAAGACCAGTACCTCTAATAGGTTTCTAATGAAGTGGGGAAGTGAAATGGTCTGGGGTTGGCCGAGATAGAAGGCTCAAATTGGTGTGAGGAGGAGAGGGAGGAGGTTCCCTTTTATAAGGGAGGAGAGGGGCACCTTTGGAAATATAAGAAATATTAGTTTATTTTAAATCCCAACCCCACAAAAAAACTTCAAAAATGACTCATATCCAAAGATTAGATGAGATAGGGTTGTAATCTCATCAACCATGACATGTTAGGAATTTATTTTAAACATTATCAACTTTATTTATCCTTATTTATCAATTTAATTTTATTTGTGGTAATAATATTCTAAATTTTAAATTATTATAAATAATTACATATGTCTTATGAATTTTCCATAATTTGAAACTTTATGACATTTTAGACCATATAAATTTTAATTTATAATTTTTAAATATTTTTGTGATTTATAAACAATTTTATAATATGTTATTTTTACAAAATAACAATAGTGTCAATTTTGACACTATTCATTTATTTGAATTTAAATAAAATATATAAAGAAGATATGTTCAAAATAAAAGCTTTAATAGATTTATAAAATGTCTTATGTATCTATAAAATTAGTGGAGCACATTAAATAGTTCATATAATATTTAATTTAATATTTTTAAAACCATTTATTTGATATTTTAATTAATAAAATAATTTCAACATCACTATTGTGTCATAATTAATGATAATTATTTAATCCTTAAAAATTATAAATAAATTAATATGATGTAGATAATTTTATTAGATTTCTGGAGACTATTTATATCTGAATTTTCATGAAGTTTATCACTAAATTAAAATTATTATACTTATAAGATTTAGCAGAGTGACATATTGTCACTTTCCTTGGTTTTAATAATAATTATATTATTTCATGGTCAAAAGTCCATGAAATAAATATATTCTGGCCCTTAGGTGATATGGGTCGACTTTTATTCATCTAATATGATTTTGGTAGGTGTTAGGATAATTTTATAATCTTATATTTACCTTTAATTACCCGATTTACCTTTAACTATGGTAAATAAAATTTACCGTAGTTACTATTCATAATGCCCAAAAATAAAAAGTAGCCTAATAACATAATTTGGACCCACTGATTCCAAATATGGAATCCATTTTTTAAAATTCAAAACAAATAAGTTTCAGTAATTAATTTAAAATTAATCTCGTTGTTAAGAAAACGGGTTTTAGAAGTTAAAACATTACCAAAGATTGAAATGTTTTTACCTATGAATTCAATGTGAAATTAATGCTAATGACATACATTATATTAAATGGTAAAAATATATTCTATTTATACTTTAAAACCATTCAATATTATAATTTAACCAAAAAAATTATCTCAATGAAAAAAGTTGTTTTTAATTAAAAATTAGCGTATTTTTACTATTTATCAAAATATGAAAGTTATCAGAAAAGTATCAAAAATTTATCCAAAGTAAATTTTTATATCCTGATTCCAAAGAAGAATTTTATTTTGTCAAATTGAACTTTTAAACATGTCAAAAACTAGATCTAATGTGGGTGCGCCATCAAAAGGCGGCAAAACTGCATTTTTTGAAAAATACTTATTTTACCCGAAAAAATTATTTTGTTCTCTTACCATGTTCTAGAAAATGTGTAATATGAATAATAATGTTATAAAATTCAAAATGTAGTTAATACTATTCATAACGGATAGTCCATAATAATATATCGTTGTTTAGTGAAACCCGGTATTGCGTACTACACACGCTATCGAGGAAGGTCGTGATTGCGTGTAATGCAAGCCAAGTCATTATTGTGTGTTTTGAATGATTGCTTTGGTGTTGCGTATAAAATAAGACAATAAAAAAATATTTCTCATAAAATCTCAGGGTGTTACATGAAATATATGTAAAAACACACACACACACACACATATATATATTATAGTAGAATTATTATGTAATATATTTCATACTTATTAAAAATTTCTATTGTTTATAATAATTATTGAATGGTGAATGTGGAAGATGAATCTCATAACGTTGTGGAGATGATAAGTCATACATATGCACGAACGACATCATTATTTCCATAATGGTTAAATGGTTTGGAATTAGATGGAATATGAATTTTACATAAAAAATATCATGTTATATTTATAATTTTAATCATTTATATTCATCGTAATACCCATAGAAATAAAGTGTACATGAAAAATATTTAACACCACAGTGTGGAGATGGTAAGTCGTACGTACGCACGCATGGTGATATTGTTTTTCATAAGATGGGTAAAAGGAGGAATATGGTTCTCACATAATAATAAAAACATATCATCATATATTAGATTTTTTATTTATTACTTTAGTAAGGGAGCAACATAGTAATAGTAAGTAGAAGAAGAAAATAACTTTGAAAGAGGTGATAAAACAATTACCTCTTTTTTAGGTATCTCTTTTTTATTTGCACAAAAGGACTCCTTAATATGGATTTATTCCCAAAGTATGGCCTCTATGATGTAGTTATTGAATTTTTGAGAGAAAATTGATAGGTTTTGTCTGATCCAAAGAGCTTTGGAGGTGTGAATTAAAGATAAGGAGATGTTCCCTTTTATAAGAGAGGTTAGGAGAACTTTTGGAATATCTTAAAATATTAATTTGTTATAAATTTATTTTCAGTTTAAAATATCTCAAAAGTAATTTATTTAGATTATAAGATTATTATGGGTATAAATAATCTCAACCAATGAATTTTATACATGTTTAGGTCATAAAATTATCCTTATATTTTGGACTTAACCCTTAGTTAAACAGTTTAACTCTTACTATGTCTTTTTATATTTTTACACTATAGAGTTAATATAGCTACTATAAAATTACAAACGAACCCCAATTGGATAATTTATGAAATATTTAAAACAATAAAAGTTATTTGGACAAACCTTAGTTTTTTATGACTTTTATA
This sequence comes from Viscum album, assembly GCA_963277665.1. Taxonomy (NCBI): domain Eukaryota; kingdom Viridiplantae; phylum Streptophyta; class Magnoliopsida; order Santalales; family Viscaceae; genus Viscum; species Viscum album. Next base: position 736,941,012 of record OY728167.1, on the reverse strand, counting down.
TCATTTGATAAAATAGTATTTATTTTAAAATATCATTTATGTCAATTTTAATACTATTCAATATTTGCATTTTTTAAAATATCAAACCAACATGATAAATTCGAAAAAAATACTTCCAATATGTCACTAACATTTCTAAGTTATCTATAAAATTATTTTATGTCATTAATTAAGTAAACTTATATTTATTTTAATATTTTTAATATCATTTATTTGATATCTCAATTAATTAAACAATTACTACATCGTCATTGTGTTGCCATTTAATTTATAAATTTAATGTCTAAAAATTATAAATAAATTATAATAATGTATATAAATTTATTATATTTATAAATACTGTTTATAGTCTACCATATCACTTATATAACCTCATATTAAAAATAGAATAGTAATTAAAATTTGAATATGACATTTTTAACTCTTCTTTAAATAAAATATAATAAGTGTCTTAATTTTACTCTAGTGGATTAAAAAGGATAATATTTATGACCTAAGGTTCATTTGGGTTGAAATATACTTTTAAACCGAAATTTGGATAAGTTTTAGGGTAATTCTATATTGTTATAATATTATTTTTACCTTTAATTACCATATTTACCTTTAACCGTGGTAAATAAAATTCAAAAGTTATTATTCACCAAAACTTATTTTGATCATATTAGACCAAATTTTTCATACTGATTAAAATCATTTCTGTCCATTTTTCAAAATTAAATTCACCTAAGTGGTAAAATTATGTTTAATGCTAATATGCAAATGTGGCTAGAAGGTGGGTAAAAAGACGTTAAAAAGTTTCAATGAATTTTTATATCTAATTATATTATAAAAATGATTCCAATGACCTAAATTGGGTTAATACATATATTATTTATCTATTATAATGTTAAAATCAATTTTAAGTAAAATAATTATTTAAATGAAACTTAGTTTTTTAACAATAATGCAGTATTTTTCACTATTAATCAAAAATTGAAAGTTTTTAGAAAAATACAAAAAATTCACCCTAAGATAATTTGTATATTCTGAATTAAAAAATGAAGTCTATTTTACAAAATTTTATTTATAATATTTTCTAAAATTAATTTTATTATTGTTCACAAAAGGACATAAAAAGTAGTCCTTTAAGAAAATAGTATTTCTAAACATATAACTATTTTACCGAAACTTATACATTTCATTACAGATGTGTTTTATTTATGTGAAAGAATTATAAATAACATTTAAAAATTATTTATTACTATTTATATTACTATATTTAAAGTATAAGTTATAAATAAATTATTTAAATAATTTTAAAACTAAAGTGTTGTTTCGTAGAAACTCAATCTTGCTTGTTACGCAAGCCAAGTTGGTGTTGCATGAAACACAAGCTATTGAAGATAACGTTCCGTGAAATATTAGGGTTTTACAATTTGTATTGACCCGATCATCACCTGGTGAACACCAATGGGGCTTACATCACACCTGGTTTGTCACTCTCATGGGATATTCTTAGGATTATTCATATTTTCTTTACAAACCATTATAAAGGATTTGAATAGATTATGAAAATAAATAACCTAGGTTAAACCTAAGGTGTATTCAACTAGAAAAACGTTATCATGATCTAAAAATATTATAAATGATTATATGGTTTTCCAACTATGATTATTGTTTCTCACACTATGTTTATTTGGTTCTATTTAGTGGATGGAACCCAAAGGAATCTTGTAAACATCAAACATGAAGGAAAATGTGGTGACTATGAGAAACCAAATGGAATGATCATTGGAGTGAAATATATCATGATTATTCCTAATTATTTATCTCTAAATATTATTAGCAACCTATAAACTAACAAAAACATGGACTCACCAAAGAAGAGAAGAATGAAAGTTTCTAAGAACTCGAGTGGTGGAGACCATAGAGGAAAGAAGGATGGATTTCCATAATGTCAGAAATGCAGAAATAAACACCCATTAAAGTGTCTTAAAGGAATAAGAAAATGATTTTTTGTGGAAAATAAGGTCATAAATAAAATAATTGTTGAGGAAAGATGAAGAGTGCAATGGAAGGAAATGAATCTCAACCTCGGGATCCATTTATAGTTCGTTGTCTTAAATATGGATAACATGGGTATTATCTAAGTCAATACAATCTTCTAAAGGATGAAACCTAGACTAAGGAGGGACCTATGTGGAAATAAAATGGATGAAGTATTTATGTATTGGTATTGTATTGAAAACCTCAGTAAAAGGGTTATTTAATTATTAATTTTATTTCAAGTATGCCCATCATATATTTTTGGGAATTTTATAGGAATTATATTAATATGGTTTCAGGTGAAAACCCATTACATTTGGAAAGGTTGTGGGGTTTAAACCCATGACCAAAGGACGATAAGGGTTTAGCTCCTACCACTAGACTACATGATTTCCTAGTTAATATGTCATTGTTTTTAGGTAAACTATTTGAAAAATAAATATTAATGATCAACCAGTGTTGTTACTTTTGAGGTTTAGAGATTAATTTATTATATTATATAACATGTTTTAACAATATTGATTTTTTAAAATAGTTAGTGATAAACAGAAATACTTGCCACTATTTTTTGGATCTTACGATATGTTAAAAGTGGATTTTAGTGCTTTGGGCATAAAAAATAAATTATGGATATTCATTTTTTTAGAGTAAGTGATGAATTAGAAATTTATCTAAGCACAAAAAAAGGATGAAATTGTGCTTCTAAAATATAAAAACATCAAATTATTATATTTATTATATTCTTACATAGTAAAATAATTCCTGAATTTTAGGAAAATGATATTGAAACAAAAATGTTATCCAATTACCTTCATATCTAATGAATCAGGTGGTCTTTTAAATCATCATAGATTTATAGTTTTTAGGTCCTTAACTTTCCATTTATCATTAAATTTATTATCTTCAATGACCTCAATCACTCTGTATAATTATTTACACTTTTATTCCATGTCAAAGTTTTCATTTCCCACCTATGTTCTACTACTTGGAAACATAGTTATGTGTTATTCCAGATAACCTTCGTACTCCCCTTCCTCTATTATTAAGAGGATATTTTATTAAATATTTTTTTGGTGTATGTTTTTAACAAAAACATTTTCAAATATCAAACCCTTAATATCCTAGATTTAATTTAAATTTCAAGGATTAAATTTATTTAAGGTGGGGATAATGTAACTCCCCAAAATTCTAAAATAAGAATGCTATATTTGAAAGCGTATGTGACATGCAACACCAAGATTATAAGAAAATATAATACCTATAGGTTTTATGATATATTTATTTTTAAATTAATTAAATTTCTTCAATCTCATCAATATATTTCATTACACACAATGCTAAGTTTAGCTTGCATTACACGAAACACAGAGTTTAAAGGAAATGTGAAATATTATTAAAATATTATTATTTAATATAATAGTTAACACCTAGCTGTTAAATTGATGGGTATAAATAGTACTAAAAAAACTATGATAATTATGGATATATATTTATTATAAATAAAATTATAATTATTTAAAATAAAAAATAAATGTTTTATGAAAAACTGTATTTTTTCTAAAAGACAGATTAGTCGCGCTTTGTGCACATAATTTAAAATTAATTTTTACCAATTTTATAAAAAATATTTTATAAAATTAAATTCATTTTTTAAATTATAATATAATCTTAGGTTTAATTTTTTGTATTTTTCTGAAAAGTTTCATTTTTTGATGAATAGTGAAAAATACTAAATTTTAATTGAAAACTATATTTTTGTTTAAATAATTTTTAATGTTAAATTATATTTTTAATTGGTTTTAAATTAAAATTAGTTCATTTATATATTAAATAATCCAATTTAGATCATTATAATAATTTTTATATTTGATTTTTATATAAAAACATTGTAAACTTTTTACCATTTTATCTTTAAAAACTCGCTTTCTCGTCACGTTTACGGGGTTAATTTTAAATTAATTTTTTACACTTATGTGAATTTAATTTTGAAAAATGGATTCCATATTTAGAATAAGAATTATTTATAGTTTCTAATAAGTTAAACTTAATTTTTGACCAAAATGAATTGTAAAAATAGTAAAAATTAATTACCATGATTAAGGTAAAATCGGATTTAGTGAGGGTTAAACTAAGAAGATAAGGGTTAAAATTGACCTAAATATTTTTTCAACACCCATATTCTAGAAATATTTCTACCTTATATTATATAGTGTCTATAATGGCCTATGTTGGAAGCTTTTATCATGATTAAAATGTGGGTATGATTGAATCTTTTCAAAAAATTACAAGTGTGCAACTCGCCTAACTTTTAAAAGGACACCCACTCTACTCTCTTTTTCACACCTTTAAACCACTTTTTTCAGATAATAAATTCCCAAATAACTTTAAAAAATACCTACCCTAATACTATAATCCTTACATTGTGAATAAATATAGCATGAAAAGGCTTTAGTGCAAACCTAATGAGGATACCTAAATAAGAGGTAATGTTCTTCAATGAGCATCTTTATTTTATTTATTTCTCCACATCCTTAAATTTTTATTAAACCATGATTATATAATAAATTAATTATATTAAATATAATTTTTTATTGTTATAATAATTTAATAACCTACAACCATATCCACTTCCATCAAATGGGTTATGAAATCATCATTTGTGTGTACGGTGAACTACCGCCTCGCGAACCGATGTCATTCGTTCTTCCATTACCACCTTTAATGATTGGGTATGATTATGTATATAAATTATATATATTATTTTTATAAAATATTTATAAATATTTATTCATTATATCAAATATTTCATTTTTACCTTCCATTCCGTAGGAGATACGATAACATCGCTCGTGTGTACAGTGGACTACCGACTCGCGAAGCGATGTGATTCGTCTTTCTCTAACACTTTACATGGAAGGTGATAAGGATAAATTTAATGATTATATGTGATATTAATGAAATAATTATGATATTAATTACATATTTATCCTTTTTTAAAGATAATATATATCATTTTCTTTCTTACCTTTCCACTCGCTTAAAGATGATAACATCGTTTGTGTACGTGTGGACTACCGCCTTCACAAAGTGATGTGACTCTCTTTTCATCACCACACCACATGGATGATATATATAAGTATATAATATGTTATATATAATATTCTTATTATTTTATAAAGATAAAATATCACTTAACTCATTTCCATAATGATTGAAAAATTGAAACGTTATTCATGCGTACGTACGGCCTACTGTTTCCATGATCGTAACGTAGTACATTTTTCATAAACATATTTCATTATTGATTTTAAAAGTAAAATTGATGTAAAACTATGATAATTATTTAATGATTATTATTTTATATATGATTAAACTATTTAATATGTGCAAGAACCTAATCATCAATGTAAAAACATGCATAAGAAAACAAGACAATTAACAACTGAAACAATGAAAATAATGAAAGATTTTAATAAATGGGTGATAAGATGTTATAAAAGGATCATATATTATATTATAAATATTAATATGGTTATTTTTTAAGTTTATAACATGTTTAAAACCACTATACAAGAGTTTAAATAATGTTAAATCAAAAGGAAGTGTGAGGTAAGGGATTTCTAAACTCATTTTTTGTTCATTGGGTTAAACTTATACTTCATTGATTATGTCATTCTAAGATTCTTTGTATAATGACTTTTGATTATATTATATTTTATTTAATATTATTTATTTTTATTTATATTTTATATACATAATCAATTAATTTATTAATTCTCACGTCAACATTATGATCAAAGTAAGGGTTTATTTCACGATCTCATTCTAATCGAGATTTCTTATTCTTGAATTTTAGTTGAAGTAAATTATTTGTTAATTGTATAAATAAAACCATTTAATTTTATTATAAAATATTTATTCATGATATTTCAAATTAATGGTATAATTGTTTCACTCTTTGGTACTTAAATTTTTTTAGAAAATGTTATTAGGAAAATCTGACTTCATTTCTCTCTTCGGTCAGAAATCTGTTTTCATCCAAAACTATGTTTTCTAAAAAAAGAAATTTTTTTAATATTTTAAAGATTATTTATTAAAGAAACTTCTACCATTTTTTTTATAAAAAAAATTCAAATGAATATTCATTTCATTTTCAAAACAATGTTTGTTTTCCTTTTACTGAAAAAGTTAAAGGAATCTTTATTTTAACATGTATGACATGAATAGAATTTACAGACTTCATGGACACTCAAATGTTTTAAAGATTATTTTATAATTTTTAAATTTTATTTTCAAATAAAATTATTTTCAAACTTTTTGGGGAACTTTTAGTTTTAAAAAGTTATTTCCAAAAAGAAAATGATATTTTCCTCAATAATATTTTTAAATATCTTTTTATGGTATTTTTATTCATCAATGAGAAAAAACCCTTTATTATTACTTCAATGGGTACATTTTGTATTAATACCATCCTTATTATTCTTATAGATGGTTTATGATTATTTTGACTAAGGAATGTGTGGACATTCACTTCCTTGATTTATTTTTGTAGTCAATAAATTTCCATTGAAATGTTTACTTTCTTGTGATCATTAGACATTAAATTTCCCCTAAATATTCACATTATTTATCATAGATATGTTTATCACTTAAACCATATCTCATTCTTTAATATGATGTTTTACTTTGAAATTTATTTGATTTACTGGGAAAATATTGATAATTTGTATCCTTTAATCAATATTAACATTTAATGATATGGTACATTGTTTATGAATTAAATTGATTATTATATTAATGAGGAATGATTTGGAAATGAAATTCATAAGTGGGGACCATTTATAGAAAGCCTTTCAATGAATCATTATGTCTCATGAGACAAAATCAGTTGTCCAAACTCTATGATTTTGTAACCAATAGTTTTAAATTGTCTTATAAAAGGTCTTGAAAATAGAAGTATAGTTTTCCAAACCAGATCGGTTTGTGCCCATTACTTTTAAACTATCTTGAGGATAGTTCTTAATATTATAGTTTTTCATATTCCTAAGACATGATTTATAGAAATTAATAATTTACTTCATTGAGAATTTAGATATTATTATTATCCATGAGATTTTATATATGATATTATCTATAGATGAATTTAATTATTAGTTTATTTATTAAATGGAATGTATGTTCAGTTACTTTCTTTTACATGTTGATTATTCTTATTTATTTGTGATAGATTATATTATACTTAACCCTTACTAATCATTTGAGATATCCCCTATTTTGTTTCCTTTCTCAAGAATCCATGAAGTATACTATATTTGATATGCAAGGATATACTAGGGGGAATAATGTTATTCTCTAAAAAAATTATGTTATAATTTTTGTTTTAAAATGTAATATGGGAATCATACATGAATATAGATTACAAAAACTACTAAACTGATTAGACTTTTAGGATGTGATTCATTGTATATTATGCCAATGTAATAAAGCAGATGTCGGCTCCGGACTACTAGGGTCAGGGTTGTTAAAAAAAATACTTTTTTATAATAATGGATTTGATACAAAGTGAGATAAATATATCATTATTTTAGAACATCACCATAATTTAAACATTACATCTCACAATAATCATACAATCCCAAGAATAAATGGTTTCATTTCTTTTAGTTTCAACTCCCATGTATTTTTATAAAAAAGGAAATTTTTTCCACTATACTAATATTTTATTTTTTTCTATTCAACATCTCAAAAAAATAATCTATATATAAACTTCCTTCTAAATGTATTCCTGTAAAAAATTCCTATAGAAAAGGAAAAAAATAAAGGGGTGATCTTCAATTCTCGGTAAGGTAAAACGTCATCAACATGTCATCAAGGGTCAAATCATAAGCATATAAGAAAACATTATTAGGGGGGAAATATCTTATTAAAAAGAATATGAAAAAATAATATTTTTCCATAATACATGATATAAATACATGAAATCTCAAATGAGAAAATATATACCATGGAATAATATTATGGAAACATGATACAATAAATATGATACATTTATCATAATCATAAGCATAAACATATTGTATGTCATTGAAATGAATAATAATGCTAAACTATGGCACTAATATAGTTGTAGAAATCATAATATGGTGGAGTGGTAATCGCTACCTGATTCCCATAGGGGATCATACATCACTACCTGATTACCATAAATATAATAGAGCAGGAATCACTACCTAATTCCAATAACATGGTAGTGCTGGCATCACTTCTTAATTATCATAGTAGAGCGATCATCAATAATTGATTCCCATAATCCTATCACGAGATATAAATCTTTAACCAATGCATTGGAGGGAAATATAGTTCCCCAGCCATAAATCATATATACATATATTTTCCACTTGAAAATAATCATTCATCATATAACAATGAACCCATGGAAAGAAAAATGGATTTTGTAACATTTTCAGTTGGTATCACCAAAATTTACCTCAAGAATTTAAGTAGTTAATACACAAAATTCAATCACCTAAAAAGAGTATTTCATAAGAAAATTTAGAGTTTGATTAAATAAAAATACATTCCAATGATATTAATCTTTTAGAGGTGAAGAGAAAAATAGAATCAAAATCATAAAAGGGTTTTTTCAATGCTTTTATCTTTTTCATAAAAGATGAAGTTATGGTCACCTTGAAAATTCATTTTTGAAAAAGTGAAGTCAAAACTTTTGAGATAATTTAATTCTAAAAATATATTTAAATAATGGATCCTTGAAAAATAGATAAGGAATTAAAAAAAGTGAAATTAAAAAATCTTGAAAACATCTACTTTTTTAAAAAATAATCTTCAATAATGGATCCTTGAAAAACATAAAGGTTTCAAAAAAGGAAAAGTGAAAAAAATTGACGATTTTTTAAATTAAAACTAATCTTAAATAATAAATTTGAAAATTTATAAAGGTTATTAAAAAATGTGGAGTGGAAGAAAAAACATATATTTTTGAAAGGATGGAAAACTTTTTTAATATTCTAAAATATCTTTTTTGAAAACCCATATCATAAAAGAGGTAATAAAATATACCTTTGAAAAGTTATAATGGAAAATAGTATGTTTGTATGATTAAACACATATTTTTATTTCAAAATAATAAAGGAAAACATTTTTTGTGAATAACGAACATGTAAATAGAGAAAAAATTATCTTTCAGGGTGATGAGATTTTTTTTCTTTAAAAATGTTTCACTTTTATGAGAAAGAAATTCATCAAAAAAAACCTTTGAGTTAAAAACATAATTTTCCCCAGAGATAAAAGATTAAATATATTATTAAATATTAATTATAATAATTTATCAAATTTAGAATAATTATTCTCAAGGAATTACATTTTAACTCAAAGAAAGGAAATTTGAGTTAACCAAATCCCTTATAGATATCATAATTCATAAATAAAGAGAAATTTAGAAGGGGTTTTAGGTGGTAGAAAAGTAAATAATTAGAAAAAATAGAAAATACCACATAATAAAATCAAAGATAATAATGTTCCTAACTTATATGAAATAATTTCAAGAAGAAAAATCATAACTCAATAAACAATAATTGAGTTAAAAAATCCCTTATAACTTCATTGTCTTTCGAATCGTAAATCAATGAAAGGTAGAACATGAGATAGATTTGTAAATACTATATATTTCATGGAAAATTATAACAAAATAAATCATTTTCCAATATTTATACCAAAAAATGGAAAAATGTGGTGAATACACATCATATCTCAATAGATAAAAATTGAGATCCAAAAACCCTTACAAACTTAGTATCCTTTTAATCGAAATCCATTTAAAGAAAGAAAAAGATATAGATATTAACATAAAACTAATTACATGAATATGGTAAAATATGTAAATTAGTTAGTAATCACACCATATTAAATATATTATGGTTCATGATATGAAATATTTCTCAAGAAATTAAATTTGAGATAAATAACCCCTTAACATAATTATGGAAATCCACTAAAGTGATTGAATATCCTGTATAAAAAATAATAATTATCTTAATAACCTATTTAAAAACATTTTTCATATATATAAAATTTTATAAACATTATTTATAATTATTATCCACTTGTATATCAGTTGGTTATTATATATTTTCAATATCATGTGTGAGTAGTCTTGATCACTTTGAACTAGTTTCATAATAGCAGTTTTGTTCTTTGTTCATATCCAAAATTTCACCACTCCTAGATCATAAAATTTACTAGAATTTATTCTTTATAATTATTTATAATTTGATAATTTCATTTTATGGTAGTATTGGTTATGATCCTTAAGGGTGAAATCAGTGGTGAGCATGTTTATGTGATTTTTAACGAATAGAAGTTGGTTTCTTAATTAATGAGTTTAATATTAATGTTACCATTAATGAACCAATATAAAATTATTATTTAATTATTTATATAATATATTATTAGTAATTAAGTTCTCATAGTCATCTATGATATTATTTTATAGCGTTGTTCAAGTGGGTGGTTAAACCGACCAAAACATGGACATACTATGATTAATGGGTGATTATGAAGTGATTTAGTAGTAATATCATTTTTAAAGAGGAATAATGATATTTTATGGGTTTTATTAAAGTTTTAAATTATTATTTAATAGAATTTTAAGAAAAGGTAATGGATAAAAAATTATTACATATTATAAATAAATTGTTTCCCTCTTAGTATGTTCATTTTAGACTGTTAAATTTACAACGATGGTTTATTAATCCTATTATTAATAGGTTTTCCAATCTATCTTACTATAATCCTAATAATTTTATAAAAATCATATTTATCCATTAAATTCTCCATTGGTACTAGACATGTGAGGTGGTTAAGGAAAAAAACACGACGCTTCATGGAAGCGGTAGTCCGCATGTAAGCATGAATTTCATTGTCATTTTCCTTGAGGTAAAATGGGAAAGGTGGGTAATAGTTATTCAAAAAATATAACAAAATTAAGTATTCTATAAATACTTAAGTTTTCATATAATATTGGGAAAATATATATTTGAATGGGAAAGATATAAAAGAAACAATGTTAGGGAAAATTTAAAAATTACATTGAGAACTTAATATTTCCATTGAAAATATATAAGGAAATAGAGGACTTAGGATAACTAATAGATACTAGAGGGTTATGAAATTGATAAAGGATTCTTGGATGAGAAAAAAAATATAATTTTAGGATAAAATTTGAATGGATGGGTGTATCATAAAATGGTGGAAGTGATCCCCTTTAATAAGTGAATAAAAATGGAATTTTTATAAATACTCCTTAGTTTTAAATAATGGAATGACACTAATACAAGGTAAAAGGATAAAAATATAATTTCCATAGATAGTTTCTCTCTCATGTGACTTATATGGGTCATTACATGACCTCAAGCGTGCCTCCCTATATGCTAGAGGCTACCAACTAACAGTGAGGGTCTAATATGTATAGTGGGGAGACTATACCCTCTTGGAAAAAATAATGAATATAGCAGAAAACATAATAATAAATAAATATAAATAAACTCTAATGGATAAATATTACAATTCTAAATCAATACAAACATAATTAACCATGTTATTTCATATTGTATTCAAACTAAATATCATTTTGAAAGTCAAATGAGCAAAAAACTAAAAGAGAGGATCAATGTAAATACTCCCAACACCAATATTGAACCCCATGCTTAGTCCCATATCTAAGATCCATCCCCAGTAATTGAGAAATCAACATTAATTTTTAGGTCCCCTTTCCCTTGTCTAGTTCTGAATCCATGAAGTCTTCTTGGGTACCAATCAGCCTCCTGAATAGGTTGTGATTAAAACTCAGTAGGCCACCCCCATGAGTGTATATAAGATTCAAGTATGAGAAATAATTATTGAAATAGTACAATAAACATGGTAATTAATTCATAAATTAACATTGGACATCAAATTAAACCTATCAACCCTCGAGCTCTAGGTTTACACTCGGGATCATCCAATACCTGCTTCGGTCTGATATTGGATATCGACATCTGTTCCATCTTCGAGTCCAGGTGGATTTCCATCACAAGGACCAAATACCCATTCCATATATCAATTAATAGTATATATAACCCTAAAGAATCAATTAACCAGGTATCTCTCCCTCAGGAATCAATTAACCATATAATAATGTGAACTATGTGAATTTTCATGCTAGAGTCGCTTACATGTTCCCAAGGTACAAGACCATACCAAAGGAAAAAAGTATTAATGGACCCAATGATAATTCCCATTCTAGGACCAATTACATGATCAAAGGGTTTTAGTAACTATAGGAATTCCTATGCTAGATCCAATTTAACATTTCACAAATCAAATTTAATAAGATCCAATGCATTCCAATTTACCAAAATTTCTAAACATGTCAACATATGACATATTGGTTATTCCATCCAAATTTCCAATTATTATACCATTTAATCAGTTATTCCAAGTTACATATTTATTATTATACCTTTATCGATTCCTAATTATCAGTTTCATGCCAATTCACATAACATTGTGAAAATTCTAATTAACATACCAATTAAGTCTGATTACCATTCCCATGAAATTATATCCATATTCTATCATGTTATCATGCCAATGTCATTTTCATTCCAATTATCCACTTATAATCCAAGTGGTTCTTTAACAACCCAATTACCCAAATTCACAAGTTAATACAAAACCATAAAAAATTATGCATTTAGAATAGGAATCTAGGTTTGTACGTTCCAAGTTTCAACCTAAGTTCAATGGTAGGCACACCTCTTAGGTGTCAAAAAATCTCAGTCTCAACACCAATGGATCCAATAACATTAGTGAGAGGTCTAGGTATAAGTATTAAATACAAAAAAATGAATTTATTTTATAAAGGGTCACACACATGGCATGTCGACGCAATAACACATGTTTCACATACTAGAAAAACCACGGTAGGCCTTAGAGATGTTTCAAACCACTTACCTCAAGAGTGGAGAATAATAGACCAATGATCGTGCTTTTGGATCAATTTGAAACACCATGATCCCCTATGGACAATGGTATATCCACCATATTAGGGATAAAATAATAATATCTAAGGATGAAATAAGATAAAATCACCCAACCCAATAAAAATGCATTGATTCAAGTCATCTGGACTGAATGACATATAAAGAGATCAAGGATAGGTGTTGGAGAATCCAAAAAAGACTTAGAGAACCCTTTAGAGTCATAAATCATGAATTAGGTTCAAAATAAGGGATTAATAGGATAAAATGGGGGTTTTGAGGTAGGAATATAATTTTCCCCTCATATATATGGTGCATCCTGACACCACTCGCTAGCCTCTTACTGAAATTAGCTAGCCAGTGGCGTCAGTTAGATCCACCATGTGGCTAAAAGCCCCACTATCTAGCTAGTGATTATCCACCAGTTAGATGGTGGGTATCATGTAGGCAACCCATTCTACCTGGTCTCCATCATCTGGTCGGTGGGCCTCCTATAGACCCAATGAGATACTTTCTTATCCACCAGATGGACAGTGGACTGATCCAGCTAGTTGGTGGAACTTTGGTATCTCCCAAGATATAAACCACCATTATCCACTATTAGACTACCTCCTAAAATCCCTATAATACCTCTATAACACCATTTGAATATGGGAATGGGGATAATTTATAGAATTTAAATAGTTTCAAAAAAACATAAAGAGAGAAAGTACCTAGAAAATAGAAAGATCTTAAAACCTCCCTACCATATAACATCTCATCCATGAGTTTTACTCTCATGCATTAATAAGATGTATGGGTGAACAATTCGGGTCACTACACCTACATATCTAACTTCTTCTCCCAGGTATCCTCCTGAACTCTTATATGTGTCCACTACACTCAAACTTAGGGAATTATCTTTCCTTGAATATTCTTCTGATTATGGTTTATGATGCTAATCAGATTCTCCTCTAAGGTTAAATTGACATAAAGATCAATATCATCAACATATATCATGTGAGAAGGGTCTGGTTGATATATATGAAGTTGTAACATGTAAAACATATCATGCATGGCACTGTAGCATTGTAGAAGAGCTAATCGGTATGCTAATGGACTGATTCTCTCCACTATATCAAACATCCAGAAAAACTTGGGCAATAGAGTCCATTTCTATTGTATGTGGTGTTACCCCAACCTAGGAAACACTTAATGAAAAACCTATTGATAAACCTCAAACTCTAGGGGGAATCTCCAATGGTCAGTGTAAAAATGTTTCCTGCTCTACATGGTTAACAACTGCTTCCAAATCAATTGAACCTACTTAGATATAACCTATAAAATACTAATTCCAATGAGCACTAAATCAATCACCTCTAGACATCACAAAGTAGAATGAAACTAATTCCCTTATAAATACTCAAAAGGAACAATTTATGTAACACCCCAATATTTCATATTATGTTATTTTCTTTAATTCAATAGCTTACGCTAAACACAACACCGAGTTCGAGTGCACCACGACTTACCAAACTAGCCGTTCAAAAGAAGTTATGAATAGTATTAACTAAATTTTGAATTCCATATACTAAATATAATTTTATAATCCATATTATGTGTTTATTAGACATAATATAAGAATAAATTCATTTTTTTCAGATAAAAGAAGTATTTTTCAAAAAAAATGCAATTTTACCACCTTTTAATGGAAAACCCTTTTTAAAACCAATATTTGAAACTTTTATATATTCAATTTAATTTAATTAAATTCTTATTTAGAATCGGGACATAAAAATTTATATTGGATAAATTTTTGGTACTTTTCTAATAACTTTTATATTTTGATGAATACTGAAAATTACAAAATTTTAAGTGAAAACTACTTTTTTAAATGAAATAATTTATAGTGTTAATTTATGTATTTGAATGGTTTGGAAGTATAATTAGATTATATTTTTATCATTTAATACAATTTAGGTTATTATAAGTAATTTCACATTAAAATTTGACAAAAACACATGTCAATCTTTTGATAGTTTTTACTTTTTTTTTAAAACTCCATTTTCGGTTTTGACAACGGGAATTAATTTTAAATTAATTAATTAAACTTATATGTTTTAAATTTTCGTAAAATAGAATTAATTTTTGAATTCGGAATATCAAAATTAGATTAGGGTAAATTTTTTGTATTTTTCTGAAAACATTCAATTTTTGATGAATAGTGAAAAACATTGCGTTATAGATTAAAACCAACTTTTTATTTAAATAATTATTTATTTTATTTAAATTTATTTTAAGCCAAAATAGATATATAATACCTATATAAGTTCAATATAATTAATTGAATTCATTTTATAATAAAATTAGATGTATAAAATTTTATTGAACTTTTTACCGTCTTTTACCCACCTCCTAGGAGAATTTGCAAATTTACATAAAACTTAATTTTATAACTTCTGTGAGTTGAATTTCAAAAATCTGAGAGACACGGTTGATATAAGTAAGTAAAATGTGGTTCAATAAGATGAAAATATTTTTTGGTGAATAGTAACTTTTTACTTTTATTTACCACGGTTAAAAGTAAATTGGGTAATTAAGGGTAAAAATGATATTATTATTACCCTAACACATATCATAATTCTATTGGATAACTTTAATTAGACCAAAAACATCATTAGGAGTAAAATATTATCCTTTAGGTCCACTTGGATTAGATTAGGAAATTTATTATTATTTAATTCAAAGAAGAGTTAAAACTGTTAAATTCAATGTTAAATAACTAAACCATTTTTAATATAGGGTTACACATAAGATAAATTCGACTATAAATATTCAATAGAAATATAAAAAGGTTTCCTATATAATGGTATTTTATTTATATTTTTTAGACATTAAATAATTTAATTTATTTATGACACAATGATGATGCAGTAATTACCTAATTAATGAAATATTAAAATAATTGATATTATAAATACCCAAATAAATGTAATTTGAGTCTTTTTATGAATTCCAATAATTTTATAGGTTAATATGACATGTTAGGGTTAGTTATATGAATTTTTTTCGAAGTAATAATGCTTTTATAAATTTAGAAATAACAAAATACCAAATAGTGTCAAAATTGACATAAAAGAGTTTTTTAAAACAAATATTATATTATTAATTGATATTCTATTCCTAAAAATCTAAAGCTCAGAAAAAAGACTTATATAATGATATTTGTATCATTAATGAACCACTTTGGGTTCTCTTGGAAGTATATAGTAAGTTTATTAAACATATAACATTAAAATACAAAGAGACGTGGTAAATGTAAAACTATTTAACTAAGAGTTAAATCTAAATGATAAGGTTAATATAGTGACACAAACATGTCTAAAAACTATTGGTTGAGTGGTTTTCTACCCATCCCCATCTTAACCTTTAAATAATTCATTTTGGAGCCATTATAAACCGAAAATTATTTTATTATAAAATAATATTTCTAGCTTTTCCTAAGGTGCCCCTCACCCCTCTTATAAAAGGGAACTCCCCATTATCTCTATTTCACACCTTCAAATCCATTATGATCGTCCAAAACCTGACCAAATATCCTAAAAACTCTCCTATATTAATCCTAGAGGCCTTACTTTAGTCATAAATCCAACCTAAGGATCCTTTTTTATCAAATCAAAAGGAAGAACCCAAAGAAGAGGTAAATATTTCATCACCTCTTTCAAGTTCCTTTCTTCTTCCACTTCCTCTTTCTTTGTTGTTTCCATTATAAAATAATAACTCTAGTATCTTCTATATACTGTGATATTATTATAAATATGGTACAACCATATTCATCATTCTATCCATCCTTTAAATTACATGTCACCATATGTGTGTATGTACGGCTTACCGTCTCCACGTCGTGGTGTGGTTGTTATTCAATACATTATTATTTGGATGGGTATAATAATGATGTATAATTGGTGTAAATAATAAATATAACATGATAATGATTCTGTATATATGATATACCATCCAATTATATATGATTTTAATATCAAAAGAATGATATTGTCGCTTGTGCGTACGTACGGATTACCGTCTCCACGAACGCGATGAGATTCATTCCCCATCGTATCCATTCAAGAATAATTTTCATTTGATGATTAAAAATAATGTTTAAAGACTTAATATAATTCTGAATATTAATAAGATACATCCCATACATAACAAATATGGCTTTTGTAACCAAGCATATAAAGGAGAACGAATTAGTTAACACCTGAAACGACGATAATACTAAAATATCAATATTAAAAGATCATATATGATATCATATTAATGTATATGGTTATAGTATAATTTAATAACAAATATTTCAACATTATACGTGAGATTAACATACTCTCAACCAAGGAAAAGTACAAGGTAAGGGGTTTCTTATCTCACTTATAATTCTGTGAGATTTCCATTGTTCGCCACTTATTTATTGCATGTGGTGTATTGTGTACTTCCATTTGATATATATAATCATGATTATCTTTATATTCATGGTATTATGTGATTAATTTTGTGGTTATGAAATTTCGGTCATACGATTATATTGAGTTCAACTAAGTAAGGGTTTTTCATCTCACTTTTTATTCCTGTGAGATTCATGCTATATTGGCCACTATTTCCTTTTATGTGTCGTATGTACTGTACATTATTGTATTCTTGGTGTAATATAATTTAATTAATGGGTATCTAAATATTAATTTTATGATCCTTCTTTCATGGGTTGTATGTTTCATAAGTTACCAAATCATTAAGGGAATTTCAAGTTTCAATTTTCACTCATTAGGCCTTACGCATACTTCATTGATTATTTTACTCCATGATTATGTGTGGAATCACTATTTATTATTTTTGTAGTAAATTATACTCCCCTTTATGTGGATATACTTTTGATACACATAATCACTCTATTGATAAATTCTCAAGTCATTGAAATGAACTTGACAAGAGTAATTTAAACTCAATCTCCATTTATTGAGTTAAACATCCAATTCATTGGTGTTGTTTTTACAAGAATATGTGTGAATGTACTCTGATTGATTTACACTAAATATCAAATCATATTTATTGTATTTATATTTGAAACACATAATTATTTTTTTGATTTATCCTTAACCTAAGAATACAGTCTTTATAAGAAATTTCATCTAATTTACATTCCATTGAGACTTATTTGTTGTTATACACCAATTAACTTTTATATGGTGTATATAATGTACTTTGACATAGTATATCATGAATCCCTTTATTCTCATGATATTATAATGTTTTTATTACCTCAATTATTTGTATTCAAGTGTCTCTATTTTGGTTAGGAACTCTAACTAAAATATCATTTTAAATGTTTTAAATATTGATTATTCTAAATATTTATCATTAATGTCCATGTTTTAAAAATGGTTTTAGGGATTTATTTATATGGGAATTAATGTTTTAAAATTAAAATTCCTTCTAAAAGTTTCAAAGTGGTATGGGACACTTTGATTCAAAAATCTATTTTTAAATGGCTTCTTGACAAATAGTGTGACTTTTAAATTTTTTCAAGAAAAAGGGGATATTTCTCTCAAATAGTTTTGATGGTTAATTTTATTCCAATATCCTTTATTATTATCAATTGAGGTTAATATGTTACAATAAAATCTTCTATATTGTACTTAATTAGTTATGTTTGATTGTGGATGTGCTATTTTTATACCATTCATGGTTTGTGGATAAAGTATTGACATTTCGTATGATAGTTTTAATACGAATGTTTATGTTATGTTTCAAACTTTTCATATGAGGAATGCAATATACTTAGTAAGTGACGGGTGGAGCCTGCTATAGCTCCTCAATGCATCGGTAGGTCTCATGAGATAAACTAGTGTCTTGGCACAAGGCCTTGAAAAAATCTTATTTGTAGTCATGGAAAAAGGCCTTGACTATGTGGTTATGATGTCCGGAATTATGCATTCCATCATTATGAGATTAGATATTGATATTTCATGTGGTTATTCGACTAGTAGAATACCCATGAATATGTTTTATTATGGCATTATTTACTCATCTCATATTCATGTCATAAAGTGATCATGTTTATTATTCGTTAAGGCATGTGTTTTTAATTATTCACCATGCCTAATGTTAATGTTATCTTCCATTGTATTTATTACACTTACTGAGAATATGAGCTCACCCCTTTACATGTTTCATTTTCCCGGGATATGAAGATGTTAGTTATGAGTGACATGCATGAATAATCTTGGAAGCATGGATGTTTCTAATGGAATAAATTAGTTTTTTTTTTCTTTTAAAGTTGTAATGTTGAACTTAAGTATGTATCTTGTTTCCAATACTACTAAACTAATCGGTCCTTCAGGAATTGATTCCTTGTAATCATGAAAATGTATTAAAATAATGCACCAGATTCTAGATTCTGGGGTTGGGGCGTTACAATTTAGATATATTCTTTTAATATATTATTATAAGTGAACTCTATGAGTGTTAGATGTTTCTCCCAAAAACAAAAAAAAAGTCCAAAAAAAGGTCTCTTAACATATCCTCTAGAATCTAAATCATCCTCTCAGATTGTTCATCAGTGTGAGGAATGTATAATCTACTTAGAAGAACATATAATCTTAACGTCTGAAAACCCTTCTCTAGCCATGATGTAAAACATGGATATAGATCTGAAATAATACTCATTAGAACACCATGCAACCAAATTATCTCCCTCACATAAATATTACCCAGATGATCGATGAAGAAGGTCTCCCTAATATGCAAAAAGTGGTCTACCTTCGTCAGTCGATCCATGATCACCCATACAACACCATTCATATAAGGTGTCATGGGTAAACCAGTCCTAAATTCCATGGTGATGGCATCTCATTTTTATTCTAGAATGGTAAAAGGATGTAATAACCTTTCGGGCTACTGATACTTAGCCTTAACCTACTAGCAGGTGAAGCATCTAGTCATAAATCATGTTATCTACTTCTTCATCCCTATCCATTGTAATTGACTATAGAAATCAAGATACATTTTTTCAAACCAATATGTACCGACAATTTAGAAGAATAGAACTCCCTCGTCAGTTATTTTCTCTTGGTTGAAGGAACCCATGTAAGACCATGGGCATGAATAGATTCATCGCTATCAAGGAACCATCGCAATAGTGTATCCCCACCATATACACTATCCCTCAGGGAAAAACCCTCTGGATTAAATAACTATCTCTACTTGATCTGATTTAGAATCATGTAAATAATAGATTTTGATGTTAGAATCACTCGCATCTGAGACTCCTAAACATCCAAATGAAAATCCATAAAGAGTTTCATCAGCCACAACTCATCACAAAATTCTCACACGGCCACTAACTGTGTCTTCCTACTCAATTAATTAACAAATCCATTTCCCTTTCTAGGTGTATATACCAACTCAAAGTCAAAGTATTGAAAATAAACAGCCCACCTACTCTTATAAACGTCCATGTCCCACTGTAAAAAGATGTAATTTAAGTTCTTATAGTCTGTGTACACCAAAAATCTATCTCCCGTCAAATAATGATACTAGTATATCAGGGTTTTCACCACTACAGATAACTCCGGATCATGAATGCAATAATTACACTCATGAAGTCTCAACTATCTAGATCCATAAGAAACAAATAAATCCTCATGTATTATAACTTATTTGACCATTAATCCTGATGTATCACAATACATGATATACTCCATACCTAACTCAGGTAAGTGAGGATCAGTGTTGAGTTCATCCTACTCTTCAATTCTTATAAATACTCCTCACAAGAATCTGACCAAACCAACTTCACCCATTTCTTGGTCTAACCGGACATCGGAGTTTCTAGATAAGAGAAGTCTAGGACGAAACATCAGTAATAGCCTACCAGACTAAGAAAACTATGAATCATGAATACATTCTTGGGTTTTTTTCTAATATTCCATGGTTTCCACTTTCTTAGGGTCCACTGAAACTCCATCCACTGAGATAATATAGCCCAATAAGTTCACTTTTTCAATCTAGAAATGATATTTAGATATCTTGGTGTATAGATGATGTACTATTAGTGTACTCATGATTATGTCAAGATGTTGTGAATTACCATCTCTATATTGGGATTACACCAAGATTTCATCGATGAAAACTACCACAAACTGATATGGAAATAGATGTATGATCTCATTCATCAAGTCCATGAATATCATTGGTGTGTTCATCAGACCAAACAGTATTACCAAGAACTCGTACAAGTTATTCCTACTCCTAAAAGAAATATAAGGTATGTAAAATGGTTTCACCCTCAATTAATGGTACCCTAAACTCAGTTCACTCTTATAGGAAATCCAAGCACCTCTTAGTTGATCAAATAGATCATCGATACATAGAATGGGATACTATTTCTTGACTTTCATCTGGTTCAATCTCTAATAATCCACACATAAGAAAAAATTTACATCAACTATTGGACTCCTCATGTATTAATCATGTTTTAATGGTCACAAATCATATATAATATATTAATCCTATTTAAATTATCTCAAATTATGTATACTATTGTTTAGTATCTTTATGATTTAAGTAAATCCATTCAAGATCTTAAGTGCTATACATTCAGTTTGATTACTGTACACTATATTTACTTTACTTTATAATTATTTACCTAATAAAAGATTAATTCTAAACCATTCTATAAATATCACTGCTTAAGTCTGGATACAGATATTTGACTAAGTTTGAGACACCATAAATAACCAGACACCATGAACAATCAGACACCATGACATTCAGACACCGTGACATCCAGACACCATGAACCAGACGTCGTGAACAAGACACTATGACAACCAGACATCGTGAACAAGTAGACACGATGAACAAGCAGACACCGTGAACAATCAGACACCATGACATTCAGACTTTGTGACATCCAGACACCGTAAACCAGACACCATGAATAAGACACCGTGACCATGAGACTCTGTGACCATGAGACATCACTTCAAGAAGACACTGGTTTAAGGAGACATCATTCCATGACATACTATGACACCGTTTCTTAATCTATTTTGTCGTTTTTCAATTTAATCTCTAACGGTCATATTAGAAGTTTTTAAATGCACTGACATAATTAATGTTTCTTTGTAGACATGTCACTTGAAAGTACGAGGTACGAGGTGCAGAATACATGCAACCTGTCAGCTCCAACACATGCACTCCAAGATAAAAGAGAAGTGTGGCTCAGAAACAAAAAGTGTGCATGAAATGTTACAAGCGAGTGTAAGAACGACAACTAAGAACACACTTAGAGATTTTTAGAAAATAGAATCAACATATGAAACTCAATCATGTTGAAGAACACATGAAGCATACTCAAATCCCAGAATTGAGGACATTTTCACACTGCAAACATCATGAAGAACACAAGTCGGGTCTGTCTGACTTGTGATAATCTGTTTTCCATATGATGACTTGATTTCTGCATTTGCTTCATCTCAGAATTCCAGAGCTGCAAAGACTAACACTCAGATCACTTCTAAACTTATCTCAATATTTATTCTATGTTATGTATCATTTTATTAGATTTCGATCAGTGTGTGTATCTGTATAACAACACACTCTTTATCCAGTGGTAAACTAAAGGATATAAGATATACATTCTCAAAAATCTTTTTACACTTGTGTATACCCATGGATAAGTGTGGAAGAGGTCCCTATGTGGCCTGGTAGTTTGTACCCATGGAGAACTGTGGAAGAGGTTGTGTAACCTGGACAGTCCTATGTACTGTTGTTATCCCCGATCTAGGATGTGGATCAAGTTTATTTATATAAACTTCTTGGTGGCATGTGATCCCCAAGTGGAGTGGATTAGGTCTTGGCTTGAGACTGAACCACTTGTTTTATATCTGTTGTGATGTTTAATTTAGTTTTCTCTATTTTACTATTTAATTCAGAATTCACTAAATTCACTTTGATAGTTAATCTTGGAAAGAAGTTATAATTATTTTTCCTTATTAGAATAGCTTCAAAAGTAATACTAATAACCAATATTAAGATTAGTGATAATTAATCAATATTTTAAGAAGTTATTTAAACAGTCAAACTTTCATAACAGTATAACCTTGATTAACTGGGCTGTATTTAACTTTATTGGGAAAAATTTTAAGAATAATTTTTGAATAGAAATTTTTATAGATACTCAATTCACCCCCCCCCCCTCTTGATTAATCTACTCTGACCAACATTTGGTATCAGAGGTTGTTTATTAAGACTTTGTTTTTAACCTTATTCAACTGTGACTGTAGTTGTATTTTAAATATCTTTAAATTTTTGTCAATTATAAATTTCTAGCTCTTTAAACATATTTCATTAGTATGGGTAATAGATTGAAAGGTGTTGCAACCAAAATACCACCATTCTTTAATAGAACAAATTATGCTCAAAGGAAAATTAAAATGAAAATGCATTTAGAATGTATGAGCTTTTAAATTTGGTATTAAATTCTAGATGAATATAATATTCCTACTACTGATAGAACGACTTGGGATGAACCTACAAAAACTTCCTATAATAACAATTTCAAAGCTATGAATGCTTTATATTGCTCTTTAGGATATGAGTAATTCGATATAATTTTTTCTTGTAAAACTGCAAATGAAATCTGGGATACCTTGTCTGTTTCACATGAAGGAACATCTAGTGTGAAAGAAATAAGACTTAATAATTATACTATTAAATATGATAACTTTAAAATGAAACTTGATGAGCCTATTTCTGACATGTATCTTAGGATCAATGAAATTGTCAACACAATGATTTCTCTTGGAATAGAAGTCACTGCTAAGGACCAGATCATGAGAATTCTTAGATGTCTACTTGACAGATGGAGAGGAACATCTGTCTCTATTAGAGAGTCATGAGAAATCATCAAGATACCTGTAAAAGAACTCATTGGGAAACCGATGATGTATGAAGAGGAGCTGAAATACAATAAGGAAGAGGAGGATGAACCAAAAAGGAAATTTGTTTCATTCAAGACCACCACTTCTAAACACAAAGACAAAGGGAAATTGGAAGCTTCTGTAGATAGTTCCAGTAATGAAAAATCATCACTTGACAGTTATGATGAGATGGATCAATTATCTATAAGATTTAAGAGATTTTATAAGAAGAAAAACTTTCTCATAAAGCCTAACTTCAAGGGAAAATATGATAAAAAAGTAAGTTGGAAGAAATGATAGAAAAGAAGTGACAAGACTAATGAGATTTTCTTCTATGAATGTAAGCGCAAAAAACATATCAAGGATGACTATCCAAAGCTCAAGTACAAGAAGAAATATGAGGAAAAGGACAGAAAATATAAAAAGGCAATGAAAGAAACCTGGAGTGCTTCTGAGGACAGTTCAAGTGACTTAGAAACATCACATGATGAACAGGCTAACAAATCCAATATCTGTTTTATAAAAAACACATATGAGGTAACACTGGACTCTCCTGTATATAATTCATACTATTCTGAAGATGAGAGTGACTCTGAAAATATTTCTAATGAAAAAATGTTTGAATACTGTAATATGATTGAAGAAACATATAATGAACTAAAATATAAATACAAATCTTTGATGAAACAGTATACTCTTGATGTGACTATTAAATCTAAACTCGCAACTGAAAAGGAAAAAAATGATCAACTGCTCATGGAGAAAAATGAATTAAAAATATCTAATGATCAATTGAATAATGACTTAGAAAATTTTACAAATGGGAAAAATAATCTTACTCAAATTATAGGTAAACAGATTTCCCCTAAATACAATACTGGCAATGGTTATCAACCTGTCAAAAGAAATATTAGTAGAACAAACTTTGTTTCTAAATCTAGGATATACAGCTTCACTCCCAGTTCTGAAAAAAAATCAACTAGATCAAGTTATAATACATTTTCTACTATTTCAAGTTTTTATGGAATGAATAAAATTTATTTTTCAAATACTTTACATAATGCTTATAGGAAACCTATTAGGAAGATGTGGGTTCCTAAAGAACTTATCACTAATGTTACTGGACCCAAATAAGTATGGGTACCAAAATCTGTTTTTGCTTGATCTTTTTGTAGGAAAGCTACTTAATGAGTTCTTATAAAAGTTTATGGTACTTAGACAGTGGGTGTTCAAGGCACATGATAGGAGACTACCCATTCTTCAAGAACCTAATAAAAATTTATGGAGGACATGTCACATTTGGTGACAATGCGAAAGGAAAGATTATTTTCCTTGGCTAAATCAGTAACTCTAACTCTGTTTTGATTTCTAAAGTACTATTTGTTGATGGTTTGAAATATAATCTACTTAGAATCTCAAAATTATGTGATGATGGATTTCATGTTAGATTTGAAGATGATGCGTATAATGTTTTTAATTCTAAAGATAAATTAGTGTTTTATGCATTAAGAAATAAAAATGTATATTTTGTTAACTTAGATTCTTTAGTTTCTCAAAATACTTCATGTTTAAGTGTATTTCATAAAGAGTCTTGGCTTTGTAATAGGAGACTAGGACACTGTAATATTCACTCCCTTAGGAAGATAACCAGAAAAATCTTAGTCAAAGACCTACCCAAACTAGAGTTTCCAAATGATAAAGTGTGTAATCCCTATCAAAAGGGAAAGCAACACAAAATTTCCTTCAAACCAAAGAAAGAAGTGTCAACTTCTCAACCTCTATAATTGGTTCACATGGATTTGTTTGGACCATCTATAGTTTCTAGTTTAAATGGGAAGTTCTCTGTTTATATTATAATAGATGACTTTTCTAGATATACTTGGACCTTCTTTCTGGCTCACAAAAGTGAAGCCTTCTCTTACTTTACCAAATATTTCAAGTCTATAGAAAATATTAGTGGACCTAGAATTAAATATTTATGAATTGATCATGGCCATGATTTTGAAAATCAATAGTTTGAATCCTTTTGTTCACAAAACGGTTATAGTCACAACTTCTATGCCCCTATAACAACTCAACAAAATGGAATTGTAGAAAGAAGAAATATAACCCTCCAAGATATTTCTAGAACAATGCTTAGTGAATATAATCTACCTATTAGTTTTGGGCTGAATCTATAAATATAGCGTGCTACATAATCAATAGAGTGTTGACTAGACCTATTCTTAAAAGGAATCCTTATGAGTTATGGAACAACAGAAAACCCAAAGTTAGCTACTTCAAAGTTTTTGGTTACAAAATCTATATCCTTAATACTAGGGACAATCTTGACAAATTTGCATCCAATAGTGATGAAGGTATCTTTTTAGGATATTCCATCTCTAGTAAAGCCTATATAGTGTTCAATAAAAGAAAGAAATGTGTGGAAGAATCTATCCATGTAAAGTTTTATGAAACAGATCCATATGATCCTAAAACCATTCTAGAAAACCTGGAGGATGATGTATCAAATCTGAACATTAATTCAAAATCCTCAAACCATTCTGTGAAATAATCTATGATAACCCTACTTTTATTTCACACTTAAACATGATTTATTACATAAAATTAACTTGATACAATATAGAATATTGATAGGTCTAGTGTCTTTGGGGATTAGGATCATTACATATCAACTTAAAACATGAAATACAACATCTTTATTGAAAACTTCCTTTACATGACCACTACATTTCCTCGTACTTAGCATTGCATAGGATAACCTGAGGACATGCATAAGAAAAGGGTGATCTATAAAGCCCGGTAGGGGAATAAACATGGTATAACATGAGGAATACAATAAATGTTAGTGAATAGAAATATCAATGGAGCACAAGAGAAACATGAACATAAAGTCATGATAAATCATGATAATAATAACATGGAAATGTGGCAACAACACTTAACATGGAATTAGCATGAGCCGAAGCTCATTGCACATAGAGCATGAGTAAATCCTCATTGCACATAAAGAACAAGTAAATCCTAGTTGCACATGAATTAGTGTGATTCAACACTCATTGAACATGATGTATCATGATACTATACTTTACCCAATACATTGGAGCACTATCTGGGCGCACCCTTCTTAAACATTTCATTTCATGCATAAGTGTGCCACATGGATCATAAAATATGGATTCATTAAACATCATAATTTATTCCATGATAAAGAAATGTGGAATTAATACATGATACTTTATAATCAATAAGTAAATGTGTATAAAGGTGAATACCCTTGATAGAGAAATGGGCATGGTATTCACTACACAGTGACTTTGGCTTAGAAAAACATGGTGCAATTTCGGCAGCATAACGGCGTGATATAAGAATTCATAAAAATTGTTGATAAGAGAGAAAGGGGTGTCTCATCATATGTACATGAAATTTAAAGTAAGGGGTTCATATAGATACATGTCCCAACAATAGTAATGGAATTTAGATTCATGATACAAAAGAATTTCTTGAATGAAAATGAGGAAAGAGAAATTCATTACGGAATTTCGGAATAGTAATGGGTGTACATGGGAGGAATTTTATGAGAGAGAAAGGGGTATCCCGTCATTCAAACATAAAGAGTTTAGTATGGAGGAGGTTCTAAACCATACCCCAACATTTATAATTTTAATTAAAAGGGCATAACAACTTAAAGAAAATTGGGAAAAAATAAGAAAGGAGGGAAAACCCTTACTTGGAAGTGTGCTTCCAAAGTCTTGAGAGAGGCTTCTTACGAGATTTGGGTACATTGGGAGGATTATAGATAGAGGAGTGCATAGGTTGGACAAACTCCAAATTCTTTGAGTGAATAGGAAGTGGGAGCTTGGGTGGTTTTATATAGGAAAGGAGAAGGAATTATTTATTATTTAGGTTTAGGACACCTCACATTAAACTAATCAAAACCACAAACCAAACCATCGTTTTTTTCCCATGGTTGTTGCAAAAGGGGAGTGGAAAACAATATTTTATAAGGTAAATGGCTGAAATTCTAAAAATAATAGGTTTTCTTATGTGAGGTGAGTCACATTCTCAAGGAAAACAATTTAAAAAGACAAAATGTTTTATAACTCTTAGAGGGTCCACTAAATCTTTTTATAATAAATCAAATATTCCTAAAACCACATTATTTTTAATGTTAAATAATATATTATCCGAACATAATGTTTATAGTATTTTATTACATCACTATTGAGTCATTATGTTGTCATAAAATACATTATATATTTAAATGGTATTTAGTTTTTACCCAAAAATTTAGTTGTCACAAAAAATTATGAAAAATTCACCATTGGATAATTTTTACATCCTGATTATAAAAATAATATTCATTTTATATAAATAATTTTCAAAATATGTGAATTTTTTCTTTTAAAATAAAAATCGACATTAATCGAAAATTCATGGGTTTTAACAAAAACAGCTTTCAAACCTTAATAAAAATTACAATTGTATTCTTAAAATTATATGATCATTTATATTTAATAAAAATTAATTTAATAATAATAATATTTTAATAAAATATTATTTAATTAAAAAATACATTAATTCATCAAAATATATTTCTTAGGGGAGATAACATTGCTCGGGTGGTAATCTCTATGAACTTCCACTTCTCTCGTAGGCTATTCTGCTCGAGCTTAACGTATTCAAACTCGGCTTAGACTTGGTCAAGAGAGAATCCCAATGAAGCCACTTCCTTTTCTAGCTCTGAAAAATGGGCTTAGTATGGGGAAAGTCTACTGGATGAGGCCATCGCTTCCTTTTTCTGAGTAAATTGTATTTGTTAAAGCCTTATATTTATACTAATCATGTAATCACTATTCAACGGCTATATTAGTAACGGTCACAATTATTAACAGTATTTTAAAATCCAAAAACATAAAACTAAATAATTTCACATTTTATATAAACATTTTACATAATGAGACATTTAAATAGATCAAGATCAATTTTCATTAATTAAAGTTTGGGTCGTTACAATCTTCCCCCCTTAAGAAATTTCACCCTCAAAATTTCCTTTTCCCACACTAAAACATATGTGGGTAACTTTGATTCATTATTTCCTTTGATTCCCATGTCTCTTCTTCAAACTTGTGGTTTCTCCACAACACCTTGATGAGGGGCATTGTCTTATTTCGTAGAACTTTTTCTCTACGATCTAAGATCTTTGCTTGTTTCTCCTCATAAGAAAGATCATCCTCTAACTGTACCACCTCTGAAGAGAGTACATGTGAAGGGTCTAGTATGTACTTCCTTAAGAGGGATACATGAAATACATCATGTAATTTGTCAATGGTAGGTGAAAGTTCTAGTCGATATGCCACAAACCCGACATGATTAAGAATCTCGAAGGGGTCGATGTACCTAGGACTTAACTTCCCTTTCTTTCCAAACCTGATGACCTTCTTCCACGAAGATTTTCATAGAAATACCATGTATATAAATTTAAACTCAAGGTCTCATCGATGGTTATCTACAAAACTGTTCTGTTGACTCTGGGCTGCCTTGAAATGCTACTGAATGGTTTTCACCTTCTCAACCATTTCTTCGACTATTTCTATTCCTATCAGCTTACGCTCACCGACTTCATCCCAACACACTGGTGTTCTGCACCTTTTCCCATAAAGGGCTTCATATGGTGATAATTAGATGCTCTAGTGGAAACTGTTGTTATAGGAGAACTCAACCAGAGGGAGATGTTGATCTCATCCCCCTTTGAAGTCCATTAAGCATGCTCCCAACATGTCCTCAAGTGTTTGGATATTCCGCTTGGATTTCCCATCAGTTTTAGGATGATAGGCCGTACTGAAGTTCAGTTCAGTATTTATAGCATGTTGAAGACTCTTCCAAAACATAGAGGTGAATCTTGGATCTCGATCAGACATAATATATAGTGATACTCCATGATGCCTTACCACTTCCCTGATATATATCTCTTCCAGTTGATCCAATGAGAAATCATCCTGAATTGCAATGAAGTGTGTAGACTTTGTAAGATGATCCACAACAACCCAGATTGCATTGTTGCCTTTGGATTTCTTCGGAAGTCTAGTGACAAGGTCCATGGTGATGTTATCTCATTTCCATGCTGGTATGGGTAATGGTTGCATCATCATCTTAGACTTCTATATCTCAGCCTTCACTTGCTAACGCACCAGGCACTTTGATGTATATTCAGTGATATCCTTCTTCATGTTATCCCACCAATAATTCTCTCGGAGATCTCGATACATATTTGTGTTTCCTGGGTGAATAGAGAAATTTAAACTATGTGCATCATCTAAAAGTTCCTTCTTCAGCTCTGAACTTGATGTAACACATCACAATTACTTCTTCATTAACATTGAACTCTGAGGATTTCCCTCTTCTGATAGCTTCAACTTTCTTCTAAATTCCCACATCATCCTTTTGATCATCCTTTAACCTTTATAAAAGAGACGGTTAATCAATCATTTGTGAAAGGATTTATGATTTTCCCTTCTTTATGATTCCCATGTCCGTCTTTATCAAATCTAAGAAGATCGAATCCTTCTCAATTATCATCAATGATAGAATCACTAGGCCCTTTCTACTTAGAGAATCTTTCACCTTGTTTGATTTCCCAGGGTGGTAATGGATTGAGCAGTCATAGTCTTTGATCAGATCTAACCATATTCGTTGGCACATGTTCAACTCTCTATGCGTGAATATATACTTGAGGCTTTTATGGGTCGTATATATTTCACACTTCTCCCCAAAGAGATAATGCTGCCAAATTTTTAAAGAGAAGATCACTGCAGCCAACTCAAGGTCATGTGTTGGATAGTTCTACTCATAAAATTTCAATTGCCTTGAATCATAGGCAATGACTTTGTCATTTTTCATCAACACACATCTCAGGACCCTCTTCGAAGCATCGCTGAATACCACAAAAAGTTCTCTAATTATGGGTAAAGTGAGCATGGGTGCAGTGATAAGCCTCCTTTTTAACTTCTTGAATAATTCTTCACATTCATCACTCCAAGAAAACTTTACTCCCTTCCGGGTTATCTTGGTAAGAGGGTTGGACAATCGTGAGAAATTTCTCACAAATCGTCGATAATATCCCGCCAACCCCAAGAAGCTACGGATATTTATTACCGATGTTGGCCTTGGCCATCCCTCTATTGCAGCTGTCTTTGAGGGATCCACATATATCCTATTGATTTTAATGATATGGACCAAGAATGATACCTCCTTTAACTAGAACTCACACTTTCTATACTTTTCATAGAGCTTCTCCTTCCTCAAGGTCTCTAGTACAGTTATTAGATGCTTGTCATGATCCTCCTTGGTTTTGGAGTATATCAGAAGATCATCTATAAAGAATACCACAAATTTGTAAAGGTAATATCTAAGGACTCTATTCATCAAGTCCATGAAGATTTTTGGAGAATTGGTGAGTCCTAAAGGCATTACTATGAATTCATAGTGCTCGTATCTTGTACGAAAAGCAGTCTTGGGGATATCTTCCTTCTTCACCCTTACTTAATAATATCCCGACCGAAAATCTACCGTGGAGAAGTATTGTGCTCCATGCAGTTGATCGAACAAGTCATCAATTTGTGGGAGAGGATACTTTCTCTTTATCGTGA
This sequence comes from Viscum album, assembly GCA_963277665.1. Taxonomy (NCBI): domain Eukaryota; kingdom Viridiplantae; phylum Streptophyta; class Magnoliopsida; order Santalales; family Viscaceae; genus Viscum; species Viscum album. The sequence goes on along the minus strand of OY728167.1, from coordinate 736,909,341 downwards.
TTTTGTTAAGCTCACGATAATCGATGCAAAGTCACATTGACCCATCTTTCTTCTTGACGAAGAGGACTGGTGCACCCCATGGTGAAGCACTTGGGTGTATAAACCCTTTATCCAGATTCTCTTGTAGTTTTTTATTTAGATCCTAAAGATCCAAAATAACCATTCTATATAGATTATTTCATATTGGAAATTACCCAGGTATAAGATCAATTTATAATTCAACATATCTTTTAAGAGGAAGACCAGGAAATTCCTCAGGAAACACTTCAGCGAATTCCATCGCAATAGGCATGTCTTCAAGGATGGTTTCCACTTTAGACTCAATCATCTGAGCCAGATACGCCTTCTCATAGGGCAGTAATATTCACTTTTGAGATAATGGAGCTAAAGAAGATTCATCTTCCTACTTGCACTTGTAAAGAATCAGGGGGCGATTCTCCACATGGAGAGTGATTTCCCTCCCACGGAAATTTATGTTGGCTCTATATAATAAAAGCCAATCCATGCCCAGAATGGCATCAATCTCCACCATAGGGAGTGTGAAGAGGTTCGATGGGAAGTTTAATCCACGGATTATAATAGGGGAGGAGTAATATCCATGGGATGCAATGATTTCCCCATTTTTCGTACTCACTGAAATCTTCACTTCCACGATTTGTGGTGGTGCTGGGATTGTTCTACTAAACTTTCAAGATATAAAAGAATGCGTAGAACTATGGACACTAACCCTACCTTTCACTTTTTGATTTTGGTTCTACTCATTTACATTATCCAAAACAAACTTAGGGAAGATAACTATTAAACACATAGAGGGTAATCCAAAGTCATTAAAGGGATAAATTATAAATGACATTTGTTTCCTTAACTTATGAATCTATAGACTCCAATCTATGTTATCCATGATCTACTTTCTAACAGATATTATTAGGGATTTTTTTTAAGTCCCTTAATAATCGTTCATACTAAGCTTGAGAATTTACCAAAGCATATCCCCCGAGAGTGTCGTAACCAAGAGTGCAGCAAGGCCCATTTTTGTGCACCAGTTTCCATTCGAGTCTAGCTCAAAGCGGTGTTTTTGGGTTTTACCCCTAGGATACATCTGTGTCAGATCCACCTCTACCTGCTCGTATCCATACAGGGTTGTATTTTCTTGATAAAATACTTACTCATTACCCAAAAAAACTTATGGATACTTTTATTATACTTAATCTTGTATCTAAGGATTTACTAGGGTTTTAGAATCCAAATCCCCAAAATAACTAAACCTATCCTCTGATACCAACTATGACAAACTTTCTTTTATTTCACACTTAAACATGATTTATTACATAAAATTCACTTGATATAACATAGAAGATCGAGAGTTCTAGTGTATTTTGGGCTTAGAATCATTACATATCAACTTAAAACATGAAATACAACAGCTTTATTGAAAACTTCCTTTACATGACCACTACATTTCCTCGTACTTAGCATGGCATAGGATAACCTGAGGACATGCATAAGAAAAGGGTTAGCTATAAAGCCCAGCAAGAGAATAAACATGGTATAACCTGAGGAATACAATACATGTTATTCAATAGGAATATCAATGGATAATAATAGAAACATGAACATAATGGCATGAAAAAGCATGATAATCATAACACGGAAATGTGGAAACAACACTTAACATGGAATTAGCATGAGCCAAGGCTCATTGCACATGGAGCATGAGTAAATCCTAATTGTACATTAAGAATGAGTAAACCCTCATTTCACTTGAATTATCATGAGTCAACATTCATTGCACATGACGTATCATGATACTATACTTTACCCAATGCATTGGAGTGCTATTAGGGCGCACCCTTCTTAAACATTTCATTTCATGCATAAGTGTGCTACATGGATCATAAAACATGGATTCATTAAACATCATCATTTATTCCATGATAAAGGAATATGGAATTCATACATGAAACTTTATAATCAATAAGTAAATGTGAATAAAGTTGAATACCCTTTATAGAGAAATTGGCATGGTATTCACTACATAATGACTTTGGCTTGGAAAAACGTGGTGCAATTTCAGCAGCATAACGGCGTGATATAAGAATTCATAAAAATGGTTGATGAGAGAGAAAGGGGTGTCTCATCATATGTACATGAAATGGACAGTAAGGGGGTCATATAGATACATGTCCCAACAACTGTAATGGAATTTAGATTCATGATACAAAATAATTACTTGAATGCAAATGAGGAGAGAGAAATTCATTATGGAATTTTGACATAGTAACGGGTGTACATGGAAGGAATTTTATGAGAGAAAAAGTGGTCTACCATCATTATAAAATAAAGAGGGCAGTATGGGGGAGGTTCAAAACCATAACCCAACATTTATAATTGGAATTAAAAGGGCATAACAACTTAATGAAAATTGGACAAAAATGAGAAAGGAGGAAAAACCCTTACTTGGAAGTGTGCTTCCAAAGGCTTGAGAGAGGCTTGAGAGAGGCTTCATGGGAGATTTGGGCACATTGGGAGGATTATAGAGAGAGGAGGTAATAGTTTGGATGAACTCCAAAGTCTTTGAGTGAAGATAAAGTGGGATCTTGGGTGGGTTTATATAGGAAAGGAGAATGAATTATTTATTATTTAGGTTTGGGACACCTCACATTAAACTAATCAAAACCAAAAACCAGCCCATGGTTTTTGCACGTGGTTTTTTCCAAAGGGGAGTGGAAAAAAATATTTTATAATTCCAATGGCCTAATGTCTTAAAATAATAGGGTTTTATATGTAGAGGTGATTCAAACTCTCAAGGAAAACAATTTAAAAAGACAAAATGTTTTATAACTCTTGGAGGGTCCACTAAAGCTTTTTAAAATAAATTAAACAAACCCAAAATCACATTATTTTAATGTTAAAACATATATTGGCCGAACATAATGTTTATAGTATTTTATTACATCACTATTGGGTCATTATAATTTCATAAAACACATTAAATATTTAAACGGTATTTAATTTTTACCCAAAAATTCGACTGTCTCAGAAAATTATGAAAAATTCACCATTGGATAATTTCGACAGTTTTATTCCAAAAATAATATTCATTTTATATAAATAATTTTCTGAATATGTGAATTTTTACTTTTAAAATAAAAACTGACATTTATCGAAAATTCATGGGTTTTGACAAAAACAGCTTTCAAACCTTAATAAAAATTACAATTGTATTCTTAAAATTATACACACATTTATATTTAATAAAAAGAAATTTAATAATATTAATATTTTAATAAAATATTATTTAATTAAAATATCCCTTAATTTATCAAAATAGATTTCTTAGTTGAATATTAACTAAAAATACTATTTGTACATTAAAAACTATTTACAAAGTAACAATAATAAAATGAATGTATATTCATTATTATATACAAAATAATGCACATAATAATAGTGCTAAGGTCTTTTTTCATGACCCCTTATAACAACCGCATAAGACCAAAGAGTAAGGTGTGCGATGGTGAGAGACTCTTGGGGTGGGTCAGATAACATTGCTCGAGTGGTAATCTCTATCAACATCCACTTCTCTCGTAGGCGGTTCCGCTCGAGCTTAAAGTATTCAATCTCAGCTTGGTCTTGGTAAAGAGTGAAGCCCAATGACACCACTTCCTTTCCAATCTATGACAAATGGGCTTTGTATGGGGAATGTCTACTGGATGAGGTCATCGCATCCTATGTCAGAGTAAATTGGATTTGTTAAAGCCTTATATTTATACTAATCATGTGATCACTGTTCAACAGCTATATTAGCAATAGTCACAATTCTTAACGGTATTTTAAAATCAAAAAACATAAAACCAAAGAATTTCATATTTTATATAAACATTTTAAATAATGAGATAATTAATTAGATCAAGAGGAATTTTCATTAATGAAAGTTTGGGTCGTTACAGAATCTGTGAAAACTTCCAGTTCTGGAAATTCCTTATACTCAAGTCACAATGAACCTAAACCTATTGATGAACCTAAAATCACAAGTCCTTCCTTTTCTAGATCTATTAGAGCTCTTAAGAACTATCCCTTAGATGCTGTTGTAGGAGACTTAGACAAAAGAACTCAAACTAGAGATTCTCTTAGAAATCTGGTTGAACATCAAGTATTCTTGTCACAACTTGAACCTAAAAACATTAATGATGCTATAAATGATGAATTTTGTGTGATGGATATTCAAGAAGAACTTAATAAGTTTTAAAGGAACAAAGTTTGTAAACTTGTTGAAAGACCCAAGGACACATTCACCAAAGGCACTAAATGGGTGTTTAGAAACAAGGTAGATGAAGATGGAAACATAGTTAGAAACAAGGATAGATTGATTACACAAGCCTATAATCAAGAAGAAGTAATTGACTATGAAGAGACCTTTGCATCAGTAGCTAGACTTAAATCCATACAAATTCTGCTTGCTTATGTTTCACATCTGAATTTCAATCTATATCAAATGGATATTAAGTGTGAATTCCTAAATGGGTATATAGATGAGGATGTATTTGTTGAGAAAACCCCTATTTTTACAAATCCTCATTTTTCAAATCATATTTTTAAATTATCAAAAGCTTTATATGGTTTAAAACAAGCTCCAAGATCTTGGTATGATAGGCTGAGTACTTTTCTTATTTCCAAAGGATTTACAAAAGGAATATCTGATCCTACCCTTTTTATAAAACGAATTTATAATGATGTTTTAGTTGTTCAAATATATGTAGATGACATCATATTTGGATGTTAAAAAAATTATTTATGTATTGAATTTTCTAAAATGATGTAAAATGAATTTGAAATGAGTTTAATGGGGGAACTAAAATTATTTCTTGGATTTCAAATCTTTCAAAACAATGATGGTATTATTTTAAATCAAAGTAAATACACTAGAGATCTTCTAAAACATTTTGTATTGGATAGAACTAAAAGTAGTGAAACTCCAATGAGTACCACTTGTAAGCTTGATCTTGATGAAGATGTAAAATCTGTTGATCAAACCACTTATAGAGGAATGATTGTAAGTTTACTCTACTTGACTGCTAGTTGACCTGAAATTATGTTTAGTGTGTATATGTGTGCTCGTTTTCAAGAAAATCCTAAAGAATTTCATTTAAATGTTGTTGAGAGAATTTTCAAATACCTCAAACATACACCCAATCTAGGACTATTCTATCCTAGAGGACAATCATTTTAATTAGTTACTTATTCTGGTGCTGAATTCGGTGGTTGTAAGTTATATAGAAAAAGAACCTATGGAACATGTCACTTTTTGGGAAAGCCACTAGTATCATGGTATAGTAAGAAACAAAATTCTATTTCATTATCTACTACAAAAGCTGAATACATTGTTGTAGGTAGTTTTTGTGAAAAAATCTTATGGATGAAACACACATTACTAGATTATGGAAATCAATTCAGGCATGTACCTATAAATTGTGACAACAAAAGTGATATTAATATCGCGAAAAATCATGTTTCACACTGTAGGAAAAATCATATTGATGTAAGACATCACTTTTTGAGAGATCATTATCAAAAAGGTAATATCTCTTTGGAATTCATTGGAACTGAATATCAGCTTGCTGATATATTCACCAAACCATTAAATTCTGAAATAATAGATTACATCATACATGAACTAGTCATGATAAACCTTAAGTATGTATCTTACTATTTTATATCTTACTGTTTTATATTTTACTATTTTATATCTCATTGTTTTATGTTTATGGTATCATAGTTAGTATTTCTTGGTTACTGTCTCACACTTACTGTCTCAAACAACACGGTCACACAATCTAGACATCACACTGTTATGGACTCACCATGAATGCCTGTTATGGAATCACCGTGAATGCTTGTTACAGACTCACTGTGAAGGCCTATCACTGTCTCACCGTAAGAATGATTTATAATAATGCTTTGTTATTTTATTTATAAATTAGAACCCATATCACAGTAATTACTTATTTTACCCTTTTAATTTACTACGCTTTTATTTTTTCAACGTTTGGTATTCCTAAATGATAAAATAAAGGAAGTGTCACTCATTCTTCACTAGATCTTTCTTCTACTCACTCAAATTATAACCCTTATTCACCCTTTAAACCCTTATCTCTTGAACCTTCAATACATGCCCAGGATGAAATTCCCTACATCGTCGACTCCTGAGAAACGTAGCTCAAAGAAGAATAAGATCGCACCTAATCTAGCACCCAAGGGTCCTCTGAATCCAAATCTGGTGAACCGAATAGTAGTACCTGAGAAAGAGATATTCCCTAAGTGGCTTATATCGAGTAAGTCTCTAGTTTTGAAAGTTTTAAAAGAGAAAGGCTGGTTATATTGGTTTTCAAAAGAAGATAGACTGATCTACCCTAAGCTAGTGGTGCAATTTTATCAGTATGTTCAGCACTCTTTTTATTCTGAAGATGGCTATGGTGTATGAATTTGGATAAATAGCCAAAGATGCAGATTCTCTTCAAGTTTATGGGATTCATGCCTTAGGATACCTCATTAAGGTATCTATGAGGACTATCAGAGAGGTCCTCCACCTCTTAGAGAATTCATTATTTTGGAATATTCTCTGAGAAGTTTAACTAGAAATGGAACCAAGAGGAGAGACATCGCTGCTGAACTGGATGGAGAATCCAGACTTCTTTTCAAGTTTATTCAGAATTTGGCTAGTCCCAGAAAAGGTTATTTTGTTGTACTCAAATATCAAGATGTATTTTTGATACATCTTATGAAAAATGGACATAAGATCAATCTTTGTATGTTTGTCATACACCATATGTGTGAGATGATCAAAACCACATCCAAGTCAACCTCCCTATTCTATTCTCAGCTTATCTTAGCCATGTTGTATGCCAAAGGATTGGTTGGACCAAATGAAGAAGTTATCAAGGATCATGAGTTATTTATCTCAAAAGTTATTATAAAAAGGATGAATATCGGTTAGAATCTTTGGAAAAAGGCATGGTTGGAAGAAAATGATATGATCTATGAAAATTTCAATCCAGTGGAACATCCCTCAAGACGAAAAGTTATTTCTGATCCTGGTTTGGAACCAGATGAAGTTTATGAGTATTCTAAAGAAGAAGAAGAAGAATAAGAGGCTTTTGTGCATCCCAAAAAAATTGTTTTTGATGAGGAAGATAGTATTCCTGCTCCTTAAGTGATAATTGAGAAAGAGATACCTGCTCCTAAAGATGTTGCTGATCTGGAAGATCAACCCGAAGTTGAAAAAGAATCTGTTACCAAATAAACTGAAAAGGATGATGTGCAAGCACATATAGAAGAATAAATTCCTATTATGAAAGAATCTGACCTTGAGGAACTCCCAGTGGAACAATCTGTTCCTGAAGTCATTCCTTCGGTTGAAGAGAGAATGGAGCTAGATTTTTAGTTGTCTATATAGGAAATGGGTGAGGAAGTAGGGGAGGAATTCATGGAAATAGATCAAGGCCCTGAGACTCTCATTCCTAAGAAGTATTCACCTGTTGAGGGGGATCATCCTCCCAATATGGAATCTGTTGAAGTGAAAAACCCGATTTATCCAAGATCAGTGGAAACTTGGTATAAGTTCCCCAGTTATTTCAATTTGAATGACTCAAAGTCTCACTTAAAGGTCTTGACATTTACACTATGTTTCAGTTGAAAATGGACTCTTCACCTAATGTTATCACTTCCAATGAACCTGATCCTATCTCTGCTTCTATCTCTGATCCTTCACCCAAACTTCCAACTTTGGTGAATAAAGATGACCTGAAAGAATTTAGAGCAACCATTATGGATGGGGTTGAAAAAATCCTGAATATCCAACCAACTCCTGTAACAAATCTAAGTGAGAGAGATGATTCACTATTTCTAGAGAAAATTATTAGTAAGATTCAACCCAAGATGATCCATGAGATTTAGGAAACCATAATTGAAAACAAATTGCTTAGTGATGAAGTAAAAACTCTAATAAGTATGATTGAAGAAATGCAGAAAGTGCTAAAATCGAGATCAGGGCCTGCTTCTCATCCTGTTGAGACTCATTTTTCTCAAAAACCATAAGATATTGCCTCTCTGATTCAACCTCATTTAGATTCCTTAGATGAAAAGGTATCTGAAAGAAACAAACAGATAGTGAAATAGATGTGTGATCTTGTTGTTGGTCTCAACAAGCTAACTGATGAGTATAAGGGGTGCCTTCAAAAAGTGCTCAATCAACTGAAATCTATTACATCAGTTGTCACTACTTTTAATGCCTCTGGTAGATTAACTCAACCTTTCTTAGACATTGATATTCTCAGAATAGTGGTCAAAGAGGAACTTCGGGATGTGCTTAGTGGTGTTAGTAAAGAATCTATACCTGAAGTTATCAAGAACAGTGACAGAGTTCTTGATTTGGTCAGAGTCCATTACAAGATTTCTAATGATGCTCAGTAAGGAATTTCCAAGAAATTGGACTTTTATTTCAACCAAATTTTCTCCAAGATTGACATGACAAATCACTTCAATTACCTTGAGGAAAATCAAAGGATTACTCCTGATACTCAAGCCTTCAAGACTAAAGTTCAAGAGCTCACAGAGTTCACTCGTCTGTTAGACAATTTTATGGATAACAATGAAGACTTTGAAAAAGATATGTAGTGTGGTGGAGAGATCATTACTGATTTTATCAAGCTTCTGCGGCCCTATATTCATGTCCAGAGTACTGCCATTGTGGCCCCTACTGCTACACCCATGAGATCTGGTTTCCCTACCTTCTCCTCTACTTCCCTTACCTCCACATCTATTTTTTTCTCTCAAGCCATGAGTCAGATCAGGTCTGTAATCCTTGATCAACAGTTTCCCCGGTCTTCTAATACACCTACTTTGGCCCCCTCTATCTTTGAAGGTCTTATTTTACCTTCTCTTTCTACCAGTTCTCTAACTTCTTCTACTTATATTTTTGTTCCTATGGCCTATTCCTCTGATGTTGCTGCTAAGGGAAAAGATAAGTCCAGCTAGTGATGAAGAATAGTGACTACTCTCTTTTGATAGGAATATTGTTTCAATTTCTGTTTGTACTGAACCTCTTTTTCTCTAATGCATTGTGCACTTTTTATTGTCTATTCATTATTCGCTCTTTTTTATAATCCCAAAAGGGGGAGAAATCTATATATGTTATATGCACATTGGAGCAATATATATATGTTATATGCACATTGGAGAAATCTATATATGGTATATTCACATTGGGAATATGTAATTGGAACAAATATACACTCAAAATATACATGATATGTAATCATCAAAAAGGGGGAGATTGTTGGACTCCTCATGTATTAATCATGTTTTAATTATCACAAATCATATATATTCTGTTAATCCTATGTAAATTATCTCAAATCATGTATAATATTGTTTAGTATATTTATGCTTTAAGTAAATCCATCCAAGATCTTAAGTGTTATATATTCAGTTTGATTGTTGTACACTATATTTACTTTACTTTATAAGGATTTCCCTGATAAAAGATTAAGTCGAATCCATTCTATAAATATCACTTCTTAAGTCTGAATACATATATTTGACTAAGTCTGAGACACCATGCACAAACAGACACCGTGAACAATCAGACATCATGACATTCAGACACCGTGACATCCAGACATCGTGAACCAGACACTGTGAACAAGACACCGTGAAAACCAGACACCATGAACAAGCAGACACCATGAACAAGCAGACACTATAAACAAGAAGACACTGTGAACAATCATACATCATGAAATTCAGATGATGTGACATCCAGACACCGTGAACCAAACACCATGAACAAGACACCATGACCATGAGACACTGTGACCATCAGACACCACTTCAAGAAGACACCGGTTCAAGGAGACACCGTTCCATGATATACTGTGACACTGTTTCTTAATCTATTTTTTCGTTTTTCAATATAATCTCTAATGATTATATTTGAATTTTTTAAATGCACTGACATAATTAATGTTTCTTTGTAGACATTTCACATGACAGTATGGGGTACGAGGTGCAAAATACATGAAACTTGTTGACTCCAACACATGCACTCCAAGATAAAAGAGTAGTGCGGCCCAGAAACAAAAAGTGTACATGAAATGATACAAGCGAGTGTAAGCACGACAATGAGGAACATACTTAGATATTTTTCGAAAAGAGAATCAAAATATGCAACTCGATCCTGCTAAAGAACACACGAAGCATAATCAAATTCTAGAATTGAGGACATCTTCACACTGAAAACATCACGAAGAACACAAGTTGGATCTGTCTGACTTTTAATACTTTGTTTTCTATTCTAGGACTTGATTTATGCATCTTCTTCATCTCATAAGTCCAGAGCTACAAAGACTAACACTCATAGAACTTCTAAACTTATCTCAATATTTCTTCTCTATTGTGTATCATTTTATTAGCTTTCGAGTAGTGTGTGTATCTATATAACAATACACTCTGTCTCCTATGGTAAACTAAAGGATATAATATATCCTTTCTCAAACATCTTTTTACACCTGTTTATACCCATGAATAAGTGTGGAAGAGGTCCCTCTATGTCCTGGTAGTTTGTACCCATGAAGAACTGTGGAAGAGTTCGTGTGACCTGGATAGTCCTGTGTACTATTGTTAACCCCGATCCAGTGTGTGGATCAATTTTATTTATATTAACTGCTTGGTGGAAGGTGATCACCAAGTGTAGTGGATTAGATCTCGGCTTGAGACTGAACCACTTGTTTTATATCTGTTTTATTGTTCAAATTAGTTTTCTTTGTTTTACTATTAAATTCAGAATTCACTAAAGTCACTTTGATAGTTAATCTTGTAAGGAAGTTATCATTTTTTTTCCTTATTATAATAGCTTCAAAAGTAATACTAATAACAAATATTAATATTACTGATAATTAATCATTCTTCTAAGAAGTTATTAAAACATTCAAACTTTCATAACAGTATAACCTTGATTAACTAGGTTGTCACGAACCAACCCGGGTCGACCCTGAACCGGTCACCCGAGCCGGTCCGTGGTAAGTCCCGAGGGGCGTTCCCGATCCCCCCGGGATGGAAACCAGTGTTGGGAATCAAAATTTAATTGTTGGGAACGATTTTTCCCATAAAGATAAAATAAACACAAGAAACTAACCAAATACTGACAATAAAATAAAGACTAGCAGAGGAAAAGAAAACTAAACAACTAAACATACCTCCATGTGACCTCTCAGGTCACCTCCCGACCAAAGGCCGACCTTTCTCCAATAATGAGCAAATCATACAAGAAAACATGTGAAAATGGAACCTGCAACTGAAATGATAAAATAGGTGTGAGCATTAAAAATGCTCAGTAGGGTTTCCAAGTTAAACCATAGAATCCAAGTCTCCTTTCCCAACACAAACCGTTAACACAGGTTTGAAAAAATACAAATATAAAATTAGGTTTTTTACATTTTAAAAACAAGAAACATACTTTTTCTATTTTAAAATCCAATGCACACTACACAACATTTTCGAAACATTTTCCATTTTATAAATAGAACCCAAACAAGGTACACCAAGGATGTGCTAAAAAGAAACAGACGACAGTGTAAGTTGGAAACAAGTATGGCTGAAAGTAAACAAGAAATGTGAATAATACAGTAACCATGGGTGATCCTAAACATCCCTAGACAATCCCTGGATGTACTCAGTTTTGAAACCACCTGCCAGCGTATGGTGAAGCTCCTAAGTCTATAACCAACTAGCCGCCCTGCTGACCAATCTAGTGGCAAAGACCGCCTGGCCTAACAACAAATCCAGGGGTACCAACCCGTCTAATCGGGGTTGATCAGTAGCCGTCACTCGATCATCTAAAATATGCCCAGGAACCCATAGTGGTTATAATAATACTTTGTAAGTAGGAAGGCCCTCGCATGCATGACTCATCTCACCGCACTTGCCTACCCCAGACAAAGACGCTTCCTATGAGTTCACCCATAAAGGGTTACCCTAGACAGGAGCACCCCCAAATAGACATCCAGTCATTTCATATTAAATAAATTTCCAACTGGGCCGTCACTTCATACAATCATCAAAGACATTTAAAACTTTTTTTCAAAACCATAGAGTTTCCAAACGGGCACATAGTTTTCAAAACACCAACCTTTCAAGGAATCAACACAAGCATTACACTAAAACTGGAAGTGTCAGATGGACCTTTAACTTGTCATGTCCAAAAGTATTACCCAAAACATCACACAAACTTCACTTTTTATTTTACAAATCCAAATGGGCATATGCTCAAAGATTTCATTTCAAACCATTTTAGAACCCACACAAGAACTCAATGTCATTTAGAAAAACACGAATCATTTTCCCAAAATTTTCATTCACTTTAAACCAAACTCAAACGTAAACCGAAAAACTACCTTCGCACCTTTCAAAATCTAACTCGCACCACTTGCACAACCACATGAACTCTTTCCACAATTAAAGAAGTCATTTTCAATATTAAATAAACCACTATGAAAAATTGTTAAACATTTTTAAGAAGTAACCCATGGCCTAAAACACAAAACTTAGTCAAATATTCTTTTGTGACTAAATGCACATCGATGTTACACCAAAACATAGTTCGCAGTTCTTTCACAGTTAAATACACTAATTACACAGTTCATAAAACACTAGAAAAGACACACTATGGGTTTTCATAAAAGAAAGCATTCCATGATACAAAAGTATATTACACATATTAAACACTCTTAAAAACTAAGTTCTCATCAAATAAATTAACTAAAGAACATGTTAAATTAATTGTATAGGTAGAATAATCTATCAAGTAATGTTTACAGACAAAACTACCTACACATAATGAGTGAATTTATTCAAAATCTATTTTAACAAACTTAAATAATATAAAAACACTAAAATTAGTTAACCACAATAATTATGAAGGTGCGAGTGATATTTAAAAATTTATTTGAAGCACACAAGTGTCATGAATTGTGCGGGAAAGGAAAAATTCAGAAAACGCCTACCTCGGTATAGGAACAACTTTAAAAAATTCGCGTGCAAAATCCACCGCACTTCAATCGCACCGTAAACAACTTAACTAGACCCTAAAAATCAAAGCATGAAACCGTTCATACCCAAAATTTAACCAAAACAAAATAAAAACCTAAGAAGGGGTAAAGAAATTACCGGAGGGAGAGGGAAAGGGAGATCGGGTCGCTGCAGGGGGGGAGGGGGTCTCCACCGGAAGAAGGTTGCAGCCGGAGGAGGTGCGGCTGGTGGAGGAGGCGGTCGGAGGAGCAATGGCCAGAGAATATACGGCCGGAGGAGCTGCGGCCGGAGGAGCTGCTGCCGGAGGAGGGCGCCTGTGAAGGGCGGTGCAGAGGGAGCGAGGCGGCAGGGCGAGGCCATGACAGCGTGGTCGGAGGGGGAGGTGCGGGATGCGGCGAGGGGGAGAAGAAGGGAAGGGGGTGCGGCTGGCCTCACGCGGGCAGAGGAGAGGAGGAGGGGGGGTTTTCCCATGGGTAGACTAGGGTTAGGCTCTCTTTTTTTCATTCTATTATCATAATAATAATAATAATAATAATAATAATAATACTAATAATAACAATAATACTAATGATAACATTATAATAATAAAAATAATAATATAATGACAATTATAATACCATTAATATAATAATAATAATATCATCATTAATAACATTAATATCCTTAATAATAATAATAATAATAATAATATCAACACAATATTATTATTACTATTATCGAATGTTCTTAAAAAAATAAATTTAAATTTTAATCCATTTATTTATCCTATTCTGAAAGTCGGGTCATCGCGCGCTCTTCGCATGGCTTAATAAACCGCGTGCAAGTAGTGCGCCTCAACTCAGACCACTCGGGCATTCTCACAAGCACCTGGGGGGATCGCGCGGCTACTTCCCACCATGCGGTGACTGCGCACGGGTCTGAAACCCGCTAAAAATATTAAATGACGGAAATTTTAATCCGGGACCCAGCCCGGAACTTGGCGTGAGAACCCGAAGCCAAAAATTAATAAAATAAAAATAAACTAAAAAGTCAGGGTGTGACATGGGCTGTATTTAAATTTATTGGGAAACTTTTTAAGAATACTTTTTGAACAAAATTTTTTATAGATACTCAATTCACCCCCCCCCCCCCCCTCTTGAGTAATCTACTCCGACCAACATCAACCTTATTGGTGAAAATCATAGGAGAACCCCATGGTGAATTATTGGGCTATATGAATCCCTTAGCTTCTATATCTTCCAATTGCACATTCAACTCTCGAATATACATTGGTTCCATTCTGTAAGGTATGATAAAATGGGTATGACTCTATGCACCAAATCAATGGTGAAATAGATCTCCTAATCATGTGGTAATCTAGAGAACACTTTAGAAGAGACATCCTGAAATTGGTCCACTGTCGGAGGAAAAGTACCCTTTTTCAACTCACTATCATCCAGAATAAGGTTTTCTACCTAGGTCATGAGATATTCTAATCTTATATGAATTGTTCCTACATGAAAATCCTAAATATATCATTCATTATGATGGATATAGATTTCCCCTTATAGGGAAAGAAATGTAACTCTCCTATATAATATTCAATGTGAACCTGGTATATAACTTGACAATTCATACCCAGAATCAAATTGAATCATGTCATTTCTAGTATAAACAGCTCCCAAAGTAATCAGTATCCACCAATTTCAAGATAATTCTCTTTATAGCATATGATACCCTCTGGTCACACCCCTAATGGAGTATCAATGGTCATAACCCCATTAAATATTTCCACATACAAACCTATTTCATTGGAAAATTGATCAGGTATAAAGGATCAAGATTCCCATGTATTAAAAAAACATAGGCAAGGGTAGATGACACAATAATCAGACCTATGACAGTGGAAGGTACTCCATCTAGACTGGTAGGAATAGACTTTATATCATGCATCTGACTTGAACCACTACCCTAGGATCCAACCTAACTTCCCTACAATGCTCCCTCCTATTGATATTGTTTCCCCTGTGTTAGGGTAACACATACCCTACCATGGTGTAACATACAGACTTAGGTTACCCCTAGAACTGGCACCCGACCCGATCCTCCATATACCCAAAGGGAATTCTCGATCCCCACGGGCTGGTAAAAAGCACCAGGGCATCGAACAACAAACCATATGGAATGATTTCTCCCAACATGAATAGAAACATGGCATATATATACACAAAGAACAAGAACGAATAGTGAAATACTAATGAAATATATATTCCATAATATTAAAATGATATCAGAAACAAATGACTTAAAAAAATATCCAATACTTCAATAGATGGATCCAACTATAAAGGACCAAAACCAAACAGCTACTCCATGTGATGGCGTGGATGAACTCCCACCATCTCACCACCATCTACCTAACCTAGTTGACATGAAACCTAACCGCCTCACTGCAGTGCCTTGACTTTCCCTACATTGGAAGACATACAAAAGTCTATGCACCACTAAAGAGGTGTGCAAGGTGTAACCTAACAAGATCAGTAGGATCCCACCCAAGTGTTCCATAAAAGGTCTCTATATAATAATTCCTATATGTTCATTTAAATAAAACATGGCATGATAGGAAGTAAAGAAGTTTTATAGAAAACATAGTAAATATTTGCCTTTTCATTATAGTTCTAAAACATGGTAGGTATACAAAATTCAAAGCACATTTTCCACATCAAACGTTGTTAGGACCAAGATGATGAAGAAGGTTTTTTTTATTTAAAGTTGTTGAAGGTTTTCATATGTTGTCTTTTTTTCAATAATTTTTTTGAAATCACTTCACTTGGTTTTGGAAAAAATTGTTTTGAGTCTCTGTTTTGGGTTTCTGGTTTGATTTTATGTTTTGAGTTTCTGTTTTGAGTTTCTGTTTTGAGTTTCTATTTTGAGTCTCTGTTTTGAGTTTCTGTTTTGAGTTTCTGTTTCGAGTTTCTATTTTGAGTTTCTGTTTCGAGTTTCTATTTCAAGTTTCTTTTTTGAGTTTCTGTTTTGAGTTACAATTGTGAAGATTCTTTTTTGTTTTTGAATTCTCACAAATCATAATTATGTGGAAGAACTTATGATGAATGGTTGATAAAATAAAGAATAAAGTAAATTCACTGGTTCTCATGCCGATGAAAAAGTGGTGGGGATGATTGTTTTTCAAATTCATAGTTACCTATTTGTTTTGCATCATACTCAAGTGAAAGTGAAAGAAAATAATTGGTGAAAGTGGAAGAAAATAAGTGGTGAAAGTAAAAGAAAATAAGTGGTGAAATTAAAAGAAAATAAGTGGTGAAAGTGAAAGAAAGGGAATGGTGATTGTAAAATTCATGCCGATGAAAAAGTCATGCATGTCATTCCAACATATTATTCACTTTTTTTTTCATCAAACTCAGAGGTGTGCCGATGAAAAGTCATGCTGATGAAAAATTCATGCATGTCATGCTGACATAGTATTCACACTATTTTTCAATGGACTTAGAGTCATGCTGATGAAAATTCATGCTAATGAAAAAGTCATATATGTCATGCTGACAAATTATTCACTTTGTTTTTCATCGGACTCAGAGTCGTGCCGATGAAAAGTCATGTCGATGGAAAAATTCATACCGATGGAAAAATCATATCGATGTAAAATTCATACTGATGGAAAAAGAGAAAGAGTATTTCCAATGGAAAAGAGTAAAGAGTCATGCCTATGGAAAATAAGAAAGATTCATGCTGATGGAAAAGAGGAAAGAGTCCTTCTGATGAAAAATAAGAAAGAGTCATGCCGATGGAAAATAGGAAAGAGTCATGCCGATGGAAAAAGAAAGTGAAGAGATGATTTGTGTCCTGCCGACATGGTAATGGTTTTTTTTTCATCGTACTCACTGGTGAATGTAAAAGAAAAGTGATGGTTCTGATTAAAGACCATCGTACCCAGAAAAAAATCGTACTCAACAATTATACCCAAATTTATGCCTTTCTAAAAGCAAAAATGTTTTGGGTTTTTGGAATAAGGAATGGGTATGGCGATACAAATGAAAGAGATGAATATTGAGATGAAGTTTTGAGAAGATTTGAGAAGCTTTGAGAAACTTTGAAGAAGTCAAAATGTATCCCATAATTTTAGTGGGAAATTCAAAATTGGGAAAATTTTAGTGAGCGGGAAAAATATTTGGATTCCCACCAATTGTCACCTATAAAAGGAGGAGGTAATTTTTACTTTATGACAAAAAGAAATGTTCATGACAGAAGAGAGAGAAGCTCCAGATATCAAAAAATAAGAGGTGATCATTGGTATTCAGACTTGAATTTTTTTTTAGTTTTTATTATTTCAGGACAAATTAATCAGTTTCGAGTTTTCCACACTGAGTGTTTCCGTATTGGGTTTCTCGAGCTAAGGAAGGAACATAATAAGTTCCATCGGACTCAGGTTTTGAATTAGTACTGATTGTATTCAGATTTTGAGGAAGTGTAGATTGTATTCAGCTTGAGAAGTGATGTCAATTATGTTTGGTTTGTCAAGTGGTTCTGATTCATTCATTATCTATTCGACTTGACTATTGTATTCAGACTGCAGAGTGATGTTGATTCATGTATTTCATTCTATTGAAAGATAATTGGACTGAGTAGATCTGTTACAGTGTGAATTGTTCTGGTAGAATTGGATACAGGTTAATCGGACTAAGGTTCTTACCTTCTACTGGGTAAGAAAAAGAGTAATTCTTTTACAATTGAATACATTTTCTGAATTGAAAAAAATCACAAGTAACATGAGATTTTACAAAAAAATTGCTTTTTCTTATTGTGTTAAGAGGGTGCACATGCACTAGTTGTATTGTTTCATAGGGTACATCCTACTCATTGTAATCCAAGGATTGATTCTAGTGGGTTTTATGGCAATGTATCATTTCCAAACCATACCAAGGACAGAGCTAATATTATTGAATAGTGAACCTTGTAAATATTTTTGTTCCATTAGATGTATGTTAATTTGTTTCTCAAGAGGGAATTGAAATATTTAAAAGGAGGCGAAGGTTTTTCCATTGAAAATAAATATAAAAGAAAAAGAGTATCACTGATTCACCCCCATCCCCTTCTCAGTGATACAATACTCTGACTGGGCACTTTCAATTGGTATCAGAACCAGGTTCCCTTCGCTATTCTTTGCTAATGGAGAATGTGAACTGTGTAAATATTAAAGGTATTCTAGTATTTAATAGAAAGAACTATCATATCTGGAAATATAGAATTCTTCCATATCTTTTTTCTATCAGTTATGATGTTCTTGAAGTTGCAACAGTTGGGTTTCCACCCATTTATGATAGTGCTCCACTTACACCTGTTAACAAGTAGTTTCTTGAGAATGATGGAAGGTCCAAGAATGGTATATTATCATCATTTTATAAAAGTGAATTCTTGAGAGTTAAAGGTGTTTCCATAGCTAAAGGTATGTAGGATAAATTGAAAAACATATAAGAAGGAAATAAAAATGTGAAGAATTCAAAGTAAAAAATATGGAGATTGGAGTATAAATATTTGAAGATGGGTGAGAAGGAATCTGTTGGGGAATTATTTTCCAGGGTGAATGACATTGTGAGTACTATCAGATGTCTTAGTGAAAAGATGAAATACTCTGTAGTTGTTGAAAATTTATTGAGAATCCTACTTGACAAATTTGATACAAAAGTTTCTTCATTGGAAGACAGAGATCCTGAAACATTATCTCTTGATGATTTACATAGAACTCTTATCACCTCTGAAATGAGAATAGAGAATTATATGAAGAGAAAAACAAAGATTGATAGAGAAATTTATTTCATGGATATGAAGAAAGAAAAGTAAAAGAATATTTTTATTGAAGATGAAGCTGGTAATACTGATTCTGAAAATTAGGTATGTAAAAATCTCAATGAAATACTATCCTTGTTTTCTAATAATTTGAAAAGAGGTACAGGGAAATACAAAGGGAAACTTCCCTTGTAATGTTTTGAATGTGGAGGTGTTGGTCACTTTTCAGCTAATTTTAGATGAATAAATAAAGATAAGGATAGTTATATTGAAGAAATAAAGACAATAAGATCATGGATGAAAAAGGGAGACAAAGGAAAAGAAAAGAAATTCTTCAAATCAAAAAGAACAAGTTTATTGTCCAAAGATAATGAAGAAGAAGAGAGTGATGCTAAATCCAAAAACTCCATTGAGTATGGTAATGAAAATACTTTCATTGAAATAGTGAATAATGAAGAATTAGGAATAAGTAGTTCTATAGAATAATAAACATAGTTTGAAATGCATTTGAAATAAGAGTTGAAATAATGTCTGAGAAATATCAGAAGTCATGAAAAGAATAAAAAAAGGTTTGAAGATGAATGATCAAGAAACCAAGAATGCTTTTCTAGTGAGAAAGAAAAGATGGTTAAAGAGATTGATGATTTTAAGAAGTATTTTGAAGATGAAAAGAATCATAATGTGCATTTGAAATTAAAGATGAAGGAAAAAGAAGAAGAGTTGGAACTTGTCCAACAAAAACTCTCTGAAGCTGAAAAGAAATGTCTAAGCTTCCAAAACTCTATCACTGAATTTGGTGAATGTTATCTTAATGAGAAACTTGAGAAGGTTCAACAAAATATACATTAAAAGGGTGAAAATAAGAATGAAACTGTGTCTGAAAAGAAGAATGATGGGAAAGGTATGTATGTGGTCAAAGTGAAGAATTTAGAAGTTAAAAAACATCATGAGTCCGAAAATGTTTTATCTATATCTGAAAAATATTCAAATACTTTTGATCCTATCAAGTCTAAAAAGAAGAAGATGAATCCAACTAAATGTGAAAAGAATATGGTTGATAAGTTTTTTCACAATTCTGATCATTATAGAGGTTTCAGAGGCAAATACTCTTTCTATGGGTATTGTTGGTATTGTGGGGGATTCGAGCATACAGCAAGTATGTATTGGTTCAATCAACAAAATTACTATTATCCCACAGTTTATAAAAGTAAGAGATTAAGGGGGAGTAAATCTCCTGAAAGAAAGAAAAATTAGAAGGCTTTCTTGAAGAAATATGAAAAAAATTAAGTGAATATTGATAATAGTTTCCAGCCCTTGGAAACTATTTGTGAAAGATGTGATCAACCTGAACACCTCACAAAAGGATGTATTGTTTTACTATCGGCTCAGCAAAATATTCTCAAATCTCAAAATCCTAAGGTGAAGAATGAAAAAAATAGAGAAAAGGTGGTTGTTGTTGAAACTGCATTAAAATCCATGAAAGTATAACAACCTTGGATACTTGATAGTGGGTGTTTTTATCACATGATGGGAGACGTAAAATTATTGAAGGATGTGAAGG
Source organism: Viscum album (assembly GCA_963277665.1). Taxonomy (NCBI): domain Eukaryota; kingdom Viridiplantae; phylum Streptophyta; class Magnoliopsida; order Santalales; family Viscaceae; genus Viscum; species Viscum album. The sequence goes on along the minus strand of OY728167.1, from coordinate 736,888,916 downwards.
ATTATAAAGAAGGAAAGGTGAAATTTGGAAATGATGAATCATTGAAAATAAAAGTTGTTGGGTCAGCCATTATTGGAAAAGAAAAGATGAAATCTAAAAAAAACATTGTATGTTGATGGGTTGAAACACAACCTTCTAATTGTCTCACAATTTTTTGATGAGGGTAACAAGGTTATCTTCAAGAAATATGGATTTGTTGTAAAGAGTGAAGAAGATGGAAGGATTGTTACAAGAATCCAATGTATGAAAATCAATTTGTTTCACATTAGTGATTCAAAAAACTCTTGTTACAGGAGCATGGTGTAAGAGAATCAGTTATGGCATAAAAGGCTTAGACATATGTGTCAGAGAAAAATGAGAAAGTTATCTAAAAGAGACAGTGATTGAGACATTCCTGATTTTCTAAGAAGAAGATATTGGTGTTGCACTTTCTTCCAGAAAGGAAAAATTAAAAATGATGTGCATAAGAAATATGATATTTTTTAGAAACAACCCCTGGAGTTGATCCACTCCGATATATGTAGGCCAATAAGAAAAAAATCAACACATGGAGATAAGTACTTCATTACTTTAATTGATGATTTTACTCTCATTACTTGTGCTATGTATATAAAACACAAATCAGATGCTTTGAAAATGTTTAAAAGTTTCAAAAGAACATTTGATAAAGAATATGAGTATTCTGTGAAGAAGTTGAGAACTGATAATAGTGGTGAATACATAAGTGAAGATTTTGAAGACTATCTTGAGAAGCATAGAATTCAGAATGAGTATAGCTCTCCATAGACTCCCCAACAAAATGAGGTTACTGAAAGAAAGAATAGATGCCTAGTGGAAATGGGAAGAACCATGTTACTTTAGCATGGCCTTTCTCATTTCTTTTGGAGGAAATCCATGAGTAATGATGTTTATATTCAGAATTGTTGTTTCTATAGGCCTCAATCAAGTATGAGTCCATATGAATTGTTTTATGGAAAAACTCTAAGTTTGTAGCACTTTATAGTTTTCGGGACTCCTTGTATTATAAAGAAGAAAGGTTGAAACTATGGTAAGTTTGAGAATAAAGTTGATGATGGAATATTTCTTGTCTATTCACTAAAAGGAAGAGGGTACATATGCTTCAAAAAAGAAAAAAAAGAATTGTTGATTCAGTTGATGTAAAAGGGATTGAAGTATCTGAGAAAGAGAAACATGTTCAGGCAGACAATGAAGTTAAGTAAGCTGAATAAGATAATTATGATAAGGATACAAAAAATTGTAATCCTAATAAAGATGAAGAATCGGGCTCAGCTATTTCTAGTGATGAGGAAGATAATCGAAAATTTTATCCAAGGTCAAGGAAACATGTGGAAGCACAAAATATAATTGTTTATCAACATCATAAGGTTCAAACAAGAAGAACAACCAATTCCATTACACATACTTCTTTGTATTCAAAATTTGAACCAAATGATGTGAAAGAAGATTTTGAGCATCTAGAATTGGTTCAATCCATGAATAAAGAATTGGATTATATTGAAAAGAATAATACATGGGAACTCATACCCTAGCCTGAAAACAAAAACATCATTGGAACAAAATGGGGTTTCCGGAACAAGTTGAATGAAAATGGTGAGGTTATAAGAAACAAAGCAAGATTGGTTTGCAAAGGGTGTTAACAGATTGAGGGTATTTATTTTGATGAAAATTTTTCTCTAGTGGAAAGAATTGAAACAATCAGAATCTTTCTTATTATTTTTGCACAAAGAGGCTACAAGATCTTTCAAATGGATGTTAAATCTTCATCCCTAAATGGTGATCTTGAAGAAGAGGTTTATATTGAACAATTTTGTGTATTTGTTATTGGAAAAGATGAAGGTTATGTGTGAAAATTAAAAAAGGAATTGTATGGCCTAAAACAAGCTCTGAGGGCATGGTATTCTAGATTAGATATGTTCTTAAGAAAGATAAATTTTAACAAAGGGTGGATAGAAATATTTACATCAGATAAAGTAAAGAGTATTCACTCATTGTAATTGTTTATGTTAATGATATTATCTTTTATGGGAATGATGAAGGAAGCTGTAAAAGATTTTATGAATAAATGAATAATTTTTTTGAAATTTCCATTCTAGGAGAAATGAAATACTTTCTTGGGTTACAAATCCAGCAAAAGAAAGGATACATTTTTCTCTCCTAATAAAATATGCAAAAGAACTTATCAAGAGATTTGGAATAGAAAATTCAAAACCTATTTCCACACCTATTTCAGTGGGAACAAAGATGAGTAGAGATGGATAAGGAAAAAAAGTTGATCAAAAGGAGTATTGGAAGATTATTGGAAGTCTATTGTATTTGAATTCCTCAAGACCCGACATTATGTATGCTTTACCTTATGTACAATATTTCAAAGCTCTCCAAAATAATCACATTTACTTTCTGGAAATAAATTCTAAAATACATCAAAGGAACAAAAAACTTTGTAATCAAATATGATAGCTCAAATTGTATTGAATTTTTTGGGTATTTATATGCAGATTGGGCAGTAAATGTTGATGATAGAGGATCTACATATGGTGGAGGACTCTTTTTGGGAAATAATTGTGTTAGTTGGAATTTAGAGAAACAAAATTCAGTAACTCTCAGTACGGCCTAAGCTGAGTATGTTGTTGCTACTCAAGCCGCTACTCAACTTATGTGGATGAAAACACAATTGGAAGATTTACTTGTAGAGGTGAAGTTACCCTTGCTCTTGGGTTGTGATAATTAAAGTACAATCAATCTCACCAGGAATACATTGCAACATTCTCAGTCAAAACATATTGATATCAAATATCATTTCATCAAAGATCATGTGGAGAAGAATGAATTGAAGTTGGAGTATGTTCCAACATCGGAACAAGTTGCTGATATTTTTACAAAACCTTTATCAAAGGAATCATTATCAAAAATGAGGTTGAAAATGGGTGAACAACCTCTTTCTCTTCAAAGTTGTGGTATTTTTATTTGTCCCCTCTCTCATCTTACCTTTGGATTGTTTTTTCGAGGTGGAGAATTTTTTGGTTTCATAAATCAATTGCACAAAGTGAGAGTTGTGGGTAAGTTATGAATTCCACATTGTTTTGTGATTGAACTATTCTAAATGTTTGTTGGAGTGGTTTTAGGAAAAGAAATTGAATTTTATTCTAGGGATAATGAAGAAAATAAAGATAAAAGTAGGTGGTTTTCATGATCACTACTTTTGGATAGCATGGTTTTGCTATTAATGACTCTTGTTTCCTACAATGAGTTAGCTCATGTAGCATTAGAATTATTGATATGTAATAAATTTCTTGATGTTACAAAGTTCGGTGATTTATGAAACTTGGTTGACAACAAAATACAAAGGGGGAGATTTTTAGGACCAAGCTGATGACGAAGGTGTTTTGTATTTAAAGGTGTTGAAGGTTTTCAAGTGTTGTCTTTTGTTGTTAAGAATTGTTTTGAAATCGCTTCACTTTGTTTTGGAAACAATTTATTTGAGTCTATATTTTGGGTTTCTGTTTTGAGTTTCTTTTTTGAGTTTCTATTTTGAGTTTCTATTTTGAGTTTCTATTTTGATTCTATGTTTTGAGTTTCTATTTTGAGTTTCTGCTTCGAGTTTCTATATTGAGTTTTTGTTTCGAGTTTCTATTTCGAGTTTCTTTTTTGATTTTCTATTTTGTGTTATAATTGTGACAAAGATTTTCTATTTTGGAATTATCACAAATCATAAGTATGTGGTAGAACTTATGATGCAAGCTTGATGAAACAAAGAAGAAAGTAAATGCACTAGTGCTCATGCCAATGGAAAAGTGGTGGGGATGATTGTTTTTCAAATTCATTGTTACCTATTTGTTTTTCATTATACTCAAGTGAAATTGAAATAAAATAAGTGGTGACAGGGAAAGAAAAGAATTGGTTAAAGTGAAAGAAAATGAATGGTGATTGTAAAAGCATGCTGATGAAAAAGTCATGCATGTCATGCCGACATAGTATTCAATTTGTTTTGCATTGGACTCAGATTCGTTCTGATTAAAATTTGTGTTGATGAAAAAGTCATGCATGTCATGCTGACATATTATTAACTTTTTTTTTTGCAATGGACTTAGATTTATTCTGATGAATAGTCATGCCGATGAAAAATTCATGCATGTCATGCCGACAAAGTATTCACTTTGTTTTGCATCAGACTTAGATTCGTGCTTATGAAAATTCATGCCGATGGAAAAAGTCATGCCGATGGAAAAGTAATGTCGATGGAAAAGTCATGCCGATGGAAAAGGAGAAATATTATTGCTGATGGAAAAGAGGAAAGAGTCATGCTGATGGAAAAGAAGAAAGAGTCGTGCCGATGGAAAAGAGGAAAGAGTCGTGTCGATGGAAAATAAGAAAGAGTCGGGCCGAAGGAAAAGAGGAAAGAGTCATGAAAATGGAAAGAGAAAGTGAAGAGATGATGCATGTCATGCCGACATGGTAATGACTTTGTTTTGAATCGTACTCACTGGTGAAAGTAAAAGAAAAGTGATGATTCTGATTAAAGACCATCATACCCAGAAACAATCATACTCAATAATCGTACCAACATTTCTGGATTTTTAAAATAAAAATTATTTTGGTTTTCTGTAATAAGGAATGGGTATAGAGATACAAATAAAAGAGAAAAATATTGAGATGAAGTTTTGAGAAGATTCGAGAAGCTTCTATAAACATTGACTAAGACAAAATTTATCCCATGATTTCAGGGGGAAATTCAAAATTGGGAAAATTTGAGTGAGCTGGAAAAAAATTTGGATTCCCACCAATTATCACCTATAAAAATGAGGAGTTACTTTGTACATTCTGACAACAAGAACTATTTATGACAGAAGATAGAGAATATCTGGATCTTTAGAGAGAAAAGGATATCATTTGTATTCAGAACTGACTTTTGTTTTGAGTGTTTATTTTTTCTGGCTGAATTAATCTGTTTTTATTTTTTTGTACTGGTTGTTTTCTTATTGGGTTTCTAGGGATGAGGAAGGAACATACTAAGTTCCATCAGACTAGGGTTTTGAAGTGGTTCCAATTGTATTCATCTTGTGATGAAGTGCCGATTGTATTCGATTTGAGAAGTGGTGTCGATTCTATTCGGTTTGTCAAGTGGTTTAGATTCATTCATTCTCTATTCGACATGACTATTGTATTAAGATTATAGAGTGATTTCAATTCATGTCTTTCATTCTATTGAAAGATAATTGGACTGAGTAGATCTGTTTCAGTGTGAATTGTTCTGGGAGAATCGGACACAGTTTAATCGGACCGAGGTTCTTACCTTCTTCTGGGTAAGAAAAGGAAGAATTATTTTACAATTGAATACTTTTGGTGAATTGAAAAGAATAACGGTAACATGAGATTTTACAAAACAATTGTTTTATCCTATTGTGCTAAGAGGGTGCACATGCACTAATTGTATTGTTTCATAGTGCTACATCAGTGAAAGGGTACATCATACTCATTTTAATCCAAGGATTTATTCTAGTGGGTTGTATGGCAATGGATAATTTCCAAACCATACCAAGTAAATTGCTATTATTATTGAATAGTGAACCTTGTAAATATTTGTGTTCCTTTGGATGTGTGTTAATTTGTTTCTCAGGAGGGAATTGAAATCTTTAATAGGAGGCGAAGGTTATTTCAATTGAAAAGAAATATAAAATAAAAAGAGTATCACTAATTCACCCCTCCCCCTATCAGTGATAAAATACTCTGACTGGAAACTTTAACACACATATCAAGGATAAAAAACAAAGTGAAGCAAAGAAAAATAGAATCATAGGTATCAAAACAATGGATCACTATAGGTAAGATTAGAAAACTACTCGTACCATAATCAATCAAGTGCGCAATATGGTTCCAAGAACACATGCCTAGGAAGAAAAGGAATACCCCATGAGTAAACCCCCCAAATATGTCAATATCAGTCCCCTGGAACAACAGGCCTAAAAAATAGAGGAAATACCCATGATAAAACCTCATGATAATCACAAAACATAGATGATGGTCTTATGCTAAACCTTCCACCTAAGTACCCAAGGTAACCCATGTGCTTGTTTTCAAAAATCATTTTCAATGTTTTCTAAATACCCATTTTCTTTCCCTTTATAAAAAAATAGGGAAATCCATTTTTCTTTCTTTTAAAAATTCGTTTCAACACACAAAAAACAATCATGCCAAATCCTTTAGAAATTAGTTGTAAACAATAACAATCAGGTTCATCAACATGGTCTTACAGACGGAACCACCTACCTCAAAACTCAGGTCGCACACACCCGCAACAGGATTCACCAAACACAAAATCCCAATGATGACAACGAATTCCCTATAATAAAACACTTATCATAAGATTTATCCAATTTAGAAAACAAGGGGTCAACAGATGGGAGAAAACCCACATACCTCGAGAACAAAAGACTCTCACACCATGACCAATAAAGAACAGCCTCTGGAACAAAATCGCACAATATATTTTAGAGGAAGACAAGAGAGAACACCAAGTTAGATCAATAGATCCTAAATTTCAACCCAAAAAGTGCTATTGTGATCAACGAAAATGAAGAATTGGAAAGATAACTTTCCCAGAGAGATACACCACAACTGTAATAAAGATTGAACGTTGAACAGATCGATCGGGAAGGAATGGTGTCTCCAAAAATTGTCAGATAGGATTTTGGGTTGAGAGAAAAAAGGAAAAGTGGAAGCTGAATGGTCACCCAAAACCTGAACGAATCCCTAAAATCTCCTTTATTAGGGTATTACAGGACGTGAAACTCCTATTCACTTTGTGAGATCCACACTGTTTAAGTACGTCAAAAACCCCATTGCCTTGGATTTTAAATTTTTTATTTAAAACATTCATGACGTGAAACACACTGTCATGATATGTAACCATTCACAACATGAAACCTCTCACAACTTGCATCCAGAAACTCTTACACATCATGTAACCTAGTTACACAGATTGAAATTCTCCTACAGCCTTTAGAAAATGTTGGTTAAAGATACAAGTCTAACATATCTATGACTTCACCATTATAGGTATCCTCCTAATTCCTTCTCATCCCCACACATACAATGAGAAAAAAAACCACGATGTGGTTGAAGGTGTACCTAATGGATCAGTAACTGGATGTTAGAAACTCCCCACCATAAAGACTTTCCATCCATAGAAATTCATGTGGAAGATTTAATCCCTGGAAAAATATGAGGCCATTGATACCTCATCAAAAAATCATGTTCCCAAGTCTCCTACGAATCTGATCCATGTTTCTAAATCACCCTGACCAAAAAAGTCGACTTCCCATGCAAGACTTTCTCTTGAGAGTCAATGACCTCAACTGGTTTCTCCAGAATAGAAGCCTATGGCTCTAACTCAATTTCTTCCCAAATCAGAACGTGATCAAGGTAAGTATGGTACTTCCTATGCTGAGATATGTGGAAAACATCATGAATAACTATTAACTGAACTGGTAATGCTAATCGATAAGCAACTTGTACAAGATGTTCAGTAACCCCAAATGGTCTGACATATCTTGGAGCCAACTTTCCCTATTTTCCAAGACGACGATGACACAACCAGGGATAACCCTTCAGGAAAACCCAATCACTAACAAAAAAACTCCATAGGACAATTTCATCAATCTGTGTATGATTTTTTTCAACTCTGGGTTGTAGCCAGACATCGATGCACATCTTCAATCTTTGTTAACATCTCCTAGACCAAACTCGATCCAACTAAATATACTCTTCCCACCTCCTCCAAACATAGCAGTGATCTGTATAGGCAACCATACAACACCTTTAAGGGAACCATTCTTATATACAATTGATAACTATTGTCGTAAAAAAACTCAACCATTCCCAAATTTTTATCCCATGATCCCATGAAATCCAAGACATAGGAACGAAACATATCTTCCAATATCTGAATCACAGGCTCCGTCTGACCGTATGTCTGTGGATGGTAATTTGTGCTCAACTTGACCTGAGTTCTCATTTCCTCTTGAAGATTCCTCTAGAACCTCGAGGTAAACATAGGATCCCTATCTGAAACTACTATAAAAATAATTCCATATAAACTCACAATCTTCTACACATACATCTTACCTAGATCTTCAATCGTAGTGGTATCCTTGATCGGAATTAAATAAGCAGACTTTGTCAACTAATCAGCAATCACCCAGATACCATTTTTTCATCAGGGTTTCCATGTTAATCCAACAAAAAAATCCATGGATACCTCATCATGTTTCTAGACCGGCGCCGGAAGAGGCTGAAGAAAACCATAAGGTTTCAAGTGATCCAATTTTACCCATTGGCAGGTGTAACAGCGGGACACATAGTCTACAATGTTACACTTTATACCTGACCACTAGAATCATCATCTCGTGTCATAATACATATTCATAGCACTTGGATGGATGGACCAAATAGTTTTATGATAATTGAACAAGACTAAACTTATCACAGATGCCGGGATGACAACCCTCTTCCTAAAGTGAATCATACCATCTGAAGAGAGACACCAACCAGAAATAGTCTCCCCGCCATAAAGGCTTTCTTGAATTCCACTGAACTCATTATCCTATTGTTGACTCTGTAAAATAAACTCCAGGAGAGATGATGATAACTAAACACTGGTCAGAACTATACCTGAAACATCCTCCTGAGAATCTAGATTAAACTGAGAAAAAGACCCCATAAATTTCTACTCCTCCTTCAATTCTAAGACAGCATGTGATGGTACTTTCCTGCTAAGAGCATCTACAATGAAATCCTCCTTCCTTGGGGTGAAGGCGATATTGAAGTCAAACTTCTAATGGTATTCTATGCATCCCCTCTGTCTAAGATTCAAGCCTTTCTGAGAATATATATATATCAGACTCTTATGATCAGATAAGACCCTGAACTTCTCCCCAAAAAGATAGTTCGGACAACATTTAAGTGCATGCATAACTGCCGCAATCTCTAAATCATGGTTGGGGTAATTATTCTCATGCGACCAAAGATGAAGAGATCCATAAGCCACCACGTGGTCATCCTGCATAAGCACACATCCCAAACTAGCACTAGAAGCATCAAAAAACACTACTTACCCCTTATCAGGATCAGGTAAGATTAGAATAGGAGTCGATATAAGAATATGTTTTAGTTCATCGAAATAAGACTAACACTTCAGATACCATGTAAATTTCACTGCTTTCCTGGTAAGAGCAGTAAAAGGTTATTCTAGTTTGTAGAAATCCTTAACAAATCGTTGGTAGTATCTAGAAAGACCAAGGAAGCTTTGAATATCAAATATGTTTTGTGTTTCCTTCCATGAAAAAATAGACTTCACCTTCTCTGGATCAACTGATAATCCATGTTTGGAAATCTTGTGCCATAGGAACTTAAATTCATGAATCCATAAACTATGTTTCAAAATATTTCCATACAAATGGTTATTTCTTAGAATTTATAGAACCAATCTCATATGGTGGTCGTTCTTATGCTCGGACTTCAAATAGACTAGAATATCATCTATGAACACTACCACAAAAGTGTAGAGATATTGATAGAATATATGATTCATCAAAGCCATTAAAACATTAGTAGCATTAGTCAGACCAAAAAGAAGCACAAGATATTCATAATGGACATACCTTCTACTAAAATATTTCTTCATTATATCGGACTCATGAACCATAAGATGATGATAACCATATAGAATATAAATCTTTGAAAAAAACTTTTCCCATTTTAATTGATCAAACAAATCATCCACTCAAGTCAAGGTATATTTTTTGTAACTATTACCCCGTTCAACTTCTGATAGTCAACACACAACCACATTGAACCATCTTATTTCTTGACAAAGAGCACATGGGATTACCAAGGAGAAAAATTAGGGGGAAATCCCTTTTTCAATAGGTCATCCAACTGAACCTTGAGCTCTTTCAACTCCGTCGGTGCCATATGATAAGAAGGTACCAATATTGGTTGTGTACCTAGCACCAGGTCAAATGTAAACTCTACCTCTCTCTCTAGGAGAAGATCGGAGAAGATTTTTGGGAAAATTTCAAGAAAGTATCAAACAACAATGGGAAGATTAATGAAAGGAGAGATGTAATTGGGAACAAACACAAAAGAAGACAACAAACTTATGAGCTCTAAGTAGGAAGGCCTTGCACGACCTAAACTCATATCTCATTCCCCCTGAAACATATAAGAGATCCCATCAGTAGAAATAAATGAGACATGATGATGATAAAAATAAACCTTAGCTTCATGAGTGATAAGACAATCCATACCGATGATAACATAAAATAGATCCAAATCAAGAATGAAACTCCCAGACCAAATTCATATCGTCTATCATTAATGAACGAGAAGGACACTAAAATCCCTACTCCCTTTTATTTACAAGAGGTGCCACAAAATCCATTACAAAAGACATAAGTTCCAACAAAAGTTTAAGAGTATCAAAAAAATGTGCAGATATAAATGAGTGGGAGGCACTGGTATCAAATAAATCAATTACTATTTAAGATGAAATAAATATAGTACCTATCATTACTGTCAACTCTGTATTGGCTTCCATTAGACACTCATCTACTGCATATAAGTGATTCACTCCTGAGGACTATGGCTAGATCCATGTAGTCTTTGAAGCTTCTGACTGAACCATAGTAGCCTTTGGAGCTGACGAACCCTAACCATAACGAGGTGTACTCATAGCTTGACATAAGCACTACAAATGACCAATGGATCCATAGTTGTTTCACGTCTTCATGGGAATAGGACAAGAAAGTCTTGTGTGTCTGACCTTTCGACACTAATATCAAGTTAAGGGAATGCTACTATCTATAGAAGATGGTGTGGAGGAGGCCCACTGCTGAGACCTACCTCAACCAATCCTATGGTGATCCTTCCACTTACTCTTATTTCCATGTGCGCCACTAAAGTTTCCAATGGATAGGAGAGAATAGTTGGAAAAGATAACTTTTCCTACCATATTCATCTCTTTCATCTCTTCCATCATATCACTGTCTAATATCTCTTCATATATAGAATGATTAATCATAAACACCAGTGATCTGATATCTGGTCGCAAACCCTACAGGTACTTTTGAGCCTTCATCTAGTCGTTCTTTACCACATTAGGTGAAAAACAGACAAGCTCGGAAAAACAATTGGTGTATTCCAACACAGAACACTCTCTCTGATGAAAAGATAGAAAATCCATAGAATTATCCAATATCAGAGACTCTAGACAAAACCGTTGAAAGAATAGGGTTATGAAACCCTTCCAGCTCAGGTCCACATGTCTATCTCCCTAGACCATAGAATCCCACCATCGCTTGTTAGACCCCTCAAGTCTGAACATTGTACATTTCACCCTGATATTATCACGTGTTTCCAGGAAGTTTAAGATTTGATTGATCTTATCCATCCAATCCTCTTCCTCTTTAGGTTCATTCGTTCCTTTAAAGTATTTTGTCTTCTCATGTAAGAATTATTGTAACCAATATTTTTCTACTTCAGATCCTAGTTGTACCTCAATAACATCATTCTAAACTCATAGAACATCTAGAACAACAGCATGAAATTATTGTACAATAGTCTCAATGATATTTTGATCTTCTATAATATTCCCTTGTGGAGCATTGGATACACCTCCCTAAGGTTCTTGTGGAAGATGTCTTGAAGGCATACTAATACACACTGAAATATGAAGAACAATTATACAATAGAGTAAATCTCAGTTTAAACTAGAAAATCCATAAGAAAAAATTGAGATTTATGAGCAAAAACCAACACTAGAGACATCTATCCCGACATCCCATGGTAAATTGAGTCTCATCATGAAAATATGTCACCAGGAACTTATTGAAACATAACTCTAAAGCCCTAAAAATCCTACCTCTAGTCTAATAGACATCCCAAGAAAAGGGCTCTTGAGGATGGAAAACAAACTAACCAATCTATGATACCACTTTGTAACAAACTGAACTAGTTTACCCTTAGAATTGGCACCTAGACCAATCTTCTGCATACCCTAAGGGAATTCCCTATCCCCACAGGCTGGAGACAAGCACTCGGGCATCAAACAACAAACAAGAGGGAACAATTTCTCCCAACCTGAACAGAATCATGGAATATATCTACACACAAAACAAGAAGTAACGGTGAAAGACTAATGAAATATATATTCCATAACAGTAAAAAGACAGCAGAAACAAATAGCTAAAAAAAGTATCCAAAACTCCAGAGACAGATCCAACTACAAAGGACCAAAACCAAACAGCTACACCATGTTATAGCATGGACGAACTCCCACTATCTCACCACCAGCTACCCAACCCAGCTGACATGAAACCTCACCGCCTCACTGTGGCTCCTTGCCTTTCCCTACATTGGAAGACATACAAAAGTCTACACACCACCAAAGAGGTTTTCATGGTGTAATATAACAATCTCAGTAGGATCCCACCCAGGTGTTCCATAATAAGTCTCTATATAAAAACTCATGTATGCTCATTTAAATAAAACATGGCATGATAATAATTAAAGAATTTTTATAAAAAACATGGTAAACATTTCCCTTTTCATCACAGTTCTAAAACAATGCAGGTTTATAAATTTCAAAGCACATTTTCCATATAACATGCATATCAAGGCTAAACAACAAATCTAAGAAAAGAAAAATAGAAGCATAGGTATTAGATCCAAGGATCGTTATAGGTCAAAACAGCAAACTACTCATACCAAAATCAATCAAGTGCACAGTCTGGTTTCTAGAACATAGGCCTAGGAAGAAGAGGAATACCCCATGAGTAAATCCCCCCCCCAAATATGTCAATATTAGTCCCATAGAAAAATTATCCTAAGAAATAGAGGAAATACCCATGATCAATCCTCATGATAATCACAAAACATGGAATATATCTTTATGTTATACCTTCCACCTGAGTACCTAAGGTAACCCATGTTATTTTTTCACAAATACTTTTCAATGCTTTGTAAATACCCATTTTCTTTCTATTTATCAATAACTAGGGAAAACCATTTTTATTTCTTTTAAAAACTCTTTTCAACACACACAAAACAATCATGCTTAATCCTTTAGAAATAAATTATGAACAAGAACAGACACGTTCATCAACATAGGCTTAGATACGGAACCACCTACCTCAAAACTCGGATCGCACATGCCCATAATGGGATTCACCAACAATGAAATCCCAAAAACAACAAAAAAGGCCATAGAATAAAATCCCTATCACAAAAAATATCTAATTTATAAAAAAGGGGTCTGGAGATAAGAGAAAATCCACATACCTAAAGAAAAAAAGCCCACCTCACCAAGACCAATAAGGAACAAACTCCAGAATGATATTCACAATGGGTATTAGAGGAATACAATAGATAACACCAAATTAGATCAACAGATCCAAAAATGAAACCCAAAAGTACTATTGTGATCAATGAAAATGAAGAAGTAGAAAGATCACTTACCCAGAGAGATGAAACGCAATAGAAACGTAGATCGAACGCCGAACGGATCGATCGGGAAGGAATTTTGTCTTCAAAAATTATTGGATAGAATGTTTTGGTAGAGAGAAAAAAGAAAAATTGGAAGACTAATGGTCACCCAAAACCCAAACGACACCCTAGAATTTCCTTTCTCAGGGTATTACATGACTTGAAACTCCTATTCAAGTCGTGAGATCCACACTGTTTAACTACACTGAAAAAATAATCGCCTCATATTTAAAATACATTATTTAAAACATTCATGACATGAAACATAACTTCATGATGTGTAGCCATTCACATAGTGAAGCCTCTCACAACTTTCATCCAATAACTCTTACACACCGTGTAACCTAGTTACATGGCGTGAACTTATCCTAAAACATGTAGAAAATGTTGTTTAAAGATACAAGTCCAAAAAATCTTTAACTTCACCATTATAGGTATCCTACCAATTCCTTATTTTCCATACACAGACAACGTGAAAAGGAAAAACTATGATGAGGTTGAAGGCATACCAGATGGATCAATAATGGGATTTTATACTTGGCCTGAGCGATTAGTGGAACTCCACCTAATTTTCTACAAAGGGGTAGCTAAGTCCTTACCAAACTCTAATTCCTACCATGATCCTTTACCACTGCTTGACTATTGAGTAATCCTGAATAACCTCCAAATATGGCCCATAATACTGAAATAACGGTACTCTGCAACAGGTAAAGGTTACTAGAAGCACTTGTGGCCATCTATGTCACGCTGAAGCACTATCCCTAGCCATGGTCCTATGATAGTTTTCCAATCCCCTAAATTATATTCCCACCACTACCTTAGGGGTATTTTTATAGCGGTGATTCTTGATTCCTGAATAAGAGCTCCCCAATTTTCCTATCGAGACTGTCTGCCCACCACTCAGGGCCTCCTTCAAGTTCCCTTCAGTGATAAGATCCTGATTCATTATTTTAGAGAAGCTTTTCAAGAAAAATATGTTCACTTATGAATTGATCCAATACCAAATCCCGTCTAGAAAATTCTTCACCCTAGCTATCTCATCTTCTACCAAAGATAGAGGAAAATTTTGTAGGTTGGTAAAATGTCCAACATAGTCCATCACTAGAATTCTCCCATATTTTAGGTTCATGAGATCCAAATCCCTCACATCACTTAGAATCTTTGGATAAAAGAGACTTGGGAAATTCACCTCGAAGTCCTTCCAGGACAGATTCTATTATTGTCCAGATTAATCTATGACGTCCTTCTAGCACTTGTCTGATCCTTATAAAATATTATCATCAAGATTCACACACTTTTTCATGGGTTCCTTTAAGTTTTTAAAGATCATCTGGATGGATTCAATCCAAAACTCAATTACCTAAGGGCCTCCCTCCCTAGAGGACATGTGTAGGTGTTATAGCCATAACTCTCTAGTCAGATCATACATTGAAGGCATGGCATGATTAGTCTCCCTATCCATGGATCATGTGATCTATAGAAAACTATCACGAAGCTGATAACCCATCAGGTTCCTCGAGGATGCAATAATTTCTAGCTCAGCTGCGTGTGGTGTATGTTGGTTGCCGCTCTCTTTAATCTCAACATGAAGACAATTCATAGACATTTCATCTACAAGGTTCAACATAATCCTTAGATCATAGGTTACATAATAAGATCAAAATCATAAGGACAATATGACAAAAGAGAACCGCTAACACAAGGTTACTACAAAACTTAGTTTAACTAGTTAATTAGCATGTTATAATAATTTCAGTCATTACTTTTTTATGATATGTCGAGGGATTGAATTTCCAAATTTAGATAGGTAGATATATCATTTTTGGTAAATATATCCATATCATGAATGATGCATGTTAATATATTTCCTTACATTCCTACCATGATGCATGCATACGCACCTCATGCCATACCGACCCATGAGTAAAATCTTATAAAATAGTAACATCACACAACAAGTGCATCACCCAAGGTAAAATAATTTTATAATTGTAATGAACGAACATCATGAATAGTAATATCATCCCTGGGAACTTGGGTTTTCCCCCACACATGGGTTAGATACTCTTATACATGAGCTCATTTCCTAGCTTTGACACATCCTAGTCTCCTATATAACATCCCTAAATATTAAATCAGCATAAAAATACTTGCCTATGATACCACCTTGTAACATCCTCAACCTAGTTCTCTCTCACGTGACCAGGATAGTTTGTTATATGACCTCAAGCATACCTCCTCGTATGTCAAAGGTTGTTGACTAGCATCGAGGTTCTAATATATATAGTGGGTAGACTATACCCTCTGGTATAGAATAATGAAAATAGTGTAAAACCTAATAATCAAACAATATAAATAAACTTCAATAGATAAATAGTCCAATCCTAAATCAATCCAAACATAATAAACCATGTAATTACATATTTTATGCCAACTAAATGTCATGATAAAAGTTATATGAGCAAAAAAGTAAAAGAAAAACTCAAATTAAAGACTCCTAACACTGGTCTAAAACCCCATGCTCAGTCCTATCTCGAAGATCCATCCCCAAAAAGTAATAAATCAATAATCAATAGCATGACCCCTTTCCCTTGTCTAGTCCTTCATCCATGAAGTCTATCAGGGTATCAATCGATGGTTCGAACAGGGTGTGAGTAAAACTCGATAGGCTACCACCAACAGTGTCTAAACAATTTCAGTATGAGAAATAGTTTATGAAACATTATAATAAACTATGGAATTAATTAATAAATTAATGTTAGATGTCAAAGTAAACTCAGTGACCCTTGAGCTTTGAGTTGACACCCAGGGTCAGCCAATACCTACTTCAACCTGATGCCAGATATATTTTCCTATTCCATCTTTGAGTATAGGTGTATTTCTATTACAAGGATAAAATACCCATTGTGGGTATCAAGTAATAGTGTATCTCACCCCCATGTATCAAGTAACCATGCATCTCACCCTTAGTCATCAAGTAACCATGTAATAATAGACTCTATGTGAATTACCATGATAGATATGATTAAATGCTCCCAAGGTGAAATATTGTACTAATAGAAAAAAGTATCAATGGACCCAGTGAAAATTTCCATGATAGGGACACTTACATTCTTGGAGTACATTAGACTCTATATATGTAAATTCCCATGCTATAGATAATTTAACATTTCACAAATCAAATTCAACAAGATCCAATGCATTCTAATTTACTAAACATTTAAACATACTCAATATTTGTCATACCATCCCAATTGATGGCTCTATTCTCTCTTTGTTCCTATCCTCTCTCTCTCTCTCTCAGCTCCATCTAGGATTTCCTTTTGAAACTCGTCACTTTGGGTTCGATGGCAGTGTTGTCCCTCTTTCTTTTTTTTCCTTTCCTTCCCTCCTTTCTCCAGTCAGCATGTCTTCTCTTTGTTTCTTCCTATTTGGTCCTACTTTCCGATTTCTCTCTAGTAAAGGTTCTTTGGTCTTCCTTGAATGGATTAAATCTTCTTTGTTCTCCCTCGAATCAACAACATCTTCTTTGGTCTCCCTCGAATCAACGACATCTTATTCGGTCTCCCTCAAATCAATTCCATATTATTTGATCTTCCTCAAATTGATGATATCTTCTTTGGTCTCAACGAATCGACGACATCTTCTTCAATCTCCCTCGAATCAAAGACATATTCTTCAGTATTATTTGTATCGATGACATCTTCTACATGGGTTTCCTTTCTTCTGCTTTAATGGTTCCCATTTTTCTGCCTCATTGACGACGCCTTTATTCCGATCCCTCGGTCACTTGAACCATTGCTCTGACCCTACGTTCCACTGCTCCTATCCTAGTCGAATATAGAGTGTGGGTTACAACAGGGTTTTGGGATGTGTGGTTTGACTACCATCAATGTTCCAGTTGAAAGATCCTTAACATTGTCTTTGGTTTTTCGGTTTTCTTCTTCATGATATCAGTGAAGGTTTGTTTGATTCTTCCCATCAGTCGATCTATTTGATGCTTGTTTAGTGGTGTTAAATTTTATGGTTCGAGTTTGTTTTTTTCTACATTTGGTTATAGTGAAATCCATATATGTTTCTCGCGATGGTGTCATTCCGATGTTTCATGATTTGTGATGTTGTGGGCCCAATCTATTTCAGTGGCTTGTTTTCTTCTAGTTCGTTGGGTGATAATGACGTCTTGTTGTGGTGTTCTACGGTGGATTAAATGAACTCTGATGTCTTTGGAGACTAGGGTGGTTTTCAGATGGTGATGATAATGTCAGTGATAGGACAGAATTTGTGGAAGTGGTGACTCATGGTGACTCATGTTGATGACATGACCTTTGATGTTGGTGAGATGATTTTGGACGATGCTGGTGATCTTGGAATGAAATCTCCTCAGGTGATGTGTTTCCTTTTAATTTTAAATTTTTAATGGGAATTATCTATTTTTGCTTCCCTCCTGTAGGTTAACACTCACCCAGAAAGAGGATTTTGAAAATAAAATAAAAAATGAATTTCTAGCGGTTATACCATCCCAATTTCCAATTATCTTACCATTTAATCAGTTATTCCAAGTTACCCATTTTTCAGTCCACCATTCTCAATTCCCAATTACCAATTTCATGTCAATACACAAAACATTATGACAATTTTGATTCATATGTGAATTAATCTCAATTACCATTCACATTCCATTATATCCACATTCCATCATGCCATCATTTCAATACCATTTTCATGCTAATTATCAATTTGTATGGCAAGTGGTTCTTTAATAATCCAATTAACCCAATTAAAATGTTAATCCAAAACCATAATTAATTCCTCATTTATCATAGGGATCTAGGTTCATACATTCCAAGTTTCAACCTAGGTTCAAGGGTAGACACACCTCTTAGGTGGCTGTAAGTCCTAGTCTCAACACTAACAAACCCAACAGGATCGGTGGGAGGTATAGGTATAAGGATTAAAGCCAAAAAAGTGTATTTTTTGTATAAATAATCATGTTCATAGCATGCCGGTGTGATCTCACATGTTTTACATACTAGAAAAACTAATTCAGGACTTAGTAATATGTTTCATACCATATACCTCAAGACTAAATAATAAGAGACCAATGATCGATCATTTGGATAAATTCACAACACCACGATCCCCTATGGATAGTGGTAGATCCACCACATCAAGGCTGGAAAAAGAAGATCCAAGGAGGAAACAAGAGGAAATCACACAATCCAAGAAAACTCACTGATTCAAGTCATCTAGATCTAAAAATGGATCAAGAGATCAAGGAGAGGTGTTAGAGAAGCTAAAGAATCTATGGAGAACCCTTCAAAGTCAAAAATCCTGAATTAGGGTCAAAATAGGGTATCTATATGCTTAAATAGGGGTTTATAGGGTAGAAATATGATTCTTCCCCTCATTTATGCATCTTAGACCAATGCCACCGGCTAGACAGTTGTTTCAGCCGGAGTGACCACACAGCTAGAAACCCCACCGGTTGGCCATTGGGTCTCTTATAGGAGACCCATTCTACCTAGTCTCCACTGGTTGGCTGGTGGGTCTCATTTGCTATCTAGTGTCCCTCATGTAATCCTGGTGAGCTACTATTTAGTCCAATGGCTGGCTGGTGGAATTGAAACATCTCCCAAGATAAAATCCATAACAAGCCACCTCTACACCACCACCTCTGAGCCCCAGGGTACCTCTATAACACCGTTTAAAGCTAGGAACAGGGCTCATTTATAGAATTTAAAGAGGTTAACAAAAATTTAAAGAGATAAATTGCTTGGAGAAGGGATAAATCTTATAAAAAAGGTGGGAAATTATGGAATGTTTGAAAATTTAATGTCTATAATCCTCACAATCATTTATTTTGGAGACTACATAAAGGGATTTTGGTCTTTTCTCCTTATTTTAACTTTTACCATAATTAACTTTTATTACTATAACTAATTGTTTACCTCAGTAATTAATTTTAATGACAAAAGTTACGATTTTATTTATTAAATAATTTCAACATTCTGGTATCTAATATGGAATTTATTTTATCAAATAAAATTTTTATGTTTTAAAATTTTTAATTTCAAAATAAACAGACATATCATGTAAAAATAGTTTTTAAGAAAAGTGTGTTTTAAAGATTAAAATTTATTTATTGGATAAAATTATCAATGTAATCTATTTTCATGACATAAATTGGTTTATTATAAAAAAAAGTTTTTTGTCTTCCAAATCATGCCAAAACTGAATATCTCATTAAAATTTTTAATTAAATGAAAAGAATGAAAATATTTTTTAAATTAGAATGAAATGTTACTTATGTTCTAAAATGTAGAACATTGGTTTTCTAGGATTAAGATATTATTTTAAAATATATGATTTTACTATTTAAATAGATATTTGATCAATTAATTTTTTTTATAAACTTCTAGGTATTACTTATAGAATAATAAATTCAAAAAAGGAATAGTTTTGGTAAAACTGTTTTTTTCACTATTCACCTAAAAATTAATTATTTTAGACATGTCCCAAAAATTCATCCTAAACTAATTTTGGAATTTTTAATTCAAAAATAATGTTTATTTTAAAAAATTAAAAATTTATAATTTATACATTCAGTTTTTAAATAAAAAATATTTATATAAAGAAAAATCCTTTTATTGAAAAAATAAATTGTTTATTCTTTACATGTTCTTAATACTATTTTGTATACATTTATAATTTATTATTATCTTTTTATTTACTATAGGTTTTATTTTCTTAATTTTTCTCAATAATATTTATCTAATATCTCATGGATCATTTTATTTTGGGTTTGTGTGTAGAGAAATCTATTGAGCATAATATTAATTTAGAGAGAATAATATTCTAAAATATCAGGGAGTTACATCCCCCCCCCCACCCTAAATAAATTGTGTCCTAAAAAAATATTATGGTTCACTAAAGGAAGAATTTAAGGGATCCATAATAAAATCAAGATATATATTCTATTGAGATATAAACCTCACAACCTTAGATACTAGGAGACTCATCATTTCCCACTTAATATGAATGTGCTGATATTTTTCCATTATCTTAACAATTTATACCAAATATGACTCCTTAGTTGGCTATATGATTTTATAGGGACATACCATTCACAGATTCATTTTCATGATCCCATTTTCAACCAAATACTGAAACCAAAATGGTTATGATAATATCCAATAAAATCATAGTAAATTATCATATGAATGTGAAAACTTAATCTAAATATATATTTTCCAATGAAACCTTAATTTCAACCTATGATAATTTCAATCC
Source organism: Viscum album (assembly GCA_963277665.1). NCBI lineage: Eukaryota > Viridiplantae > Streptophyta > Magnoliopsida > Santalales > Viscaceae > Viscum > Viscum album. The sequence goes on along the minus strand of OY728167.1, from coordinate 736,868,066 downwards.
AACTATGATATGAATGGATCAACATATAACTCTTTTATTTTATCCTAGGTTATCAAACTTCATATTCCAATTATGTTCACTAACCTAACTAGTTATATATTACATCCTCAAATTTCATTTAAACCCTTCATAATGGTTCGTAAAGAAAATTGATTAACCAATGAATATCCCCTAAGAGTGTCTATCCAAGTGTGTGGTCTTAGTCCCACTCATTTTTCACTGAGTAAAGATCAATTTTATACTCAAACAACCTTTTTCAGGGTGATTACCCCTACATGCATCTGTTCCACAATCGTATCCACTTTCTAGTATCCATACAAGGATATAATTATAAGGAGAACCACGTACTCTCTACTTCACCAAAAACTTTGGGATATTATCCTTTATTTAGACTTATCCCTAGTATTTTCAATAAATTTATCTCATATTAATTCCCAAAATAACTACACTAATCCTTAAAAATAACTAAACCCTACTCTATACCAACTGAGGAGCCCCAGACCCTCACTCTCAGGTTTAGTTCTTAAAACACTTTCTTTAAACACTGTATTTGATACAAAGTGTGATAAACCTATATTTATTTTACAAAATTAACATAAGTTAAACATTAAATCTCACAATAATTCCAAAATCAAAATAATGGAAGGTTTAGTGTCTTTGAGTGTTATCTCTCATGTCTTTCTTATCTAAAAAATAATGTTTTTCCACTATGCATAAAGATATGTAATGTCATTTAAATAAAGAATGATGATAAACTATAACACTAATATAGTATTCGAAATCACAAAATTGTGGAGTGTTCATCACTACATGTTTCCCTTAACATGGTGGAGAACTCATCGCTACCTAATTCAAACTATGAATCAGGAATCACTACATGATTCCTATAAACATATTGGGGAAGACATCACTACCTAATTCTCAAAACATAGTGGAGTAGGCATCCCTTCATGATTCTTATAGTAGAGGGAGTATCAATACTTGATTCCCATAAACATCTCATGAGATATAAATACTTAACCAATGCATTAGAGGGAAATATATAACCTCACCCATATATCATCCATACATATGTGTTCCACTTTAAAGTAATAATTCATCACATCATAAAGAACCCATAGAAAGAAAAATGGGTTTTATAACATTTCAAGATGGTATCACCAAAATTGACCTCAAGAATGTAAGTGGTTATACCTAAAATTCAATCACCCAAAAAGATAAATCCATATGAACATTTATAGGGTTATCCATTAAAACTAATTTCCAAGGATATAAATCCTTTAGAGATAAAGATAAAAATGGAAGTGAAATTGTAAAAGAGTTTTTTTAATGATTCTATCTTTAGTGTAAAATATGAAGTTACAGTAACTTTAAAAATTCATTTTAAAAATGGTGAAGTGAAAAATTTTGAGATCATTTAAATTTAAAAAAAAAACTTCCAATGGTTAATCCTTGAAAAATACATAAGGATTTGGAAATTTTTAAGTGAAAACATCTTGAAAAATCTTATTTTTTTTATGAATCTTCAGTAATGGATCCTTGAAAATACATAAAGGTTTAGAAAAGCTAAAGTGAAAAAAAATTTGAAATTTTTTAAATTTAACAATAATATTCTATAATAGAGATTTTAAAAGGCATAAATGTTATTAAAAATGGATTTTAGAGTGGAATATAAAACATTTGATTTTGAAATGATAGAATTTTTTTAAAATATTTTGAAATATCTTTGTTGAAAACTAACTTTGTAAAAATTGGTAGTAAAATTTATATATGAAAAGTGGTAATATAAAATATTAAGGTCACAAGAGTAATCACATATTTTTATTTAATACTAATAAAGGAAAACTTTTTGGGAATAATTAACATGGAAATGGAGGGAAAACTGACTTTCAAGGAGATGGTATTTTTTCTATAAAAATGTTGCACTTTGTAAGAAATAAATTCATCGAGAAAACATATTTGGGTTAAAAAACACAATTTTTTATAGATAAAAAAGATAAAATATCTTATTAAATATGAATTAGAATAATTTATCAAACTTATAATAATGATTCTCAAGGGATAACATTTTAACTCAAAGAAATGAAATTTGAGTTGACCAAATCCCGTACAGATATCATAATTCATGAAGCAAGAGAAATTTAGAAAGGTGTTTATGTGGTTGAAATTTAAATCCCAATAAAAAAATATAAATACCACATAATAAAATCAAATATATTAACGTTCCAAGATTATCTGAAATAAATTCAAGAAGAACACTCCTAAGTCAATGAACGTGAATTGAGTTAACAAAACCATTACAAATTCATTGTATTTCAAATCATAAATCAATGAAAGGTAGAACATGAGATAGATTTTTAAATCCCATATATTTCATATAAAATTATGGTAAAATAAATTAATCTCTAATATATATATCATAAAAATGAAACAAGTGGTGAATACACATCATATCTCCATGAATCATAAATTGAGATCAAAAAACCCTTACAACCTTAATATCCTTTAAATCAAAATATATTTAAATAAATAACATAATATGGATCTTAAAACCCCATGAATTATATTAATATATTAAAATATATATATTATTTATTAATCATTCCATATCAAAAATATTTTGTTGCACAATATGAAATAAGTTGCAAGAAATTAAATTTGAGACAAAGAACCTCTTATCTTAATTTCATACTTCCACTAAAGAGATCCAATCTCTTGCATAAAAAATAAATATCTTAATAATATATTTTAGAAAAAAAATAATATCTATAACATTTTATAAATTTCATTTATAATTATTCTCTACATGTATATTATCTAGTTATTATTTATTTTCAATTTCAAGTGTTAGTAATCTTGATCATTTTGAATTAGTTTCGTAATAGCGGTGTTTTTCTTCATTCTTATCCAAAAGATTATCATTAATAGATCATATGAGGTAATATTATTTATGCTATATAATTATTTATAACATTATAATTACACTAAATGGGATTTTTCTCTATGATCCTTAAATATGAAATTGGTGGTGAACATGTTTTGGTGATTTTTAATGAACAGACGTCTTTTTTTAATTAATGAGTTTAATATCAATGTTACCATTCAAGAAAAAAATAAAACAATTATTTAATTATTTATATAATATATAATAATTAATTAATTTCTAATATTAATTCATGGTAATATTTTATATAATTTTTCATGTAGGTGGTTAGACTGACCCAAACATGAACATGCCATAATTAACGAATGATTATAAAGTGACTTAGTTGTATTATCATTATTCCAAAGGCATAATGATATTTTTTTAGGTTTTATTAAAGTGATAAATTAGAATTTAATATAATTTTTAGAATACTTAATGGATATAAAACTATTAAATAGTATGAATAAATTTGTTTCCCTTTTAGTACGTTAAATTTAAACAGTTGAATTTTCAACTATCATTTGTTGCTCAAATTATTTATATGTTGTCCAGTTTGTTTTAACAAAATTATAATAATTTCATAAATATTATATTTATCCATTAGATTTGTAACACCCTAAGCTTCCATAGTACGCTTCTCTTGGAATAATAAAATAGCATGTGATGTACGCAACACCGAGTTTAAGCACACCACGACCTTTCAAACTAACTGTTTAAAAATAAATTTTGAATAGTATTAACCAAATTTTGAATTTTATATATATAACATATAATTTTAACATTCACATTTTGTGTTTCTAAGACATAATATGAGGAAAAATTCAATTTTTCAATAAAAGAAGTATTTTTCAAAAAAATACAGTTTTTCTACCTTTTAATGGCGAACCCTTTTTAAATCCAATATTTGACACTTTTATATATTCTATTTGATGAAATTAAATTATTATTTAGAATAGGAACATAAAAATTTAGTTTGGATAAATTTTTGGTACTTTTATGATAACTTTCATATTTTGATGAATAGTGAAAAATACTAAATTTTAATTGAGAACAATTTTTTTAATCATAATAGTTTATATTGTTAAATTATACATATGAGTGGTTTTAAAGTATAATTAGATTATATTTTTATCATTTAATATAATTTAGGTCATTATAAGTATTTTTACATTTAAATTGGATATAAACACATGTCAATCTTTTGATAGTTTTTACTTCTTAAAAACCCACTTGTTGGTTTTGACAACAGGAATTAATTTTAAATTAATTTATGAAAAAATTTTGTTTTGAATTTGTATAAATGGATTCCATATTTGGAATCAGGAGGTTCAAATTGTGTAAATATGTAACTTTTATTTTTAGACATTATGAATAGTAACTTCAGTAAATATTTTATTTACCATGGTTAAAGGGTAAATCTGGTAAATAAGGGTAAAAATAATATTATAATAATATTAAATTACCCTTACAGTTTTTATAAACCTATTGGATGAGATATTTCTGACCAATTTCATCCTTGAGTTGATTTTGGAACCCCATGTAGCCACTTGGGAGTGATAATGACAATTTATATTAATTAATTTAAAGTAAAGACAAAAACAACATAAATATGTATCTTTTAGTAAATGAATTTTTATATGGGGTTAAATAATTTATATATTCGACTATAAATATTCATTAGAAATATAAAAATATTTCATACATCATGGTATTTTATTTATAATTTTTTGACATTAAATAATTAAATTTATATATGACACAATTATGATGCAGTAATAACCTTATTAATGAAAGTTTGAAATAATTGATATTATAAATATTAAAATAAATTCAAATTGAAACTTTTAATTACATTAATGAATATTCTAGGTGAAAATGACATGTTAGGGATGATTAAATGTATTTTTTTCTAAGTAATAAAGTTTTTATGGCTTTAACAAAAATCAATTACTAAATAGTGTCAAAATTGACATAAATGAGTTTTTAAAAAAATATTATTTTATTAAATGATATAATATTCCTAAAAATCTAAAATTCAGAAAAATGACTTATATAAGATTATATATGTCATTAATGAACCAAATTAGGTTCTATTGTAATTTTATTTTAAGTTTATTAACCATGTAATATAAAAATACAAGAGGACATGGTAAATGTTAAACAATTTAACTAAGAGTTAAATCTAAAATATAAGGTTAATGTGGTGGCCTGAACTTGTATAAAACATATTTGTTGAGATTATTTAGACCCATATCCACATTATACTCGAAATAAATTTATTTGGAACTATTATAAACCTAATATTATTTTATAATAAATTAATATTTCATGCTTTTCCTAAAGTGCGTCTCACCTCTCTTATAAAAGGGCACTTCCCTTTCTCTTAAATTCACACCTCCAAAGCCTTTTGGATCGGCCAAAACATGCTCAAATATCCTCCCAAATACCCTCAATTCAACGTAGAGGCCTTACTTTGATCATAAATCCAACCTAAGGAGCCCTTTTGTTCAAATCAAAAGGAAGAACCCGGATAAGAGGTAATTATTTCATCACCTCTTGCAAAGTTCTTTTCTTCTTCCACTTTCTCTTTCTTTGCTGTTTTCATACCAAAATAATTACTCCAGTGCCTTATACATAATGAGATGTTATTATAAATATTTTACAACCATATTCATTATTCTTTCCATCCTATGAATGACAAAGTCGTCATACGTGCGTACGTACGGCTTACCATCTCCACATCGTGGTGTAGTTTGTTATTCAATACTTCATTATTTGGATGGGTATAATAATGAGTATAATCAGTAAAAATAATAAATATAACATGTTAATTATTCTTTATATACAATATATCATCCAATTACATACGATTTCACCATCAATAGAATGATATTGTCGCTCGTGCGTACGTACGACTTACCGTCTCCGCGACGCGATAAGATTTCATTTCCCATCGTAACCATTCAATAATAATTTTCATTTTATGATTAAAAATAATTTTTAAGAACTTAATATAATTATGGATTTTAATCAAATACATTATATCCATAATAAACATGACTTATGTAACAAAACATATACAGGAAAATGAATCAGTTGATCACCCGAAATAATGATACTGCTGAAATATTATTAACAAAGAAATATTAGAGGATCATATATGATATCATATTTATGTATGTGGTTTTTTTATAATTTAATAAAAATTATTTAACCATTATACAAGAGTTTAACTTAACCTATACAAAATCAAAGTATGAAGTGAGGGTTAAATTTCACAATCTCTTTATTATCTAATGTTGTTTATACGTAAGTATATACTGGGACTTCTTTATTATCCACATCTGTGTTTCTTAAAAATATATTTCAAAACATTTATAATATTTCCTAAACTATGGGTTAAAGTAATTTATACCCTTGTTTTAATTTTCAAAAAATGTTTTGAAAGGAATATTTCCGTTGTTTTCCAAACAAGGTACTTTATGCCTTTTTCGACAAATTAAGGAAAGAATGTTTTTTTAATTTATATGGTGGGTGAGGAAATTTTCCACAGTTATAACACCTTTTAATATTCCCTTACAAGCTTATAAGAATATTTTAAAAATAAATGTTTTCTATTATAATTACATGAATTTTAAATGATTTCAAAATAGAAATATATATTTCTCTCAAATAGTTTTGATTTCATATATGTTAGCATCCTTTATTGGATTTTATGCTTATTTGAAGTTGATTTATTATGATAAAATATTTCATATTTTATTGATGGTTTTGTGATATATTTGAATATGGATGTGATATTTTTATACCATTCATGCTTTATGGTTAAAGTATTAACATTTCGTATACTAGTTTTAATACAAATGTTTATGTTATGTTTCAACCTTTTCATATGAGGAATGCATTGGACTTAGTAAGTGACGGGCAGGGCCCTATATAGCCCCTCAATTAATAGGTAGGTCTCATGAGAAAAATTAGTGTCTTGGAAAAGGACTTGACAAATTTTTTATTTGTATACTTGGCATGAGCCCTTGACTATGTGGTTATGATGTCCTGTATTATGCATTCCATAATTATGAAACTAGCTATTGATATTACATGTGATTATTTGACTAGTATAATATCAATGTGAATAAGTAAATTGAATTATTTGTTTTATATTTTCCATATTATACTGAATTTTAAGTTTAAAAGGCTTGTGTTTTATTCTTATACATTGCCTTCAATGTTTATTATTATTTATGAAAGTTTCTGTTATATTGTTATCCTTACTGAGCATCTGAGCTCATGCCTTTCTTATGTTTTATTTTTCCCAGGATGTGAAGAAGTATATTATGACTGACCTGAAGGGATAGGCTAAGGGATATGAGTATGTTATAAGAAGACACAATGTTTCTTTTTCATTTTATAATGTAATGTAAAAACTTATTTATGTATCTAGTACTTCTAAGGCTACTAAACTGATCGGTCTTTCCGGACTTGATCTCTTGTGATCATTCCAATGTTATGTAATAATGCATCGACTATTGGTAACTAGGGTAAGGTCATTACAAAATTCCCCATTAGTACCATCCATGTAAGTTGGTGAAGGAAAAAAGAAACATGACACTCCATGGAGGCGGTAATATGCACTTACGCATGAATGTCATTTTTGTTTTCCTTAAGGAAAAAGGGCCATGATGGATAATAATTATTATCAAAATATAAAAAAATAGAATATGATAAATATTTAATTCATCATATAATATTAGGAAAAATATATTTTTAAGGTAAATATAGAAAAGAAACAACATTGGGGAAAAGTTAGTACTTACATTAGAACATGAGATTTCCCTTGGAAATATCCGTAGAAATGGAGGCATTGGGATAAATAATTATGACTAGAGGATTGTGAACTTGATATATGATTTTAGGAGGATAAAAATGGAATATTTTTAAGATTAAATTTTAATTTTTATGTGTAGCATGAAATGGTTAAAGTAGTCCCCTTTTATAAGTGAAGAAAAATTGCATTTTTGTAAATACTCATTAGTTTTCAATAATGGAATGAGACTATTCCAAGGTAAAAGGATAAAAATATGGTAAATAATGGAATGTTTTACAAGTTAAGTTCAATAATCCTCTCAAAAATACATTTTGGAGACAAATTTGAGTGATTTTATGCTTTTTCCCTAAGATTTTTAACTTTTAAAATAATTAATTTTTATTACAGTAACTAATTTTTAAACTTAGTAACTAATTTTATTGAAAAAAATTAAGATTAGATTTATTAACTAATTTAAAAAAAATATCTCTAATATCAAATTCATTTTATCAAATAAAATTTCTATGGTTGATAAAATTTAATTTCAAAATAAATGCACATAGCACGTAAAAAAAGTTTTTAAGAAAAGTTTATTTTTACGCTTAAAAATTATGTATTGGATAAAATTATCAATGTTATTTATTTACATGACATAAATTATTTTTTTAATTAAAAAAATTATTTACCATCCAAATAAATCCAAAATAGAATATCTCAATTAAAATGTTTAATTTAAAGAAAAGACAGAAAACAAATTTTAAATTAGAATGAAATGTTACTTATGTTCTAAAATATTGAACATGGATTTTATAGGATTAAAATATTATTTTAAAATATATAATTTTACTATTTAAATACATATTTTATCAATTAATTTTTTTATAAACTTCTAGGTCTTACTTATATAATAAAAAAATCATAAAATGTATACTTTTTGTAAAAACTATATTTTACACTATTCACCTAAAAATTAATTGTTTTAGAGAAGTCCAGAAAATTCATCTTAAGATAATTTTTGAATTCTGAATTCAATAATAAATTTAATTTTATAAAATTTAAATTCCATAATTTATGCATTCGGTTTTTGAATAAAAATAAAATATATAAAGAAAAAACGTGTTTATTGAAAAATGAATGTTTTAAGATTTAAATGTTCTTAATCCTATTTTTGTATAAATTTATAATTGATTACTATATTTTTATTTACTATAGGTTTATTAATCTTAAAAAATTAATAATATTCATCTAATATGTTGTGGATCATTTTAGTTTGGGGTTTCTTGTAAAGAAAGCTATCGAAAAAAGTATTATTTTAGAGAAAACTATATTTCCAAATCTTAAGGTATTATATATTACTAAAGGGGAGAAGTTGATTAAGGATTAAAGTTAAAATTCAGTGAATGGTTTTTAATAAAATAAGTCAATTATGAGTTTTTTTCACTTAAGTACATCTATGTGAGACATTGTTTATGCAAATTTTCTTGCTTCAAGGTACCAAAAAGTGCACCTGAAAGGAGTCGCATGGATATAGTGAAATGAATTGTTATATTTGGTAAATGAATATAAGATTATGGATATTTTTATATTATAGATTAAATAAACTCATGGATTTTACTAATTCCAGCTGAGTAGGATCAATAGATGATGAGAAGTACACTTCAAATGGTTCATTGTTTTTGGGAAATAAGTGTGTGTCATGGAAAAGAAAGAAATAGAAAATTTTCACTTTAAGCACAATTAAAGAAAAATATATTGGTACCATCCATTATTGTATTCAATTTCTCTAGGTGAAACAATAAATTATGGATTTGGGTAAAGAAGTTGAGCCTCATATTTCAATTCTTTATAACAACAGTACTGTCATCAGCCTTAATAAAAATCTCGTTCAACATTATAAAATAAAATATATAGAATTGGGGCATAATTTCATTAAAATAAAGGTTGAGGTGAATATGGTAAAGCTAGAATATATATCCACTAGTGAATAGGTAGTTGATATTCTGACCAAATATCTTCCCAAGTCATATCATGAAAATCATAGGTGGAACCTTGAAATTCAACCACCCACCTAGTGTTTCCTAACATATTTGAGGTACCCTTTACCTCCCCAATGTGTTTTCATGCTTATTTGTGAACCAGTTAGTTTTTTTATAATTCTATGAAAGATGAGTTTCTATAAGGAGAGAATAAGTTATTGAGTATTTATAAACAACCTTTGACTCTCAATTATCTTACTTTGTAACCTAAACTAAGCATAGATATTATAGGATTAGGTATTTTTAGTTGATATTAATAGCCTAGAATCTTTATATTTATTATAAAAGGGGTTTTTTTATAGAGAAGATAGATATTGAGGATCAATTTCATTAAATAAATCAATAATTTCAAAAGGGATGATGTTGATCCCCCTTGATCACGGAATCATATCGATTGAATTTGTTGGCCATTGGTGTGGTGATGATTAAATGAAAAGTTTGATTTTTCGGTTGGTTTATTTTATTGGATAATGTGTAATGTTTTGGATTTTATCATAAGATATTAATTATTTATATATCTACCCATAACTATAACACAAGAAAAATTTAGGGAATATCATTTCCCAGGATTTTTTTGTGATAATGAACATAAGAAGTGTTTTGTTAATATCACTACTCGTAGAAAAAGGTTTCTATTATTGGTTGGGATATAGACAAATCATCATTCACATAGATATCTAGGAGGAAATTCAGGTATATCATTTTTCATATTTTTATCATAGGTGGTGATTCAAGAACATCACTTCCCATGTTAAGGGGGTTGTAAAGACAAATCAATTGTTTGCACATTTTGCGGAAATTGTTTCGGTTATTCTGTTTCCCCTAATATGGAGAAATTATCTATCATGGACATCAATTATGGTATTTTTTTGTACAAATTTCAAAAATCTATTATTAATGAATATTGAATTTGTTTAATTATAATATAATATATGAGGAATCACAAGATGCGACTTAGAGGAAACTACCTATTGTATATGGTGAAAAATAAATAAATTCTAACAATATTTGACTTGTAGATAGAAGCATAAGATAATGGGAGGTTATGACATGTGTTTGGACCATTTTTTATAAATTAAAAATAATTATCATTATGTGAAAATAATAAAAACGTATGTTACAATATTACTATAGGTTTTTTTAAGTTTTGTTTAGGGAAAAGCGGCTATCACGGGCAGTGATATGATTTCAACTGATGTCACAATAGGCGACATGGAGATAATGTATTTTGTGGTTTAATTCAAATGATGATCAAGGTTAATTCTATAATAGTGATAGGTTCATATCATAGGTCAATATTATATCACGTATAGTTATTTGAAATATCTATCCTTTAAATATAGAGAGTTCAATAAAATTTTCTTTTAGCCTTTCTATTTCATTTACTATAATTGGTCATTTCCTTTAAGGATCTTGATGTAGACCGATCATGATTTTTTGAGGAGTTTGAGAGGTAAAATATTTACACATGAATAGAACTTATGTTTTAGTTTTATTTTTAGTCTTTGATGTAGAATCATGAGATCATTGAATAATTGAATGATATTCATGCAACCTATATATCATCAGTTCATGGTTTGTTTGAAATATATATGTTGTCAGTTGGATACATTTAATTCTATCAATGGATCATGAATTGTGGGATGTGTTAAACTGTTCCAAGGGTTTTTAAAAAACCCCTAGAGAACATAAATTTTTATGGGATAATAAGTATTTGATCATATTCAAGATATAGAAGAGATAGAATACATACATGGAGATATAGAAATGAATAGTTAGTCTTGATAGAGTTTTCATATAATAGGGGAAACATTATTTCCCCCTTTTATGTGTGTCCATATGGAGATAGTGATTCATATTTTGATTATAATTGATAAACAATGAGTTTTAATACCATTTTTTAACTTGTAAGCTATGAAATAATATAGTGATCTATGTATGTAATAGTGAGTTGCATATATCATGGACATATCCCACATTGGGTGAATCGGGTAAATTGTAGTGTTCCATATGTGTGGTTATTTCCCTTTCTTATCATCATTATAGTAATTGGTGGTTACCCTTTCCCAACAGAGAGATGAGATGTGTAAATAAAATTCATCATTTTTGTAAAAGAGTTGTAAAAAGTTCAAAAATCTAATTCACCCCTCCCCTTTCAAGTCACCATTTGGGATTGGTTATTCACCACTAATAGAAATGTTGGATTATTTTCTCATTCTTGGTATTTTGTAGAGGACAAAATGTTATTCTTGAGATGGTTTGTCATGACCCAACCCATTGGGTCCCACCTAGATAATAGTAAGCTAAGTGTGACACCCCAATCCTACCTCTAATAGGCCAGGGGAAGGCGACTAGTGCTCATTGGGCATATCACACAAATGGGAGACCTTAGCCTAAAGTACCAGTCCACAAACACATCTCCATACACCAGTATAATGAAGAAAAGATAAACAATTGATATCATATATGCACGCATGAAAACTAATCCCACAACAAAGTATTACAAATAGTAAAGAAAAGAAAAGGTACAAAAACAATCACACCGTAAATGTAAAAAGTGTCCAAAATGCTAACAAAAAGGGAACTACTGCCAAGATACAAATCCTAGAACCATCTGGAGTCTGTCTAGCAAAACTAAGCACCACATATTCCTAATCCTCTTAGAAATTTTTCAAAAGGTCAACCATCTACATAAGACACTACATGTGTTGAAAGATCCCATATAAAGGTGAGTATAAATATACCCAGTAGGATATATGAAAATCAGAAAACAAAGCATCAAAGAGAGTCATTGCAAAATCAAAAAAGGTTGAATCACTAATAAGGAAAGATAAAAACCCAGATATTCTCATAGGAACCAAGTCTCAAAGTAAGGTCACATCCTCACTATTATCCTAGGATTCTACTATAGGATAAAGATCATTCTCTTATAAGGTAACTCACTTCTCGAGTCTCACTAACACTAATGGAAATCAATTGTGAATTGACACTCTTCGAGACCTACCATGTTTAAGTACACACTAGAACTCATAATAAATTAATATGTGGGTAGGGGATCACACCGAGGGACTATGGCGATACTTAACCCTATTTAGAATTGTCAATACATGACCCTAATCAGGGCTTGAGCCGCAACTACTCCAAACCCGCCTTCATAGGCCAGGGGGTGGTGTCCAGCACCGAAAGGCATATCCTAAATGGTAGGCCTTTATCTAATGTACTTGTAAAAACACAACTGACCATATCAATACAAAAGTGTATAAGTATAATAATAAAAGGATGCAACAGCTATAAATTAAACCAAGTATTAAAACCCATTAAGGTGTACAAGAGTACGACAATGAAAATTTAAAAGTAAAGGGGAAAAATACACAACCAACCAGAAAGATGTCCCAATATGACAAACTGGAAATTGAAATGCTGAGAGATCCTAGATCTTAATCTCTAAGCTATTGTTTCGCAACGAATGGGTTAGGAGGACCGACGCGCCCAACGATCGATCTTACGGAGGGCTGAGTTCTGCTCAATCGCTCAGGTCGGGCATATTGGTCTTCGTTTTGAAATTCCCAATGGTTCTGTGTCCAATGATCCATGGACCTGCTTTCCAAAGGTAGGCGTTCGCTGGGCGATTCAGCCAGCGATGCTTAAGAACTCACATTGGTTGAGAGGATGGGAAGTTGGGATCATATCACCCTTTTGGGGGGTATTATTTCATGTTCTGGGACTCTCTTATATATTTAAGACGTGTTTATATGTTTGGGAATCTTTGTTTTATCCCCAAGCATAGTATCCATGGATTACCCCTTAATTGGAAATGATCAACTAAATGTAGGGATGTGGAGTCATTTATGCCCGAGGTTTACCGTCCCTCAATATATTAATGACTCCAAGGAGTTTGACTCATTAAGACGGCACTGGTTTAAAGCCTCATAACTGGGCACTCTAGAGTTTATTGTCATCCAGGGGAGACAGATAACGATTTGAGCGTTTGGATCGAACCCATGATACGGGCTTCCAACATATCATTGTGAGAGTAATCAAAATCCACGTAGTTTGGGGAGATTAGGGCTTACACGTGAGAGTTTCATGTTGTTGGGATTGAACCTCAGGGAGGCATCCTATGTACCTTGTTTAGGAAATAGGGATCAAAACCCACATAGTTCATTTTGAGGGGAATGATTGGGACTTACACATGGTTAGTGGCCCAAATTGGGATTGAACCTCGGGGAGGCATCCTACGTACCCTGTTTAGGAAACAGGGATCAAAACCCACGTAGTTAGTTTTGAGGGGAATGATTGGGACTTACACATGGTTAGTGGCCCGAATTGGGATTTAACCTCAGGGATGTGTCCTACTTACCATGTTTAGGAAACAGGGATCAAAACCCACGTAGTTCATTTTGACCGCTGTCGTCATGAAGACGTTGTGACCATCACAAATCTTTAAGCCCACGTGAGTCATGCTCGGTGTGAGAAACAATAGAATGCAACAGACTTGGTAAGCCTCATACTTTCTCCCTACCGAGGGAAGGTAAGGAAGACGGCGAGTAGAGGAAAAGGTTGGAACTACTAGACTCTCCTTCTCTCTGATGTTGGAGGAAGGTAGGAGTCGTGTAGTAGAGAAATGAACCTTATGTGATGATTGGGGAAGGGCCATTGGCTTCCGGATAGGATGGTGTGGGGATTACTCTAGGAGGGATTCCCAACCACTCCCAAGAGAGGGGAGAAGTTCTCACCGCTGGCGCTCGTCAAAAGGAAACGCGAGTAGGGTCCCTCAATCCTGGAAAGTGGAGAGGCAGAATGGGGAATCACGGGCTCGGACCCTACACTACTGTGGGAATGTGAACCTAGGAATGCCTCGAGAATCCGCTCAAGGGACGGGGCAACCCCTTTGTCCTCGCCTAACGTGGGTATGTGAACTCAAAGTGGCATGTTGATACGCCTGAAGGTTTCATCATACTGGTCTGGTGGATTTGGTAGAGGCCTTGGCTCGAGGCTGATTAATTAACCAATTAAGGGATTAAGAAGGATCGGGCCAGGTTGGAAGGGTTTTATCTGGCTCAGGTACTGGGAACACTGAAGGAGTTGGCGGGCCGCATGGGTGTATGAGGGGTGGCACCCTTCGTGTAGGGGGTGTTACGTGGCTAGAGAGGTCGTCCGTGTACCAGGGTGGTACACGGACTAATGAGAATCTTGTGTACTAGGGCAGTACGCAGCTTTGGGTCCGGCCCGCGTACCCAGTTGGTACGTGGTGGAGTCCGCTCGAGCAGTGGCGGCCAGGGGCAGTGCCGGTCAGGGGTTCGCCGGTCAGAGCTTCACCCGCGTAGGAGGGTTCTACTCGGTGCGTCGGATCGAAAAAGGGTCATAAACTCCCTGGTCCGTGGGGAGTACATCCGCGGAGGGGCCATGGCTCGTGGTTTTTATTTTAAGTTTGTGGTTCACTAATTTTTTATGCGTTTTTTGGTTCCTTATTAATTCTTTTCCAGTTTGATACATGTTCTGCTTCGCGAATTGGAACTTCACAGTTTGTGAAATCCTAAGCTCCTTCCTCCAGAATCCTTCCACCCGAATCTGATCGATCCCCCGATCTCTGAATCCTTCTCCCTCAAATCCCTCTTCTCCCTTATTCTTTCCCTCTATGGCCTTTTATAGAGGGGGAGAAAGGGGTGTATTATGGTCATGCGGCACCTTTTGCAGAGGCCCATGACTGAAAACCCAGTTTACGGATGACTTGGTCAATCTGTAACTCGTGGGGATTCATTGAATGCACCTCACCCATGAACCAAGTCGGTTCGAGGGGTGCTTTGCAGCCGCGCAGGGTTCCGCCTCTGTTCCGCAAATGACAACGCGTGCGGCGGGGGCTGGTTGGCATGGTTCATGGTGGGGGCGGTTTGTGACAGTGGACCGTCCTGGCGCCCGTCCTGCTTCGCGCCCACATAGGGTTCCCCGCCTCCGTTTCGCGAATGATGTTGGTTCGTGGAGGGGGTGGCCCGCTGAACCAGCCGCGTACCATCAATGTTGAACCGGTACATAGATCGGTTTTTCCTTTTCCAATCTTAAGTATTCTTCACATTTTTTCCCAATTATTTGATGGAAATTGGGTAGAATATTTTCTCAAATTAAGGGGGATTCTCATTCTCCTTTGTGGATTTTTCAGGACCCTAAAAAATTCCCCCCATCGGAATGGGGTTCGATCGGAACGAAGAGGAGGCTATTCCGATGTAGAGTGGTCCTGAAACTTGGATAGTTTTCAGTAGAGGAGTGTACCCGATAGGGGACCATGCCTACAAATAAATGAGCCCCTGCCCTTGTAATTTACTGGATTCCTCGCGAAAATGGAGCTCTCACTTTTTGTCTCTGCACGCCTGCTCCTTCGCGAAATTCTTCATCCACGAACTAGCTTTCGTTTCCGCGAACCGTTCCTTGTTCGCGCTTGCTTTCAACCACGGACCAATCTCCCAGCCACGAAATAAAACTTTTAATCAATTAAAAATTAAGTCACAACGGGCTGCGTAGGAAATCGCTACGCGGTTTTGGATAGTCTGTGGACCGGAAATTTTCCAGACTTTGAAACTTCTTAAGTCTTCCGAACTTAAACATTTATGTCCAAGATTGAGATTTTGTGGGGCAGCCTGATTCACAGATTTCTGGACAACGCTCCACAGGCCAGAGTATCGCGGACTTCTTCCACATAGGGCTGGTTCGCGGGATGCAGCTGTCGCGAAGCACCTTTTGAGGCCATCTCACGGATCTTGTCATGAAGGCTCCTTGATGGAGTCATTTTCCAAATACTTGGTATTTTTTGTCAAAATTTTATTATTCCGGACTAACCATTTTCCTAGTTTTTATAATGCAGGGAGAAGTATGGTTCCTCCTCGACCCACACCCAGGCCTTCTGCTGAGCCTCTTCCGATTGGTGATCAATTCTTAAAAGATGTGACCAGCTCTGTTCGGGATAGAGTCCGCCACACTCCAATGTACCACCTCCTTGCAAACTTTCTCTCTGAGTCACAGTGGGAGTACCCCTTTTCCAATAACCTTCCTGCCTACGGGTTCAGTTTATTGTCTGATACACCAATTCCAGTTCCATCTCGCGATAACAATCCCGTAGCATGGATATTTACCAGTACTATCCATCAAGTTGTGATAACTGTCAGAGGGTGGCCTACCCCAAGGGATACAGCTAACGGGTCTATGCTGAATCACCTTATTGTGTCCCCGATAGGAGAACAGCGTCAGCAGGATGGGGCAATTCACTGTTACCAGATCACTGCCCGCAATGCTATGGTAAACAACCAACGTGGCTGGTCAGCAGATCAGGACCTCCAGCCCGGAGGGGCGTTTAAGTCATTGGATTGGGGGTGGCCCTTCTGGGTTCACCAGAGCTGTGCAGAATTTGAAGTGGAATTGGGAGTCGTGGGTCTATACGAAGCTGCCTGGGTGTCCCAGACCTATACCCATCAGCCCCACGCCCTTTCCAAGCAACTTATGAGTCGTTGGAGTCCAGATACCAACACATTCTATCTGGTCCATGGGGAGGTGGGTATCAGTCTTTGGGATTTCTTCCAGATTTCAGGGGTCCCAATTGTCGGAGGCATGTATGATGAATTCTTGACTCCTCCTTCTGTGTGGGATAACGAAGATAGGACTCCTCCCTTGGTGAAGCGGCTCATTGATCGGGCCCGGGAGCATTTGAAGGATACGTCTCCAAAACAGCTTGTCCCATATCATGAATGGATCAAATCTTTTTCCATAGAGATAAATCCCATGGATCTTCCGCATAGACCCACGACCTGTCCTTCGATGGAGTCCCAAATGCAGAGGGGCAGCTATTGGCTGATCCTGGAGGAAGGATAGTTCAACAGCTGGGGTTGGGAACTTGTGTCGTACGTTGATCGGCTGCTCCGTCTGGCGGCGTTTCTGGCCATGTTCTTGAGTGGCTGGTTGTCACCCGTACACGAGACTGGCGGTGTGCGGGTCTCTAATTTTTTTATGGTGGAACAACTGGCCACCGGCAATGTCATTAACTTGGTCGTCCCAGTACTGGCCAGGATTTATCGATTTCTTGGCAATATTACCGAGGGGAGTCGGCCAAACCGGGTAGCCGACCCTTTTCAAATCCTATGGGGATGGTTGGGAGCGCATATTAATAATTTTTATACTTTCATCAATCCTTTTTAGATTCTGGGTACCATATTCCGGCCATATTTTCAATTGACCAGCGGGGTTATGCCCAAGGTATGGGTGACCCAAGATAAGGATGGAAAACTGACGGTTCATAATATGCGTCTGCTGTCGAGCCAGATATCCAGCTACGATAATTTCAATTTCCGACCATATACCTCCCTGACCGGCACAATCACGAACACCATATCAGAGGAATTTAGCGAGCGGGGCTACCTATTTTCCCTTCGAGAGGGTATTTTGGTGGCTCATATCAGTGGGGAGATGATATGTAAGGGGTATGCACCTTGCCGATTTGAACGTCAATTTGGCTATGTCTGGGCACTGTGTCCTCCTGCTCTCAATGGCGCCCACGGGAACTGCCATCTGATGGTGGCCAGACAATTATGGATAATGTTCACCCAGGAGGACACTGACTGTGAGGTTATGACCCCCACATTTTCAGACTCCATGCTTTTCTTATCAAAAATCTATGCCGACTCCTGGGTGCAATCATACCCGAATGGTCAGTTAGGGTTGTGGGTGACCACTATCTAGAGTCCTAAGCCATCGAAGAGCAAGAGGAAGCGGAAGGGGGATATAACTTCAACCAGGCCTGGAAAGGTTCTCTGTAACCCTGCTGGTCCCATGCTTCCAGGGAAGGTTTTAACGGACAGAGGTGTCTCCTCACATGCCCTTGAAGCTTCTCGGAGAGAGTTGGACATTCCTGCTGATGCTGCCTTCCCAACAGCCCGGTGCCAATGGGACGGATTCAAAGGCTAGTCATCCTTTCATAGCTAGTACCCCCATTCTTTGTGGCAGCATCTCCAAGAATCAGAGGAGGCGTTCGACAGGTTGGGCTATATATTTTCTCCTGCTGACATCATCTATGATGTGGACCCAGAGAGGGTCAATCGGTATCTCCGGGACCTCGAGGCCTACGTTCATGCATTCCAGGGTTATGTGGTGTTAACTCACCGAGTCCAGGCCCTGCTACGATTGATGAATGATGAGGAGGAGGAAGAGAGCGATCACTCTTCAGGGGGCGATGATTCTGCTAGTTCCCCTACTGCGGATGAGGCAAGGGAATCCCCCCCTTCCTGTGAGGTCCCGCCCATAGGTAGCTTCTGAGAGTTCCAGGGTGACGGCGAGAACTAGAAAACAACCACGGCTCTTGGAACCTCCACCATCCCCTGTCGCTTCCCGACCCTCTCAAGTCGATCCCCCCCGGCTATCTATTCCTGTTACGACCACATTTCCAGACGCATGGAGGATTTGGGATGACCTGAGGGTCAGTGTCTTAGATAAAAAGGTTTGTGCGTCACTCCAAATGAACTCCCTCAATCTTCCGGGTATTGGGACTATCTTTTCTCTGCCTCACTTGTTGATGGAAGAGGATCTGGATGAAATAGTCGCCTCTTTGAAGGAAATGGACACATATGTGCATTCACTCTGAAACCGACTTTACGGGTCTAATCGAGTGTCCATGATGATAAAGCATCCTGAATTGTTAGATCCCAAGGAAGAGGTTTCCCTGATCATCCACCCCGACCTTCTTCCTTCTTTACTGTGAAGGTTCTAAAGCTTCTTTTATTTATGCAGGGTGTCGAGGAATACTAGGGGAAATTCCTTCCCTGGAGTATACTCCCCGGGGTACCGCAGTAGGCGAACACGTGCCTTCAACTACGGGGGTCATCGAGGAGGGATCTCCTGGTGCAGTTGAGCACATGGAAGTGACCATCGCGGATCCGACTAGGGTCGTTCCTCCTCCAGCTCCCCCAGTGTTCCGAGTGGAGAATTTTCCCCCGGGCAGATCCAGAGTTGTCGGCAGGCATCCCGATTATCGGAACAGCTCAGACAGGGAACGACGGGTAATCATGATTCTTGTTTCCTCGATTTCCAACTCATATGTTCTGACTCTTCCAGTTATTAACCATTTTGGTGCTATGGTGCAGGGCTAATCAGTGACCTTGCCGTAGCTGCCCAAGTGGTCGCACCTTCCACCCGTTTATTATCTGAGGGACCACCTGCAGCCATACCTGGGCGTGATGAGATGGAGGGCCCTACTGAAGGGGCTAGTGGTACAGACGCTTTCCTTCTGTCTTCAACGGCTGTGGATATGTTAGAGGAGGAGCAACTGGAAGACGAGACTCCCATTGATCACATAGCCTCTATAGCTGCGGGGGAGGATGGGGTGCCCGTGATTATCGAGGAGGCTTCAGATCTTATGGGGTCAGCTGCCTCAGGCCCGATGGATCCCATGGTGATGGAGAAAGAGCCTGTTATCAAGCCAGTTGTTGAGAACCCAGAGTGGGCCATCATTTTGTTTACCGGGGGAGTAATTTCCTTGAGCTTGATCTCCGTAGATGAAATCTTGGAGACATCTTTGGTAGTTTCTGGCCTTGGGCGTGGCCTTAGGTCCTGGGCACCTCTGGGGGTTTCTAAGACTCCATTTCCCATTGAAGATGTAGCGTCTTCCTCGAGCGTCAGCGACGGTGTAGAGCTTGAGGGCACCGACACCTCGATGATCGGGGGTAAGATTCTCAGTCTCTCACCACTGAATCCCTTATCTTCCCTTTTGTGATTAGGGATACTTATCTGTCTTATAGACTTTTGGGTTTTAGGACCACAACCTTCGGCGCTGGCGATTGTGCCATCAGATCCAATTATGCCTGTGACCACAACTGTCGGGGCGAAGCTGCCACGGCGTCGGAGCTTACGGTTGAAGCCGTATAGGGTCTCTACTTGGTGATGTTTATCCCAGAGTATGTATCTCCATCCAGGAGTGAATCCGAGCCTGACCAACGGGTCCTTTACAGTCTTCGACCTGCTCTCCAAAGGGCATGGGAGAAAATCTGGAAGCTGATTTCTCAGACGCCCATGGCCGAGATGCCGACTAAATTGTCGAAGCTGTGTGATCTGTTTATGCTGTTGGGATTCAATGGCTTTGAATACAGTGGCATTTATGATTTATTC
Organism: Viscum album; assembly: GCA_963277665.1. Taxonomy (NCBI): domain Eukaryota; kingdom Viridiplantae; phylum Streptophyta; class Magnoliopsida; order Santalales; family Viscaceae; genus Viscum; species Viscum album. The sequence goes on along the minus strand of OY728167.1, from coordinate 736,847,161 downwards.
AAGAAGTTGGTCACTGGCTGGGAGAGGCTTGGCGGTTTCTAATCTCTCCTTTCTGCCGCTCAGTCTGAAGCCTACCTTTCCGAGACCCGAAAACTTTTCTTAACAGAAGCTTATGATCATACTGGGGTAGCTGCGAAACTTCAGAGAGAAGTCCGTAAGTAGCGTTCTCGACTGAAGGTGATGAGGAGTAACATACAGTGGCTGTAGCAGGAGGAGGCTAATGCCACATCCATAATTGAAGAAGGGGAGCGGCAGGTGGAGGAGTAGATGAGGGAGAGCTTAAAGGCGGCACAGGAGGCAGAAGCACTGTGGGCGGATGCGGAAGCCAAGACGGCTTTGCTGCAGAATCTCCGTTAAGCGATCAAGGATTCTCATTATCACCTGATACAACTCTGTGAATCTTCTAAAATTCTCCTGTAATAACCTTTCATTGCCAGAGGAGGCTCCATATTGTGGAATCCCTTCTCATCAACTCTGTTATGGAATAAAAAGATGTTTATCCTTAGCACCCTTTGCTGCCTTCTCCTGTGATAGAAATTATTTTACATGGCCGCTGTATATGATAATTCATCGAACTTAGAATAATAATAGTTCAGGAAAATGAAAAAATAGAAAGGAGCTCTGATTTTTTCCTAGACCATGGGATCTAGCGAGCATAGTTTGACTATTGCTAGGATTTTATAGAAAAACCCCACAAACTTTTTGTCTTTTTCATCAATGCCCTAATTTTTCCTAGGCCCATTTAGTGTGGACCCAGCGGGTATATCTCGTATTTTACTTAGGTTGCCCTTTTCAGGTTTTCGGCCTAACGGGCTTTGTGCCTCTTTTTGTGAGCGGTTTAAAGTCCTGGAGACAAGACTACAATTACTGATATTTTAGGTCGAACAGCTTTGACCAAATATGGTGGGGTGAGGGACCCAACGATGTTTGGTTGATTAAAAGATATCTCAATACCTTTCAGACTCACGTGGGGGGAACATGTTTAGATTTGGACAACATGCAGGGCATGTCACAAGGCATGGGAGCCATATCGGCATGCAGAGGTAGGAAAAGCATCGCCTAAGGAAGACTTTCCTTTGTTAGACGGGCCAGGGGCGATCAATATGCAGAGCCGTTGATGGAATGGTATACATAGTCATGCAAATGTGTCCTTAAGTCAACAATTTTCCATTTCTGACAGCCTAAAAACTTCATGGAAGTCCATATCATGGAAACCACCATGGGTGGCTCGGAGAGTTATGAAAACCACCAGGGGTGGCTTGAAAAGGCATGTGATGTTTGAAAGGGTTTGGGGGAATCTTTATTAATCAGTAGTGTGGTCGGGGGGGCACTTTCCTATGCATTTAGTTAGAATAAAGGATGGTTGGATCTTGACGCAGTTTAAAGTCATGCAGCGGGGACATTGTTTTAAAACGGAATGGCTTCCCCTGGTTCTCGGTAATCTCACCAGAGATGTTCCACCATACTCAGTCATGGTCGTGAAGAAAGGTTGGTAAAATACAACTCATAGGGTTTCTGAATCCCGGGAAGGATATGGGGGCTCAGAGGCCAAGAGGTGTACGGAGGGAAGCATTGCCTAAGGAAATCTTGCCTTTGGTAGACAGGCCAAGGGTGATCAATATGCAGAGCCACTGAGGGCATGGTATGCATAGTCATGAAAAGGTTTTCTAAGGTCAATGATTGTATTCTCCTGATAATCGGTCAACTTCAGGGAAGTTGAGATTAGGGACCACCAGGGGCGGATTACGAGAGTTCGGCTTTTTCTGAGTACAGAGTATGGTTTATGATGAGAGGGTGCCTGGATACTGGAGAAATATCTAGGATAAACTTTACGAAAATGGGTTAAGTCATCCCTTCTCATGCTGGTGTGAGAAGGTGGTTTGTGCAGGTCTGATCCGTGCACTGAGGGACTGAGGAAAGCCTTCATTTCTAACTGAACCCATGACAGGTTTGACCATGCAGTTTAACGTCATGCTGCAAGGACGACAGCATTTTAAATTCCGTGAATTTTAACATCATGCGGTGAGGATGGATTCTGTGCAGTTTAACTTCATGCAGTGGGGACAAAGGGAATTATTATTATTTGATACTGTGCAGTTTATTGTCATGCAGTAAGGACATATGAGTATTTTAAATTCCATGGAGTTTAGCGTCATTCGGTGAGGACGGGGATCATTTTTAAAGATACTGTGCAGTTTAATGTCGTGCAGCGAGGACAGGGGAAATTTTTTTAAATCCATGAAAATGCTTTTAGTTGGATTCATTTCCCTGGATGTTTAATTCTTGGTCTTTACAACTTCACTCCAAGTGGAAGAGACATGTTCCATGCAGTTTTAATCGTCATGTGGTAAGGACGTTGTTGCAAAGGCCACTCTTGATTAGAATGTAACTGGGCTCGAATATCTCAACATGTCCAAGAAGTGGAGAGGGATTGATGGCGTAAATCGTGGTCCCGGGGCTTCTTGGATTAGGAGAAATGATATGGGGGCTCTGAGGCCGGTAAGCGTACGAAGCTAGGAAGAGCATCTCCTGAGGAAATCTTGCCTTTGGTAGACGGGCCAGGGGCTATCAATATGCAGAGCCGCTGATGGAATGGTATGCATACTCATGCAAATGTGTCCATGGGTCGATGACTTTCCACTTCCGATGGCCATGAATGATTATGAGGATCCGCGATTTTCTGGGCCACGAAGTCTGTCATTTGGTAAGGAAATATATGGACATGTCGGGGATTTTCATCCCTGGTTGCTGTTAAAACTCGAAGAGTTACCTGCTCTGATTTATCATGTGCATGGGTTTTAACTTTACTCCATGAAGTTTAACGTCATGTGGTAAGGATGAAGTACTCTTAGTTTAATGGTCATAGATTTTGGACCATTGGGTGACTATTGCTACAGTCACTCGAAGGATAACTAAGTTAACATGCTCTAGTATACTCTGAACAGGGTGAGGGAATGAGGGTGTAAACTGTAACTTTGAGGTTTCTCGGATCAGGATATGTGGTGCGGGGGCTCTAAGGCTGGTAAGCGTACAGAGCTAGGAAGAGTATCGCTTAAGGAAATCTTGCCTTTGGTAGACGTGCCAGGGACTATCAATTTGTAGAGCCGCTGAGGGCATGGTATGCATAGTCATGCAAATGTGTAAATGGGTCAATGACTTTCCACTTCTGATTCCCATGGATGATTATGAAAATTCGGGATTTCTCATAGCATAGAGTTAAGCATATAGGTATAATGTTGTCCAAGCATACAAGAAACATATTTACCACAATTTTCCGTTAAGTAAAAGTAGCCTAGCCCCGGCCTGATGTTTGTAGATGCAGATCGTCATGTGAACCACAGTAGGATACGTAGGATAACCAGGTAGGGATACCCTGGAAACGTTTGGATGTGAGAGGGGAATGAACTTGTAAACCACTGCTCCATAAATTTTTGGATCGGGAGATATTATATGGGGGATCTGAGGCCGGTAAGCGTACGGAGATAGGAAGAGTATCGCCTGAGGAAATTTTGCCTTTGGTAGATGGGCTAGGTTCTATCAATATGCAGAGCCGCTAAGGGAATTGTATGCATTGTCATGAAAAGGTGTCCACAGGTCGATAACTTTCCACTTCCTATGGCCATGGTTGGTTATGAAGATCTGCAATTATCTGGATCGCAGAGTCTGATGTATGGAGAGGATGCATCCAAATGTGCAAGGAGTATTCCCATCCCGTTTCGCCATATATCTTGGGTGGGTCATGAAAAATTCCATGTTGTTTAACTTCATGCGGTGAGGACGAAGTCCGTGCAGTTTTAATGTCGTGCAGTGAGGGCGATGATAAACCGACGTGAAAGGGGGATTCTGTGCAGTTTAACGTCGTGTGGTAAGGACACTGGACTGCGCAGTTTAATGTTGTGCAGTAAGGGCGAAGGGTTTATATATTCTTGTTTTCTTTTATCGATGGTTGGGCCAGGAGATAATATCCCGGCGTCGCTACGTATCCTACAAAGATAGGAATCGAGCCACACGTAGTTCTTTTTAGAGTACACCTCGTGTAGTTCTGGTCCTTACACGGGGGGAAGGGGGGATATTTCTTTTTTTTTTTGGTCCATGCAGTTTAACGTCATACGGTAAGGATGAAGGGATTTTTTTTAGGGGGCTGGACTAGGATACAGAATCCAGGCATCGTTACGTATCCCGCGAGGGCAGGAATCAAGCCACACGTAGTTCTTTCTAGAATACACCCCATGCAGGTCTGGTCCGTACATGGGGGAAAAGGAATATTTTTTAAATTCGTGCAGTTTAACATCAAGAGGTAAGGACGAGGAATACACCCCACGTAGTTCTGGTCCTTACACAGGGGTAAGGGGGTATTTCTAGCTTCATTTGGGGATGGTTGGGCCAGGATGTGGAATCCTGGTGTCGCTACGCATCTTGCAAAGGCGGGAATCAAGTCGTACATAGTTCTCTGAAAGAGATACACCCCGTGCAGGGTTGGTCTGTACACAGGGGAAAAGGGAATTTTTAACTTTATTTGGGGATGGCTGGGCCAGGATATAGAATCATGGCGTCTCTACCTATCCTGCAATGGCAGGAATCAAGCCGTACGTAGTTCTCTGGAAGAGATACACCCCGTGCAGGGTTGGTTCGTACACGGGGGGAAAGGGAATTTTTATTTTTATTTGGGGATGGCCGGGACAGGATGTGGAATCATGACATCGCTACGCATCCTACAAAGGTGGGAATCAAGTCATATGTAGTTCTTTGAAAGAGATACACCCCATGCAAGGTTGGTCCGTACACGGGGGAAATGGGCATTTTTAACTTTAGTTGGGGATGGCTGGGCCAGGATACAGAATCTTGGCATCGCTACGTATCCTGCAATGGAAGGAATCAATCCATACATATTTATCTGAAAAAGATACACCCCATGCAGGGTTGGTCCGTACACGGGGGAAATGGGGCATATTTATTTTTATTTGGGGATGGTTGGGCCAGGATATTGAATCCTAGCGTCGCTGCGTATAGCGCGAGGGAAGGAATCAAGTCGTATGTAGTTCTCTGAAATCCATGCAGTTTAATGTCATACAGTGAGGAAGAAATATTCTTAGTTTAGGGTCATAGAGTTTGGACCATTGGGGCTTGGCAGTTTAACATCATGCAGCTCGGACGAAAACTGCTTTTGTTTATGCGAAATACTTCTTCATAAATCTCACATTCGTAGGAGCGGTAGTGAACTTCCCGTCCATGGATATCAGGGCATATTCTCCGTTGGAGTAGACCTTGTGTATAACATATGGTCCCTCCCACTTGGGCTCCAGCTTTGAAGGTTTCTTTCTGGGTATCATTGGGGTCCGGAGGACCAACACCAATTCTCCTTCCAAGAAAGAAGGAAGACGAACCTTTTTATTGAAGGCTCCTGCGATCCAGTTTTGATATACTTCCAGATGGTGCAAAGTGTGCAATCGCTTCTCATCCATCTATTCCAATTCACCTAGCCATTTTTTTGATTGCTTGTCATTGGATAACTGATCAAAAATGGAAACTCAGAGCGAAGGCAATTGGAGCTCAATGGGTAGATCGCTTATGTTCCGTATACTAATGAGTACGGAGTAGCCCGAGTAGCGGTGCGGACTGTGGTTTGATAAGCCCATAATGCATGAAGGAGCTTATCCGGCCATGATTTCTTGTCTTTGTTCACCATTTTATGGAGAATTTTGGACAGGGTCTTGTTGAAAGCCTCTATCTGTCCATTGGCCGCTGCATGGTAACGGGATGAGTGGTTAGCCTTGATACCATATTCTTGGTACAGTTTCTCCAATTAAGCAGAGCATAAGTTGGTGTCGTTATCCGTCAGTATGGTATGAGGGACTCCAAATATGGTGATGATATTGTCTTTCATGAAGCTGGCAATGTTTCTTTCCCAGAATTCTTTGAGGGGTACAACTTCTACCCATTTGGAAAAGAAGTCGGTTGCTGTGAAGATATACTTTAGTTTTTTGGCTGTGGTGGGAGGATATGGTACCATGAAATCCATTCCACATATGGAAAATGTCCAGGAGTACTTGGCCTGATGAAGTAACTCTGGGGGATGATGAATGAAGTTGGTATGAATTTGGCAGGAGTGGAATTTTGCGGTAAAGTGCTCGCAATCTCGTGCCATGGTGGTCCAGTAGTACCCAAGCCTTCGAACCTGATGGGAAAGCTTAGACCCCGACTGATGTGCTCCACATACTCCATCATGTACTTCATTTATGACAGCAGTTGTTTATTCTCCATCAATGCATCTGAGGAGGACTCTTTTGAGGACTCATTTATAGAGGACCTCTTGCTGACCTGTGCTGCCATATAGGACAAAGTTGATTGCCCTTCTCCGTATCTACTCTCATTCAGCCCTGTCTGATGAAATTTCTCCCCTTTGAAGGTAGTTTGAAATGGGGGTCATCCAGCCAATGGCAGGAGCATATGGCTTAGGGATAGGACTGACTTTGTTGATTTCTTCCATCTTAGTCTGAACAAACGGCAAGACCATTCGACGATGTGCAATACTGATAATTATTTCATCCCAGTCTGGGTTAGCTAGAGTTGTGGTCGTGTTAGCTAATGCATCAGGCTGGGCATTCTGAGACCGGGGAATATAGGTCAATGTTGGTTCTATGGATAATTCTTCCATTAACCCTCGGACATGGTCAAACAGTGGAATCAACTCCTTCTTTTTAATAGCATAGTCACCATTGACTTGCTTGATGAACAGTTCCGAGTCACCTTTTACCTTAAGGTGTTGTACTTGTGCCTGGAGTGCGAGCTCCAGGCCTGCAATTAGGGCTTGATACTCCACTTCATTGTTTGTACATCCTTCTGACAGGAGGAAGGAATATGGAAAGACTGCATTTTCTAGGGACATGAGTATGATCCCCAAACCCACCTTGTTAAATTTGGGCTCCCCCATCCTCTTCCCTATTGGGCTTCAGGATGCGTCGTCGAAGTACATTTCCCATGTTGGGAACTCCTCTTGAACCGAGAAGATGTCTTCATTAGGTAGCTCGACGTCTGGTGCGGTGGTCCCTATTGAGGGGTGCTCTGCTAGAAAATCTACTAATTCCTGGCCTTTGATGGCTTTTTGAGGCACAAACTGGATGTCAAAATGTTGTAGGATGACTGCCCATCGGGATAGGCGCCCGGTCAGCATCGGGCGGCTGAGGATGTACTTGAGCAAGTTACTACGTGAGACAAAATGGAATTCATGATGTTGCAGATAATGTCAAAAAAAATTAACATCTAAGACCAAGTCCAAACAACTCTTCTTGATGTTTGAGTATCGAGTTTCAGCGTCAATCATGGTTTGGATGAGGTAATAGAGATTTTTTTCACTACCGGCGTCATTTTTATGTGCAAGGAAGGCTCCCAGTGACTGCTCTAGGGTCTTCACGTATATGATAAGAGGTCTTCCTTCAACTGGGGGCATGAGCACCGGTGGGCTTAAGAGGTACTTCTTTAGGATTTCGAATTCCTCTTGGCAATCATTTGTCCATTGTTACGTAACCCCATTTTTCATTAACCTGGTGAAGGGAAAACATTTACCCGCCAGGTTGGCTATGAACCACCTAATGTAGGCCAGGTGTACTTGGAATCCTCTAAACTCAGTGAGATTGCGGGGAGGTGGTAAACCAAGGATAGCCTTTGTATTTTCAGGGTCAACTTTGATGCCACGATGGCATACGATGAAGTCAAGGAATTTCCCTAAGGTAACCCTGAAGGCGCATTTCAAGGGGTTCATCTTTAGGCTATGTTGTCGAAGTTTGTTGAAGACGGTTTCAAGGTCTGACAGGTGATCTGAGCTCTATCTGTACTTGACCACCAGGTCATCCATGTAACATTCGACGAATCTCCCCAGTAATGGTTTAAAGATACAATGCATGGCACATTGATATGTGGCTCCATCTTTCTTGAGAACAAAGGGCATGAACCTGTAATAGAATACTCCTTGGGGGGCCTGAAGGTAGTGGATTCTTCATCTTCTTAGGCCATCATGATTTGATTATACCCAGAATAACCATCCATGAAGGAGAGAGCCTCATACCCGGCCATTGCACCGATTAATAACTCGGTGATCGGGACTGGGAAATCATCTTTCGGGAAATGCCGATTGAGATCTCTGAAATCGATGTAGACGTGTATTTGTCCGTTCTTTTTCTTGATGGGGACAATTTTGGCAATCCAGATGAGGTATTGGACCTCCCGAATGAAGCCTGCTTTGATGAGATTGTCAACTTTAGCCTCTATTTTGGCAGCATGTGTGGGGTGAATCCTTCTGGCGGCTTGTTTATAGCCCCAGTGGTATTTTGGCAGGCCCAAGTGGTCTGTCACCACTTCGGGATCGAGTCCCAGCATTTCTGTGTAATTCCAAGAAAAAACATCTCCATGTTTCCTCAAGAAATCGGTATATACCTCATGCTCCTCGAGAGACATTTCTATACTAATGAGAGTGGGCATCGGGTATTCCTCGATACCCAGGTTTATTTCCCTGAGCTCGTCCACAGTGGTGGAGATACCTTCCTCAAATGAGGGAGGTGCATCCCTGAGATCTTCCTCCTCTTCTTCTCCCACATTATCATCTTCTTGATCCAACGGGGGGAGAGTTCTTGGCATGGGATCTTGGGAGTCTAGAGGCGAGGCATTGTGGACGTCCTCGCTCAAGTATTCGCCCTAAAATTGAGGGTTAGCAGTCATTTATGCACTGTTATGCTCAGGAATCATTATGGATGAAGTCATGAGGACAGCTGAGTGTGTGTTTGGAATTGAACCCCTTCTCTCAACATGGTTGATGGGAAGTATGTAGTATTCACCGAGCTGCTTGAGGGGGTCATCAAGAACCATTTCCAGGCCGTTTGGAGTGGGGATCCAGTCGATACCATCGATCGAAGGCTTATTCTTCTTTTGGTCATAAAACCTGGCGTCAATGTAGTGTGACTAGGAGACCTCAAAAGGAGCCTTATCAGTGTTCAATGTCCCACCTTGTCCATTGACGCAATACTTGATAAACTGGTGGTAGGATGAAGGAACGGCCATGTTCTTATGGATATAAGGCCTTCCCAACAGGGCATTAAATGTTGTGTTTTTCCAGACCACCAGGAATTCTGAGTAGGCCACAAGGTTGCCAAAATGGGTTTTTAGCTTGATTTTTTCCATTGGATTATGTTCACTCTTTTCGTAACATAATAGAGTTGTGGCTGAGGGTATTAGATCATCCTCACTGTATCCCAACTTACGGAGTGTCCGTAGGGGAATGAGGTTAACTCCAGATCTATTTTCAATAAAGACTTTCCGGATATCAACATCATTTAGTGTGTCAGACACATATAGTGTCTTGATGTGTCCTTGCATGATAGCTTCTTCATCCTGATCGGTGAAGGAAATCACTACATTGCATTCAGCCGGGCTAGTCTCCACCTGGTAAATCTCAGCGGCAGCTACCTCGGCTTGAAACACCTAGGGGCTAAGCAAGGCTTCTTTAACACCTCCCTAAGGTCTGCTGAAAAACTCAGGGCATCCAGGATTAACAGCTTGGCTAGTACTGACGCCAGCTGCTTAAGGATGTCGTATTTCTGCTCCAGCGGCCGATGCTTCTCCATTGGAAGGAGAGTCTTAGTGGGAACTTTGGGATCTGGAGTATGTGATGAGGAGGGACCGGTCACGGGGTCGGATATCGGTGGTGTTCCCGCATTTTGGGGACTCAGCCTGGCCAGTTTTTTGTGCGTAATAGGAAGCTAGACACTTGTTCCTCCTCTGATGGGTACCACAGAATGACGGGGCCAGAGTGGCTGCTTGTGGAGGTGGAGGGATATTCGTTCTCCTAGTGAGTCCATTGAAGGAATCTCCAATGGGTTTCTGCGATATTAACAGTTTGGGTCATGGTAGAACCATAGGGTTGGTTTCGGCCGCGACTACGCCTCCCCTGGTATCCCCTACTTCTGTGATTCCTCCTCTCGTCCCCTTGTGTTGGGAACTCAGGTTCATAACCATACCCTTCATCAAGGAACTATTCCATTAGATGGACGATGTTGATGGAACCAAAGATTAGCTCCTCATCTTGTGACAGGTCAACCTGGTTGGTTGTCCCTGATGGTGTCGTTTGGTGGGTCGGTGCCCGTGGTGCCAAGTTTGAGGGCATAAAATCAGACAGTGTCGGGGCTAACTTCGGCCTCATTGCGGACTACTCCTCTTGCACTTGTCTACTCCCTTTTTTATTAATCCTAGATGACCGGCTCGTGGAGGCTTGTGAGGCCAATATTGTCGGTTGTACGGCATTAGGAGCTGTTGGCGGCAACACTGGATGTTGTAGCTGAGCTTGGAGTATTCCCTGAGCATGATTGACAGTCTTCTAAGTCATCCAGTCATCAAATTTCTGCCCCTTCTTACTGGTGACTTCCTGCCACCCCTCCCCCTTTTCGGAGTCGGTGGTAGAAATATACGTCACATGTGCTGGGGGTGGTCCCAACTCGACCTACCTGGAGTCTACCATCCTTTGTAGGAGGTCTTTGAAGACGAATCATTCCTGGATATTGTGGCCCAACATTCGATGGTAGGGGTAGTAATTTGTTCTGTCATCGCAGATGACTTCTTTGGGATTCCTTGGCTCTGGGAGGTGAAGAAAATTGAAATTCATGGCGGCGATGAAGTAGTTGCGGACTTGGTCCTCTCAGAATGAGTATACTTTGTGTCTTAATTCCTCTAACTGGTTCCACTTCGATCCTCTCTGATCGTCCCACTTGGGCAGAGGCGGCCGCTAATATACTGGGGGCCCTTGACGATTTGTTGGAGGCCTAGGCAGTGGAGCAGGCGCAGGGGCTAGCTTGAGAGTGACAGAGGACGCTTCAACTCTAACTTCTCTCTTTGCAGGAGCCTGTGAGGCTATTTGGGACTTCAGATTAGTCCCCTATAGGGATTCTTCAATTCTCTGGGCAATGGCAGAGAGATGGCGGAAGCCAGTGGTGCACTCCACTGGAATGAGCGGTGTTCGCAGCTCATCTCGAAGGTTATCGATGCATATGGAAAGCATCTCATCTTGGGGCATTAGCCTATTCAGAGAGTAGTTCAGACCCTTCCATCTGGAGATGAAATCTGAGACCCTCTTGTTCTCCCTATGCTTGCAATTCATGAGGTCGGTGACCATTTTTTTAGGCAGCGTTGAGCTGAAGTGGAATAGGAACTGTTATCGAAGGTCTTCCCAGCTTTTTTATTGACTGAGCTGGCAGGCTCGTATACCATATGAAGGCATATCCTTGCAAGGTCCGTATGAAGCATCTGAGTTTCACTTCTTCTTGTTGTTCCATAGTTCCCATCATAGGGTCTCAATAAGATGCGTAGTGCATCAAATGCTATTCCGGGTCACCTGATCCATTGAAAATAGGGAATACAGGGCTCCCAAAATTGGGTGGAGGAGGAATGTTGCTCACCCAATCTGGGTAGGGCTTTCACTCTGGATGTACTGGAGAACATCGACCTTCCATCGCTTCCAATCAAGCTATTAGTGCCTCGATGGTGTTGGTGAGACCCTGGTTTACATACTGTTGGGCCCGGTCTTGGGCAGGTGTAACCCGAGGTATTTCTTGAGGATCCGGCTCAGCAGGCACCAAGGGTGCGTATGCCATTTGTGACACCTTCGTAGGGTTCACATGTACTCGCTCTGGTTGTTTCTTGAGTGGGGGGAATTCTTGGTATTCCTCTGAATCCATGTTCAGGTATTTGGATGGGTCGGGCACCGCATTGGGCGGGGGCCCTGACCGCACTTCGTTTGTCGGGGAAAACCTTGGTCTTTGAGGTGCACTTGCTGGGAGTGCAAGGTATGGATCTTCTTGGGAAGCGCTTTCAATAAGACAGTTCCTCTAGAGTAGCTCGGCATTAAGCCGCCTCAATTCTTTCATCTCCTCTTCCTGTCGAGCGAATCTCTCTTCGAGCGTAAGTGGATCATTTTTATTGAGAGAAGGAGTCGGGTTAAGGGTAACTGGTCCTTTGTTCTTATCCTTGTTATAAGATCGTAGGGTAGGCGGAGGAGGGTTATCTGGAGGGGTGACCATATTTAGGGCGGCCCTCTGGTTCCGGGTGTGCACACCAGACGGTTCGTTGTGAATCACAGCCTGAACGGAACCGTCGTCTCTTGATCCATCTAGATTTGCATCATCTTTAGTGTTATCTGTGGGGTTAACCTCTATGGCGTTGATGGATGCATATCACAGGTTGGAGGAGATTTCATCTTCCAAACAGGGAGAGGATCTCCCATGCCTTTTACTGGTCTTCCCCTTCCTGTCTCGGGATTGCTTTCGGACTCCTTGACGAAGGGTGACGCAGAGAGTTCTTTGATACGACCTTACAGTACGCCTCCCTCTTGAAGGGGATGATGATTCAAAGGACGGGATAGGGTAGGAACCTCCTCTTATGACTATCCTCCCTAGACGAGAGAATACTAATTATCATGGGGGACATTGTTGTTGAGGTGGTAAAAATTCCCCCAGCCCTGAGGGATGGGGTTGGCTCCATTCCTTGGACATTGAGTCTCTTCCCATTTTTATTTGTCTTACGGGGACATTTTTTGTTAAAAATTCTCCCATCCCTACAGGCTGGGGTTGACCCTGGATTGTGGCAGTGGCTGCTACTATCGCTACCTGCCTGATCTTGCATGCCCCCATTCAGGGGTGAACTGGATCTGATGCTGAGTTCACATGTGAATCAATCCCCTCTGGGGAGGCAAGTAATGACTGCTGATTGGCCTCTCTTAGGTGAGATGCATGTTGTATGCTTTCGGTGGCCTGATTTAGGAGTTCGTGAATGGATTGTTCCCGTTGGGCCTGTCGATTCTAGGACTTACTGAAGGCATGTCTCTGTTGGGTGTGTCGCCTTTCCTGAATAGGGACCCCACTCGATTTTTGTCTTGATGTGATGACGTTGCAAGACATTATGTTGAACGGGTTCTTCTAGGTGGGGAGCAGAGTGAAATACAAAGCTCCATGTTCTCCCCATCCTCTAATATAGACTCTCGTCAGAGCATCACCAATGAGGCGGTGCAACTGGTTCAGTGCACGAAGGTAGACTAACCCAAGGTTTCCTTTACGACTCTCAAGACGTTGTTTCCACGTCGAAGGAAGAGCTTCCAGGTCGATGTGACCCAGGAGGTCTCCTATTTCCTTGACATGGTCTACATACCCATCGTAGGGAAGGAATATTGATTTCAGCTGGTGGAGGGTTGTCCATATATTGGAGCAGATGTTGTGCACACATTCTTCTGACAACTTTCTGGGTATGTCGAATTGAGAGGTGGTCGTGGGCCAAAACATAACTGGTACATCATCTCTGGCTAGTCGTATCCTCAGGTGCAATATGTCGTCATACTCCTCCGCTATTGATTCCTCTACCTGGTCGGCCCAACTGAGACGCTCACTGATAGTTTGGTTTAAGGAAGTGGGTCCGGTAGGTATTGAATTATCATTTTGGAGATTCTGAGGTGGTTTAGAAGATGAACGTGGCCTCAGACCGTCTCCTGATTGAAGAAGGGTGTCGTTGGCGACTAGTTGGAAATCTGACATTCTTGATCTCGTCCTTCTGAGTGCCTCAGCATATGAGAGCTTTTCTATGCTTGATTCGGTAGGTGGAGTACCTTCCTGTCAATATGATATGTCACTACGGGGAGGACCTTCGCAATGGCTGCCACAATGGCAAGGACTACCATTACAGCTGCCGCAGGGAGAGAACCTACGGGGTACACCCTAGGGAGGGCCTTCAGAATGTACCGCAACGAGGGGAGGACCTTCTCGTTGATCGATATCTAGGCAGGGAGGGCCTTCTCTATCTATTTCGTAATGGCGAGGGCTACGATTACTGCTTGACGCCTCACTTCATAGAGTAATTTTGTAGTGCATACCCTAGGGAGGACCTCCAAGGCATGTCGCAGCAAGGGGAGGACCTTCTCGTTGCGTAGCGTTGTTACGGGGAGGGCCTTCGCAACAACTTCCATCATGGTGAGGATGACCATCATGGTTTTACGTTCGATGTGTATCCTGGGGAGGACCTTAAAGACACACCACGACAAGGGGAGGACCTTCTTGTTGCTTGGGGCCATTGCGGGGAGGACCTTCGCAATGGCGGTTGTGGTGGAGAGGACTACCATCACAGCTACCTCAATGGCGAGGACTGCCATCACATCATCTAGAGGGATAATTTCTGTGGGTTACACCCTGGGGAGGGCCTTCAGAATGTACTGCAACGAGGGGAGGGCCTTCTCATTTCTTGACGTCTCTACAGGTAGGACCTCCGTTATAAGAGTGGTGAGGACTACCACTGTGATCTGATGCCTGGCTACACAGAGTGTCGTCGCAACATAACCCCTGGGGAGGACCTTCAGGGCAGTCCACGATAAGGGGAGGGCCTTCTTTTCGTGATGATTCATCACTGCGGGGAGGGCCTCCGCATTTGCGACTACAATAGCGAGGAATACTGTCATAATCTGTGGTCCCACTGCACGAAGAGTTTTTGCAGCTTATACCCTGGGGAGGACCTTCAGGGTGGACCGCATCAAGTGGAGGGTCTTCTTCGTTCTCGATATTTTGGTCATGCAGAGGGCTTCTATGGCTCGCATCAAAAGATAATCTCTCATGATCGATTGTTATATGCCCGTGGGGGAGGCCCCCGCGGGTGCTCTGGGGAGGACCTTCAGAGCTGCTGGTAGCGATATTGCGGGGAGGACCTTTGCAACTGCTACTGTCACTCCCGTAATGTGGTAATGGGTGGGTAGGGTTATGAGCCTTCGATATGTGCTTAGCAGTATTGGGAACCCCAACTTCTAAAAGAACGGAGTCATAAACCCACTCGTTATTTTCTGGCTGCCTTTGGCACGTTCGGGGCGCTTTCTTGAGGGCAGCGAGGACCGTCTGCTATTGATGACGGCCTTAACCTTTGGGTCCCTTTCTAATTGGGTCATGTGATGCTGTTGGGATGTGCCGACGAACATCTTTACTTTTATCAGGGATATATGCCTGCTCTAGATCATCCACCGTGATGGACGGGTGTCCCCCAGTTGGAACAAGTGAAGCTTCTCGGTCCGGTTGTCCTTGTATCGCGGAATATGACCGACGACCCTCCTGGGAAGAAGCAGGGATGCAGATCTTCTCTGAGGTAGCTATCTCGTCTCTTAGATGAGTCGCATCAATTGGGGAGATGGTCTCACGGGCCCGAGTCCTTGCTATTGCCGCTGATGCAATTACATTCTGGAAAGTATGCAATATATAATTTGGGATCGATACCTGCTCCTCTATAATTGCCAGGATATGTAGAGAGACATCTTTTCCTGGAACAAGTATGAAGGCCCATTCAGGTATCGGGGTAGGAATATCCTACTCCGATCCTCCAGTGGTCAGTGGGTACTAACAATTATCCTATGTCGGGGCAGGTGAACGAGTCTGACCCTGTGCCGGGATATGCTAGTTTATCTCTTCGTTTGTCGCCACATCGGGATAGCGGACTTTACTTGCATCTGCAGGGAGCTGGCCCTAAAAATTTTGGTTCCCCGCCATATCGATTCAGTGGCCTTTGTTGGTAGGGAGACGTTCCCACCTATTAATTTCTGCCACATCGGGATGGTAGGCATTAGGAGCATCTGCTAGGATCTGGTCCTATAGGCACTGGGTTTCCACCATGTCTGGTTGGTGGGCTTCATGACCCTAGGCAGGGAGAGGTGCCTGCCAGGTAGGTGTCATCCTGTGTGAGTGACAGGATTGATGGAGCTTGGCGGGGATGCGCGCCTGCTCGTATGTTGCCTCCATGTCTGGATGGTGGGATTTGGGGGAGCGGACAGGCGTATGTTCCTACTCGCAATATGTCTCTATGACTGGGCAACAGAGCTCCTCCTCGGGGACAAGGGTGATGACCGATCCCTGGTTGTATGTTTTTCGCCCTCATCGGGCGGTCTGAGGGGCCGGAGCTCGGGGAGCATGGTCCTGGATCCTCGGGGCAACATCCTCATTAGCATGAGGATATTGAGTCGCGGCGTAACCGTGAAAACATCTTATGGTGGGGGGCTTAGAGCAGAACCCCCGTTCAGCGGGGATAAAGTCCTCATTGTCGACCTCATCCACCTCCCTAAGATAAGGGAGGTACATGTTTTCTTGTTCCGGAGATAGACTCCTGAAACGGTTTGAGATGGAAATAGGAGTCATCTGGATCTGCTTTCGTGGCCGCTACTGGTCAGGCAACCGGCGGGTCTTGGCAGATTAGAGGGCGTGCATGGCCACCTCCACCATCGGGATAGTACCATTCAAGTGGTACTCTCAAATCAACGCATCTGAGACCCATCGTTGAAGACGCTGAGTAGGTTATGGGGCCCTTCATTGGTGAGGATGTCTGGTCATTTCGTTGCTTGAAGTACGTGCCTGTGAGTTCCTCTGTGATGCCATTGGATCGAAGGGAGTTTTGATTGGTACCTTTAAAATATTTTAACAAATACAAACATCAAACCCATCAAAGCAGCATCTCATGATCTCATGCGTAATTAATGACCTTTCTTGTCCCTCCTTGTGAGTGTAAGGGGGCATAGAGTGGGATTAGGTTAAATTTGTCATGCTTGGTTAAAGATTCATGTCGGGTTCACCATTTTTTGTTTCGCGGCAAATGGTTTGGGAGGACCAATGCGCCTGACGGTGGATCTTACGAAGGGATGAATTCTGCTCAATCGCTCAGTTCAGGTATATTGGTCTTTGTTTCGAAATACCCAACGGTTCCATATCCAACGATCTGTGGACCTGCTTTCTAAAGGTAGGAATTCGTTGGGAGATTTGGCTAGCGTTTCTTAAGAACTCACATTGGTCGAGAGGATGGGAAGTCAGGCTCATCGCACCCTTTTGGGGGGGATTATTTCCTGTTCCAGGACTCTCTTATAGATTTAAGACGTATTCATATGTTCGTGAATCTTTGGTTTATCCCCAAGCATAGTATCCACGGATTACCCCTTAATTGGAAATTATCAACTGAACGTAGGGATGCAGAGTCATTTAGGCCCGAGGATTACCATCCCTCATTGGATTAATGACTCCGAGGAGTTTGGACTCATTGAGACGGCACTAGTTTAAAGCCTCATAACTGGGAACTCTAGAGTTTATTGTCATCCAGGGGGTACAGATAACGATTCGAGCATTTGGATCTAACCCATGATACGGGCTTCCTATGTATCCTCATGAGAGGAATCAGAATCCACGTAGTTCGGGGAGATTATGGCTTACACGTGAGAGTTTCATGTTATTGGGATTGAACCTAGGGGAGGCGTCCTACGTACCCTGTTTAGGAAATAGGGATCAAAAGCCACATAGTTAGTTTTTAGGGGCATGATTGGGACTTACACATGGTTAGTGGCCCGAATTGGGATTAAACCTCGGGGAGGTTTCCTACGTACCATGTTTAGGAAATAGGGATCAAAACCCACGTAGTTAGTTTTGAGGGGAATGATTGGAAATTACACATGGTTAGTGGCCCGAATTAGGATTGAACCTCAGGGAGGCATCCTATGTACCATGTTTAGGAAACATTGATCAAAACCCACGTAGTTCGTTTTGACCACTGTCGTTGTGCGGACGCTATGACTATCACAAATCTCTAAGCCCATGTGAGTCATGCTCGGTGTGAGAAACAAGAGAATGTAACAGGCTTGGAAAGACTCGCACTTTCTCCCTACTGAGGGAAGGGGAGGAAGACGATGAGCGGAGGAAAAGGTTGGGACTAGTGGACTCTCCTTCTTCCTGATGTTGTAGGAAGGTAGGAGTCGCGCAGTGGAGCAATGAACCTTCTGTGATGAGGGGGGAAGGGTCATTGGATTCCAGAGAGGATGGTGTGGGGCTTACTCCCGGAGGGATGCCCAGCCACTCCCAGGAGAGGGGAGAAGTGCTCACCGCTGGTGCTCATCAAAAGGAAATGCGAGTGGGGTCCCTCAATCCTAGAAAGTGGAGAGGCAGAAATGGGACTCCCAAGCTCGGACCCTGCACTACCGTGGGAATGTGAACCCAGGAATGCCTCGGGAATCTGCTCAAAGGCTGGGGAAACCCCTTTGTCCTCGCCTACTATGGGTATGTGAACTCAAAGTGGCGCACTGATGCGCCTGAAGGTTTCATCATAAGGGTATGGTGGCTTCGATAGAGGCCTTGGCTTGGGGCCGATGAATAGACCAATGAAGGGATTATGAAGGATCAGGCCAGGTTGGAAGGGTTTTATTTGGCTCGGGGACTGGGAACACCAAAGGAGTTGGTGGGCCGCATGGGTGTATGAGTGGTGGCGTCCTTCGCGTAGGGGGGTGCTACACGGCTGGAGAGGTCATCCACATACCAGGGTGGTACACGGACTGATGAGTATCCCACGTACCAGGGCGGTACGCGGCTTCGGGTTCGGCCCGCGTACCAGGTTGGTACGCGGTGGAGTCCGCGCGAGCAGTGGCAGCCAGGGGCAGCACCGGTCGGGGGTTCACCGGTCAGGGCTTCACCCACGTAGGAGGGTGCTACGTGGTGCGTCGGATCGAAAAAGGGGCATAAACTCCTTGGTCCGCGGGGAGTACATCCTCAGAGGGGTCATGGCTCGTGATTTTTATTTTAAGTTCATGGTTCACCAATTTGTAAGGCATTTTTTGGTTCCTTATTAATTCATTTCCAGTTTGATACCTGTTCTGGCTCACGAATTGGAACTTCGTTGTTTGCGAAATCCTAAGCTCCTTCTTTCGGGATCCTTCCACTCAAATCTGATCGATCCCCCGATCTCCGAATCCTTCTCCATAAAATCCCTCAAATCCCTTCTTCTTCCCCTTGACGTCCTTTTATAGAGGGGAGGAAAGGGGTGTATTGTGGTCATGCGGCACCTTTTGCGGAGGCCCATGACCGAAAACCCAGTTTACAGATGACTTGGTCAATCCGTAACTCGCGGGGATTCATTGAATGAACCTCACCCATGAACCAAGTCGGTTCGAGGGGTGCTTTGCGGCCGTGCAGGGCTCTGCCTCGGTTCCGCGAAGGACAGTGCGTGCGGCGGAGGATAGTTGGCACGGTTCGTGGTGGGGGCGGTTCGCGATGGTGGACCGGCCTGGCGCCCGTCCTGCTTCGCACCTGCGGAGGGTTCCTCGCCTCCGTTTCGTGAATGATGTTGGTTCGCAGATGGGGCGGCCTACTGAACCGGCTGCATACCATCAATGTTGAACTGGTACGCAGACCGATTGGTCCTTTTCAAATTTTGAGTATTCTCCACATTTTTGACCAATTCTTTGAGGGAAATTGGGTAGAATCCTTTCTCAAATTAAGGGGGATTCTAATTCTCCTTTGCGGATTTTTCAAGACCCTACAGCTATGACCACCGTACGTGGTCCCAAGAATCCAGTATCCCTAAGCTCCTCTGAAGTCACAATTGACCTGTTCATCATCTTCATAAGACGTGACATGTGCGGGAAAATCCCATTTAGGGGTGAGTATATACATACCCAGTAGGATGCCTCGAAATTTGAAGGGGGTAGTAAGAGACATAATAGGAATTGAAAGATAATAGATAGTAAATAGTGAATAGATCAACCCAAACCAAGAGAGTAAGTTCATCCAAACACAAGGGGCTCAACATGGTGTGTAGGTGGACTACACATCAAGTCTTTTCCACCCATAGTAGGAGAGTAAATTCATCCAACCATAAGAAGCTAAACACGGTGAGTAGGTGGACTACCCTACCTGTCTCTGTAACCCATGGAAAGAGATTAACCAAATCCAAAGTCATGGATACAGATATATATACATATATATATATATATAATCAAACCAAAGAAACCCAAAATGAGAGAGAAGGGGATCTCCATCTCATAGCCCAACCCAGGAAAAAGAGTCACCAACAGTTCCAGAAGTTCATCAACGATGCATAGAATCTCGTGTGCCTGCCCAGCAGAAAAAATCCAAGTCAAGCCTCACATCACCATTGTGTCACACAGTTGAGGTGCAAAAATATCTAGAACTAAAGGAAAAAGACCATTTCCCGGTGGTTTTTTTAGAAAGTGTGGTGCTTTAAACCGCCGCCATATGGTTATGCGGTGGTTTTTTGAAACTGATGATAAAGTGTGTGTCGGCATATAATAGGTGGTGGTTTCCTTGATTTAGTGGCAGTTTATGGTAACTACCGTAGTGGGTGAATTTCATGGTGGTTTTAATGGTTTTAGTGGAGGTTAAAACCACTGCTAAAAAAATATCAGTTTCTCTAGGGAAAACCGCCACAAAAACCTCTAAAATCACTGCGATATAATAAAGAAATACAAAAACTGTTTAGCAGTAGTTTTAACCGCCACTAAATTATTTTCCCTAGTGGCGGTTTTAACTGCCGCAAATAGAAAAATACCGTAATTGTAGTGGCGGTTAAAACCGCTGCTAAAGACAAATTTACAAAAAAAATGCAGTTGATACAACAGGATCATTACCAATTCCCTGAAAAAAAACCATTCCAATAGATATAACATATAAAACATCATAAACACAACACATCGCAACCACCCTGTATCACAACCACCCCACATCACCACCACCATGCATAATTTGGTTTCAATAAGGATTTTTATCATAATTACTAAATTATTATGAAGGGTATTCACACAGAAATACAATATTGCATGGGAAACCAATTTAATAGTTTGATATATATTCATAGTTGTTTTCATATGTGGTAAGGTTATACAAACATACATAAAAAGTTTTATAAAAACCAAAACAACACACTATCTCAAAATAAGTCATAGTTGGAAAACCAAGTTAGTGTGGCCATATAAGAATAAATAACAAGAATAAGTAAAAACCACCCAAATGTGCATATAAAGAAGGGGAGATGAAGGATCCCCAACCTTGACTGAATATTCAAGGAGAAATGAACAAGAACCAAGGATAAACCACCACTGATCTCAAGTTAATCACTGTTGAATCCAATGAATAATAAGACTCCATCAAAAACCACCCAAAAAATATGAAAATTACCACCATAATGAACTCTTGAATATTATAGAATGATAATAAAGGAGTAATGGAGAAATAGAGGGCTAACATGAATCAAATAGCTTCAATATAAATGATCCAATATGATCCAAGTTGTTTGGAACACCAAGGGAGGTGACTGGGGAAGGGGAGGATGAGTAAGGGTCAATTAAGAATTGAGGGAAAGTATAAAATTCAAAACAAGGAGGTAATAAAACTCCTATTTATAAGTGAATCACATTCTATTATACCAAAACATGGTTAATATCCAAAACTCATGTGGTGGGTTTGGTAAAAGTATGATCTAGAACCCTCATTCTCATTTTATCTTTTTTCCCATTTTAAAATGGAATTTGGCCTCCCAAAAATCTTAGAACATAGAGTGGTATAAGACATAGTGTTTCTTCTATATTCTTCCATGTATAGAATCTATGACATAGTTCCCATTTCCCAACCATTTTACCCTCACCATGCCCAAGGCTACAATTTGGTGAGCTTGGGTTTCCTATTTTGGACAGGTGGTCCTCCGATATTCCATGCCCACCCAAGGGAATTTCAAGATTCTCATGGTGCATATGAAAACCACTAGGAAAACACGCATAACACCACGTCATCACCAAGTCGTGGTTATATATCCCATTTTACACAAGAGCATTCCCAACATAAAATTACCTCCTTTATATCTAGACAAGTCATTGCAAAAGCCACGGTGGCCTTCAAAAGGTTAAAACACCACTTCAAACCTCAAAATAACCACAAAATTCTTCCTAAACATCCCCAAGAATTGATAATGCACAAAGGGAAGTTCATAAATTGTATGTACCATTACACTCATTCTATTTATTTTGGTTTCCCTATTATTTCTCAATTCTAAGTCAAGATTGTCATATTTTCCCCAAAATTATAGGAACTATGCGTGGATTGATTCCTATTTTCATGGGATACATAATGATTCCTAGATATCCTATCTCAAACCCAACCAAAAATACGATATCAAATCCCTAACTTTATCTTAGTGACTGGGTTTCTTCATTCGCATTGGTTTTCCATCTATAGGGTTGGAATCAAAACAAGTTCATTTCATTTTAAACATCAATTTAAACTACATTAAACCTCATATAATAAGGTATTTTTCGTATGAACTTAAACTATAGATTATTTTAGTCATTTTCACATGGTGTTAAACTATGTGATTCATGGTCCATCTAGTAAGACTTGAAACTTCTTAGAGTAGTCTACTTAGTAAGACATTTCTTCCTCTAAATATTATCCAAATCTACATAAGGATCCTTAGCATGTGGTTCTTTATCCATAAACCTATGTTATTAAAAAAATGACTCTTACCCTAGGAAAGATCCTAATATGTATAGGGGTATTATATAAAAACTATATGTGGACTGATTCATGATGTTTCAATATATGTAATGATGTTGAAATCTCCTGTAATAGGCCTTGGAAAAAATTATAATCACACTATTTATACCCTAAAGGGGAGACCCTTCCTCATTCACATCAATTTGTTTATTTCTTTCTCACATAATGGTTCACATAAATATCATCCTTCTCTTCCTATACAGGAGACAAATTTTTATAGAGGACCTTTTCCAAGAACTATGAATGGATTGATTCATGTTACTATAGGATATATTTTTTATCATTCATACTTGGGTAACAAACCTAATAAATTTAGGGAAAATGAATCATAAAAAATGATTCATGAAAAAAAAGAATCGACATATATGGTGCATACCACACTCGAGAAATAAATACATAAAAGGAAACATCCGAAATCAATAAAATAAATTAAAGGAAACATGAGAAATCAATAAAATGTTAGGTCATGAAAAGTTTTGGTGGAAACTATGTGCCACACATGATGCATATACAAACTGAATGTTACCATACTTGTCCAACATATCAATAAAACAACTAATCATGGTCCGATGATGAACGAAGCTCATCACCCTCTCCACCTCCATCTCTACTTCCTGCTACCACCTGAAAGAACATTATATTGAAAATTAAATACTATTGTATATTTATATTTAAACATAAAACCAATAAAAGTTTGAAAACTAAATGATTTTAAATTTTTGCGATTTACCTTCTCACCATTAGTCGATGCAATACCACGGGGGGAAGATCCGGTCATCTTCTGATATAAATCAATCAACACTTTCTAAAAAGTGGATATCTGAGTCCCCTGGTCATGAACTGTGTTTCGTAGAGAAACAATATTTCTCTAAGTCTCTCGGGGTATGGACTAAATACAACCAGGAGTAGATGCAGTTGCAATCCCCGGTGGCCTGCCAAAGACCTCAAAGGGTATGGGTCCCAAACCCATACCGTGCACTCTAACAAGATGATCCTTTCCAAGGACTTTAGCAACCAGGTCATCATGGGAGACTGAGTATGACTGCACATGATTGGAATCCCACAGTTCTTTAATTTTTACCTATAAATCAAATAGCAGTCATATTATAAGCAATATATATTAACATAATAACAACTGATAATAATTTATTGTAATGAAAAATGAGTTCATACCCCAACTTCTTTGTCAGGCTCATTAACAAAACTTCCATCATATTTTTGATGAACATTCAACCACACTTCTGTTTGGGATGATTCGTGCCCTAAACTCTGTGACTGCATTAAACAAACATAAATAAAAAATTTAATATATTTAACAAATAATATTGTCTTATAAATATTTAAACTAATGAAAATATTACCAGAGCATATCGGCTTCTAGAAAAACTCTTTGACCCCGCAGTGTGAGGGATGACCTGCTTAGCCCGACATGATGCATTCTTTCTTGAAAGATCCTGAAATAAATAAAATAAAATTTAATAGTAATGTATTCAATTTTATCTCCTCTTCATATACATTTATAAATGTAAAATGAGATTATTATAGTAATATATATTTAAATACCATCTGTTTCTCATCACGATGTCTGTCAACAAAAACTTTCCAATGCTCTTTGGGTACCACATTGGGTAGCTTGTCATACATCTATTGGGCAGTCAAGAAGTATCGTTGACATCGCCCCACAATCTCCATTTAAATTCTTTCCATTTTTTTCCAAGATTTTTCAATGTCTACTTTCGTGCTATCACATCAGCAACTGTAAAGTAGAAAAACATTTGTACACAAAAATTCATTTTGAAAATATTAATAACATGACATTCAATTACACCATAATTTATTAAAATTACCTTTATTTGGGAATCAAAAACATCATTTTTTCAACTTTCAAGCATATGTATCCAATCATCATATGAAATAGGTAGGGAAACGGGCTTCGCGGCCATCTACCCTAAAATCTGGCCAAGTAATCCTATGGTGTCATCTGTAGGGACCCCATATAAATCAAATGGGACAACTATATTCTCTCCAGTCAGATTCCATACATCTGAAATTTTTATATTTTTCTCCACAGTTTCATTGTTTCCATATTTAATAAACAAATAGTTAGTATAAAAAAGTGCAATAAATTTATTCATGTTAATATTTGTACCTATAACAGTCACCCTCCAGTATCCCCACGATGAACTAGAAGTGGTGCACCACTCCCCCACTACTGAGGCTTCTAAAATGGGAGGCGACGACTGAGCTACTGAAGGGCCACTCACAGAGGGTGTGAGAGATGGTGCAGGGGGAGATGGTGTAGGGGGGAAGGCGGATGATTGCTCAGATGTCGTAGGGAGGGAGACAGATGGATCATCATCTTTCGTAGTGGTCGATGAAACAATATATAGCTTCCTCCTTGGAATTCTTGTCGTTTAATCAAATGAAATTAAGTTCAAAACATATATTTCAAAAAAAAATACAGAAAAAAAAATAAAAAAGATAACATATGCACAGTACTAAAAAACAAAATATATATAACAATGATAATGAATGGTTGCACAAATGAAATAAGTGGCTTCTAAATGAATGAATGATTGTACATAAAATCATTTTCTCCTTCAATCATGTCAGCTTCCTACTCCATTACTTCATCTACTTCATTCATTCTTTCTAGACTAAAATTTTCAATATCATGGTGGAAAAATAATTCTGATTCTTGTTGTAGATGAGATTCAATGTCAGAGGTCAAATATTCTGCTTCATTACCCATATCATACAAATATCTTTGTTTTACATGAGAAACTACACTCCACCCTTCATCCACAACATCATTCACATAATATACCATTTTTTCTTACGATGATAATATATATGGATCATGCAGTTCACAATCACTAACATCCATCAAGCGAGAGAATTTCACATAAGTAAATTGAAAGGAATCTCTTTTAACACCTCTGATAATATCGACCCAATTGCATTTGAATAAAACAACTGAAAAATTCATGTGGTAGTTTAATTCAATAATATCAGTCAGCTTTCCATAGTATCCCACTTTAGCAAATGTAAATATACCACAATTCTGTGTTTTCAAACCCTCTTCTAGATCGACTGTACGAAATCTAAAGTCATTCACGTTGTAAGCGTCGAAATTTCTAACTTGTTTTAGAGGACCTCGAGCAAGAAACTTCAAATCTTATAAGAAATTTACTTGAGCATCGGTATTCATGATCTGAAAAAAGAAATATATTTTATTAGAATTACAAAATATATGTGTCAACCTAATATTCATATTTATTGCAATATTTATGAACTTACACGTCATGAAAACCATTCTACAAGCTCTTTATTAACAGCTTTCATTATATCTTTCTCATTTCATGTTCATCCTATCATTATTCTCTTTGTTGGTATCCTCAACTCTTCAATAAATGGATCTTAAATTTCACTATTCAATAGCACATATCTATGTGCCTGTAATAATTTCATTTATGTCAGTGTAACATTTGAGGTCCTCCCAACTAATCGGCCAATAAAAGGAAATATTTTTGATTTTCCATGTATTTGAGATTGATTCTATGTGTCTTCAACACATCCAACTTGATTAAATATTGTCTCAATATCATCCAAGTATCTAGAAAAAAACTTAAGACACTCTTCTTCCAAATAGCCTTCAGCAATAGAGCCTTCTGGTTGAGATTTATTTCTCACGTATTATTTCAAATGGCCAATATATATGTGAAATAAAAAAAACATAATTATGCATTTAATTAAGTGCCAAAAAAAATTTACTTAACTAAAAAACATATAAATAAAGTACCTCTCAATTGGACACATCCATCGATAATAAACGGGGCCTCCTAATTTAGCTTCCTCAACCAAATGCATAGTTAAATGCATCTTGACAGTAAAAAATGACAGAAGAAAGATCATATCCATTGAACAAAGTGTCAATAAAAACCTCTCCTGAAGGTTGTCAAGCTCAAATGGATATAGATATTTCTCACATAGTTTCCTGAAAAATGTGCAGAATTAGAGTACAACAGCAGTAACTTTTTTAGGAGATAATGTACGTAATGCCAATGGTAGTAACTGTTGTAACTAAATATGTGAATCGTGGATTTTCAATCCATGTAACTTACGATTATTTAAGTTAAAATACCTAGAGATGTTACTTGAATACCCATCAGATACTTTCACATACTTTAAAATTTTAAGTAATGTATCTTTATCCCTATTTTTCATTAAAAAAATTGTCGGAGCATACTTTTCATTCTCATCTGGACAAAGATCACGTTTTATGTTCATTACCTGTAAGTATTTCCGATCATTGAGATGATCCTTTGACTTTCCATGATCATTAAGAAATGTGAATATCAAATTTTCAGATAAATTATTCTCAATATGCATCACATCAATATTATGCCACAACAAATTAAATTCCCAATACGGAAGTTTTAAGAATATACTTTTTTTCTTCCATTGTTGTGCTCCAATTTCACTTGAAGATGCACTTAGAACCCGTTTCCCGCTATCACTCAACTGATAAACCTTCCAAAATTCTATTTCAATTTTTTCAAATTGTGTTAATATTTTAGAACTAGTTAAAAACTTTCAAGGTGGTCTACAATCAATAAAACTGTTAAATTTTGATTTTTTTCAGCCGAAATCTATGAGATACATCGATAAATCTTAGATGGAAAAATAAGCACCATTTTCTACTATGAGGTATCTGTTTGGGATCAAAATTAAAGTTACAAACAAGAAAATCCAAACCCATGTAAGTGTTCTAACCTGATAAATTCCCAAGACCAGGGAAGTCACTAATGGTCCACATTGAAGCAGCATGAATTTTGAACATTGTTTTAGAAGAAGAATCAAATGTCTCAAAATCGTTTCCCTATAACTCCTATAATTCTTCAATTAAAGGTTTCAAGTATACATCAATATCATTTCCAGGGATTTTTTTTCTAGGAATAATCATCAAAATGATAAAATATGTTTGTTTCATACACATCCACGGAGGCAGATTGTAAGGGATCAAAACAACTGTCCAAATTCTATAATTGGTACTCAAAGTCCCAAATGGGTTGAATCCATCAGCGGTCAATCCCAACCAAACATTCCAAGGATCAGTTGAGAAATATAGATGTAAGGAATCAAATTACTTCCATGATTATGAATCTCATGGATGTCGCATTAACCCATCATTGTTATTATGTATAGAATGCCACTTCATGTGTTTGGCGGTTTTCAATGACATAAATAATCTTTGCAATCGAGGCTTTAAAGGAAAGTAACACAAAACCTTTATAGGTGTGTTCCTTTTCTTCTTATTTATGGTAGTATGTTGATTCATACTTCCAACATCACCCATTTACTACCATCTAGAATAAGAACATTTTTTTCAATCCTGTCTACTTGAATCCTCTCGCCAATAAAGCATAAAATCATTGGGACATGCATGTATTTTTTATAATTCAAACCAAGCCTGTTAACAACTTTTTTCATATCATAAAAAGACTCGGGGATGTTTGCTTCAGGAAATTCATCACGCAAAAATTCCAATATCATGGACATTTCCTTATTTGTAATTCCACATAGACATTTGATATGGTACAACTTTAGAAAAAAAATAAAGTTTTGAATATTTCAAACATCCACTATACAACTCTTTATTTTCATAATCAACTAAATCATGAAACATATTTTCCTCAGTGAAGTTTTATCTTACATTATTCTCCACATAATCAAGAGTAGGATCCACTGATATTTTACAGTCTTCATCTGGTTGTTCTAAAGTCTCAAAAACATCACTTGTCACATTTCTATTTGTAGCACCCTCGTATGGTTGTTATGATATGTTTTGATGTTGATGGTGGTGTCTTGCAGTGCCAAATGCATCATTTATAAGGTTTTTCATTTCATTTCCCATTGTCGACGAAGTTGGGAGCTCATTCTGTGGATTGGCATCAATGCTCAACCTTTCTGTAATGTTCGATTCTCCGTGCCAAATCCAACACAAATATTGACTAAGGGATTTCTTCAATATTAAATGTTCATAAACTTCATATCTCTTCAACCATATTCTAAATTCACATTTAGGACATGTACATCTTATTATCCCTTCAACTGATCGATTGGAAATTAAAAAATCTAAAAACTCCTCCAAACCCTTAACATACTAAGGTGTGTTCTTTGGTAATGTGATCCAGCTTTTATCCATGTATATCACAATGTGCCTACACAATATTAAAAAAAATAAAACACAAAAATATTAATAAATAGGGAAAGAGATTCATATATACTAGTTGAAAAAATATATAAATATGTTAAATATTTGGAAAAATTCTTGGATTAGATCAAAAAAATCATCAAAGACACTTTTTTCCAATAGCTCATGGTGGTTATCAGGTAGAAATAATCAGATAGAGGAATAGAAAATCTAATAAAATTTAAATATCCAAACAACACATCATAATAAATGAGTAAAAAGATTCATATAATTTGTGATATACAATGGATATAAATTTGAATGATGAACCTCATCCTGTATAGTGGAAAGCTCCATAATCCTATTGAATAGAGGTTTGTCTGATAATTGTCTCCGCCGAGTCTGTACACTAGAACTAGGAAGTGATATCGCCAAATTACTACAAAAAAATCTATTAACACACTTCACACAAAATAAAACCAAATAGAAAATAAATATTTATGTGGTTCAGATAATTTCATACATCAACGGGAGAATACTAAAACATTTTCATTGTAAAAGATACAAGAAAATACAAAACTCATCACTCACATCCAATATATTATAAAGTCTCAAAAAATTAATCTAGAAACTTATAGTATTCAGCATAATATTACATAAAAACTAATTTGGATGGAGAAATTTGATAAACTATTCTGGATGGAAAAATAACCACAAATAGGACTATCGATATTTAAATTCTTTATATCAACAATTTAAATTAAAAAAACCATAATTAATTACTAAAAAAATTTGTTATGGAGTAAGAGGTAAGGATCTTAAACCAAGGGATATAAGAGATGAAGGTACAATTATAAAAAACTACCACCATGATTCCAGATCTTATGTAAGAAAAAAAGTACATGTGGCATATTGATGGTGACTGAGATACCTAAATAGTACTAGGATAGAGCACTACATGACCTCATTTTCACCTCTCGATCACCAAAGTCTGGAGAATAGAATTGTGGTTCTAAGAAGACCAGTGGGATTTGGTTTACCCAATTTTATTAATAAACTAAAACACAAGAAAACTAACATGATCCAAATTGAGTGAATTCCATATGATAAATATTTACAAATCATATAAAGGTCAATAGTATAAAATGATCCCTTAAACCTAAGGATAAATGAAAAAATAGATCTCCCATATCCATTTACAACACTAAATGGAACACAAGTCATAAAAAAATCAACCATTCTTAGAAAAAACAATTCATCCGAACATGTACTTGTACCTATAGGTACCCGAAAAATAGACCATGAAATTTCATGTCCCCCCTAAGTGTATATAATGGGTGTGAGCATATAATACCCAGTAATAAACCACCTAGTTTCTAACTTATATGGAATATACTTACATATGTTCCTTATATCAATATAAAAATTTATATATATTTATATAAAAATGACTTTACAAATGGTTATCAATAAAAACATGGAAGCATCAGATAATGGAAAACTTCATAAAATAGAATCAATTATAAACAATAAATCCATATAATGGGAGGGTCTATACCTAACATAATTTATTTGATCCTAGACTTGGATATGATACATCAGGTCAAGGAATCCATGATTCCATTCCCATCGAACTAAGATCATAGAAATACTTCTCATGGTTGAGTCATGGGAAAATCCTTGTATTTTTGAAAGAGGAAGGTGTATACAAGAATCAAGGAACTATCATCACATGAATTTAGGGATAGCTAAAAGGGGTATAAAAAATTCAAGTCATTGTGATCCCATCCCATTCATCAATATCTATATAATACATACCAACACACAAGTTATACAATAGAAAAATACCCCTTCTAACATACTCATTATTTATCAAAAAAAATATCCATGGACAAGGTAGCATTATTATTTATACTAATCAACATGATTGGTATAAAAAAGTAAAAACAAGCTCAACATATCAAAGTAATATTCATTCTTAAGAAATAATTTTATTATAATGAATCTAATGCTCAACAAAACAAAAGGTAAATATGCTTGAATATGATACATTAACTATAAAATCAATAAAACATAATTCCATGTCACACATGATCACAACATAAAACATGAATAAGGAATGAATATTATATTATGTAATCCAAACAGGTATAAAAATATCAAGCCAAACATAAATTAGTTTATAAGGATTCATTCTCTTCATGATACTCTAAATTCCAATTATACTAGTTATAAATTATTGGATGAGGAGTAATTCATGGTTCACTAAAATATATCCAAAAAAGGATATAGATTTATCATGGGAAGTAACAAGTGTGCACTAGTAAAATACTACCTAAGATCAAATATGGTATTTGGCATAACCAATTTGATAAACTACCTATGGAATGGGAGAGCCGATGAGGCGGCGAGGTGGTGAGGGGGTGAGGGTTTCAGGGGTCACCGGGGGGGGTCTCGCAAGGGTCGGGGGGAGAAGGGGGGGTCATGGGTGGGAGAGTTTAGGGGATGAAAAAAAAGGTTTTAGCGGTGGTTTAGTAATCCACCGCTAAAAAACCACTGCAAATAGATATTAATGTTGCATTGTAGGTAGATGACCCATGCCCTGGCACGACAGGAGGGTTCCACTCAGTGGATAGATAGAGGACCCATATCTTGTTCCAATAGAAGTTATCCACTCTAATAGTCGATAGAGGACCCATGCCCTACCTAGCAGGAGGGTTCCACTCTAATGGTAGAGGACTCATGCCCTGACTCTGTGAGAGGGTTATACTATAGTAATTGATAGAGGACCCATGCACTTTCTAATAGGAGGGTTCCACTTTGATGGTTGATAGAGGACCCATGCCCAGCCCAACTAGAGGGTTCCACTCTGAAATATAGAGGACCCATACCCTATCTATTTAGGAGGGTTACACTCTGATAGATAAGTAGAGGAACCATGACATATTCTAATAGGAGTGTTCCACTCTATGATTCTAGAGGACCCATGCCCTAGCTCTGTAGGAGGGTTCCACTCTAAAAGCCTCTGGTGATCCTGTGTGATAAATGTCATCATCGAGAATCACCTAAATAAGCAATAAGACCAGAATTTCTCGTATCATATCCCAAAATCCACAATAGAGGGTAACACAGTGTTCTACGTGAAAAAATACTCAGTATAGGATACTCATGGTCCAAAATCCAAGTCCAAACGAAGGAGATATGAGAGTTTGTAGTTCCCTAAAAAGGAACCAAGGGATACAAAAAATGTGAGGGGACCCACACGACATGTGAGGGGACCCAAATGGTGTGTGGTCTTGTTTCATCACCTAGTCCTATCCCTGGAGGTACAAATCTCACTTATTTTGTAGCACTACATGGTGTGTAAGGAGTCTACACTGTGTGTCCAAGCCACTTGAGGTCTCTAACTGTGCACTTTGGCCATGTCTATGTACTTCGGTACATGGTTGTGTATCTGGCCATGCCGTTCCATACAAGGGATTTCCTATGTGCTCCACCACATAGATCAACCACTCAGGAAATGGGTACATGGAATTTAGGAGGGATACACATCATTATATCTTTGTAATTCCCAAAAATACTTAGCCACCACAGCATAGGGGTTATACATTGTGTGTTCACCAAACTAAACGGTGTGTAGTTGAGTTTTTTGTAGAAACTTAGATCCATTCTCTACGTGCTAGATCTGATCGTCGCGCCTTTAATTCTAGATTTGTTTCTTCTCAAAAATGAAGTATCTTACTCCAGTTGGAAATTGTTGGCCCTTCGATGGTCGGAAGTTGAATCGGGTTCATTACCATACAAATTTGTATGCACCACCACACCTATGCTCAAACCCATTGCCTCCATCGGTCTTGGATCTCAAATCCATGAGAATCAACACCCTTTATTCGATGATTCAACCCCAAATCTTTCCTTAATTACCAAACCCTTAATCACTTGAAAAACCATTACAGATATGAGGGTCTGATCAGGCTCGATCCCACATGGAAAAGTAGAATCGAGAGGGGGAGGCACAATAAAAAAGGTTTAACAATTATTGTTAAGAGTTCTTATACAAAGATCAAGAACAAGGATATATGAGGTTAGAAATAAATTGAATAATCAATGTAAATCTTTACATGGGAACATGTAAGGTTCAACAATTGGAACAAATCATAAAAGGGGTGATCTTGGTCAATCAATTTAATCAAAAAGGGCATAATCCACAATTTTAAGAGTCCTACTTGGAGATTGGATAGTTCATCATCAAAGAACAAGATCTACAATGAATGAAAGATTTTTTTTTGAATTTTTCTCTCTTGGATATTCTCTGATCCATAGATTCATCATCGTCGGATGTGATTTTCCAATGGAAGGATAAAGAACGCTCTGGAATCCTACTATGATTTTTGTGGATAACCCTGGGAAAATATCCATATCAGTGATTTAATAGAAGTAATTTATTGTGTTATTTTAATAAATTAATTAAATTAATATTTTAATTAATCTACTAAATGTACCACCAATGGATGACTTATCTGAATGCCCTGCACCAACAAATTTTAGGTCTCACCTAGGGTAAATATCATGTCCCAGACTCAACCATCATCTCAGATTTCTGATCCGAGTTTTCATTTAAGATTTATTCTATTTTCTTAAATAAACTACATATGAATAATATAAAATATATTTAATATTATTATAAAATTAATTTCAAGCACACCAGGACTCAGAAACACATGTTGTCTCATCTTTTAGCTCCGAAAATATATATATAAATATTTCAAAGTATTACAAGACAAAAAATGGGTCTTTACATCATTCTCTCCTTCAATATTTTCATCCCCAAAAAGTAAAAACTACACAAACAACTTGGGATAATAAGCCTGCATCTGGCACTCCTACTTCTAGGAACTCTCTTACATGTTCTAATGCTACCACAACACATGAACTGAGGGGATGTTACATCCATGCAGGGTCTTCTCCCATTGATCCTAAATCACCACCGGGTGCTCCATAAAAGTGCCTCCATCCTCAATGTCTAGCTCACCCCAATCGATGGCGTGCATGAGTTCATGCACATATCTCCTCAACTGCAACATATGGAATACGTCATGCACTCGTTCCAATTATAGAGATAGGGTGAGGTGGTAAGAAACTTTTTCAACCCTCTGTAAGCTCTCGAATGGCTCGATAAACATCAGTGATAGCTTTCCTCCCTAGTCAAACCTCTACAATCCTCATCGTGAGGAGACTATAAGAAAAATGTGGTCTCCCTTCTCGAACTCCAAGGACCTATGATGGCAATATGCATAAGATTTATGTCTACTATAGTCCATCCTCATCCTCTCACGGGTGAACCAGACCTTCTCCATCATCACCTGAACCAACTCTAGACCCACAAGATATGTCTCTCCAATCTCTAGCCAACACGAGGGTGACCTGTAGGGTCTCTCGTACAAGGCCTATAAAGGTGTCATTCCAATAGTAGAGTGATAGTTATTTTTGTATTCAAACATTACCAAGGATAGGTGATCCTCCCAACTCCGTCCAAATTCCAACATGCAAGCCCTCAACATATCCTCCAACACCTGGATAGTGTGTTCGGTCTACCCATCCATCTAGGGGTGAAAGTTTATACTCATCCTCATCTGGGTTCTGAATTCCTCCTACATACCTCTTTATAACCGTGATGTGAACTATTCATCATGATTATAGAAAATCATCAAGGGTACCCCATGAAGGTGAAAAATGTCTCATCTGTATATCTTCCCTAAAATCTCCACTGAACTTTACTCCCTGATAGCAAGGAAGTGTACTGACTTCGTGAGTCAGTAAACTATCACCCAAATGGATTCATGGACCTTCCATGTCTATGTAAGCCCTGTCAAAAATTCCATGGATATATCATCCCAATTACACTCGGTAATCTCAAGGGGTAGCAACAAACCTATCGGAACTTAGTGCTCAGCCTTCACCTATTGATAGGTGAAGAAGTGTGAGATGAAATCAGCCATGATCTGTCTCATGTAGAACCACCAAAACTACCAATAAAGTTCACTATACATATTCCCCACACTAGTATGTACAGTTAGGGTAGAAGTGTGGAACTTCCTCATCACCTCCCCCTACATCGTGATTGGGACCATTGTTTATCCCTGGAAAAGGATGACATGATTCCCTCCTTTAGAATATACATATGGTGAATCCCCTATGGATATCTGGTCATGAAAGACCTCATGGTTGATGTCTCCCAGACAGGACTCTGTCACACACTCGAGAATTGGAGGAGTCAACACCATCGACTGAAAAAAAAAATTGCACCCTCCTGCTCCACCAGGGTCAGCTGCAAGGAAGCCAACTTCTTAGAAGCCTCCTACACAAAGAGAGTTTGGGACTTCTAGATAAGGGAATCTGGTACTGAATTTCTCTTCCCTAAAGTATAGAATATCTAGAATCCATATTCCTATTGTAACTCCAACTAGCATCATTTTCTCAGGTTCAGGTATCTCTATGTGAATACGTACTTGATACTCTGATAGTTTGAGTAAACCACAAAGCACTCTCCCAAAATATAGTGCCTCCACATCCTCAGGGTAAAGACCACTGCTGCCAACTCTAGTTCATAAGTTGTGTAGTTTTTCTCATGTAGTCTCAACTGCCTCAAACCATATGTGATAATTGTCTGCTACTGCATCAACACGCAGCTAAGCCCAACTCCTGAGGCATCACAATGCACTATGTACTACACACCCTCTTCTAGTAGTCTCAACATAGGAGCACTCATCAGCCTCATCCTCAATTTCCTCAAACTATATGTGATAACTATCTTCTGCTGCATCAACATGCAACCAATCCCAACTTATAAGGCATCCCAATACACTATTTACTCTATGTCCTCCTCCTATAGTCTCAACATTGGATCACTCATCAGCCTCAGTCTCAACTCCTCGAAGGACCTCTAGTACTGCTCATTCTAGGAAAATGGATTCTCATTCTGCATCAAGGCAGTTAAAGGGGTTTCAATCCTAGATAATTCTTCCACAAATATACTATATTACCCTATCAAGACAAGAAATATCTATAACTCCACACATTCTTGGGTGACTCCCAAGAAATCACTTCATCGATCTTCGCTAGGTCGATGGCTAAACCATGCTCAGAAATGACATTCCCCATAAATTGAACCTCGTGAATATAGAACTTTTACTTTGAGAGCATTATATAAAGGTGGATATCTTAAAGAAAATATAGAACCATCCTCAAGTTCTATGTATGTTACTCCTCTAATGCATAGTATATGGGTATGTCATTGATGAAGACAACCACAAACTAGTCTAAGTATGGATGGAATATCTAATTCATCAAAACCGTAAATACGTTAGGGAAATTATTCACACCAAAGGTAATCACCAAGAACTCATAGTGTCTATAGTTACATTAGAATGCCATCTTCGTAATATCAGGCTCTAGAACTCTCAACTGGTGGTAGCTGGACCTGATATTGATCTTTGAAAAACTTCTTGCTCCTTGAAACTGGTCAAAGAGTTCAACAATACTAGAAAATGGGTACTTGTTATTTATGATTTCTTAGTTCATGCGATGATAATCCACACAATGTCTCAAGCTCTCATCCTCCATTTTCATGAATAACAATGGAGATGCCCAGGGGTATACATTGGTCCTGATAAAAACCTTATATCGAAGGTCCTCTAACTGCAACTGTAGTTCTCGGAGCTTGGTAAGGGCCATCCTATATGCCACAGAAGATATCAGAGCTATCCCATGATGCAATTTGATACAAAACTCCATATCCTGCCTCAAAGGTAGTCCTGGAACGTACTCAAGGAAGAAATTCATATAATCCTACACGATTTAAGGAATCCAGATTCCTAAAGATCCTACTACGCCAAGGGATATACTTTCCAATTTATGGGTGATGGGATGCAGTCTTCTACTCAAAACACTCACTCACCCTGCATTGAGATCACCCTCACCTAAAAAGGTGAATCTCATCCCATCACAGTGTGAAGGCTCTGACTCCTCTACGGTGACATTCAATCTGAGCTCGAAATATGGACAACCAATCCATACCCAAGATGATTTCATAGGGTTCCATAATGATAACCAAAATGTTCTATGTGAACCTCTCTCCACCAAGTGATAACTCTTACTGCCAAAAGATAAAAGATACAGAAGAAGCATTCACTGTATGAAACTCAAAACAAAGCCGTTGGACTAGCACCTCAACTGGGAGCTCTAGATCTCACACCTTAAGTAAAGATATGAATTAATTACTTAAAAATATGTCTACTAATACTAAATTAAGAGTATAAAACACATATATCATAGCTCTAATCATCTTGTGTGTTGCGGGGTCATAAGCCTCTAGATCCTGCAGTTGTCCGCGACCCTGACCACTAGCTCCCTAAGCCTGGTGTGGGCCACTTGGTGGTTCTAGTGGAAGGATATCATAGCATCATCCACCTACCATGGATCCTCCTGATCCTATTCCAGTTCCACCTCTCTAGGGGACACCCTGTCCTCATTTGGGAAATCCCTGATCACAGTGTTGTCTATACCGTGGCGGTCTATCAGCTACTTGCATGTGCTCCTCAAAATGTCTGGTCAGGCAGTCATGCACTATGTGACCTCTCCCATTACAAGCATAACACTGGAACTCTATGGGATACCCTGTTCCTCTACACTATCCCTAATCCACACAACCACATGTCTGGGTCTATTCACGATAGGATCTCCTACACTAATATCCTACCAACTGGCATCTGTTAGCTGCTACAGACGAATAATCTCTATGATTCCCACTACTAGCTCCAGCTATTTGGTATCCCTCTGATAGGAATCTATATTTCACTATTGTTCTCTCCAAAACCCAGACATAGGTGGGAATGCATAAGGGCACCACACTAGCATGGATCTCTTGGTAGATTCCCTGCTCAAACTTATGTGCTCAGAAGTAGTCATCCTGAATCATATCAAGGGAGTACCGTGTAAGGTTTGTGAACCTATAAGCATACTAATAAAATATCATCCCTCCCTACTACATCTATAGAAAATTTTGAATCAAAACCAAGTGCAAACATGAGGGGTAGTACTTCTCACTAAATAAATGTTGTAAGTCGAACCATGAGAGTGTCGACTCATCATGCATTTGGATAACAAGACTCCACCAGTGCCCAAATGCCCCATGGAAAAGTATAGCTACTAGTACAACCAATCAATTCATCAGTGTTCAAATAAGAATAAAGATATGGACCACCGACTCTAGCCAATCATCTTTTGTATGGGGATATGTCTCACTGCGGAACCTAAGAGGCCTCTGGCACTAGAACTCATGAAGCGTTCTAAGCCTGCATGGATACTCAACCTTCTCTATTGGGATGATCTTCTTCTCAAAAAGTTGTGGTGTTGATACTTACCCACCTGGAGGAATAAGATCATAGGATGGACCCTGAACTAAGGCCTCTCCACTCATAGGATCGTCATCATGATCTAGAACTGGTATCCATGCTCATTGTCATCATAGAGGAATCCTAGAGATTTAATCAAGGTGTACCATGGCTAGATAAGAATATATATATATATATATATATAACAATGGGTAGATGACTCAAGAAGGAAATTAAAAGTCTTAATCCTATATGATTCATGTGTTACCGATCCCTACAACTAATGTCTCAGTGCGTTGAGTCGACAGGCAGATAGTCAAGGTCCTGGTGAATGGATACATCGGCCGCCTATACCATCACTGGATTCCCTAGCCTGAGAGCAGAAATCGAGACTCTTTGACACTATTTCCTTAATCTCAAAAAAATACTCATAAGGGGACTACTCCAAACACCATCCCAAGGATCTAACCACCTCTGATACCAATATATCACGGTCGGACCCTAACTGGGGCACAAGCCCCAACTACCCCAAGTCCTCCTCTATAGGTCAGGTGGTGCTGACCAGTGACAAAAGGAATTTCCTAAATGTTAGGCCTCTACCTAATGTACCTATTTTCACACACCCAACCATCTCAATAAATAAGTGTAGAGGTATAACAATAAAAGGATGAAACAGCTAAAAATTAAACCAAACATGCAAAACCACTAGGGTGTACAAGAGTAAAATAGTGAAAACTGAAAAGTAAAGGGGAAAATTAATACCCAACCAGAAACATGTCCCAACCTAAAAAACTATAAAGTAAAACTATAAGAGATCCAAGATCATTATCTCTAAGCTACGACCATTGTATGCAGTCCCAAGTACCCAGTATCCCTACGCTCCTCTGAAGTCACCACCGACCTGTTCATTGTCTGCATAAGAAATGACACATGCAGAAAAATATCATACAAGGATGAGTATATACATACCCCATAGGACTCCCAAAAATCTATAGGGGGGGCAGTAAGATACACAATATGAATAGAAAGACAATAGATAGTAAATAGTGAAAAAATCAACCCAAACCAAGAGAGTAAGCTCATCCAAACACAAGGGGATCAATGTAGTGTGTAGGTGGAATACATGTTGAGTTTTTTTCACCAATAGTAGGAGAGTAACCTCATCCAACCATAAGAAACTCAGCACGACAAGTGGGTGGACTACCCTACGCGTCTCTGTAACCCATGGCAAGAGAGTAACCAAATCCAAAGGCATGGATAAAGATATAGATATATATGATCAAACCAAAGAAACCCAAAATATGAGAGAAGGGGATATTAATCTCTTTTTAAAAAAAGGAATTCCCCTGTGTGGCCTTTTAGAACAATCCACACAAGGAAAACCTCGTCCCCATGAAGAGGTCACTCCAGAGAGAGCCCTAGTCGGGAAGGAGTCGTTGCCAGCTGAGATGGCAGAGCGTCCCGGAGGGTGAAAACCTAGAAGACAATGGTTCATCATGAAATCCACCAGCACAGGTGGGTTGTGATTCATTTTTCCCACCCAGTCAGAAACCGGGTGACCCGACAAGGTGAGTGGATCTCGGGGGAGAGGTTCTCCATGAAAGTGGACTCCCAGGATTTGAACCATGTACTGTCACGTCTGGTATTCACTTTGAGTTATGTATTTAATTTTAATTTTAACCACATAAGTTTTATTGCCTTTTTTTAAATTGTTTTGTTGGAGTTTGAGCTGAGCGTGATTTTAGTGGTACGCACTAGCGCTGATAAATGGACGCGGGCTTGACGTTGCCCGACGCATGGGCATCACACGGGTGAAGCCTTGTGGCCTGCCCGGTACACAGGTGGTCTTACTTGGTATTATTAATATTAACGTTTTAAGTGAGTATTTCTTTTATTTTATTCTTATTTCCTTATTATTATAAATATTATTGGTATTTTTATTACTTTTCAATTATTAACTTATATTATTAAATCCTTTTATC
This sequence comes from Viscum album, assembly GCA_963277665.1. Classification (NCBI taxonomy): domain Eukaryota; kingdom Viridiplantae; phylum Streptophyta; class Magnoliopsida; order Santalales; family Viscaceae; genus Viscum; species Viscum album. The sequence continues at coordinate 736,807,227 of OY728167.1, read as the reverse complement.
ATTTTCTATTTTAGAATAGTCTAATAATTATTATTGTGTGTGTATACATATACATATATATATGCGTGTATATATATATATATGTATTTATATCTCTCCATTTTTTTATTTTTTTATTTTATCTTTATTATTTCATTTATTTTTATTTTATTTTATTTAATTCCTTTTTTTAACCCACCTAATCCCTACCCTATCCGCCACCCCCCCCCCCCTTATTTTTTTCTTTCCTCTCCCCCACGTTTTCTTCTCCCTTCTCCTTCTCTCCTCCCTCCTTTCTTTTCTCTCTTCTCCTACGGCGCACCTCTCCCTCCCTTTTGCCCAGCGCACCCCACCCCCAATTCCCTTCCCCTTCCAGCGCGCCTCACCCTCCCCTTTTATCTCTTTTTTCTTCCTTTCTTTTTTTTTCTTCTCATTCTCTCCTTCTCCTCTCCCCTCTCCCTTCCAGTGCGCCTCACCCTCCCCTTTCTCCTCCCTTCCACACCCAGCACACCCCATCTTCCCCCCTTTTTATTTTTATTTTCTTTTCTTTTCTTTTCTTTTCTCTCCTCACCCTTCTTCCTCCCAAAAATACGACCAGCCCCACCCTATTTTGGTCTCACCATCCCGCACTCTCGCTCACGCTGCTGGACATCCCCCGCAACCCGGCTCGCACTCGCCGGACAGCCGATGTGCGCCCCTCAGTTGGATCCCGACAATTCCGCGATAAGGGTTGGTTTTATTTTATTTAATTATTATTGATTTGTTTAGTTGTTAATTAATATATTCAGTTATTATCACATGTGTTTAAAATTGTTAATCAAATTATTTGATTATTATTAAATTGGTTAATCATTTTATTTAATCTGTTTAATTGTTTATCAATTTAGTTAATTGAATTTGTTTAATTGTTAATCTATTTGTTTAATTACTATTAAATTTGATTATTCATTATTCAATTTAATTAATTATTATTGAATTTGTTTTATTGTTAGTTAAATTATTAAATCGCTGATGTTGTGATGGGTTGGCGATGAGAATTTTTGGTCTACTGTTTTAGGACCTTTTTGACGGTTCCGTGCAGTGCGACCTTTGCGCAGTGGGAGTATTGCGTCGTATCATTTTTCTTTCGTTCCTGCATTGAGGTAGGTGGTTCCATACCTTTTCATCATTTAGATAATTTAATTTTTTTGTTTAGTTTAATTTAATATGTTCTATGAATTAGTTTCATGGTGCGATCTATGTTTATAATGTTTTGGCGTGTTCGTTTGATGAAAATTGGGTTTCCGAAATAGTATGCTTTTGTTGTCTATATGTGTTTTGTTATATAAATGATTGGTTGTGTTTAATAGGTTGTGCGAAAGGCGTTTTAAAAATTGTTTGACATGTGTGCGTGATGAAAATTGCACTCTCTTTAGAAATGGTTATGTTATTTTTCATTTCGATCCTATTGTGGAAAATTTTAGAAGTGTTTAATAATTGTTTATAGAGTGCCAATGAGGTTTTAGAAGGGTCAATTTGTGAAATTTATTTTGTAATGGTTTCCTTTGCATGCGATATGTTTTATAAATTGAGGAATTGTTTATTTAAGTGGTGTTTTGAGTGCGAAACATGGTTGAAAGGTTTTTGAGGGTTGTTTGGAAGGTGTGAAAGGTGTTTTCAAGTCACTTTAGGTGTTTGTGTTTTTAAATAAACATTTTCAAAGTATATGAATCACTTTTGGTGTGTTTTCCTTGTTGTGTACTTTTAAAGTTGGAATGCAAAATTGTTTGAATAATGGAAAACAAGTTTTGACATGGTTACCTCATGTATCAAGTTTTAAAGTGACGCCTCTATATAAAATCAAGCTGTTTTTGGTGTAAAGTCTTCTTGGTTTTTCTTGAAATGATTTCAATAATAACTCAAATGATTTATTGGTACATTTATATGACGCTAAAATGGTGCTTTGTAGGAGTTGAATACGCGTTCATTTTTAAAGTGGTGTATTTTTATAAAATGAGACATGTCGTGTGCGTGTGTCTTTGAAATAGTGCTTTGGTATGCAAATGGTGACTTTTGTGTGCAATATATTGTTTGGTCTGCGATATGAGAAATAAATATACTATGTGAATGTGAAACTTGATTGAGCACATGGGAAAACCCTGGGTATCTAGGTGGGCGGACTAGAACTAGTGCGCTAGTGAACCGGATGGGTGTCATCCCTATTTCACTTAACTGGATTGACGATTGCAAAACTAACTAAACATATGATATCTGAGGGTCGTGGCCTTCTAAGCCACATGTTCTGAGGGTTGTGGCCTTCTAAGCCACGTTTTCTGAAGGTCGTGGCCTTCTAAGCCACGTTTCACCGAGACACGAGGTTCTAGGGTCCCACTCGAGCTAGATGATCCTTAGGGGATTTACCCATAGTGCTCTACCATAAATGGAATGGTTCCTTCCATCGGCATATGGAGGACCACTTGTGTGTTTGTGGGTGGGGGGGGTGTGCGTGTGTGTGTGTGTGTGTGTGTGTGTGTGTGAGTATGTGTGTGTGTGTGTGTGCCCATAATGAACCTTCCTCTTCCTCTTTAAAATCGTGTTTGTGAAATGAGTTCTTTTTAGTGTTTCCCTTTAGCATTTTGTTTGTAAATGTTTTCTTTAAAAACATTTCGAAATTATAACTTGAATAAGCACATTAAATTTTCCTTTTGATGTTGTGGCATGGAACCTTTTTATTGGGTGTCGTCCTACTGGGTCTTTCGCTCACACCCTGCATACACTTTCGGGTGTATATAGACTTTGTTTCTTGTGTATTCCAGGTTGTGACATCATACTCAGTGATGGTTGTCCGAGTTGTTAGTGGCCTTCTCATGCAGGTTGGTGTTGTGGCGTGCGGATGCTACACCACTCTTGTCGCTTAGAGGTTTGAGTTAGAGTTTTAGTCTCTTTTGTTGTCGTTTATTTTTGGACGTTGGTTCTAGTTGTAAACCTTTAAATTTGATTTCAATTTAATGGTCTGTTTAGTTGTTGATTCCTAGTTTCATTTTTATTATCTTTTTAGTGTTTGTGTATACTGTTTCGGGTAAACTGTTCCCATAGGTTACTCTTGATACCTGGGCACTTGTGCCAGCCCGTGGGGATCGGGAACGCCCTTCGGGCCTTGCCGCGGACCGGGTCGGGCGCCGGGTCGGATGGCGACCCGGCCTGGTTCATGAAAAAATGGTATCAGAGGTGAGGTTTTCTCTCTTGGGTCATGTTCTTTCAGGTTAGAGTCACGATATTCTTGAGTTAAGGTTGTCGGGACTCGACGTCCTGGCTATGAGTAAGGTGCCTGGCCATCACACCTCGTGGCGGGACTCAAGTTACCAAAGTATGTTGAGGTTTGTCTGAGTTTTTGGTCCTTGCAGATAATCTTGTATAAAGGAAATGAAAAGGGGTAAGGTCAGTGGTCCTAGTGAGCTCGCAGGGTCTGGAAAGCCATGTGGAGCTGGGGATGTTGTCCTAGAATACCCTCTGTGGCAGTGGCGTGACTAGCGTATGGCTGCCAACCATACGTTCCAGTCACCCACTGACACAAGTTTTCTCTTGCATTATTTCTCGTCTCCTTGTTTTGGATTCGTGGGAATTTGGTTTTTAAGTAAAAATGTTTTGGTCTTGGAAAATATTTTCATATGAAACGCTTTAAAAAGAAAATGACATGAAAGGTTTTGAAAGTGTGGGTTGGATGTTTTGGTTTTGAAAAAAATGGAAAGTTTGGTTTTGATCCTTGGCACTCTCATGGGAAACCACATGCATGAGTGTATGCAAAAATGGAAATGGTTAATGGAATGAGCGGATGAGTGCCTGGATGGACATAAGTTGCGTGCTGGTGCGGCATGAGAACATTCATGTGCGAGGCTCATGGTACGCCATTGGTGTTTGTGCAACCCACTGGGTTTGCTTATTTTCAAAATGTTTTGTTAAAGGGAGGAAAATGGTGTTTTAGTAAACAGTGTTTGTGTGGCATGTCCTTGTGTTTAGGAAATGTCGGATCTGAGGCGTTTTGAGTCGAGGATCCTTTCTGAATGATTTGTGTCCCGAGTTTGATTTCTTATTTGTAAGTTGGTATGCAAGCGTGTTGTTAGTAAATTCCTTTGAAGAGTACATCAGGGAGCCCTTGCAGTGGTTTCCCCTACACGTTTGGTGTTTTCTTGTGGTATGTCTTGACCATAGGACCAGTTTGGTTGGGTCCATAGTTTTCTTTCTTGACTAGTGTATGCCCCCCCCCCCATAAAGCGTTGACATGTGATTGAAGTACGACTATGGGGAATTCCCCGTTGGCCGGCACTCCAGTTGATCGAAGGACTCTCTTTTTGAATTATAGAATTGAACCCACCTCTCCTTTTTACAACTAAGTGGATCCTCTCATGGCGGGATGACAGATGCGAGGGGAGTTGAACAGAGTTTTGGTTTCTTTGAGTTGTCTGAGTCGTCGGGTATGGAATTTGACGTCGTTGCGCTTGAAGGTTTCCCCTGGAAATGGAAAAAGGAAATCCAGCGGGGAAGGGTGAAGGCGGTTCAGAATTTTCAGTGTTGACCAGTGTCTTGTAGGGATTTGTAGTATTTTCATCGGTTGTAAGGGTCATGTTTGGTGACGTCTTGCAGTGTAAGTTCTCTTTGATTGTCAAGGGTGAAGTTTGACCTCATTAATTTGAAAGTTATGTTTGGAAATGGTGAAGGAGATTCTAGTGGGGAGAGGTGGAAGCAGCCTAGAGTAGTCAGTGCAAGCCACTATTCTAAATGACCTTTGGTCCTTTGTTGGTTTCGTTTAAGAAAGGGTCTACGTTAGGCCACTAGTGTGGAAGACCCAGTCGTATGAGGCTTCTATGGTCGTTTGAAGGAATCACGTGGTGCTCAAGACGTGGTTTAAAGTCCTTACTAGCGTAATGTTCCTCTCAACAGCAATGATCATGTTCAGATGATGATTTGTGGTGTCGTGTTCTCATCCAGTGTGACAAAGGGTGATGCACATGCACCATTTCAACTCTGGTGTTGGTGAATGTTCCTCGTATGATCAGTTAGATGTTGTAATGTGTCGTGTTTGCTGGTGTTGCCTCTGTTGCAGTGTGGTTTCATGTGAAACCAAAAGGAGAAGCTCCATTCAGGAGTCTTCAATGCCTGAATGTGAGGCAAGAGATTCTTCAAACATCAAGGCTCCAGCCATAGGCCCCGGAGTGAAGCTGGCGTGTGGTCAGGAACCCCGGGATTGTATGAAACCCCGATTTCATTTCTGTCATTGGTGTTGAAAGTGAAAGTAGCTTAAATTGTTTTCTATGGTTGTTATGTTCGAATGAGCCGTCTGGTTGCATAAGGTTTTCGTGACCACGTGGAGGAGTGTTCGTCTCGTGCATTAAAGTCTTGGGGTCGCGTTCCACTGGATGTAATCGCTTTAGTGGCCTTATGGGGTTTGTTGAGTAAATCTGTCTCAAATCTGAATAATTCTCATCCAGGAATGTGGAAATGCTGGTTTGTCTTGGGTCATGCTTTTGACGCCCCGGTAGTCGGGCCCCTCCCTCCCCGCCCCTTGTGGTGGGGTGTTTGGTCACCATCGAGAATCTTTTTTCTAAAGTTTTGTACCTACTGTTAGTTCTAATGGCGGGGAGACCCACATCGGATCTCGTACAAATATATCTGGAATGAATCGATGTTGGACTCTTCTTTAATGGTGGGGAGTCCGTTCGGACCTCCCGATGTCGATTTCCCAAACCCATCTTGGGCGATAGTAGGTTCTTAATGGTGGGGAGTCCATCCGGGCCTCCTCGTGTCGATTTTCTAGTCTCGTCTCAGGTGTTGGAAAGTTTTTTTAATAGTGGAGAGCCCCATCGGGCTTTCCCGTGGTGGTCCATTCAGTTTTGTTCCTAGAGATGGTTTAGTGGTAGGTTATTGAAGTATTCTTTGGATGTGGGTTGGTCTTGTATCTTCGTTCCAATAAAATGGTGTGTTTTTTGTTCAATGATGCTTGAGGTGTTTTGGTTTGTGAGGTTGGTTTCCGCAGGTGCGAGAGTTTCTTTCCTGAATCAATCAACTGGAGGCGTTGTAGCTCTTTGGGGTGGGAAACACATATCAGAAAGTCTTTTTACATGCTTCTTGAGGTTGTCATTTGAGTCACTTTTTCTGAGCACGTTGCTTTTGCTGCTTTTCACTTGTTGGTTGTAGAGATCCTCTTTGAACTTTAGTGGGGTATCAGTTTCTTCTTTGTGCCTCAACCCTAGTTGCGGCTTTCCGGGGATGGAAAGTTTTCATGGTGGGGAGAATTGTCATGTCTGGTCTTCACTTTGAGGTGTGTATTTAATTTTAATTTTAACCACATAAGTTTTATTTCCTTTTTTGTAAATTGTTTTGTTGGAGTTCGAGATGAGCGCGATTTTAGTGGTACGCACTTGCTCTGATAAATGGACGCGGGCTTGACGTTGCCCGACGCACGGGCATGGCACGGGTGAAGCCTTGTGGCCTGCCCGGTACATGGGTGGTCTTACTTGGTATTATTAATATTAATGTTTTAAGCGAGTATTTATTTTATTTTATTCTTATTTCCTTATTATTATAAATATTATTGGTATTTTTATTACTTTTCAATTATTAACTTATATTATTAAATCCTTTTATCATTTTCTATTTTAGAATACTCTAATTATTATTATTGTGTGTGTATACATATACATATATATATACATGTATATATATATGTGTGTATTTATATCTCTCCATTTTTTTTTATTTTTTTTTATCTTTATTATTTCATTTCTTTTTATTTTATTTTATTTTATTCCTTTTTTTTAACCCACCTAATCCCAACCCTAGCCGCCACCCCCCCCCCCCTTCTTTTTTTTCTTTCCTCTCCCCCACGTTTTCTTCTCCCTTCTCCTTCTCTCCTCCCTCCTTTCTTTTCTCTCTTCTCCTACGGCGCACCTCTCCCTCCCTTTTGCCCAGCGCACCCCACCCCCAATTCCCTTCCCCTTCCAGCACACCTCACCCTCCCCTTTTATCTCTTTTTTCTTCCTTTCTTTTTTCTTCTTCTCATTATCTCCTTATCCTCTCCCCTCTCCCTTCCAGCGTGCCTCACCCTCCCCTTTCTCCTCCCTTCCACACCCAGCACACCCCATTTTCCCCCCTTTTCTTTTTATTTTCTTTTATTTTATTTTCTTTTCTCTCCTCACCCTTCTTCCTCCCAAAAATCCAACCAGCCCCACCCTCTTCCGGTCTCGCCATCCCGCACTCTCGCTCGCGCTGCTGGACAGCCCCCGCAACCCAGCTCGCACTCGCCGGACAGCCGTTGCACGCCCCTCGGTTGGATCCCAACAATTCCGCGATAAGGGTTGGTTTTATTTTATTTTATTATTATTGATTTGTTTAGTTGTTAATTAATATATTCAATTATTATCGCATGTGTTTAAAATTGTTAATCAAATTATTTGATTATTATTAAATTGGTTAATCATTTTATTTAATCTGTTTAATTGTTTATCAATTTAGTTAATTGAATTTGTTTAATTGTTAATCTATTTGTTTAATTACTATTAAATTTGATTATTCATTATTCAATTTAATTAATTATTATTGAATTTTTTTTATTGTTAGTTAAATTATTAAATCACTGATGTTGTGATGGGTTGGCAATGAGAATTTTTGGTCTACTGTTTTAGGACCTTTTTGACGATTCAGTGCAGTGCGACCTTTGCGCAGCGGGAGTATTGCGTCGTATCATTTTTCTTTCGTTCCTGCATTGAGGTAGGTGGTTCCATGCCTTTACATCATTTAGATAATTTAATTTGTTTGTTTAGTTTAATTTAATATGTTCTATTAATTAGTTGCATGGTGCGATCTATGTTTATAATGTTTTGGCGTGTTCGTTTGATGAAAATTGGGTTTCCGAAATAGTATTCTTTTGTTGTCTATATGTGTGTTGTTGTATAAATGATTGGTTGTGTTTAATAGGTTGTGTGAAAGGTGTTTTAAAAAATTTTTGACATGTGTGTGTGATGAAAATTGCACTCTCTTTAGAAATGGTTATGTTATTTTTCATTTCGATCCTGTTGTGGAAAATTTTAGAAGTGTTTAATAATTGTTTAGAGAGTTCCAATGAGGTTTTAGAAGGTTCAATTTGTGAAATTTATTTTTTAATGGTTTCCTTTGCATGCGATATGTTTTATAAATTGAGGAATTGTTTATTTAAGTGGTGTTTTGAGTGCGAAACATGGTTGAAAGGTTTTTTAGGGTTGTTTGGCAGGTGCGAAAGGTGTTTTCAAGTCACTTTAGGTGTTTGTGTTTTTAAATAAACATTTTTAAAGTATATGAATCACTTTTGGTGTGTTTTCCTTATTGTGTACTTTTGAAGTTGGAATGAAAATTTTTTTGAATAATGGAAAACAAGTTTTGACATGGTTACCTCATGTATCAAGTTTTAAAGTGACGCCTCTATATAAAATCAAGCTATTTTTGGTGTAAAGTATTCTTGGTTTTTCTTGAAATGATTTCAATAATAACTTAAATGATTTATTGGTACATTTATATGATGCTAAAATGGTGTTTTGTAGGAGTTGAATACGCGTTCATTTTTAAAGTGGTGTATTTTTATAAAATGAGACATGTCGTGTGCGTGTGTCTTTGAAATAGTGCTTTGGTATGCAAATGGTGACTTTTGTGTGCAATATCTTATTTGGTATGCTATATGAGAAAGAAATATACTATGTGAATGTGAAACTTGATTGATCACATGGGAAAACCCTGGGTATCTAGGTGGGCGGACTAGAACTAGTGCGCTAGTGAACCGGATGGGTGTTGTCCCTATTTCACTTAGCTGGATTGACGATTGAAACACTAACTAAACATATGATATCTGAGGGTCGTGGCCTTCTAAGACACGTGTTCTGAGGGTCGTGGCCTTCTAAGCCACGTTTTCTGAGGGTCGTGGCCTTCTAAGCCACGTTTCACCGAGACACGAGGTTCTAGGGTCCCACTCGAGCTAGATGATCCTTAGGGGATTTACCCATAGTGCTCTACCATCGATGGTGTGGTGCCTTCCGTCGGCATATGGAGGACCACTTGTGTGTGTGGGGGGGGTGGGTGGGTGGGTGGGTGTGCATGTGTGTGTGTGTGTGTGTGTGTGTGTGTGTGTGTGTGAGTATGTGTGTGTGTGTGTGTGCCCATAATGAACCTTCCTCTTCCTCTTTAAAATCGTGTTTGTGAAATGAGTTATTTTTAGTGTTTTCCTTTAGCATTTTGTTTGTAAATGTTTTCTTTAAAAACATTTTTAAAGTATAACTTGAATAAGCACATTAAATTGTCCTTTTGATGTTGTGGCATGGAACTTTTTTATTGGGTGTCGTCCTACTGGGTCTTTCGCTCACACCCTGCATACACCTTCGGGTGTATGTAGACTTTGTTTCTTGTGTATTCCAGGTTGTGACATTGTGATCAGCGATGGTGGTCCGAGTTGTTAGTGGCCTTCTCATGCAGGTTTGTGTTGTGGCGTGCGGATGCTACACCACTCTTGTCGCTTGGAGGTTTGAGTTAGAGTTTTAGTCTCTTTTGTTGTCGTTTATTTTTGGACGTTGGTTCTAGTTGTAAACCTTTAAATTTGATTTCAGTTTAATGGTTTGTTTGGTTGTTGATTCCTAGTTTCATTTTTATTATCTTGTTAGTGTTTGTGTATACTGTTTCGGGTAAACCGTTCCCACAGGTTACTCTTGATACCCGAGCACTTGTGCCAACCCGTGGGGATTGGGAATGCCCTTCGGGCCTTGCCGCGGACCGGGTCGGGCGCCGGGTCGGATGGCGGCCCGGCCTGGTTCGTGACATGTACCACCCAAAGAACGGCGTTGTTGTACCCCTCTCCTTCACTACTATACCACCGCCGAAGTGGCTAAGGGGATCTCCATCTCATATCCTAGCCCAGAAAAAAGAGTCTACAATAATTCCATAAGTCCATTAATGATGCCCAATAGTGAATCTTCCCAGCATAAAACATCCAAGTCAAGCCTCATCTCACCACTATGTTGCACAGTTGAGGATCCAAAATCTCTAGGTAGAGGAAACATGCCCAGGAACAAGAGGATGTTTCCACTCAGTGGATAGATAGAGGACCCATACCCTATTCCAACAGGAGGATTCCACTCTAATAGTTGATAGAGGACCCATTCCCTACCTAATAAGAGGGTTCCTTTATAATGGTAGAGGACCTGTACCCTGACTCTGTAGGAGGGTTCTAGTCATGTAATTGATAGAGGACCCATTCCCTACCCAACAGAAGTTTTCTACTCTAATAGTAGATAGAGAACCCATGCACATCCCATATGGAGGGTTCCACTCTGATAGTCGATAGAGGACTCATGCCCAACCCAGCTGGAGGGTTTCACTCTAAAATATAGAGTAACCATTCCCTATCCTAGTAGGATGGTTCCACTCTAATAGATAGGTATGAAACCCATTCCCTCTTTCATTATAAGGGTTCCACTCTCGGATGCTAGAGGACTCATGCCCTTTCTCTACATGATTTTTCCACTCTAAAATCCTCTAGTGATCATGTGCCATCATTTTCATCATCTAGCATAACCTAAATAAGCACCAAGCCTGGAAAATATTGAATCATATCCCAAAATACACAATTTAAGTAACCATAATGTTCTACGTGAAAAAACACTTAGTATAGGCTACTCATGGGAAAAATTTTAAGTCCAAACAAAGGAGATATGAGATTTTGAAGTTCACTAAAAAGAAACCAAGGGGTACAAGGTGTGTAAGGAGACCCACACAGTATGTGGTCTCACTTCATCACCTGTTCATGTCCCTAGAGGTACATGGATCACTGACCTTGTAGCACTATATGGTGTGTAGGGAGTCAACATGACGTTTTCAAGCCACTCGGGGTCCCTGCTCGTGCACTTTGGTTGTGTTTGTGTACTTCGATACATGACCATCTTCCTGACCATGTTTTTTCACATGGGATCCTACCTGTGTGCTCCTCCATATGACTTGACCACCCAAGAAATGGGTACATGGCATGTAGGATGGATACACACCATGTCATCCTTATAATTCTCAAAAAAACCCAAGTCACCATAGCATAGGGGAAACACGTCATATGTTCATAGAACTACACGGTGTGTAGTCAAGTTTTTTATAAAAACGTAGATTCATTCTCCACACGCTATATTTGATCACCCCACATTCAATTATGGCTTCATTTTTTCTAAAAAAACAAAGGATTTTTCTCCGGTCGGTGATTATTTCCTTTTCGGTGGCTGGAAGTTGAATCTAGTTCATTCCCATGAAAATCTAAACACACCATCATGACTCCAATCAAACCTATCAGCTCCATCGGTCTCAGATATTAAATCCATGAGAATCAACACTTGTTATTCCACGATTTAACCCCAAATCCATCCTTGATTTCCAAACCCTTCATTTCCTATGAAACCATTGCTGATTCGGGGGTCCAATCGGGCTCAATCCTGCCCGACAAAGTCGAATCACGACCTCAGGGTCCAACGATGATGAATGTGAAGCAATTGAGGGGGGATAATAACAAAGGTTTAATAATAGTTACCAAGAGTTCCTGTTTGATGATAAAGAATGGGGATATCCAAGGTTAGAAAGCAATTGAATAATTGATCTAAATCTTTACACGGTCGTATGAAAGGTTCAACAATTAGAGAAGATCATAAAAGGGATGATCCTTCTCAATAAATTTAATCAAAAATGGAATAATCCACAATTTGATGAGTCCTACCTAGAGATTGGATTATTATTCATTGAAAAAACATGCACTCCAATGAATGGAATAAGTCGTTTCATTTTTTGCGCTCTGATCTACTCTGATCTATATATTCATCGTCGTCAGATGTGATTCACCAACAGAAGTAGGAAGAACACTCTAGAATCCTCCTAGGATTTTTGCGGCTAAACTTGGGTAAATAACCATAGCGGTGATTTTATATAAGTAATATGTTGTGTTATTTTAATAAATCAATTAAATTAATCATTTAATTAATCTACTAAATTTATCTCCAATGAATGACTTATTTGAGTGCCCTATGACAACCTATTTTAGGTCGCACCTATGATAAACATTGCATTACGGACTCAAACGTGGTCCTAGATTTCTAATTTGAGCTTCCATTTAGGATTTATCCCATTTTCTTTAAGAAACTGTACATGCGTAATATAAAATATATTTTATATTTTTATAAAATTAATTTTGGGGCACACTGGACCTCAAAATTGAACATCGCCTCTACACCTATCTCCAAAAATATATGTATAAATATTTCAAAGTCTTACAAAAAAAACTAGGTCTTTATAGGAAAAATCCACTAGGAAGGGGATTGGATGCCCAGGATGTTGGAAATGGGATACCTGACCCAAGATAGGGTACAATGATAGAGGATCACACATCAGGAAACATAGAGGGATACCTAACTCTATCCAGAACTAACCCTTAGATGGGATCACTCATCTAATTCCTAGGATGAGGATACCACTTTTCACCCTCTTTGGGTATGGACTAAGGGAACACACCCATGTTGATACCAAAACTGGACTGAGGGGATCAAGGGATCCAACCTTCCTTATAAGGGGTACACCACATGTACAAGGGACACACAACATGTCCTTCTAAGTCTGGTCCTGGTCATGTTTGTGCATGTGTACTCCAACTCATGCGTGTGTACTCTGGTTGTGCATGTGTACATTGGTCATGTTCATTCTCATGTGCCCGGGGGTACATGCTAGATTTTCATATTTAAGGTCACACGATACGTGATCAGGTCACACATCTGTGTGATACTTATCTTCACGCATAAACCCTAGCCATCGCGTAATGGGGTACACATGGTGTGTGATCATGTCACACACCCGTGTGATATTTATCATCACACGTAAACCCTATTTGACACGAAATGGGGTCCACACGACATGTTTTCTTATGAACCACACATCGTGTAATTCAGGATTTCATAGAAATACCAAATCTCTCACGTGTCTTCCCCATGTTTTATCCACCTCTAATTCTGATTCTTCCATAGATTTCACCTCAAATATTAGATCTTGGTTGACTGAAACCCTATCATCATCGGTGGTTGGATTCCAACCATCCCTTTGATTGGAAAATGGTCATCATCACCATCCTGAAGTTCCCACATAGTCTGGCTCCTGAAAATACCATCACCCGCACCATCGTTGAATCTCCATCATTATAGTCACATCTCTTTCACACCATCGATCCCAAAACCAAACCTGCAACAATGATCTGTTTTTTCAAATATCTATTTAACAACAATAAGTTCCCAGGTTATATCAAATCATTGTCCAATCAAAATAATGATAACAAACATTCGAATAATGGAAGGAAAAAATCAAAAAACACCAAAGTAAGAAATGAATGTTGGCTATTGTTTGGTTTGACCTTCATTTATTGACGAGAAATAATCGAGTTGGTAGGATAAATCAAGAACAAATAATTCCTAATTCTAGGGATAAATGTAAACAATGATAGACAAAAAAAATTATCTATGGATTATTTTCTAAAAGAATTAATTTGTGTTCACTGTGGAGAAATCAAGAATGGGGATTAAACCAAAAATAAATAAAATTATCTTTCTTTATATTAAATTGATCACTAATGAAGAAAAATTATATTTTTTTGTCATTGGTGAGATCCAAGAACTCCGTTGACAATAACAATCTCCTCGGTATATCGGTCGTTGATCCATGATATCATCATCATCCACCAAAAATCTCCTCCATGGTCCTCTCATACAATATCTAGGGTTATTATACTAACCCTAGGATTTGGAAATAGGCATACTTAAATATAGGATAATTAGGTTTAAATAATTTAATAGAAAATGAATTATTTAATTAATTTATTTTTCTATTATTTCACTTGTGACTGCACTTAAACGAAACATTTGATGCATTCAAATAGTATGTTGCATCTAGGGTAAAATTGGTATTCTGGATTTAATGGAGGTCTTAGTTTTACCATATGAGACTCCATTCTGGAGTTATTCCATTATTTCTAAAAAACTATGTGCACGTGATATATTATATTTAATATTTTTAATATATCAACACTGAGGTTCCATGGGTCCCAAAATCCCGCACCATCTATTTACCTAAATCTGAAAATATTTTTTAAAATATTCTAAAGTGCTGCATGGGAAAAAATAGAGATGTTACGTAGTTTTACTATTGGACTAATTAATGAGTTTACAATTATTTAATATAATGATTTGGTTAGCAAGTTAAACAATGGATTTTGAATAGTGAATGTAATGGTTTGATTGTTAAAATAAATAAATAGATGATGATAATAAAATGGGGTTCACTTATCTTCAAATATGGCTAATAATAACCTCATTGGAACATATTTATAAAACTTCCTCAATGGTGTTTAAGGAATCAGATTCATTTTTTGATGTTGGCAGTGATGGTGATTATTTTTTAAATCCTAAGTTAATGAATGTTAATACACTAAAAGGAGGTATGAGGAAGGAGGTATGATCCTCGATTGATGACCAATATGTAAAAGTGTTGGAGAAATATAAGGAAGGTGACATCATTGTGGATGATTATATCCATATTAGGGAATCAATGGTCTCTAAATTTGAATTAGAGTTTGATCGTGACCCCAATCCAAAGCTCCTTCATAAGGTCTCTCTTTATCCTAGGCCGAGAAAATCCTTCCACCCATAGATCCATCTTCAATAAAGAAATTTTTTATTTCTACAGTTCAAATTAATAAGTGTTACCTTAGTTTCAATGTTTTTCATCTATTTTCTTCTATTTTCTATTTTGATTTGGGCTAAATTAGAGTTCCTGCAGTCTGTGGCATACATAACACTTTGATTTGTTTTTTGTTTTTTGTTCTACAATTCAAATATGGTAAAGGTTTTGTTTAGTCATATGGTCTCGAGGTGGGTAATGGATATAAGGATGCTCCATGTGAAGGGATTGGGGACGGTTCGGGTAGTGGTGTAGGTGGTTTTCAATTTTTTAGTGGGGTGATATGGTAGTTTCTATGGAATTTAGTTTAGTTGAAAATTGGATTTGGATTTTGTATTTATAGTTTTTGTTCAAGGAATAATGGAATGGTATTGATATTGAGGATGAATTGGCTATTGGTTGGGTGATGTATTGGAATTGTGATGTTGGTTGGATTGGGTATAAGTAATTTTTAAGGTATTGTATGGGTATTGCCACCCCTGAACCCCCCCCCCCCACCCCCACCCCCTGGACAACCCCACCCCCTGGACAGCCCCCTGGACACCCCCCCCCATTGGACAACCCCCACCCCCTGCACACCCCCACCCCCTAGACACCCCTCACCCCCATGGACAACCCCCACCCCCTTGGACATCCCCCCCCCCACCACCCCCCTGGACACCCCCACCCCCTGGACACCACCGTACCTCCTGGACAACACCGCACCTCCTAAGTGCTTGGCCCAGTTTTTAAATTGGAATTAACAGTGTAGGTGATTTCCCCTTTCCACAATGACATTTCCTAAGTGACCCATATATCCTTATAAATTGAATTTGTCATGTTTTGATAAATTGAATTTTTCATGTTTTGGTAAATTGAATTTGTCATATTTTGATAAATTGAATGGGTTGTTTGGAATGAAATGGCTAATGCATGATGGTTTGAATTTCTTAATAAATAAAATGGTTTTAAATAAAAATACTCTAAGGGGGGATGCAGGCGGGTAGGGGGGTTGTCCAGGTGTGGGGGGCTATCCAGGTGGGGGTGGGTTGTCTAGGGGCTAGGGGAGCTACAGGGGGGTAGGGGGCTACAGGGGTGTGGGGGGGGGTATGGGCTGCCCAAGGAGGGGTATGGGTTGTCCAAGGGGTCAGGGTGGGGTGTCCAGGTGGGGGAGGGGGTGTGGACTATCAAGGGGGTGGGCTATCCAGGGGGTGAGGGTGGTCTGTCCAGAAGGGGGAGGGGGTGTGGGTTGTCCAGGGGGTTGTCCAAGTGGGGGGTGGGGGTGGGCTATCTAGGTGGGGGGGTTGTCCAGGTGGGGGTGGGATATCCAGGTGGGGGTGGTGGGGGTGGGATGTCCAGGTGTGGGTGAGGGGCTATCCAGGTGGGGGGGGGGGGGTTGTCCAGGTGGGGGTGGAGGGTTGTCTAGTTGGGGGTGGGGGGATGTCCAGGGGGTTGTAGGGGGGTAAGGGCTGTAGGGGAGGGGGTGGTATGTCCAGGGGTGGTGGGTGGGCTATCCAAGCGGGGGAGGGGGTATGGGCTATCCAAGGAGGGGGGATGTTCAGGTGGGGGCTGTCTAGTTGGGGGTGGGGTGGGCTGTCCAGGTGGGGGTGGGTTGTCCAGGGGGGCTGCAGGGGGGTAGGGGATGTAGGGGAGGGGGTGTGGGTTGTCTAGGGATGGGGTTGGGCTATCCAGGGGGTGGTGGGTGGGTTATCCAGGTGGAGGAGGGGGGATATCAAGGGGGGTGGGTTGTCCAAGGGATTGGGGGTGGGTTGTCCAGGTGGGGGAGGGGGTGTGGGTTGTCCAGGGAGGAGGGGGTGGGTTGTCCATGTGGGGGCTGTCCAGGTGGGTTGGGGGGCTATCCAGGTGGGGTGCAAGGGGGTAGGGGTGCTGCAGTGGTGTGGGCGTTGTCCAAGGAGGGGGTGGGTTGTCCACTCTGATACTCTACAAAAAAATAGGAATAAAATATAACCAATGTATAGTTTCTTTCACATGTTAATAATTTTCTTGAAGTTCCAGACCAACACTCACTCTTAACCTTCCAAGAAGAAGTAATCTCTACAAAGAAATCTCACTCAAGTTCTTATCCACTATCCATATTGATATCATAAAAATTTAACATTCATACAACTCCATATCACCTAATGATATAACAAGGATCATACTCCCATGAGTAGTGTCCCATCAAAACTTGAATCATATGACTAAACAACATACATGGGATCATATTTGACACTCACAAAAAAATTTGTAAACATACACCTTATATCACAAACTAGAATTATCTCTCAACTAGCCTCTCAAGGCATCAATAAGCCATGTACCTAGCTCAAAATTGGGATATGTGTTTACAATTAGGTTTGTTTTTTTAGAATTCATGTATGATTTTATAGTGGAAGATAAAATCCTATCCATGTATGATATTTGGAGGTGTGTTTAAAATTAGGTGTGTTGTGATTTATATGTATGATATTCATGGTTTACACTAACAGTCTTCTATGTCATCTATAATAGGCTTGAAATCATGCTAAAATTGGATAGAGATTGGATTATACGACCCTAGTTTGGGGGTGGACACCCCCAGCCCCTTGGACACCCCCCCCCACCCCACCCCCTGGACATCCCCCACCCCCTAGACACCCCGCCACCCCCAAGGATAGCCCCCATCCCCCTGGACAGCCCCCACCTCCCCTAGACTCCCCCACCCAACCCCTTGGACAACCCCCCTGGACACCACCCCACCCCCTGGACACCCCCACCCCCCCCTGGACACCCCCACCCCCCCTGGACACCCCCACCCCCACTGGGCACCCCCCCCCCCCCGGACAGCCTCACTCCTTGGACACTCCCCCCCACCCCACCCCCCTTGGATAGCCCCCCCACCCCATGTACACCCCCATCTCCTTGGACACCCCCTAGACAACACCCCACCCCCTGGACATCCCCCACCCCCTAGACACCCCCACCCCCTAGACACCCCCACCCCCCTAGAAAGCCCCCACCCCCTGGACACCCCCCACCCCCTGGACACCCCCACCCCCTTGGGCAGTGTATGTGATCACTCGAATAATCTACTAAAATATAAAATTTCTTTGATCTAAAATTTACCCAAGTCCTGAATAATTCTCCTCCATAAGTTTACATAATCTTGTACACTCATTTATAGTTTGTCAAAGATATTTTGTTATAAATATAGTATTTTTTGTCTTTTATATTATGATTATCATATAGAGTAGTGTGTTAGTTATGGTTTCATATAAAGTGAAAAACTCTCATTTAATTAAATATATTTTTGATGAAACTTCAATCTTATTGAATTTATTTTGAATAAATGACTTATAACAATTTTTTTTACAGAGTGTATAGAAGATGGATGTATGAAACTGGTCAGATCTCAGGTGATTTTCAAAACAGTTTGGAGAGATTTTTAGATTTTTCATTTCACAATGCTTCTGATAGTGGTCACATACACTGACCCTGTTACAATTGTGTTGTAAGACCTTGGTTGAGCTATGAAGAAGTTAGCTACCAAGTAACCAAATATGGTTTTCAAGCAAACTACTCTGTGTGGTATCACAATGGGGAGAAAATTAAATCTAAAATTTTTGATGATCCAAATTAGAGTACTAGATTGAATAATTTGTTATATGACTGGTTTCCATTTATTTGTCATCATGAAAAATAAAGGATTCCGACCCAGGGAAACTTTGATATGAGATTAATGGATTGAATAATTTGTTATATGACTGGTTTCCATTTATTTTTCATCATGAAAAATAAAGTATTCCTACCTAAGAAGACTTTGATATGAGCACACATGATACATCTAATGAAAATGATGATGTTGTTAGGGTGAAAAAAATGAATGATTTTTCCATAACTCCAGTATATCGACAATGCGGATAAATGAAAAATCTGGAATTTTTAATCCAATTGTTTCATGGGAAAACTATGTATGGGATTTATAATAATTTCTTTGATTACATTCTTACCTTCTTGAAGGACTTACTTCCATATGATGCATCAAACCACTATATTGCATGGAAGTTAGTTGAGGAACTTGGATTTTCAAGAAACAAAATTCATGCTTGCCCAAAAGATTGCATTTTATTCAAGGAGTAAACTGCTGAATGAAATGATTGTATAAAATGTGGCACATCCCGCTGGAAGCCAAAAGATGATGGAACACCACCCTGTGTGCTAAAAAAAGTAATGTGGAACTTTCCATTGATCCCCAGACTCTATAATCTTTTTATTTCTGATGAAATATCGATAAAATGATATGGGATTATACCAAGAGAAATAAGACTAATGATGAGTTGGTTCACCCTGCAGATGGATTTGCATGGCAGAGATTTGATTCTCGATATCCTGATTTTGCAGCTGACGTGCGTAATGTGAGGCTGGGTCTTTCATGTGACAGTTTTAATCCATTTGGGTAGATGCTTACTTCGCACAGCACATGGCCAGTTTTTATACACATTTATAACCTTCCCCCATGGTTGTGTATGAAAAAACCTTTCACTTTTATGATTATAGTTATATATGGCCCTTCTGATCCTGTCAATGATATAGGCGTATACATGCAACCTTTAATAAAAGAGTTGAAACTTCTTTGGGATGTGGGTGTGAACATATACGATGCATGTTTGAAAGACATATTTCAGATGTGTGTTGCACTTATGTGGATAATCAATGATTTTCTTTCTTATGAAATGATATCTGGATGGAGCACGAAGGGAAAACTATCATGTCCAGTTTTTATGAAAAATACACGATCCAAAAGACTGAAAGATCGTTGTAGTTTCAGTTTTATGGGACATCGAAAATTCTTTCCAATGGACCATCCATATATAAATAATCGTCGAAGATTTGACAATACCATGGAGGCTGATGATCCACCTCAGTGTAAGTTTGTAACTGATGTGCTTAATGAATTGAAAGATTTCAGTTTTTAATTCGGGAAGGGTCAAATGAAATCTGGAAAGAGAAAGAATATTTCCACTGAAATCTGTTACAATTGGAAGAAGAGAAGTATCTTATTTGATTTTCCTTATTGGTCAAACAATTTGTTATGTCATTTCTTAGACATAATGCACATTGAAAAAAAAATATGTGAAATGTTTCTTTCAATTCTTCTAAATGTTAATGGAAATACAAAAGATGATTTATGGTCTCGACGTGACTTGGTGGATTGGGGAATCAGACCAGAATTGCATATTGTGCGTATTAGTGATAATAAATGGAAAGTTCCATGTTCCTCTTATGTGATAACACCTACAGAAAAAAAAAATCAATTTTTGAAATTACTAGAGGATATTAAAGTTCCTGATGGCTATTCAAGCAACATATCTAAATGGGTCAACAGAAGAGAGTTAAAGCTAAAATCTTTGAAGACTCATGATTATCACATCCTTCTGCATGAGTTTATTCCAATAGCAATCTGTCATCTTTTGTCCAATAATGTAAGGGTGGATGTTATTTAGTTGTGTAATTTGTTTAGAGATCTTTTTTCTAATAATTTGTCCAAGTATTTCTTGCAAAAAATGTTGGCATATGCCCCATTAATTTTGTGTGAGTTAGAGAAAATATTTCCTCCATCATTTTTCACATTCATGTTGCATCTGATTGTCCATATTCCAACTGAAATAAATCTCATAGGACCTATTTATTTTCGTTGGATGTATCCAACTGAAAGAAATATGTACAAATTAAAGTCTTATTTCTGAAATAGGAATCATCCCAAAGGTTCTATTGTGAACGGTTACTTGGCTCAAGAATTTATGGATTTCTGCTCTATGTATTTGTTTGATCTTACTACAAGAATAAACAGACCAATGATAAATGAAGAAGAATAGTATGAGAAAATTGAACCTGGTTTTCCATCACTTACTCAAACTGGAGGAATTTCTGGATCATATACATTGTTGACATTAAGCCTTGAAGAGCGGGAGATGGCACATCGCACAGTTTTTTTCAACTGTGATTTGTTTGATGACTATATCTTGTAAGTGAATTGAATATGTATATCTTATGTGTGTGTGTGTGTGTGTTTGTGTGTGTGTGTGTGTTTTTGTGTGTGAAACTATTCCTATTTTTATCTATAGGGAACATAAAGCAATGATAAATAGAAAGCATCGTTCTTTATCTTTGAGAAAGAGGGAGACTTTGCATAGAAAAGAGTTTTATGCTTGGTTAAAATTGAAGGTAATAATATTATTGTTTAAAATAATTAAAACAATATTTAATTAAGTTTAATATTCATTTATATTTCTAGTATTGAGTTTGTCTGATGACTCTGTCTTTGAGGAAATAAGAGCTTTGGCTTTTGGTCCTAATACCGTGGTTTGTGACTGTAAATCAATTGTTATCAATGGGTACAGATTTATTATCACTGAATGAGAAAAGAACATGAGAACACAACATAATGGTGTTATGGTTACTACCACAACAGGCTGTTATGCTAGTCCATCAGATAGTAGATTGCGATTTGAAAATGTAGGTTATTATGGAGTCGTTGAAAAAATAATAATATTGGACTATTACTCTCATGGATGAGTCATGATGATGAAATGGCAGTGGTTTAATTCGATGACGAGGCATTTTACATTTATTGATGATTTTGGATTTTGAGTAATTGATATGACTCACACTCTTGCTACTGGTGAACCATATATATTAGCATCAATGGTGAAATAGTTTTTTTGTGTCAAAGACCATCTTCGACCTGAATTCGGTTTCATTATTGAATTGATTAAAAGATATATTTTTGATGATGGTGATGATGGAATTGAAACCATACCTACTTCCATTGGAAACGATCCATTTATTACTTTTTAGGACTCTAATAGCTTAATTTTCAGAGTTGATTGTGAACCTAAAGTTGTGGTCGGAAATATATAGAATCATCCATCCATGTTCTTAATTATTTTGGTTTCGATTGACTTGGGTTGTTAAGGTTTGTATTATTCAAATTTATTTAATATTGATTACAAATATTTTGTATCCAACTTGACTATTATGTGAATTTTCAATGTTTATTGGTTGTAATTTAATTTGAATTGCATTTTATAATTTTGAATTGATCTTTATTCAAACCTACGAAACCAATATTTCTAAATTGGTGAACATTTCAATTCTTTATTGACCATGTATAAAATTAGTATAACTCTAATACCTACCTTTAACATTTCACCAAATAATGAACATGATGGTTTGTCTTCTTCTACAAAACATGTATAGAAACCTACATCATCTACCAAGGCTAAAGAAATTAAATTTTCCCTTAATTTCAAAAAGTGTTTTACCCCTTATGAATATGGTAGATATCTTATCCTTTTTCATATGTTTATATCATCATTTAAAACTATCTTAAGGGTTTAATCATTCATAATATATAGACCGATGACACTTAGTAAATAACCATCCTACTAAAAATTAATTTTTTTATTACATCTTGTACGATTTATTGAATTCATTATATATCCATTCAAGCTCACTTAAAACAATGGATAGTTAAATTATCCATGAATCCCCTTATTCCCTCTCATATGTTTTGTTTTTTGGGTAACACGTTAGTTATCCTTTTCTAATTACATCCATATTTGTTTTCAAATGCATGAAATGCAACCAATTGAATAGAGGCAACGAAAAAATATGACGGACAACAATCGTCGCATGGCTAAGATGGGCATTCCACCACTGGTGTCTGTAGTGAGTATTTTATTTCAAATATATATATTTAAATAATATATATTGTCATGTGATTAATTTTGTTTTAAACACTTGTGTAGGATCCACCTCTTACGTGAAAATTATTTGATGAGAATCCTAGTAGTGATCCCAGTACTCAGGGTGTTCATACAAGGGCGGGTGGTACAAGATCTAGCCGATCTAGTCGGCATACCCGATTAGACATTGCCCCTCCCACTGACATACCATCTATCCCATATTCGGATCCCGGTGTGTCGTTAAGGACACACGGGATATTTACACCTCCCATGTTTTCACCACCCTTTACATTTGAGCCTCCTCACCTGACTTTACCATATCTGATGATGATTCTCACTCCCCATCCAGCATTCGGCCAGCCATCTGTGTCAGCTTCTTTTACTTCTACTTCCTTCTCTCTGAGATTTTATATTCCATCTTCTTCGACTCCTGCTCCTCTAGATTCTGTCCCTGGGGAGCATACATTGGGACCCACTCCACCTGTACAGGGTGTTCCTTCAGTTTCTGCGAATCCAACGGTGCCCATTGATCAGACTACCACTGGTATATTTATACAACCCTAACAAATTTTTATACCATTATTTATTTTCATTATAACATGTATTGATAAAATATTTGTTTTTCTTTCATAATAGATACATCTACTAATAGGATGTGGGGGTGGGGGCATACACGCATGCGTGCTGTGTGGAACTGCCACACACAGTTGATTGTGGACTATAATGAAGACAGTTAAATGATTGAAAAAATAAGGCAGCAATGTCGGAGTTTTTTGGCGACGCTTTCCAAATACTCCAACATCATTCCTGTCAGCCCTCTCTCATGGAGACAGTTTCCAAATGAAGTCAAGGATAATGCTTGGGAAGAGATATGGGTAAAAAATCTATTGTATTTAATGAAATATATTATTATTTGTATTTATATGAATTAATATTTTGGTGTTAGCTTCGGTTTAATTCCCCCGATGGTGAGGGTGCATGGCCATCACGTCTAAAGGATTTAGGTGAGCATTGGAGAGCCTATAAGCTCAAGTTGTATATTGGCTAGCATGCTAGAGTTGGAACAGAGTTAGAGGTGGTCCCTGTCATTGATGATTATCCGTTAGAACAGTATCGGCAGATGATTACTCATTGGACGACTACCCAGTTTAAGGTATTAATCACAATTGAGGTATTTAAATGAAAATTTTCAAGTTTTGTGTTAATAATATCTTTTTTATTATTAAATTTTATTTATGAATAATCCAAAAAAATAAAAAATAAAACATTGTTGCTAAAAAATAACTCTACACATTGGGACGTACTACGATGCCATATCATGAGAGGAAGTTGGTATGACAGTTGTTTATATAATTTTAGTTATGAAATTAATTATTGGTAACTTATTTTTAATTATGTTTTCTTATATTCAATTTCATTGCAGAGGAAAACATTTAATATTGAAGTGGAGGCTATAAAAATATGGTTGCTCTCGGTGCCCAGAAGAACGCGCCCCACGCGCAGGAGTGTTTTCTTTCTCTTTCGCTCATTGCTTCGCCGAAGGGCGGCGCCCTGGTAGCGTCCCCGAGTCTGGTGCCCTTCGACCCTGGCATCCCAGATCATTGGCATCTTATGGTGATGCCTGGTCCTTCTCCATGGCCTCGACACCCAGTGTGATCTTTTCGTGACGCTCTGTGTGGATCATCCAGCAGCGCTCAGCAGATCTGCTTCCCATCGGTGAGTCCAGTCAACCCGACGGTTTTGAGGGCTGGTTTAAGCATCTCACTGGAAGTCCCCGTGGGGGTGTTCTCGGAGGCGGTGGGTCATCTGAGGTGGACCCTAGTGGCTCGTTTTTGGGTAGCAAAGCCACCATTGTTGATCTTCAGAAGATGTGTGGAATCCTGGGGATTGCTTGGTGCGGTGCGGGTTTCTCTGCTTCATTGAAATTCCTTCTGTCTGGTGCTGGAATCAGAGGCGGATTTTATTTCGGCTTGGTGCAAAGCTCTGAGATTTTTCAGTCGATGGAGGTTCAGTTTGGCGCCCTGGTCTATAGAGGCTCATAAGGGGTAGGAGTGTCCCCGTGATGCGGTTTGGGTTGGCCTCCCTCTTCCTTTATAGAATGAAGCTTTCCTTCAGGATATAGGGGACTCATTATGGGGTTTTCTGTGCGTGGATGACCGTACCCTTTCTTGTGAAGATGTTTTGGTTCCTCTCATTTGTGTTGATCTAGACCTTTCCCTCCCAATTCCAGAGAAAATATTGTTGCGAGTGCAGGATTTGGTGGCTTGGGATCAGGAGCTTTCCTATCCGGTGTTTCCCAGTTTCTTCTTCTCTTGTTGCCTTCAGGTCTACTCGAGTCAGGTGTGCAGGAGGCGATGGTCCGGCGACCCTGGTCGGGCTCTGAGGGTCCGCCCGTGTGAGGACTTCCATTCCCCTAGGGAATGAGGCTCTGAGCCCTCCTCTTCTCGACTGGAGGCCTCGGAGCTGGTCAGTTCTCTTCTTCTTCCAAAGGTCCCTAATCCTCCAGCCCATTCCTCCACTCCTCTAGATTGTGCAGTTTCCCTCAGCTCGAGTTTAGTGGCGCTCAGTCCATAGGCTCGGTTCTCACGGCCTGTTGGCTTCTCCATCAGCCTATTCTCTCCTCTCCATCTTCTTATAGTAGGGAATTTGTGGGAGAAGTTCCTGTCTTCCCCCTCTCTCTCCCTGGATAACCATGTGTTTCTTATTCCCTCTCCAGTACCCTCTTGGGTCGCGACCTTGGAGCTGGAGGAGGCAGCCTACGTGTCCTCTTCTCCTTGTCCTTCTGAGGTTGGTTCATTGTATGGCTGTAGTATGGTCCCGGCTGGTCCAATTTTCTCAGAGCTTAAAGGCAATAAGGGGAGGTCTCCCTCCTTCCATTCGATTTCAAAGGTCAAGCGAGGTGTGGATGCCAATCCCCCATCTCCCCAAACCCTTGTGGTTTCCTTTCCTCTAGTGTGGAGCCCTAGTGCGTGCACGCGTGAAAGATCGAGACTTACACATAGGGATGGACCCTCCTCTCACAGCATCAGGACTGTTTTTCCTGGGGTCACAACCAGGCCTATTCTGATTTAATGTTATCTATGGTTATCTGGAATTCCCAAGGCCTGGGGGCTTGGGTTAAGACCAACTTTTTATCCTCAGAATCAAGGAAACACAAAATTTCAATTGTGGCTGTTTTGGAGCCCAAGAAGAATCTGGCTAAGGAAAAGGAGTTCTGTAGTAAGGTTAAGATGCATGGATTTATGCACGCGGACCCGACCAACTGGAATATTTGGCTTTTCTGGAATTGGGAGACTTCTGCGGATTTGGTTTTAGTGGGAGATCAATTCATTTTTGTGAAAGTATCAATAGGCTCGGAGAGATTCTTGGTTTCCTTTGTCTATGGGAGTTGTGATGCTCAGGTTCAGAAGCATTTATGGAAAGAGCTAGGTTCCTTTGATCTGGGGGATTTACCGTGGCTGGTGGCTGGGGACTTCAACGTGGTCTCTGATCCCGATGAGAAGAAAGGTCGAGGTACTTTCCCACGCCAGGCTATCCAGGACTTTGTTCAGTTCACAGCGAGTAGGGGTCTTCTGGACTTGGATTACACTAGTGATCGCTTCACTTGGAGCAATAACCAGCGAGGTGCTAGGCAGTGCTAGAGCCGCCTCGATCAGTGCTTGGAAAACAGTAATGCTATCATCTCGTTCCCTAACATGAAGGTTGATTATCTGGTGCGTGGTCTCTTGGATCACTCGTCGCTATTAGTCTCCTTGCTACCACGTCAGGACTCACAGGATTATTTCAGGTTTCACACCCAGTGGGCTAGTTATCATGACTACCAGCGAGTTTTTCAGGAGCTGTGGGAGGGTCTGATGTCGGGGCATTCTTGGGTGGCTCTCCACGATAAGCTTTGGAGGCTGAAGCAGAGGCTCCAAGTGTGGGCTAGGAACCTTCCTCCCTTTCATCAAAACCTGGAGGACTTGAAACGAAGCATCGCTAGCTTGGAATCCCAGTTGGAGGAGGACTGGAGTGATGATAGGTTTGAGGATTTGATGTCCATGATGAACTCATGGGTGGAGTTGCTTCTTAAACAGGAGTGCATGGCGAGGGACCGATCCCGTGTAAAATGGATGAAGGAGGGTGATAGAAACACAGCGTTCTTCCATGTCTGTATTAGAGAAAAAAGACGGTTGATCCAGCCTAATATACTACTTGAAGATGGAACCTGCACTAACGATAGAGGCTTAGTGGGAAGCATGGATCTCTCTTTCTTCAAGGACCTCCTTGTTGGCCCCAATCCGAGGATGCCCAGAGGCTACCCTAGTGGTAATGCAGAGCTTTGGGAGTTGATTCCCAGTGTTGTGTCTGTTCAGGATAATGAGGGCTTGGAGGAAACTCCCTATGAGGACGAGATCCACCAGGCTATGTTGAGTCTTGAACCAGAAAGTGCTCCCAGTGCTAATTGATTTCAAGGGTCGTTCTATAGGGGGCTTGGGAGGTGGTTAAGGGTGACATCATCGGATCCATTCAAGATTTTTTTCGTGGAGGGAACCTCCCATGGGTTGCTAGTTCTACCTCCCTTGTTCTTATCCCAAAGATTAAGGACCCTTCTTCCCTCTCGCATTTCAGTCCATTTAGCGTGTGCAACTTCCCTTATAAGATCCTCGCAAGCTTTATTAATCAAAGTCTCTCTAGATGTCTTCCCTGATGGATCTTGATTGAGCAGCATGGTTTTTTTAGGGGCCGATCCATTCACAGTGAAACTGCGTTGGCACAGGAAGTGGTTTGGGACATCAATTTTAAATGCCACGGTTCTAACTTGGATATCAAACTTGACATGAACAAGGCTTATGATAGGATCGAGTGGAGCTACATTAACAGAGTTCTCTCAGTTATGGGTTTTTTGTCTAAGTCAGTTGATCTCCTCTTCCGCTGCTTCAGATCGTCCTGGTTGGCTCTCTTCTTTTTGGGTAAGACACAAGGTTTCTTCAAGGCTACTTGGGGCCTCCAGCAGGGGGACCCGATTTACCCGAGCATTTTCATCTTAGCTTAGGATGCTCTTAGCTGCCTCATCAACCAGGGTCTTTCTTCTGGAGTTGTTATCCCGTACAGGAGGAAGCAGAACCTTCCCTCTATCTCCCACCTTATGTTTTCGGATGATACTTTCATTTTTATTAACGGTGGAAGAGACTTGGTTCGAGGCATCAAGCAGATTCTAGATGAGTATTGCTATTGGAGTGGGAAAGTGATCAGCAATTCCAAGAGTAATATCTTCTTCAACTCCAAGAGCGCTCCCAACCATGTGGTATCCCTTTGTGGACGCTTGGATATACAGTGGGGATCCTTCCACATGGAATACCTAGGAACGCCTATTTATTCAGGAAGGCTTTGGGTTCGTGACTTCGATCATGTTGTGGGAAGGATTACCAGTCGTGCCCTGAACTGGAAAAATAGATTCTTATCTTTTGTGGGTCGCATTGTACTTGTTAATAGTGTCTTATCTTCTATCCCTATCCATGCCTTGGCCTCCAACATTATCCCGCAAGGGGTCATCAACACCATTGAAAAGGTGCTGGGCAGTTTCATCAGGGATGCTTTGTCTGAAGGCAAGCGGCACTGGGATGCGTGGGACAGGATTGTGAAACCAGTCCATGAAGGGGGGATTAATGTTAGAAGTCTTCATAGCACGCTCCACTGCATGAACTCCAAGCTCGTGTGGGAAGTTCTCGATGATCATACCTTATGGTGGAAGACAATGTCGCTTGCCCTTAGGGGGATTGAGGGAGCAGTGCGAGGATATGCTTCTCCTCTCAATTCGAAAATTTTACCTCTCATCCAGGACCTTCAGGAGAACTCCCACTGGATCATGGGCGAAGGTACCTTAATCTTCTTGTTTAGGAACTGAGGGGGCTCTGTGCTCAGTTTTCTGGGCTTTCATGCCCCCTCGATTACCCTTAAGGAAGCAAGAGGTCACCCCAGGTTCACGCAGGCTGTTCTGTATGAGGCTACACATGATCTCCTTGAGTCAATTGTGTTTACCCCCGAACTTGACCGGTGTGTCTTTACTTCGTCGTCCACGGGTTCCTTCACTTCCAGGGACTTACGGAATCTGTCCTCTTCCCTGGAGCACCAGGAAAACTGGCATGATGTGGTATGGTGTAACAGGATCCCAGCAAAGTTTAATTTTCTTACCTGGCGCATTAGGAATTCTTCTCTCGCTACAGATGAGAACGTGAAGAAAATGGGGATCAGTTTAGCCTCGAGATGCCACTGCTGCAATTCCAGGCGGGAGGAAGACACGTCCCACCTGTTCTTCGAAGGCGATTGGGCTCTGGTTGTCTGGTCCTTTCTTGGGGGCTTTTTGGATCCTTCTTTTCAGGATCAGAGGGCAGCGTCTTTTCTAGAAAGGTGGTTCCACAGTGCTTGTGACTCTGGTATTGAACGGATGGCCAGGGCGGTGATTCTCAGCGCGGGGTGTTGCTGCCTATGGAAATCCAGAAACCAGGCCAGGTTTGAGGGGTCTCTTCCCTCCGCAAGGTCAATCATTGTGAGAACCCGCTTCATGCTGGTGGACATGGTGTAGCTCATCCACGACTTGTGGGATGCTCCATCGTTGCGGTTTTTGCAGGGCAGTATAACTGCGCCTCACCTTCCAGGCCCACGCTAGGGAGCTGGGTTTGTTGGCGGCCTCCTGAAATTGGCTACAAATTGAACACTGATGGGTCCTTTATGCTAGGAAACATGAGAGGATGGGGTGTGGTCTGTGGTACAGGGGGGGTTGTGGTTCTTGCCTTCATGTCATCCTTTGGCTGCGACACCCCGCTGATGGCCGAGGCCAAAGTAATGCTTACTGGGCTAACCCTTTGCACACAGCAGCATGTTGTCCTATCCCAGGCGGAGACTGACTCACTGATTTTGCATGACTCCCTTATCGGTAATGGATCTGCTCCGTGGTCCATTACTTACATTGTCAGGAAATGTCGAGCTCTCCGGAATAATACAATCCAAGTGTCCCACACACGGCGTGAAGGGAACAAGGTTGCAGATTATCTTGCATCAGTGGCGGACTAGAGTTCCATTCACACTTGTATCCTCGATCCTAACAGCTTTAAGCCAGAGGGAGTTGATTTGGTCAGAGGGGATGCCCTCGGGTTGCACTATTTCAGGCCTCCCTAACTTTGTTGTTTTTTACTGCCTTTGTTGGCTTTTTATTTTATAAAAATCTGATTTGATGATGTGCCTTGAGAAAAACTATTTAGCTCTAGTAAAAGGAAGAAAGATGGATATGCGTTTAATGAACCAACTTAGTAGCAAATTGTAAGTTTTACATTGTTTATTTCAAATTTTAATGTCTATTTTGTAACTTAATAATCTATTTATATTTGTAACAGGATGCTTTAGAGGCCCTTGATTCCCAGGAACTTGACAATTTTGGGCCAAATTATCAATTACATCAGGTGTTGGGAGATGAGCACCCTCGGAGAGTATGTTGCCAACCTGGGGAGAGTATAGTCCCAACGAAGTATTGGGCCTCCTCAGGTACGATTTGTTGTGCCACTGACTTCCAGCAGGTTAAGGCATAAGTGGAACAGGTTGAAAAAAGGTCCACAGAGACGACAGAACAGTCTGCTAGGGCAAACACTGCATTTATGAAACTGATGAATTTTTACGTCCAACACTTCCACCAGAGGCCAGCACAGCTTGTGATGAATATATTTCATCAATGCATTCTATATATGGTGCACTAGGTGGTAGTTCTAGTAGTGGTCGAGACGATGGTGAGGAGGAGGGATAGGCAGAGGAGGAGGAGGCTGAGGCGGAGGAGGGCGAGGAGGAGGAGGAGGAGGGAGAGGAGGAGGTCCGAGGCGGAGTACGAGGGCAAGGAGGAGGGCGTTGAGGAGGGCGGGGATGATGATGGAGGCGACGATGAGGATGGGGATGAGGTTGATCATGACAGTGATGATAGTGATGGTGATGAGGGACAGATTGATTAGTTACATTTTTTACTGATATTACTGACATTTGATGTTTGATGATTTGTTGTGCCTGAATGTATGTGTGATTAGGTAGGTCACATTATCTTTATTTATTTATCTATAAATAATAAAACTTGACTTGATGATTTTTTGTGACTGATTCACCCCTCCCCCTAGACACCCCCACCCCCCTGGACAGCCCCAACCCCCCTGGACACCCCCACCCCCCTAGACACCCCCTACCCCCTTGACAACACCCCCCCAACCCCCCTGGACACCCCCACCCCCTGACACCCCCCCAGACACCCCCACCCCACCCACTGGACACACCACCCCCATGGACAGTCCCCGCCCCCACCACCACCCTAGACAACCCCCACCCCCACCCCCCGGACACCCGATTCCGCCTTGGACACCCCCCAACCCCATGAACATACCCTCCCCCCCCCCACCACAGCCCCTTCCACCCCCTGGACACCACCCCACTCCCTGGACACCCCCACCCCCCCTGGGCAGCCCCCCCCCAAACACCCCCTACCCCCCTTGGACAGCCCCCAACCCCCTGGACAGCCCCTTCATCCCCTTTGGACACCACCCCCACCCCCTTGGACACCCCCCACCCCCTGGACCCCCCCCCCCCCAAAACAGCCCCCCCACCCCAGACACCCCTTCCCACTTAGATAGCCCCCAACCCCCTAAACAACCCCCACCCCCTGGACACCACCCCACCCCCTGGACACCCCCACCCCCTGGACACCCCCACCCCCTAGAGAGCCCCACCCCCTGGGACAGCCCCCCCACCCCCCGGACACCCCCTACCCCCTTGGACAGCCCCCAACCCCTAGACAGCCCCTCCATCCCCCCTGGGCACCACCCACCCTCCATCCCCTCTAGGAACCCCCCTGGACACCCCACCCCCATGTACAGCCCCCCACCCCCCTGGACAGCCCCCCCCCCCCCCCCCGGACCCCCCCCCCAGAACCCCCCCCCCCTTGGACACCCCCCAACCCCTTGTACAGCCCCCCACCCCCCGGACACCACCCCACCCCCTGGACACCCCCACCCCTGGACACCCCCAACCCCCTGGACATCCCCCACCCCCAAGACCCCCCCCCCCAGACACCCCCTACCCCCTCGGACATCCCCCAACCCCCTGGATAGCACCCACCCCCTGAACACCACCCCACCCCTAACCCCCCCGGACACCTCCTACCCCCTTGGACACCCCCAACCCCCTCGACAGCCCCTCCACCCCCCTGAACACCACCCCACCCCCTGGACACCCCCACCCCATGGACAGCCCCCACCCCTCCCCCCCTGGACACCCCTTCCCCCTTGGATAGCCCCGGATAGCCCCCCCCCCCCCCAACCACCTAGACAACCCCCACCCCCTGGACACCACCCCACCTCCTGGACACCCCCACCCCCATGGACACCCCCACCCCCCTTGACACCACCCCACCCCCTGGACACCCCCCACCCCCTGGACTCCACCCCACCCCCTGGACACCCCCCACCCCCCTGGACACCCCCCACCCCCCTGGACACCCCACACCCCCCTGGACACCCCACACCCCAATGGGCAGCCCCCCCTCCCCCCGACCCCCCTAGACAACCCCCACCCCCTTGACTCCCCCACCCCTTGGACAGCCCCCTCCCCCCACCCCCACCCCCCATGGACACCACCCCCACCCCTTGGACACCCCCATCCCCATAGGAAGCCCCCCCCCCCCCCGACCCCCTGGACCGCCCCCCACCCCCTAGACACCCCACCCCCTGGACACCCCCAACCCCCTTTGACAGCCCGCCCACCCCACCTGGACACCCCCACCCCCCTTGGACACCCCCCACCCCCCCGTACATCCCCCACCCCCCTAGACACCCCCCCCCCCCCCCGGGACACCCCCTACCTCCTTGGACAGTCCCCCCCCCCCTCCCAACCCCCTGGACAACCCCTCCACCCCCCTGGGCACCACCCCACCCCCCTCGACACCCCCACCACACCTGGACACCCCCACCCCATGGACAGCCCCCCCACCCCCGGGACAGCCCACCCCCTTGGACAGCCCCCGACCCCCTGGACATCCCCCTGGACACCACCCACCCCTATAAACCCCCCTGAACATCCCCCACCCCTCGGGACAGCCCCCCCCCCCCCCCGACACCCCCGACCCCCTTGGACACCCCCCCCCCCCGGACACCCCCACCCCCTACCCCCTTAGAAAGCCCCCAACCCCTGGACAACCCCCCACCCCCACCCCATGGACACCCCTACCCCCTTGGATACCCACCCAACCCCCTGGACACCCCCCCCCCCATGTCACATTACCCCTTACTACAACATGGCATACCACATTATCCAAAAATTCAAATATCATCTAAATTC
Source organism: Viscum album (assembly GCA_963277665.1). Classification (NCBI taxonomy): domain Eukaryota; kingdom Viridiplantae; phylum Streptophyta; class Magnoliopsida; order Santalales; family Viscaceae; genus Viscum; species Viscum album. The sequence continues at coordinate 736,774,459 of OY728167.1, read as the reverse complement.
TCCCAGGCCTATGAACAACAATGCCATATTCAAGAATTCTGCACAGGGGGAGGCAGACCTGCTGGTTGAAGTGTTGCAGGTGCACAGGGGGAGGCAGGCGTGTTGTAGGTGTATAAAGCCTATGCCAACGGTTGTAAATTGTTGGCATATGTGTCCTAAAAGAACATATACCAATGGTTTCATGCAAACCGTTGGAAAAAGTATATACCAACAGTTTACAAACCGTCGATATAGAACATTTTACTTGACTTTTACCAACAGTTTGTGGGGAACCATTGGTATAAACATGATGTTTTATATTTCCAACGATTTTAAACTGTTGGTAAAGATTTATAGCAATGGTTACATTAAAATGTTGGTATATAATCCATTTTCCTACCATATCCCAACGGTTCTCATAGAACCGTTGGGATATGTCTATCCCCACAACTCCACAGCCAACGGTTTGGACAACCATTGGTATAGTTTATACCAACGGTTGTCCAGCCTTTACCAACAGTTTCAAACCATTGGTAAAGGATAAGTTTTCAGTAGTGTTGGGATTGTTGTGAAGATTTACGGTCATGGCATGATCCATAAATGATAATTTCAATTGGTTCTAATTCTGGTAAAAGAGGTTGAATGATGAGCTTCAATGTGGATAATGGTGATGGATGTCCAAATTTGCGGATTGCTAACCACATTCTCAAGAATGAACTACCACTAGAGTGGTGTGATGTGGCAGTGTTTTCATACTCTTTGCCACATCCCTTTTTATATTTTTGTTTACTTTTTAATATCAAACCATTGTATTTTGTGTAATATTTATCAATTGTTGTATTTTGTAAATTATATTATAAAAAAATGTGTTTATGTATTAAAAGTGTGTTTCTATTTATTTTTTATTGTTTTTCAATAATAAAATTAAGTTTTTATTTTTAATTTCATTTAATTAATTCTTTTTGTTATTAGTTTCAATAATTTTTAATTCATTAATTAAATTAATTAATTCTTTTTTCTTAAATTGAAAATAAATAACTCATTTTAGTTTTTAGTCTTTCAATAAATTAATTAGTTTTAATAATTTAATCTTATTCAATTAATATTTTTATTCGTTAATTTAATTAATTAATTAATTAATTGGTTAATTAATTTAATCAAGTAACTGTAAATATTTTAATTTGTTCTTGAATTAATTTTTTTATTTTATAAATTCTTTATTTTAAATAATTCATAATTATTTTTATCTTATTTAGTTTTTAATTTTTATGAATCTTTTTATTAGTTGTATTAAAGTTTTTTTTTAATTT